>CP139507.1:383107385-383772385 GCA_021014915.2 Artemisia tridentata subsp. tridentata | reverse complement strand
TTTCGATTTAATTGTTCTACATTCAATTACTCCAATAAACTCTGAAATGGATTAAAAAAAAAAAATTTTTGTGAGGCCCTGTATATTACGGGTTTGTACGATTTGTATCGCAGTTTATACATTTTGACCAAAACCTGCTATTGTCACATCATATGATGGTCTTAATAACATAACACTAAATAAGAGGTTTTGGTCAAAATATACAAACTACGATCCACACCGTACAAATCCGCAATGCACATTGCCCAAATGAGAGGCTTGTATAAACTCTCGAAAAAATGTTTATGATTCCAGCAATGATCGGAGAAGGCCTGATATACTCTGCAAGAAAACAAATAATCTGATTTTTTTTTATTTTATTTTTTTTTATTTTATTTTATTTATTTATTTTTTTTTAAACATGAATAATTCGAAGGGTGAGTTTATCTACACCCTCCCATAGGGAGGATATCCAATCATTGGATACATCGCTGGCTTGTACGGTGTGCATCGCAAGCTGTACGGTTTGACCAAACCTTCCCTAATGTGACAATATAGGGAGGGTATGTATAATACAACCCTAATCCGAATCAGTTACGAAGTAAATTAGCATTAAGTTAAGTCACACGCTGCATTCTTTGGGGCTCAATTTATTCACTTGCGTCTTAAGCGCGTTTGCATTTTCTTGTGCACACATAGCGAGAATGAATATCCACGCGCTGCTTAGAAGAATGGGGATATTGGTCTTTACTTCAACACTAATCATTCGTAAGTCATGTGACCTCTTGGATTCTTTATGGGGTTGTGTTAAGGGAACAACCCCTACTATGTGGGGCCCCCCTATTTTAGTCAAATGTACAACTCCGAAAAGTAGACAGTACCACCGGCTGCAGTGTCCAATCATTGAAAACACCCCCTATAGGGGGTGTTAGGATAACACAGGCCTTCTTTATGTTTTTTGTTTCGAGACTGCCCATGTGATTTCACCCATAGGATTTTATCTTTTGTTTCTCACTTATTACGAAAATACCAACCTAAATGTCACCAAGCTATAGAGATACACAAAACGGTTAACCGGTTCGGTTTGACGACTGGCCAAAACCGAACCAGTTTTGGTCAACGAAAAGAAAAAACCGGTCCGGCCGGTTAATCGGTTCGTTTAGAAACAGGCTCTGGGGAGGGAAAAACCCAACCGATCCAAACTAGTTTGGGTACGGTTTGTGACCGGTTAACCGGTTTGGACCCTTTTTTTTTTCCGTTTTTCGTCGTTTATACAAAGTAAACTGAATAAACTTCAACTTTTATTTAATACAACGGAAATACAACTGAAAGGAAATACATCATGAAAGGAAATACATCAAATATAATACATAAACTTAAAACATAATACATAAACATAATAAATCGAAAAACTACTCGTAAATGTCTTCATCGGATCCGACGGACCTAGCTTCGTTAGCAGCTTCATCTTGTCTTATTTCTTCATCGGAAAGCAACTCGATTGTACCCTCTTGCACCTCTACCTCGTAGACCTCTTCTTCGATGTCTAAGGGGTTTTCAAGACTTATTTTGTGTTGCACTCGCTTGATTGCGTCCAAATGATCTTTCAAACACATACACATTTCTAAAGAAGCCGGTGTGAGCCTTGTTCTTCTGTTTGATAACACCCTTCCAATTGTTGAAAAAGCGGATTCAGAAGCTACCGAAGTAGCTTGTACACTTAGTAGATCTCGAGCCATTCGGGATAGAACGGGAAACACTGTTTCCTTTGCTTTCCAAAACGCCAAAACATCAAAGTTTTCATGTTGGTCGGCCGAAATATGTGAGATAAAATCGGTTCCGGTATATCTTGTATATTCATTATTTGTAAAACGATCACTCTTTGCCCGTTTGTTGGGATTTTCTCTTAACTTTTGTAGCAAGCCTTGTATCGGATTCCCTCTATACGACGACCTCGATGATGAAGAAGTCGCATTCACAGAAGGAGTTGGGTTACCATATTTTTCAAAATAATATTCCCATAAACCTTCAAAAGAATTGTTAAAAGCCGCTTTTGCATCTTCACCAAAGTTCGCGTTATTCTCGAATAACCCCAAATCAGTTGTAATCGAGTCGATAAGTAACTCTACCCCGCATACATTATAACATGGGTTTAATGCGGCCGCACAAGTAATTACCGGTGATAAAGTTTCAAAATATTTAACAAGCGTTTCTTTCATTGGTGAAACCATATTTGTATATATACTGCCATTTAATTCAAATGAGGCCAAACTTGAACACATGTAGTATAGTTGCTCGAGTACCAAATGAGATGTTGGATAATAAACTCCCGATAATTTTTTTGTGGCGTGGAAAAAAACTTCAAGTAATCGGGTTAGTTTTTCAATAGTTTCCCAATTGAAAAAAACTTCAAGTAATCGGGTTAGTTTTTCAATAGTTTCCCAATGTTCCACTGCAAATGGAACAACCCTATCCTTTTGCGCCAACATGTCATGAAAATATTGTAAAGTCACCTTTTGTTTTATACCACTTAGGAACATAAGATAAGTGGAATTACATCTTGTATCACAATCTAAATTAGGTGACAACCAATGTTTTCCCGCATCAACATACATCCGAACGTAGTTATTATATCTTTTAGTACCCTTTTTAAAAATATCCTGTAACATTTATTTAAAACAATCTTTCATTTCACGCATTACGGGATCGGCTAATCCCGCTTGCACAGCCAAGTTAATGATGTGTGTAACACATCGAGAATGATAAAAATCGCCATTTAAAGGTGGCTCGTATTCCAATTTTAGTCTACCCATTGCGTTTGTGTTGTTACTAGCATTATCCAATGTAATTGAAAGAATTTTTTTGTTGCAAGTGAAATTTGTGAAACACTTTTTTCAACATTTTAAATAAAGCAACTCCCGTGTAAGGAACCAGAAACTCTTCAAATGATATGACTCGCTTCATCATTTGCCAATTTTCGGGATCAACCCAATGTGCGGTAACACAAAGGTACGAAAATGGCGAACCATGAGGAGCTGACCAAACATCCGTTGTTATGTTAACACAAGCATCTAAATTAAAAAAAGAAAACATTTTTTAATTCTTGTTTGTCCGTTTTTGACATGTTCATAGCATCGCGTTTTAGAGTCATACGACTTACATGATTGGACATTGGTTGGACATGATTCTGAAACACCTTCGTCGTATCCTGGTCGTCCCAATGGTTGAACGGCAAACCTCGTCGAATCACCAAACCGGCAAGCTACCACTCACAACCGTCGCCTTAAATTTTTTGAGGCCCAAAAATATATACCCCATTATGTATTTTGGGCCTCAAATTCACTTCCAATAAAAATTGTTAACGTTATACAATTTTATGCCGTAAACATTTGTTAAAACTTACGATAAGTTATCAAGATACAATATTTTTGGTTTACATAATTGGTATAATATATTTTTGACCATGGTATTTAGTTATTGTATACGTTTTCGCACATGGCCTTCGTTCGCTCAACTACGACACTGCTATCACAATAGCTAATACCTAACTTTATCTACCACGCGTATCTCCATTTACAAAATTAAATATGATCTTAATTGATTAGTGGCTAGCCGTCCTTCAAGAGTTATTATGCTTAAAACTAAGTAGTTACAAATTTTACGTGCGATCACGGATGAGGTTTAGAAAAAATCACAAAAATTGACACTGATTGGAGTTTTAAATCAATAGTTAAATGCTATACGACGCAGGCCAAAAAGGCCAAAGCCCACAACATACTTCACTTGGAGAACCAATCTCCAGACAACTATTAGCTAAACCCATGACAAGCTTCGCCTGAAGAATCAATCTCCAGGCAGAAACTGACATAACAGTCTGTCCACCCATACCGTTATTGTAGTATAACCGTGCGTAAATACCTCATTCGTGCAGAGGTAGTGCGGCGTGCATTTCGCTATGATATATTGACAGTACCTCACACGAAGATTTGCATAACATCATGAGCCAAGAATATCACGCCATGTGTCATTCTTATCTCCTCTATGGGATGATGCTCAAGTGAGTCTCCCAAGGCCGTTGATAACATCCACGAATCTCACACAACCCTAAATGCATCCATATTACACATGCATTTCCTTGAGAAAGGCCATTGTTCGTCTTCTCTATTTTTACACACACTAAACCTTAGTTGTATGTGAGTATCACCCAACTTTAGAAAAACATTCTTATTTTAAAGTTCTTACCACTCAATGGAACCGAACATACGGCTAACTTAGTCTCACACCATAAACTTACTATAATCCTTGCTTTATGTATCATACATAAATAAGAATATACCGATAAACCACGTAAAAGACTAATATGTTTACCCGTTATATAAGAACCTAATTTGATTAAATTTTTTGAAATGTGAATTTCGTTGGAAAACTTCGTGTCGCGATTCGACAGCGAGAGGTCTAGCTTACGTTGTCTTAACCGGATCCGCGCTAGAGAGCTCCCTCGAAGTAGGAAAGCCTATTCAAATACCCGATGGGGGGAAAACCCCCTACTAATCCGCCCGAAGGCACGACGATTAATAGGGGTAAACCCTGCCCCCTCAGACTTGAACCTGGGTAAACCCTAGCCAAACCCTCATAGAAGGACTTCCTAATATCTCAAAGTTGGCGTTAGTGTGATTTGAACTTGAGACCTAAAGGACACCAAGTGGAGTCCCAACCACTAGACCAACTCATACCCGTTATATAAGAACCTAATTTGATTAAATGTTTTGTAATTTAAAAAAAAAAAAAATAAATAAATGTTATCAATAAAGTGTTATCAATAAAGTGTTAATCACATTCAACTAAAACCCAGCCAATTGAGTAATTACCAAATTCTTGACCAAACATACTTTGGAACCAAATAGTACCATATCACCATCTAAACGAACTTACACGACATTAATATCACCACAATTTAGTGTTTTTTAAGTAGACATAATACAAACTCTAATGCAACTAAACAAGTTACTAGAGCATCAACAGATTTGTAGAATTGAAGATGAGTCGAAGATACAAGGTTGAGAGAGATCAATGAAATGCTAGTTTCGAACTTTCAAGTTGATAGACTAATGTTAGTTTATTAATAGGTTTTGATAAACAAAATATGTACATTTTAGCTGTTCGATTAATTTTTATGGTAACTTTACATTTAGTACTCTAAACGAACAATACTTTTTTAAGAGTAAATTACATCAATGGTCACTATGGTTTGTCGATTTTTTCACATTTAGTCATTGAACTTTTTTTTTGACAAGTTCAGTCATTAAGGTTTCAAATTGTTACAGATTCAGTCAACTTCAGTGACCATTTATGTAATTTTAGCAAAACCACAGTGACCATTTATGTAACGCAATTGGATTGGTTCTGTAACGATTTGAAACCTTAATGACTGAACTTGTCAAAAAAAAAAAAAAATTCAGTGACTAAATGTGAAAAAATCGACAAAACATAGCGACCATTTATGTAATTTACTCATTTTTAATCTTCATTTAATACATATATACCTTTAGAGACCTTACAGTGACTTAGTTCAACACAGACCGACAATTATAAGGCGCCTGAGCACCTCAATTTCTATATACCTCTAGAAATACAAACATGTAGTTCAAATTCTTGAATAATAACTTCTCTAGTTTGGCCATAGATGTAACAAGTTTATCGTGATCACTTTTTTGGGTAAAAGGGTTTCGATAATCAGTGAATAGAATAAATGAAATAAATGTTTGTTACATGAGAGAGTGGTGATGAAACCATCAAGCAAACTTCACGTGGTCCAAACATGCTCGAACCTCATCAACCAACTAAAAAACAATTTAAACAAAAACACGTGGACCTAAATTACAAAAACCATAAGGGTGGAGGGAGTGAGTCGGTGTTCTGTTCGGTTAGGCGGTAACACCACCCCAAGTGTTGCGGTGAAACTCGGTGAAGTGGATGATCGGTAGCTTTTGCCGAGTGAGAAAGAGGAAGAGATGTGGGTAGTGGGCCCCACAAACGGTCAAAAATTAAAAAAAGTGGCCGTTGGCCAGTTTTGTAAATAAAATTAAAAAAAAAAAAAAAATTCCTTTCTTTTTTAATTATAAATTACATACCTTTTCACATATATACATATAATTTTCAAAAAAAAACTACATACCCAAATCAAATAACACCTTTTTTTTACTAAAAATCACAAAAAGTCTAACAACATTTTAACAAAAAATGTAGTGTTTTGTTTTGGTTTTTTAAATATTATGTAATGGTTTGTTTATTTTTAAGTATTATGTAATGTTTTTTTTTTTTATTAATAAAATGTTATGTTTTTAATTTTACATAGTTTTTGTGGGATTTTATGTATTAAAAATAAATGGAAAAGAAAAGGTGATGTGGCAATTAGGTGATTAGGTGAAACCAATGCTACCAAATTGGTGAAAATTAGAGTGAATTGGTGAATTGTGAGTTGAAAGGTTTTTATTGGTTATTGATGATGTGAAAAATTGATGAAGGGAGGGATGATCCCTCCAAACGTGCCCTAAGAGCATCCAAGTGCAAAACATCCAACAACTACGTCATATCAGAGCGAATATGCCAAATAGCCAACGTCTTCAACACATTACTATCATTTATGTTTCATCCTTGGTTTTTAGAATCAGACAGGATATTGAACTATTTTTTCCGGTTGAACTCGACTTTTACCAGTCCAGCTTGGTTAACTAGCCAGTTTTGACACATTGATTCTTGATTCAACCGGTCTGTCCGGTCCTATTTTTAAACATTTATCTTCTTGTTGAAATGTCTTGAACAAAACATATATATATTTATATATACGTAAAATTAAGAAATCACTAAAAGGTGTTTGTTATAAAGGTACGTGAATGACCTATCAACATTAATTTGTGAATTCAAGTCTCGACATTTACGAAATTGTGTGAGATTTTATGTACAGTAATATTTAGGTGTGCCATTAAATTGATGTTAAAAAATTAAAAAAGAAAAGTTCACTAAATTGTAGTACTAGTTTTTGACATTTCTAGGGGGGAGAGCAGCTAAATGCCAAGACACGTATAAAAGAGATTCATTTTGGTGACAAACCTCAAGAAATAAAAGGAAAAATAAAGAGTAGCACTCCAACTTGACACGCCCATTGTTTATACATCACATTCCATTCATCTACTATAGTACTACTATCTATAACCCAACTCACACTAAACACCTTCATTCATTCTTCACATCTTCATACTCATGAAGATCACATCAAGATCAATCCTGAGCCCGGGTCGGGCGGGTTCAGCCCGATCCCAACCACCCACCACCCTCACACCCTCACTTAGCCGCAGGCTAAAAACCAGTCGTAGCATCAAGGGTGGTGCATCTCCTGCAATGTTCCCAACAAATGGGAGAAAAAGAGGTTCAGGGTTCGATAACCCTGAACCATCTTCACCTAAAGTTACATGCATTGGTCAAGTTCGTGTTAAAAGCAAGAAAAAACATGCAAAAAATAATATAACATCATCATTGTCAAGAAAAAGAAAACTAGATCATTCCTTGAGTCGAACTCATAGCCAACATCTTGAATGTTTGCATAGTCAAAGGAGTAATAATCAAAGATGGGTTCATTTGCCTTTGACTATATGTGAAGCTTTGAGGACATTTGGTTCTGAAGTTAGTTGTTTGTTTCCTTGTCGATCTTCTTGTTCGAATACTAATTCAAACTCGATGATTGACAAGGAAGAAAATATGGAGTGTGAGAAAGAAAGATCTTGTAGTGATATTTTTGCAAGGTGGTTAGCGGCTTTTAATGATCATGATGATAATGTTGTGAAATCAAGGAGACATGTGTTTGAAGATGATATAGATAATGGGAATGATAGTATTATGGGAAGTATAGATGATGATGTTATGAGTTTAAGAAGACATGTGTTTGATGATTTAGATATTGTGAATATAGATGAAGGTAGAGTGAGTATTTGTGTGCCACCTAAAAATGCATTGTTGTTAATGAGGTGTAGATCTGATCCTATGATGATGGAAGCTTTAACGAATCGGTTTTGGGAGCCGAATGTCGAAATTAATGAAGAAGAAGAAGAAGTTGAAGAATTTGTGGATGAAATAATTGATCAAGAACATTGTGATTTGGAAAAGTTTGAAGTTGATCAAGAAATAGTGGAATTGAACATGGAAATTGAGATGGAAGAAAGTGTTCAAAAAGAAAAAATCGAACAAAATGTCGAAATGGAGTCGATTTATGTGCAAGATGAAAATGATCAAGAGAATGAAACAATAGAGTCAAACATAGAAGAAGTCAATGAAGAGGATGAAAGTATGTTTCTTTGGTGTTTGTTTGATGAAATTGAAAATCAAGATGAAGGATTTAAAGATGATGATGAAGAAGGAGAAGATGCACAATTGGATATGGGATATGCTTTGGAATTATTATTTGCAATTCAGGATGTTCAAGAATTTGAAGCAGGGGAGTCAAACATAGAAAAAGTCAAACCTTTAGAAGAAGAAAATGATGATATGGTGACAGAGAATGAAACCAATGAAAGAATTATTATGGAATCAGAGAAAGAAGAAAATGATGTGGTGGTGAGAGAAAACGATGAGAGAGATAAAAGTATCAAAGAATTGCCAGAATGTTTGTTGTTGATGATGTATGAGCCTAAGTTATCAATGGAAGTGTCAAAGGAGACATGGGTCTGTAGTAGTGACTTCATCCGGCGTCATTCGAGTAGAAAGAAGCCGCCGCAACCACAATTGCCACCAGTCGAGTTGATTAATGGTCAAGATGAGTCAATGGTCATATGTTCTAGCCCTACCGTTACTACTCAAGAGTGTGACAATAATGTGATGAGAATTGGGGCGGTTCAGGACCAGCCAGTGTTGCTCCAACCGGGTCGATCCTCGTGTTCATTTCCTACTCGGCCGTTAATGGCCACAGTGTTGGAGGAGAAGCTAGTGAACACAATGGGGTACGAGCCATTGGTGCTGACTAGATGCAAGTCCGAGCCAATGAGAATCGCAGAGGCTAAGCAGAAACAAGATGCTTGTTATTGGAAAAACAAGCTTGAGCCACCACGCCGAGCTTCATTCAGCATAAGCATGGCTGGGTTAGGTTTTTGACCCATTTGCAAGCAAGAAAAAAATCAGAAAAAGAAAAGAAAAAAAAGGTTGATGGAGTTTAGTCATTTTTTAAATTTTCTATCATTGGTATTGAAACAGATTCTTTGACATACTAGTTGATTTTGTGTTTGCATTGTACCATCAGTCAATCCAGGTAGCAATTGTAGTTTACAAGTAGTTTATGCTATATGTTTGTTGTGTTGAATATATTTTTATAAAAAAATTAAGTTTCTTTTTGTATCTTGAGAGAACCATGGTCGGACATGTGAACTACAAAGTTGATCCTTTCAACATAAACTATACTGTATAAAAGATTGTGTTGATTTCAGTCTTGCATAGTTGCATCATGTGATGATCACTCTTTCAATATGGTCAAGTGTGCGTAATCACAACTCATAGATTAGAGCAAAGATTCGGTCTTGATGCTAATTTCTAGTCAAATTGTCCTTTCCTAGTCTTATATAGTGGACAACTAGCAGAATTCCTTTTCAGATTAAAGAATGATTAACTTGTAAGTATTTTCATAAGCATAGGTCGAAAGATAGTATGAGTCTAGATTTTTATAATTAAATTAACAGTTTAAGACAAAAATCTGTATTTAAAAGATCATTTGTGTGATCTATGATAAATATTAAATTAGACGAACACAACCATTAAGTGTTTAGATTTGTAACCCAAGCAAACTCCAAGTCTTGCAAAATGCATGAACTCCCTTGCTCTTTACTTCTTGAGATCGACCAACAAGGAACACAGGAACACCGAGGTTGTTAAGAGGATTAGGTACCCTCTCGTGCCGTCATGTGGTGCCTTAGGAAAAGTGCTGGCACCTCATCACTTTTCCCGTAACACCAGAATCTATCACACAACATAAAACACTCGTCCCTCCTATTTCTAGTGCCAACCCTTTGGCCCATACGTAACCACCACCACCACTACCACCCCCACCCCCCCACACACACACACACCAACAAAAAAAAAAAGGGACCGCTTGGCTAGTGGGGATGGCACGAGGCACGAAAATGCCACCCTTGATGTGCTTGTGGCGCCATGGATTGGCGTTTTGGGACAAGACCACCTCACAACGTGAGGGTACCGTCATCATTAAGGATTAGTCCATTAATGATGACACGTTAACAGATGTCAGATGGCTCCAAACATAAACCACAAAATCTTGATGCCAATTACTTTGCCTAATTAAAGTAACAATATCAGAAAATCAAATCGTGATCGCAAACCTTCAACCAATTCGACTCTACTTAGAATAAGATGGGGTCAAATTATCTTTTCCTAGTCACTGACAGCTAGCACAATTCCTTTTAAGGTTAGAAATGATTAACTTATACTCCCCTCCGTATATGATTTCATATGTATGCCATGGTACCAAATCAGCTTAACCATATAACCACAAACTTAAATCCATTTAATCATATTACATTAGCATTGTTATAATATATTTCAACCCACATGATTGGTTCAACCTAAACGTTACTAAGTTAGTGACCAATTAGGATGAGCCAGTTTGATAACAAGTCATACACCAAACAAAATTGTGCACAATGGCGAACAGAATACTAAACAAAATCGTTTGCTGCACTTTTTCTCTGTATGAAAGGTACTTCTGATTGTTTGTATACAATTAGAATCTTCTTATTAAATGTTACAGTATACTGCAACATTTTGGCTAATGCATAAAGCAAAAATCATCAAATTCATCAAGATTAGTGCATGCGTACAAGTTTTAAGCAAAGGCTCCAAGATTTATATATACTTTTAAAAGTCCCCATTCATGTAAGACATCCCATGTAGCAAAAGTGAAAAGGGGGCATGAAGTAGATAAATGTAGCCCAACTCCCACATAAAAATGCAAAAAAGGTGGAATTATTTGTTGAACAACTATAGCATGATTTTGGTGTTAGGTTAATTTTAATAGTGACATTTTTAGACTTTTCTTTGGTGCTCTTTTATATCGCGTCAATTTTAAGATTGAAAAGCAAAAGATCATTTGACAGGTGCAACTCACCCGCAACCCCATTAATTTTTAGTTAGTTTTTTTTGTTTTTTTTTTTTGTTACCTGAGTTTTCGACTCGAAATTACTAGCCGACTAATCCCAGGGCGACTACCCTTTTGGATAGTCCCGAGTCAGCACGGGGATTAAATAATGCCCAAAAGTAATCGCGTGTGTGAAATCAGGCAAAAAAAACATCATTTACTGGTAACAATTTACCTGATCTCTTTGATAGATCTGTACTTGGCACTAGATGTGTAGGATAGAATGCAAGCCAACAAGCATGAAATACTAGTTCCTTTAGAGGTGCCATAATGGGACAACTATATATATGATATTGTGGATCAGCATCTAAACACATAAAAGATCACAATTCAATAGTTTTGAGTAGAGTAAATGACACAAAATTGCACTAAACCTAGGGTCCATTTTCAATCAGGGTACTCTTTTTTTTTTCCTGCATAAAAAGGCGTCAAACAAAAATTTTCAGCCGATTTAGGTTTTTTACTAACTTTCGTTAACCCATACATGTAATTCACTAACGAAGTGGGTTTACGAAAGTTAGTAAAAAACCTAAATTGTCTGAAAATTTTTGTTGGGCGCCTTTTTATGAAAGAAAAAAAAAAGAGTACCATGATTGGAAACGGATACTAAGTTTAGTGACTTTTTGTGTCATTTGCCCCTTTGCCCTTTTGAGTATTAGACAGGGACCAAACAACATCAAAGACTTTAGACTGTCCTAATATGCACGGAAAAACTGAATGGCATATAAAATAACAAATTTCAACAAAATCAGAGGATAACACTCACCATGAATAGTTTTATGTGAGAAAAATGTAACAGCATGCAGTGACAATGTCATAGATTCGGTATATTCACATGGTGATGCGAAAAATATGATATATCGTGACACTTACAATTACAGCACTATGCGTTTACGTCATATCTTAAGGTTAACGTTAACTACTACAGATTTGGGAATAGAGTCCCCTTAATAGAGCCCGGTTATAGTGAAAAACGGGCTCTAAAGAGATCCTGTGTTATAAGAAAAAGTATAAAGCCATGTTTTTTATAAGAGAACCGGGCTCTAAAAGGAAAAATAAATAAAGCCCGTTTTTCTACTATAGAAACGGGCTCTATTACAGCTATTGAGCCATGTTCCTTGTTTCCAAACCGGGCTTTATGCTTAAAACCAATAGACCCCTGCCTTCTTCTTCAAAACGGGGCTCTATTCGTTTACCCACCACAAATGGCTCCTAATAATGAAATCTTCTAAAATTTGATATTTCCCACACACATATTTTCAGAACTCCCGCCCAGAGTTTTCCCCAAAATCAAAATGACATTTTCATTATCCCTCCACTTCTTATCTAGGTCACTTAAGCCACACTTATCCACTTTATCTCAGCTTTCACATCTTCTCACATCTATGTTGCCAAGTGCCAACCATAACCCGTCGTTGTTATTCTTTCAGGATCCTAGCTAGTCACCTCCCACCATAAATCAGTCGCATCCTCGCCAACCAGCCTCACTCCATGAATTTTAGCCTCTTTATCCACCAATAAGGTACTTTTATTGTGTAATATGTTAAATTTAATATTCAATTTCAGGTGTTCATGGGTCGATTTCGTGTTTTGGCGATTTTAGGTATTAGGGTTCATGTAAACTCGAATCTGTATCAACTTGGTACGTGCTTTCTGCTGAAATTGATGCTCTTTACAAAGTAATTTCCTATAATATTTTCTCATTAAATGCTTAATTTAGAGTATTAAATGTTTTTGTTACAAGAATCTTGATTGCTTGTTTGTTTAAGGTTTAAAAATGCATAGTTAGTACATTTTTTGAAGCTTGTACTTACTCCAATAGATAGAAATCCATCCATGTTTTAGTTTTTTTTTGGTGTCACAAATTTTGCATTTGAACCAGCTATTTGCTGTCCAAAATAGGTGCTTTAGGACCTGTTTTTGCTATCACAAATGGTGTGTTTCGTTGTGCTATTTGCTGTCACAAATGGGCATTTATGCTTGTGCTTATGTCTTAAAGATACCTATGGATCATATAGGGTATATAGCTTTTGCATTAGAAGAATCACATAGAAGTGGTCACTAGTTCAGATTTGCAGAGAATACAGCATGATCTGATCTGGGAGATTGCTATGAATCAAAGCGTGAATTAGAGCTGACTTTTCTGGACTGAACAATATGATTATGTTGTGATTCTACTATGTGTAGCAAATATTAAATTTGATTACACTACATGAATTTGTAAAGGATGGAATTGAGATTGCTGATAGTTATAAGTTTTTTTAAATATGGTCTTGGGTTTATCCATGAATTTACCCTGTGCTATGGCAACATATTTAGGCTCAAACTTGCAAGTTTCGTACCAGCAAAGAGTGTTTCCAGCTAGAGTTGCTGCAATAGATGACTTCATTAATCACATTATTTGCTTATGCGCTATGTACAAATTGCTGAGTCAAATAACATATTACTGGCAACCTTCTTTTTTGTAGTGGCAGAACAGTGGAACTTAATGTTGCCTATTTTCCCGTTGATAATCACATTATTTGTTCATTTAGTTAATTATGGCTAATTAAGTATGGTACACAGAGCTTCTCTGTTGTGCTATCATTGAAGGGTGTTTTAGTCATAGAACATGGCAGATTGTTTTTTCTTTCATAAGGATTATTGTTTTGGTGTTTTTATGTAGTGGGGGCATTTCAGTAAGCATCGTCTCAAATCGGTAATGTTACTGGTTTTTGATAGGTGAAGAAGCTTCTGGAACTCTATGCCAAGGAGAGATATATTCTTGTGGCCCTGGTCTCCTTTAAGGTATGATCTTTCTCTTTACTAGTCTCTTTTCTTTTGTTAGACCCTTTAATCTTGGGGAAATATGAGTATCCTACATTTTTTGGCTCATTTACCTTTATTGACCAGTTTTGCACAATGATCATACCTGCTAATTAAGAAATAAAATAACTGATGTCTTATGTTTTCTAGAAAATATATACATTGACATCAAGACGGAAGTAGTGACAAGATGTCAGTCTTCGGCTGATTTTTAGGATATAGAATTTTGTACACGAGAGACAATGGCCAAAAATTTGAACAAAGAGTAACCAAGAATAGTGTACTTGGATACAGGGGATAACAAATACATTGTTTTAATAGGATATAGAATTTGGTACGCGAGAGACAATAGCCAAAAATTTGAATAAGGAGTAACCAAAGAATATTGTACTTAGATTCAAGGGCTAACAAATACATTTTCTAATTGTGACAGTACACCATATGATCAAATTAGTTGTAGTTATTAGGTTGTCTTTCTCAGTTATGACGTGCATCTGTGTGATTGTGTATGTGATGCATTGCAGACTGTAATATACTAGTTTTACTAATGCTTTCTGTGTCCTAGAGTTGCTGTCTGTTTGGTTGTTTATAATGTTTACTCATATGATTTTATCTTTACTCGGTATCTATATATTATATTCATTCTATCTGTTATCTTTCAACACCAAACATACCAAAGCCCGCCTCACATTTGGTTTTCGTGAGCCTTAATTCTAGATATGTAGATTCTATTGTCAATTATGTATCTTCATTATCTGTTAAAAAACCACCCGTTTATACGTCACACTTTGCATTTTTCCGAGAATGATTTTTTTTTTTTTTTTATTAAAAAATAAACTCTTATGAATATTAGAAGTTTTCAAAAGTTATTTCTCAATTGTTTACGTAGTATTTCCCTTTCTCAAAGTTTCTATCCACATTTATTTATCATCCATATTGGATTTCATTTATTTCTCACATCTATAAACCACAGGATGGAGCTACAAGCCTTTCGGTGCTGCGAAGTGTTTGGCAGACATATTGGCTTTACAAGAACCAAAGTAGAGAAGACAATATTTTTGACCAACTAAGCGAAGCCTTCATGAACTAGATCACCAGTTTGAGAACTTCTTGCAGCAATTGAGAGATGTTGGCTGGGACATCAATCAAATAAATCTGAAAGTTCGTAACGATGTTGTAATCACTACTACAAATCAGTAAGCTTGGCATACATTGCGAATCACAGTTTTCTTATAATGATGTAGTTTATGAAACCTGTAGTTTTATATTGCACTAAATTTTCTTTTGTTTTATCT
The DNA here is from genome assembly GCA_021014915.2 of Artemisia tridentata subsp. tridentata. Taxonomy (NCBI): domain Eukaryota; kingdom Viridiplantae; phylum Streptophyta; class Magnoliopsida; order Asterales; family Asteraceae; genus Artemisia; species Artemisia tridentata. Next base: position 383,757,115 of record CP139507.1, on the reverse strand, counting down.
TACATAGAGTTTATGGATTTTTTTTTATAGATGCCTTGGAATGACAAGAAGCCTTTTACTACTAAGGAGCTGGACGACATCGTGAGCTCGTGCATTTCAGTGTGTGGCATCTGATCATCTATCATGTTAGTATTTAGGAAAGGTTGGCATGTACTAATGTCTTTTTGTATATCTCCTTTCCCTTAGCCTAATAAAACACTTGATTGTGAAATTGTTGTTGTGATGTTTAGTTAGTGGTATTTAGTATGTTCGGTAGTCCATAGGACCCGTATTAGATTGTTGTGAAACTGATCTTGGATCTTCAATCCATTGGTTTTGGTATAGACCTTCATGGTTATGGTTATGTCTTTGTTACAGTTTTGTTTTGTTACCAATGTTTTAAAAACCGGTTTTTTAATCGAACCGGCCAAGCTTCCGTCACCGGTCGAACCGGACCGGTTGAACCGGCCGAACCACCCAACAAAAAAAAAAAAAAAAAAAAAAAAGTCAAAAAGTCAAAACCGGTTGAACCGGACCGGTCGAACCGGAAAAACCGGCCAAAACCGGAAAAACCGGCCGGTTCGCTACAGTAAACGGGACTATAAAAAACCGGGGTTTTTTAAACCGGCCGACCAGCCGGAGGCCGGTCGAACCGGCCGGTCCGGTCCGGTTTTTAAAACATTGTTTGTTACTGGTTTTGCTTGTTTCTGCTGTGGAAATACAATGTAACCCATGTGGCATTTAACAAAAACTGAAAAGTAGGAAAAAAATAAAAAATTCATAGAGAACAGGGGTCTATGCTTATTAAAAATGGTTTTTTTAATCACATAGAGCAAGGTTTTCAATGAAAAAACCGGGCTCTATTAAACAACATAAAGCCCGTTTCTGGAACCGGGCTCTATGGCACTTCCTAATAGAGTCCCCCCCCCCTTTTGTGCCCTCATGAAAAACCGGGCTCTATTAGCCTTTTCAACCGGGCTCTATGCCAATTTTTGTAGTAGTGCGTTTACGTCATATGTTAAGGTTAACGTTAAGTTCGAATGTTTATCATTAAAATCATACACTATATTATAAAGGTTCAAGTGTTCAACTGTAGTTGATGAGGCGGCTAATTTAGAAAAGCCAACCTAACTTGAAATAGCAAGAACAATACATTTTCTAGAGAAAAAGAGAATAGACTAAAGACCGGGAAATAACACATACAGTATATATATGTCATTGCTTCCATCATGCAAGTGCTGATACATTCACAAGTAATTTTCAAAAAATATAATGTTATAATGATTTTGGAGACTAATACAATTGTAAAATACATGTATACATTAGATATGAAGAATAATCAGTGACAAGTTGTCAACAAGAGTTTAGGTTTAAATATTTTACAAAAAAGCATTTACCCGACACTTCGCAAAAATACAAAATAAAATATCTCTTAGAATGATAATAAGAGAAGCATGCATGAACAACAATATGGGGTGGCCATGGAAAGAATCACACCTGGATTTGATCCTCGTGCCATTAGGTACTGCACCTGATTTAAGCTGCCCCTGATTTAGGTTGCGCCTGATTTGACTAATTAATTGTTTTTGACACTTAATGATAATTTTTATCTAGAAAAATCAGCTTTTTTGATATTTTAGAAATTGTTTTAAAGAAAATCAGCTGTTTTTTATTGAAACTAAACACTTCGACCACACAAATAAGCTCTTTTGCTCAGAAAAAGCAGTTTTGATCGTATGAATCTGCTGTTTGAGCATTTTATAAAACTGTTTAATGACTGATTATGCTTTTTGATATTCTGATAATGCTTTTTGACCTTAAAATAAGTTGTTTTGAAAACTGTTTTGAACCTAATGACTGATTATGCCTCTCATGGATGATGGTTTTATGTTCTGTCTGTTGGTCCCATCTGGATCTTCTATGATCGAATCAAACATGGTCTATGAACAAAACACATGACACACAAACTCACGCTTTTGTATATAATGAATTCTGTTAACTTTTACAATGTATCGACACCTATATATATACTATCCTAACCGACATCTATGAAGCGACACAATGCTTCTGACTTCCTAATCGACACTTACATAAATAACCGCTTTAATAACTGTCATACGGTTATTAACTTTGTTCTTGACATACTTGGACCCTAAACTTATACACTTTACAAACTCGACTCTAAACACATAACTAATTACACTATGACCCCTAAACATGGATTAATGAATTATCATCCAATATTCCTCCCTAATTTATTAATCCATGGCTTCAACATCTTCATGTCTTCAACTCGATCTTTGATGACTTCATACAATCTTCATTCTTAACAGCATATGTCATCACTTCTGTTCTTCCATACTTCCAGGATCTTGTTTATCAACAGCAGCCTTTCTTTGATCCACCTTTCATCTCTTTTTCTCTAGTCTCTTTGTCACATGCATCAAACTTCTGTTCTTCTCTCTTTAATCTGTTTTTTTTCATTCTTCCTTGAGTCATCTTTCTGTGTTGCTGCTGATGTCCTCATCAATTCTGACTTTCATTCTAACTTTCTCTTGATCAATTTATTTCTATTGACACTTTTGACCCATAACACAAACTGACTTTGTATTATGTTTTGACATTATAAGTTTCCAACATCTCCTCCCTAATGTCAAAACATCTTCATCTTTTGATCTTCATTGTTCTTCATTCGATGATGATGAAGAATCATCATCACTTCGATCTTTTTCCTCTTTGACTGCATTGTTCTTCATTCGATGATGATGAAGAATCATCATCATCACATCTTGTATCCATTCTCTTTCTTCTCTGATGTTGTAACGGTCTCTGCACTTGTTTCTCAAATGCTTCTTCTCTTTCTCTGAATCAGTTCTATAACCGATGTCTTCTCTTTTCTGTTAATCGATTTTTCTAATCGATTTCCACTCTCTTCTCTTTGTCTAATCTGTCTTTCTCTCCTGTTCGCGACTCCACAGCCTAACGAATAGGTTTCTCTCATTCCTTTTCTTTTGTCCTTCAATTCTGACTTTTCACATTGATCATATCACATGATCATTCTTCACTTCTCTTGATGTTTCTGGACTCTGGTACACAATCAACACAGCAACGATCTCCTTTTAAAATCATCTTGTTCATCAAGAACAATCTCCTTTAATCTCTAATTCACAACCACCCAACAACTATGGGTTTCTGCTTCTGGTTCTTTTGCTGCAAATGCACGATAGTAGTTTCATTGTCTCTGGCGATTGCTCCTGTTTTGTCATGACTACAGCCCTCTTTTTTCTTTTTCTCTGATGTTGCAACGCAACTGGTAACTTCTCTTCTTCTGTTCGACTTTTCTGAATCGAATTTTGGTTTTTCTAACCCGTTTGACCGGTATGCCCACGGTCGGTTTCCTCTCTATCTCTTTCTCTTGATTGATTCCCTGAATCAATCGGTCTTTGTCTTTCTTCTCTTGACCGGTATGCGCACGGTCTCTTCTTCTCTTGATTGATTCCCTGAATCAATCGGTCTCTTTGGATCTTTTACAATAGCACTATCAACCACTCCTCGGATCTTTTACGTTAGTACTATCAACCTCTTCTTTCTCTTCTCTGAAAACGATTCTCTGAATCGCTTATTGAACTTGATTCCCTGAACCAAGTTATTCTTCTCTTTGGTGTTTGCGGTTTAGTTTTCTTGCAATCTCTGATGAAACACAAACTGAAACACCGGGTTTGATTCGAACATCTGACGCTCTGATACCAATGTTGGTCCCATCTGGATCTTCTATGATCGAATCAAACATGGTCTATGAACAAAACACATGACACACAAACTCACGCTTTTGTATATAATGAATTCTGTTAACTTTTACAATGTATCGACACCTATATATATACTATCCTAACCGACATCTATGAAGCGACACAATGCTTCTGACTTCCTAATCGACACTTACATAAATAACCGCTTTAATAACTGTCATACGGTTATTAACTTTGTTCTTGACATACTTGGACCCTAAACTTATACACTTTACAAACTCGACTCTAAACACATAACTAATTACACTATGACCCCTAAACATGGATTAATGAATTATCATCCAATAGGTTTTATGTTCTGTCTGTGAGGTTTGGAGGTTCTATAGATAGTTCATTAGGCTGCCTTCACGAAGAAAATGTAGTCCCTATTTTAGATCTTTAGCAAATGATGAGGCCTATTAATATTGCATCTTATGTCACCCTGCATTGGAGTGGCTTAAATTGTTAATATTGTTATAAGAAATGTAGTCTCTGCTATTGTGAAATGTGAAGTTCTAGTGCCTAGTTTACTCTGCTTATTGTCTTTCAGAGTGTATTCCAGTTGTATTTTCAGTTTTGTAGTTTGGATAATGGGCCTGTCCATTTATCCTTGTGGACGAATTTTGTAGGCATTATTCCTGTTTTGTGTTAATATATACTTCACATTTTCACCAAAAAAAAAAAAAAAAAAAAAAAAAAAAAAAAAATTCTTCAGTAACCACTTGATGAATAAGATGTCTCAACGAAATAATAATAATAATAATAATAAAAAAAAACAATAAGTACTGTCTAGACAAAATAAGCGCTGTTTGAACAAAGGCTGCCAAGATCGCGATCCCACCTGAGATCGTTTTTGTCTTTGCAAGATCGAGATCGTAAGATCGGATCGAGATCCTACGATCCTACCAATTTGTCATATTTTGAAAACAAAGGATAAACGAGTCAAACTGTTTTACATTTATACTCAACGTCAACGATAAATTCATAAAATATCCTCTTGAAAATGATGTAAATGAGCATTAGACATCCAATATGAAATGTCGTGCACCCCATATTTACACATATCAGAATCAATAAGAAAGATTGCTTACATTTAATTTAAATTAACTATTAAATGGCAAGCGTAAACTCTAACTAATAAAGAGGTATACATAAAAATCAAGAACAAAAAATAATTACGAAATTACCTGTTGGCTGTTAAAATACAAGAACTTCAATCAAGTGATGAGATGAAAAGAAGACTTCTATAGTTATCTCTTGGAATTTAATTCGGGGTAAATGAGACGTCACGAGTTATTGACTTATTGCTACTTGTCTATTATCTTTGGGCTTACGCAAAAGGATGGGCTAAAAGCCTTTAAAAAAAAAAAAAAAAAAAAAAAGATTTGGGCCTAGGTAAAATCGGGTCGACACGCGATCTTACGATCTTACTTACGATCCTATCTCAGATGCGATCCTATGACGATCCTACACGATTTTAGCTAGTAAGCACGTAAACTCGTACAATCCTACGAGTTTGCGATCTTGACAGCCTTGGTTTGAACAACTCAAAACTAAATCTGATATGAATAATAAAAACATATCTATCTGAACTGAATAAGCACTCGTCTGATTAGCTGTGAACAAACAAGCACAATAAACAACTAAATTTGAATCAATAACCACACGTCTGAATGAATAAGGAGTTCAATAAGCTATCAAATAAGCATGGACGGACCTAGGATTTTTGAGAGGGTGTTGCACAGTTGCCATTTGGGTTAACTAAGTTACACCATAAAAAACGAAAGTAGAAAAATGAAAATATTGAGGGTTGCCCATGTAAAAAATTGACAGTTTTAACTTTTGCACAATGTGACCTAAAGTTGGGTGTAGCCCGTGCTATACCCTGCACCAATGTAGGTCCGTTCCTGCAAATAAGTAGTCTAATAAGCACACGAAACCGTTTTTCATGAAATATTCATCCCTCTAGCTTTGATACCACATTGTTGGTAAAAAATAAGCTACTAGTACAAAGTTACAATCCAAGACTTTACACAATATAAAACATTTATACAATTATACTCCAATCTAGTCAATCATTACATATTTTTTATTCCTAACAAGCTTGATTGACATACATATTGTAATTATCAATTTATGACTTGAGTTATTACAATTAGCCTAACGAGATTGAAATTAGTAGACTATAAGGTTTAAGATTAACGAAGGTAAATAGATATTTACAAAGTAGTTAAGTGTTGCTAGTTAAATATCCTTACAAACAAGTCACATAGGTTCGTTGACGGACTTAATGAATGACCTATGGCTAGTTATTATCCACTAGCGTCGAGGTAAATAGTTATAGGACATATGTATAGGTTTTAGCGGCAAATACTTGACTTATACTACATCCAAATCATTGATCAAGAAATTAGTTAGACATTGCACAATTAGATCATGTCGTTAGCTCATTAGAGGAATAACTAGGTGAACACTACTTTAATTCTATTGATTTCAGCTCCATTTAATTACTTGTCATTTATTTATTGTTTTATTTTGTTAGGAATTAAAGCTTCTAAGAGTTGCTGCTGCTCATGTAATTAAGACTGCTCATGTATTACAAAGAAAAAGCTCCAAGTCATTAATGCTGCTAATACAAGTTTTACTACTGCTGTTGTATTTTACTACTGCTGGTGATGCTGAAGAACTTCAAGAAAATACACTAAGTAGTTAGTGCTGCCAGACTAAAAGTTAATGCTGCTAGTTCAGAGTTACAACTGCTGAAGGATTACTGCTGCTAGAGTTAGAGTTAAGACTGTTAGTCTATATTTAGTTTTAGTTAATGCTGTTAATGAGATATACATTTTATAGTCGGTTAGATAAGTATAGTAAAGATTCTACAAAGATTTATCTTGTATAGAAAGTTATTGTAAGCCGACTAGGACTCCTTAGTCTATAAAAGGAGGTCCTAGGGCATTGAGATAGATACGTGTTATTAGAAAATCGATTAGCTTCAAGGTTGTAAACCCTAATACTAGGAGAGTATTCGTATTATTCATCAATAATATTGAAGCGTTTTGTTTGTTAAATCATTTTGTTCATTACTGTTACATTCATACAAAGTTCTTCTTAATATCAAATACTAGATTCCACATAGTATTTGATAAAACTCAAACACAGTTTCTATACCTTAGTTGTACTAGATATCTAGTATAGCTAAACCTTTACAAGCTAATGGATTCGATCAAGTGCATAACTGGGATTAACAAGTGGTATCAGAGCTTGTGATCTAGAAGCTGTGATTAAAGAAGAACCTGTTTAAGCTCGAGATTGTTTAGACCTTACTAAATACATGGATTCAGAGTCTGCACATATGGTTGCTGCATCAAAGGTACCAATGCTCAAGCCCGGAGAGTATGAGCTCTAGAGAATGAGAATTGAGCAGTATATTCAGATGATTGACTATTCTCTATGGAAGGTCATAGAGATTGGTGATACCTTACCTAAAACAGAAACATCTGATGCTGGTATTGTGACCATTGTGCCTATTAAAACTACTGAAGAAAAGGCACAAAGAAGATTGGAGGTTAAGGCAAGAAGCACCCTTATGATGGGCATTCTTAATGAACATCAGTTGACTTTTAATCCTATCAAGGATGCTAAGTCTTTGTTAGCAGCAATTGAGAAGAGATTTGGAGGGAATGCTGCTACTAAGAAGACAAGGAAGAATCTCTTGAAGCAACAGCATGAGAACTTTGCTGCTCCAAGTTCTGAGAATCTTGATCAGACCTTTGACAAACTTCAGAAGCTTGTCAGTCAATTAGCACTCTTGGGAGAAACAATTTCCCAAGAAGATGTGAATTAGAAGTTCATAAGGAGTTTGTCACCAGAGTGGCATAAACATACTGTGGTGTGGAGAAACAAGGTTGATCTAGACACAATGAGCATAGATGACCTTTACAACAATCTTAAAGTGTATGAACCTGAAGTCAAAGGGTCATCTAGCTCATCCTCAAGCTCACAAAACATGGCTTTTGTGTCCTCCTCAAACAACTCTAGCAGTACCACTGAAGCAGTTACTACTGCTCATAGAGTTACTACTGCTCATGGAGTTACTACTGCTAGCACTCAAGTTAATGCTGCTAGTTCTACAAACTTTGAGAACTTGAGTGATGCTGTCATCTATGCATTCCTGGCTGGTCAACCAAATAGTTCTCAGATTATACATGAGGACTTGGAACAGATTCATTCAGATGATCTTGAAGAGATGGACTTAAGATGACAGATGGCTATGTTGACAATGAGAGCTAGGAGATTCTTGAAGAAAACTGGAAGGCAGCTCAAAGTCAATGGGAATGACAACATGGGGTTTGATAAATCAAAGGTAGAATGCTATAACTGTCACAGAAGAGGACACTTTGCTAGAGAGTGCAGGGCACCAAGGAGCCAAGACTAAAGCTCAAGGAAAACTGTACCTGTTGAAACAACTAATTCCACAGCTTTGGTGTCTTGTGATGGTTTGGGTGGCTATGATTGGAGTGATCAAGCCGTAGAAGGACCAAACTTTGCACTCATGGCTTATTCTTCTTCATCATCAAGTTCTGGTCTGAGGTATCTAATGATTCTGGTTGCTCTTATAAATCTTGTTTAGATACTATTGAGTTACTTAAAGCTCAGAATAATAAACTAGTACAAGATTTAAGGAAATCTGAGTTAGATAATTTAGGCTATAAAATAGGTTTAAAGTCTGTTGAACAAAGACTTGAATTCTTTAAGCAGAATGAGGCTAAGTATGTAGAGAAAGTTAATGTCTTAGAAAGTAAACTTTATGTTATAGAGAACATTATTAAAGAGCTTAGTAAGAGGCTTGAACAGACTCAAAATGAAAAGGATGTAGTTCAACAGGAAAAAGAAAATATTCAGTTTAATGTACAAAGATATGAACGTGCATCTGAAAGTGTTAACAAGATTGTGGAGTGTCAAATTGTTAACAAGTGCAAGAATGGTATAGGCTATAAAACAGCTGCACCTCCCATTACAGGAAAATTTGCACCTCCTTTGCCAGAATTGTCTTGTTTAGATGAGTTTGCTAATAAGTCTGTAGGTGAGAATAGTAATGCTAAGTCTATTGAAGAAAAGCCTACAGTTGATAGGAAGTATGCTGATGCACCAATCATTGAAGATTGGGTGTCTGATGATGAGGATCAGGTTGAGTCTACATCTAAGGTTGGAAGAAAAGCAGTTAGACCTAGTGTTGATAAATAAATTCTGTTAAACCTAATTCACAAGGTCAAAATGCTAGGAGAACTGTTGAGCAACTTGGGGAGAACACTAACAGGCCTAAAGGAAACCAAAGAAATTAGAATGACTTGATGTCTCATAGGTTAGGAAGTAACTTTGAGATGTTTAACAAAGCTTGTTATGTGTGTGGTAGTTTTGAACATTTGCAGTATGATTGTCATTACTATCAAAAACCTGTGTGGAACTATACTCATAGGGTGAATCACCAATATACTAAAAGAAGCATAGTTCCAAGAGCAGTACAAATGAGGTCTAGTTTAGTATCAGTTAATACTACCAAGCAAAATGTTTCTAAACCAACAGTATTGATTAATACTGCTATATCAGTTAGTGCTGCTCCCACAAAAAGAACAATGAATGGTGCTAAGTCAATGTCACAGTTTTCAAGAATAGCACATTCAACTGTAAAAAGGTCCATTCAAAAGAACACAATTGTTAATACTGCTAAGGCAAAAGCAGTAGTTAATACTGCTAAGCCAAAGGCAGTAACTGATACTGTTTGGGGAAATCACTTTTATGCTGTTAAGTCCTCAGCTTGTTGGGTTTGGAAACTAAAAATTAAAGTTTTAGACCATGTTTCCAAACACAGCAGTGCATCAATAGTTTTCAAGAAATTTGATTATGTTGATGCACAAGGCAGATCCAAGTCAGTAATGGCTTGGGTCCCCAAGAGAAACTGATTTTCTTACTTTATGTGCAGGGCAATCCACAGGTGGAATTACAAGATCAAGGAGACATTGACAGTGCATGCTCTAGGCACATGACAGGAAACATGTCCTATCTCACAGATTTTGAAGTAATTGATGGAGGATATGTTGCCTTTGAAGGTAACTCTAAAGGAGGGAAAATCACAGGCAAATGTACAATCAAAACTGGTAAATTAGATTTTGAGAATGTGTACTTTGTAAAAGAGCTTAAGTTTAACCTCTTTAGTGTCTCACAAATGTGTGACAAAAGGAATAGTGTTATTTTTACTGACACTGAATGTTTTGTCTTGTCTCCTAACTTTAAGTTGACTGATGAAAGTCATGTTTTACTTAAAATTGATAGAAAAGACAATATATACACTGTTGATTTAGAGAATATGGTTCCCAAAGGAGGTTTGACTTGTCTCTTTGCAAAAGCCACATCTGATGAATCTAAGCTTTGGCATAGAAGGCTCGGACACTTAAATTTCAAAACAATGAATAAACTGGTTAAGGGAAATCTTGTAAAAGGTTTACCTTCAAACGTTTTTGAAAATGATGAAACACGTGTTGCTTGTCAGAAGGGAAAGCAACATAGAGCCTCTTGTAGGCCCAAAACAGTGAACTTTATAAGTCAACCTTTACATATGTTGCACATGGATCTATTTGGACCAACATTTGTGAAAAGTTTAATGAAAAAGATGTATTGCCTAGTTGTCACAGATGATTTTAGCAGGTTTACTTGGGTTTTCTTTTTAGCAACTAAGGATGAAACTAGTGGAATCCTTAAGTCTTTTATAACCAGGATAGAAAACCTAGTTAATCATAAGGTTAAAGTGATAAGATGTGAAAATGGAACTGAGTTCAAAAATAGGGATATGGATCAGTTTTGTGAGGTGAAAGTTATTATGAGACAGTATAGTGTAGGTAGAACTCAACAAAATTGTGTTGCAGAGAGGAGAAATAGGACACTAATTGAGGCTACTAGAACAATGTCAGCTGATTCTAAGTTACCAACTACTTTTTGGGCTGAAGCAGTTAATACTGCTTGCTATGTGCAAAATAGAAGTATAGTAGTTAAGCCTCATAACAAGACCTCTTGTGAACTTTTACATGGTAGAACACCAATGTTAAGCTTTTTAAGACCATTTGGGTGTCCTGTTACTATCCTCAATACCATAGATCACTTAGGAAAGTTTAATGGCAAGGCTGATGAAGGTTTCTTTGTTGGATACTCACTGAATAGCAAAGCTTTTAGAGTGTTCAATAGTAGAACCAGGATAGTGGAAGAAAACTTGCACATTAAGTTTAGTGAGAGTACACCTAATGTTGCAGGGAGTGGACCAGACTGGCTATTTGATATTGATGCCCTAACCAAAACTATGAATTATTAGCCAGTTATTGCAGGTACATAGTCTAATGGTTTTACAGGTAAAAAAGCTAATACTGATGCAGGTCAAGCTAGAAAGGAGACAGAACCTGAAATATGGACTGCTGGTCTACTTATCTCAACCCAGTTCCAAAGAGTTCTCAAGAAGAAGATCCAAAGATCCTAGATCAAGAGCCCCCAAGCTCAGATGAAGTTAAGTCTTCAAGTGAGGAGGAAAAGCAGAATGATGAACCTCTAAGTAAAGACAGTGAAAATGTTGATTAATTGAAGGATGATAATATTAGCAGTTCTAATGATGTTAATGCTGCTAGTGATTGTAACAACACTAACAACACTAGCAAAGATAAAACTGTTAATACTGCTGACAAGGAAGGCATTGCTGTTAATGAGAATGAATATCCATTTGATCCAAACATGCCTCCTTTGGAATATATATATATATATATATATATATATATATATATATATATATATATATATATATATATATATATATATATATATAATATATAGATACTGATGATGAAGGAGTCGGTGCAGAGGCTGACATAAAAAACATGGATGATATTGTCCCCGTCAGTCCTATTCCAACTACCAGAATTCACAAGAATCATCCTCAAGAACAAATCATTGGAGATGTGAAGTCTGTTGTTCAAAAAAGAAGAATGACAAAGGATTTGAAGGAACAAGGTTTCTTTGCTAGATCCTTAAATCAGAGAAACAGTCACAAAGACCTTTAAAACTGTTTGTTTGCTTGCTTTGTATCACAAGTAGAACCTAAGAATGCACTTAAAGCATTGCAGGATTCAAGCTGGGTGGAAGATATGCAAGAGGAGCTTTTACAATTCAAGCTACAAGAAGTTTAGACTCTGGTAGATTTTCCTGATGGTAAAAAGGCTATTGATACTAAATGGGTTTTCAGATGTAAAAAGGATGAAAGAGGTATTATGATAAGGAACAAGGCAAGGTTAGTAGCTCAGGGATACACACAAGAAGAAGGGATTGACTATGATGAAGTCTTTGCCCCAGTTGCAAGAACTGAAGCTATAAGGTTGTTCTTAGCTTATGCTTCATACAAAGATTTTATGGTGTATCAAATGGATGTGACGAGTGCTTTTCTTTATGGGACAACTGAAGAAGAAGTATATGTTTGTCAACCACCAGGGTTTGAAGATCCTAACTTTCCTAATAAAGTATACAGGATGGAAAAAGTACTTTATGGTTTACATCAAGCTCCCAGAGCTTGGTATGAAACATTGTCTACATACCTGTTGGACAATGGCTTTCATAGAGGCAAGATTGACAAGACTTTGTTTATCAGAAGATACAAAAATGATAACCTGCTAGTTCAAGTTTATGTGGATGATATTATTTTTGGTTCAACAAAGAAGGAACTATGCATTGAGTTTGAGAAATTGATGCATGAAAGGTTTCAGATGAGTTCTATGGGAGAACTTACTTTCTTTTTGGGATTGCAAGTGAAGTAGAAGGAAGATGGCATATTTATCAGTCAAGATAAGTATGTAGCTGAGATCTTAAAGAAGTTTGGGTATATAGATGTCAAGGCAGCAAGCACACATATGGAAACATCCAAGCCTTTGCTCAAGGATGAAGATGGTGAAGAAGTTGATGTTCATCTATACAGATCCATGATTGGATCATTGACGTATCTTACAGCTTCAAGACCTAACATCATGTTTGCAGTGTGTGCTTGTGCTAGATACCAAGTCAGTCCAAAAGTTTCACATCTTCATGATGTGAAAATATTTTTTAGGTACTTAAAAGGTCAACCTAGATTAGGCCTTTGGTATCCAAAAGATTCACCTTTTGATTTGGTAGCATACACTGATAGTGATTATGCTAGAGCAAGCTTGGATAGGAAATCTACAACAGGTGGATGTCAATTTCTTGGGTGAAGATTGATCTCATGGCAGTGCAAGAAACAAACTGTGGTTGCAAACTCCACAACAGAAGCTGAATATGTGGCTGCTTTAAGTTGCTGTAGACAAGTGCTCTGGATTCAGAATCAATTGATGTATTATGGGTACAATTTAATGCATACCAAAATATTTATTGATAATAGCAGTACTATGTGCATAATTAGAAATCCTTTTTATCACTCAAAAACAAAGCATATAGAGATAAGACACCATTTTATAAGATATTGTAATGAAAATAAGTTAATTCAAATGGTTAAAATCCATACTGACAATAATGTTGCAGATTTGCTCACAAAAGCTTTTGATGTAGGTAGATTTCAATTTTTAATTCCCAGTATTGGAATGTTAAATCTTTAAAATCTCTTATCTCTTTATGCTTTTGTAGAGTTTTGTAAGGATTAGTACTATTATTTAAGTCATAGAATGTTTCTACTGCTAAGTATGATTAGTACTGCTAGTTATACTTAGAACTGTTGTTTCTACTGCTAGTTGTGCTTATAACTGCTAAGTATAAATGATGATGTGATTATTGTGAATTGTGTTATTGTTTGTGTTTTGGTGTTTTTGGATTAATCTTTTATAGGATAAGCTAAGACAAGTGTTGGAGTGCTGATAAATAAGCAGTTTGGAGTGGAAATTGCGTTAATGCTGCTAAGCTTAATTTAATACTGCTAGGTTTCTGCTGCTTTATTTGAGAGTGCAGGGTACTGTTTTGTAAATTCTTCGATTAAGGGTTTAAATCCCCAATTCAGTTGATTAATTGATTTCACGCACACATAATTCTCTCAAATACAAACCCTAACACTCTTTTAATCATCAATTTGCAAAAATCCACCATCCATTACAACAAACAAAACCACAAAAATGTCGAAACTTTGTTTTTCCGACACTAATATTATGATTGTCTTTTTGCAAAAACTGAAAGAAAGTGAAGGATTTACATAAATACTTGATTTCTTTAATGCAAACCCTATAAGGTATGCATTAACTGTAAGTCCTCATATATATATTTCAAATATTCAACAGTTTTGGTCTATTGAAAAGGTCAAAACACTGAATAATGAAGTACAAATTCAGGCTATTGTAGATTGCCAAGATATACTCATTACTGAAAAGTCTGTTAGAAGTTCTCTTCAACTAGCAGATGAAAATGGTATTGAGTGTCTCTCAAATTCTGTAATTTTTGAAAATCTTGCATGAATGGTGTATGTACGGAAAAATGATTCTCTAAAATTTTATAAAAGATCCTTCTCCCCTCAGTGGAAATTCTTAATACATACCATCTTACAATGTATTAGTCCTAAACAAACTTCCTGGAATTAGTTTAGCAGCAATGTGGCTTATGTCATTATATGCTTGGCAAATAATGAGAAGTAGGGATGGCAAAAAAACCCGAACCCGACGGGGAAATCCGAAACCCGAACTAATTGGGGCGGGGCGGGTCATGCTAATCAGGTTACGGGGCTGGTTTGGGGCTTAAATGGGGATTTTAATTGGGTTTGGGGTGGGGAGCGGGGAATCCTCGCCTCGCCCCACCCCACCCGAATAATAAATACACATATACAAATATATCTATACCTATATAGTATTTTCTTAATATTTAGGTAATAAATATATATTATTCTAATATTGTTAGTTTTTTTATCTTTGTAAGATTGCAAAGTTGTGATTATAGAAACTCGTTCAGTGTTATATTTTTAAGTTTTAATTTTCGGCGGTATAATTTATCATTATTTATGTGTAATACTATCGTTGAAAACTTAATAAGGCCTGTTTATAATTGATTATTAATAGGTTCTTAATTCTTCAAGTTATTGCTAATGGTTTAAAAATAATAATAATGTGAAATGTTGCGGCTTTGGTCGAGAATTGCACCTAAAGAGGACACCCCGATAACATCCCCAATTAATACGGGGCGGGTTTGTGAAAGCATCGCTTCCCGATGGGGATCGGGGCGCCCCGATTAGATCACCGATGGGGATCGGGGCGCCCCGATTAGATCCCCGATGGGGTTTGGGGATAACTTTGGTTAACGGGTTTGGGGATGATCGCCCCGTCCCAAACCCGCCCCGTTGCCATCCTTAATGAGAAGTTTAATTTTTTAAAAATGATTTTTGATGGTATGGTTAAGAACTTGGATAAATCTACAAATAAATTTTATATGTATCCAAGATTTTTACAAGTTTGCTTGAACAAACAATTTTCAAAGAATGTAATTCATCAAAGAGTTTATGAAACACCCTTTCATACTAAAAAGATTTTTGCCAATATGAAAAGGGTGGGAAAAGAATTTTCTGGGAATGTAACACCATTGTTTTCCACAATGTTGGTACAAACTCAAACTCAGGGTGAAGGTTCAGTAATTCCAACTGAAACCCATCACACACCCACAATTTTACCATCTCAACCCAAAAAGACCTATACCTGTAGGCGCACACAGAAAAAGGGCACTCAGCTGCCTCCGGCTAGTGTCAGTATGGTTGCAGATGAGGCTGTGCATAAGGAGAGGGGTCACAGATTGAAAAGGGCTGCCACTACTACTGCTAGCTTAGATGCAGAGCAGGCCAGTGGTAACATAAGTAAGACCCGAACCAATGCAACACTTAATGAGTCAAGTTCCTCTAGAACTAGCTCAGGTAGTGGTCTCAGCCAACCTGAAATTATGGGGGGTATGGATGCTCAAACTAGATTTGAGGCTATGCCTAACATACCCTATGATTCACCACTAGGGAGAGGTAACGCACTTCGAAGTGATGAGGGTAGTATGGAACTTTTAAATGAATTGATGGCAACCTGTACCAAACTGTCCAAGGAAGTTCTTGACCTTAAACATACTACTTTTTCTCAACAAGATGAAATCCACTATTTGAAGAAGAGAGTAGCTAAGCTTGAAGGGAGGAAAAGGTCAAAGGCTCAAAAGCTGAAAAGATTATTTAAAGTGGGTACAATTGCTAGGGTAGAGTCCTCAAGTGAAGCTGCAGGTTTGGGGGAGGATGCTCCCAAACATGGGATGAATGTAAGCACAACTTTAGGGGAGAATCAAGTGATGGTTGATGAGGAAACTGGGATAGAGGATGATCAGTTGGTTAATGAAGGGGTTGATACTGAATTAGTGGTTGAAGAGGATGTTGATGCTGCTAAGTTTGTTAGTACTGCTAGGCTGAATGTTGAAAAGATTGTGGAAGTTACTAACTTGATGGTTGATGCTGCTGCACTTAATACTGCTGATGTTGAAGTTAATACTGCTGGGCTAGAAGTTAATGCTGCTAGTGCTGCAGACAAAGTTAGTGCTGCTACAACATCAGAAGAAGCAGAGATCACCATTGCTCAAGCTATTAAGGAGTTAAGGAGTTCAAGACCACCAGTAAAAGGAGTTGTGATCAGAGAACCAACATCAACACCAAAACCAACAATCACTACAACATCATCAACTGATAAAGGCAAAAGTATAATGATAGAAGAACCTCTGGAGAAACAACTTTCAAAGTCAAAGCAGATGCTTTTAGATGAAGAAATAGCAAGAACGCAACAAGAAGAGTATAATGCTGAAGATCAAAGAATTAGGGAAGAAAGAGCCAGGGAGGCAGAAGAAGCTAGTCTTGCTGAAATAAACTCATGGGATGACATACAAGCCAATTGTCAAGCAGATCACATGTTAGCCCAGAAGATGTGGCAAGATGAATAGGAAGAGCTATCCTTAGAAGAAAAATCTAAGCTCTTCATAGAATTCTTAGCTAAGCAGAAGAATTTATTTGCACAAAAGAGGACTGAAGCTAAGAGGAACAAACCACCTACCATAGCACAACAAAAGCAAATTATGATGACCTACTTGAGAAACATGGATGGATAGTAGCCTGCTCAGTTCAAAGGCATAAGATATAATAGGATTAAAGAGCAGTTTGATAAAGTTTTCAAGAGGGTCAACACTTTTATTGCTATAAGTACAAAGGAGGTGTTGGGAAGTCCTAAGGCAGCTGAGAAAGAACAAGTGGTTAGTTCAAAAAGAGCAGGAGATGAGATAGGGCAGAATGTTACTAAAAAGTAGAAGATTGATGAGCAGTCAGAGCAAGAGAAGAAGGAAGGTGAGTAGAAGGAAGGTGATGGCAGAGGTTCAGAAGAGATTAAACAATACATAGTGATTGTTTAAGATGATGAAGAAATTCCAATAGACTGTGAACCTTTGGCTACAAAACTGCCTGATATTATTTGTTGGAAAATATACAATGAGAGCCCAAGGAAAGTAATTTACGAAATTACAAGAGCTAATGGACAGACTTATGTATTCTCAAGGTTTAATCAGATGCTTAAGAGCTTTGACAGAGAAGACTTGCAGACTCTGTGGAAGCTTGTAAAAGAAAAGTATGGACCAACAAAACCATTGAAGCAACCAGTGTCAGATCATGATTATGTCTTGTGGGGTGACTTGAAGACCATGTTTGAACCTCATGTTAAAGATGAAGTGTGGAGAAGACCTATCTGTAACCAAAAAGTGAGAAGCTGCAGGTTGATAGATCCACTCACAAAGACTACACTGGGAATGAGGCTGGAAAGTAGACTTCAGATGGAACATGGCATGAATGAAAGCATGGCAGATGAACTTATTTGGTTTATCATATGTTTGAAGAATGACTGGTAAACTGTTTGGAAGCATCCTCCTGGTGATGGTTGAAGCTTTGAATGAAACTTGATGATTTTAGGAGAAAATATCAAGTTTAGAGGAGGATTGTTGGGAATTAATGCTTCTAAGAGTTGCTGCTGCTCATGTAATTAAGACTGCTCAAGTATTACAAAGAAAAAGCTCTAAGTCATTAATGCTGCTAATACAAGTTTTATTACTGCTGTTGTATTTTACTACTGCTGGTGATGCTGAAGAACTTCAAGAAAATACACTAAGTAGTTAGTTCTGCCAGACTAAAAGTTAATGCTGCTAGTTCAGAGTTACAATTGCTGAAGGATTACTGCTGCTAGAGTTAGAGTTAAGACTGTTAGTCTATATTTAGTTTTAGTTAATGTTGTTAATGAGATATACATTGTATAGTCGGTTAGATAAGTATAATAAAGATTCTAAAAAGATTTATCTTGTATAGAAAGTTATTGTAAGCTGACTAGGACTCCTTAGTCTATAAAAAGAGGTCGTAGGGCATTGAGATAGATACGTGTTATTATAAAGTCAATTAGCTTCAAGGTTGTAAACCCTGATACTAGGAGAGTATTCGTATTATTCATCAATAATATTGAAGCGTTTTGTTTGTTAAATCATTTTGTTCATTACTGTTACATTCATACAAAGTTCTTCTTAATATCAAGTACTTGATTCCACATAGTATTTGATAAAACTCAAACACAGTTTCTATACCTTAGTTGTACTAGATATCTATTATAGCTAAACCTCTACAAGCTAAGGGATTCGATCAAGTGCATAACTGGGATCAACATATTTATTTATATTTTCTTACAACCACCATCATTTGGATTTAAAACAAAACCCCCCTTATTTACTGTTTTTCTCATAATTTACTTTACAAACGAAATCATCATATCGCTCCTACGTACAACTTGATCTTATCAAGTCTATACTATACGCGATCGGGTACACTGCCCGACAGTGTTGGTAGTTTTTGTAAAATTAGGAATATAAAATTAAAACTCAAAATCACACATAAAAAAACTAAATTGCCAATTTCCCATTAGTTGATTCTTTCTTTTAAAATGTGATTTTTTATTTTATTTTATTTTATTTTTGTTATTATTTTTTTAACCACCCGGAAGGTGGCTAACTCCTTGGTCTGGCCTAGTGGTAAAAGGGCTTGTGACTATCACTTTAAAATGTGTGAGGTCGCAAGTTCAATTCCTGCTAGATGCACACAACTTTAAGTGACCATGCCAACCTCCTGAAAAGGGAGGGTTTTACATGGTTTGAGTCTGTTTGGCAGTGGGTTCAAACCCCGTGCCCCGCGGATTAGTCGACCAAAAGGTCGGAAATCATGGTTACCCAAAAAAAAAATCATGTGATTTTTTTTTATTCTTTTAATCAAATTTTATATTTCGTGTGATTATGTGAACTAAGGGAATTAAAAAAGTTATCACAAAAAACTCTTCACGTTTACAACTAGTATATGAGACTTGATGATGTGAATCAACTTTCTTTGTTATCAAAGATGATACTATTTGTTTATTACTTGAAACAAATTTACTACAAATATTTGAATCTAGATTTTGATCTAAAGAATGTCATAAGAATAACACTTTGTGGAGGAAAAGTGGGATGTAAAGTTAAAAGTGATTGCAAGTTGCAGCTGATCAAGGGGGTTGTTGGTCCCAATCTTAATGGATCCTTCTAGCCTGTTAAGGGTGGTAGTTAATCTGAATAGATTCAAACTAACTACAAGAGAAACACCGACTATGAACAATATAAGTTATGCGGAATCTAACTTGTATTGCTAAGAAGAACAATAAATAACAAAAAACACTTTTGATTAGTATTAATCTGCTTAGGTTACAGATTACTAACTATTGATTACTAAACACAAGGTGAGGCTCTAGAGATACACCTTGTTCTAATGCCGTAGGCTCCTTTTATACACCAAGGAAACCCTAATAGCTTACAATAACGTGTTAAGAGATGTTACATATCTCTTCCTAATATAAGTCCATGCATATCTCTGCATATCTATTCTAAACATAACTCATGCGTATCACATAAGCAGTACTAACTAAAACACACTAGCAGTACCTTTCTAACACGAACAATACTAACTACATAACTAACAGTACTAACTGTAACCAGCAGTTGAAACTTCAGAAACACATAATTCCCAACAATCCTTCCCTAAACTTATGATTTCTCTGCAAATCACTAGGTTTCTTTGATTATACATGATGTTTACTTGTTAATCTTCATGTTTCTTTAGATTATGTGTTTTCTTTAAGCTTCTCTTGATTCCTTGATTTTTCTTGACTTCTTTTGAACTCTTTAGCTTTCTTTAGGAGGATGTGTCCAAACACTCTGTTCTTCAAATATCTTCTTGATGATTTTGAACTCTTTTGTCTTTATCCAGCTATCCAGATGATCTTCATAAACAGCAACACAGCAATAATCTGTTCACAGTAATACCAACTAAGTTGGCTTTTTAGTTTTGGGCAAACTACCAGCCATAAGTGGATTTGATATTTCTTTACCAGTAGCCGTTTGCTCTGGAATAGCCAATGCTTTATTATAGTAACATGGTACATTGATTACCATATAGTTTTTGGTAAACTATCAACCATGAACAGATTTGAGATGTCTTTACCAAAATCCGTTTGCTTTGGACTAGCCAACTCTTCACTGTGAAGCATGGTGAGTTGATAACCATATAGTTTTTGGCAAACTATCAGCCATTAACGGATTTGAGAAGTCTTTACCAGAAACCGTTTGATCTGGACTAGTCAGTTCTTGATGTCTGTTAAACATGGTGAACTGATGACCATTTGTTGTGTGGTAGAGGTACCAACACTCAAAGATCCTTCTCATTCCATCAAAGCTTCCAGATTTCCAAAACATGTCACAACTCTCCACTCTGCTTCTTAAAAGACATCATTTTCCTTAGCAGTAGAAACTTCTGATGCATCAGTATAAAAGATTTTGTACTAGCAGTAGAAAGATTTTCAAGAAGCAGTACAAACTTTTATACTTAGCAGTAGGAACAAATTTCTACTTCTTCACTCTAGGTTTTCTTGTAAACCCTCTAAATAAAGGGTATTAGACAACTGGTAATAGACATCCAGAAACATAGAATTCTCAAATCAAAATTATCTCATCATTTATAGCATTTTCCTCCCCTGTTTGGATACATACTCCATAACAATCAGTCCATAACCTGCCTATTTACCTCCCCTGAACCTATGCAGCTATACATTTAGCATTCCAATGTTAACCACTAAGAAATTGAACCTGCTAACATCAAAGGCTTTGGTTAAAAGATCAGCCACATTATCATCAGTATGAATCTTAAGCACCTGAACCAACTTCTTCTCATAAGCATCTCTAATGAAGTGGTGCCTAATGATATGTGTTAAATTACACATACTTTTATTATAATAAAATAGACCAAATAGACCAAAAACTAACCAATTATGCCAAATATATTGTGTTTTTGTGTTTATGCATGTGCAGGTACGGATATTGAGGAAATGGACAAAATCTAAAGCCGAGGCCGGGGAAGCAATTTACCCAAGTGATCATATTTATGCTCAAGATGTCAAAGTTAGCCCTTGGAAGTACTTTTCATAAATGGCATAATTGGTCCCTTGAATTTACAAATTGGAAAATTTAGTCATTTGTTAAACCTAAATTAAATCCTAAAACTATACTACTACTACACCAAATCCGGACCCTAAATAATATAAACCCAAAACAATCCCAAAGCCCAATCCAACCTTTTAATATACCCAACCCAATAACCAAACCCGACCAACCCTTTACCCAGTCAAATAGTCAATCCCCAGTTATAACACATCTACCCACCTAATCACTATTCCTCTGTCACTCTCACCTTAGCCTGCTCCAAGACAAATCCCAGCTCATCCCATATTGGTCCCCCCTCCTTCACATGATACCCTGCCAAGCTGGCAATCCATGTGAACCAATTAGGGCTCCAAAACCATCCGACGGCTGTGATTGAAGGGATTGGTCACCAAGGCTATCCAAGGGCTCTTATGCAAGCTAAAGAAACACAAGATGAGGACACAAAGCATACCTCTTACAGAAGAAGCACAATAGAGATGAAACCCTAGCTGAAGGCCTATAAATAGCAGCTCTCACCTCACTCACAAAGTTTTTTCCAATTTTTAGAATTAAGTCCATAGGATTAGGTGTCTTATTTACTGCTTTAATATTGTAATCTTTTAGGTTTTAGTTGTAATCAAATTTTAGTAGTGTAATTTCCCTTTTATTAATGCAATTTCAGTTTTACCTTTAAATTTCCTTGCCTCAACTTACTTCTTACTTCCATTTATTGTCATTCAATCTGTTTTTAAGCTTCTGTCCCTGTTCCCATAAGCTCATTTAAGCTTTTTTTTTTAGCTCATTTAGAATTTATTTTTGTTTAAATCTGTTTTAAACTTAAAAAAAAAATAAAAAAAAATCAAAAAGTCAACTGAAGTCAAACTGCTTATTTGCTTAATTTTAATGCTTATTAGGTCAACTAAGTGCTTTTATCTGTTTTTAGTAGCTTATTAATGCCTTTAGGAGTTTAATCTCAGTTTAGTATTCTCATATTTTCTTATTTTGCTTCAAAACCTTAAAAAACCCAAAAAATAGCATATCTAGATATAGCTTATGTTAGTGCTTATTTTCTGTTGAATTTAGCTTTTTAGGACTTAATACAACTTAGTTCATGTTTGACCTTCAAGTTATAGCTTAAAATAGTCTGTTCTAGTGTAAAATCTCAAGACAGTCCCTATTAAGGGAGTGTTTGGTTTAAGGCTTAAAATGGGTCAAATGATGAGCTACTGTTCATTTGCACTTGGTTGAGGTTTGATCATGCTTAATTCAGCCTAGGGTAGTAGTTTGTAGGAGTATTTGGTCTAATTTTAAGGATTTTGGTGATTTGAGTAGAATAGTATAAGTTTTAGAATATAAACTGATGATAGTAGCTTCTTATAGGCTTAAGCCTTTTAAGTCCTTATTTTTGGTATTGTTAGGTTTTTTATAGTGCACTAAGTAGATTTCCAAGTGTTAGTAGCATTTCATTAACTTTTAAAGTATTTGTGGCCAAAATAGTGCAACTGCTGTCACAGAAAACATTTAGCCTGCATCAGTAGCCAAATTGCCCTAATCAGCTTGAGTTTTTGATTTTTTAATTTGTTCAATATAAGTTCAATTTAGCTCAAACTTGGTACACATATTCTTGGGTAGCTTATAGACTAGTTCCACATTTTTTAGAAATTTTAAGTTAGCTTTTTAATAGCTTTTTCTCAGCTGCAAATTCTGCACTTTTTTCATTATTTTTGTCCAGATCAGCTTGAGTTTTTGATTTTTCATTTGTTCATTACAAGTTCAATTAAGCTGAAATTTGGTACTTAAGTTCTTTGGTTGCTAGCACATTTATTCCACATTTTTTAGATCTTTTTTATCAGCTTATTAGTAGCTTTTCATAGCTGCAAAAGTAAGACAGTCGCCCAAATTTAGGCCTGCAATCAGTTTGAAAATTGCTTAATTAGGATAAGTGCTTATTTGCTTTTGAATGTGGCTTATTCTGAGATAGTTGGTTAATTTAGATGATGCCTAGTTAGACTTAGCTTATTTCAGTTTTGATTTAGCTTAAAATTAGCTTAACAGTCAATTGCATAGTTCCCTTTAGCTTTTTCTCTTTTGTAAGCCTACTATTCTAATTTTGAGTCCTTATTCTGAGCTTAATTCTTAGTTATATTTAGATAAATTTTAGTCCAGATTAGCTTATTTAGTATAATTTAGCTTATTTTGGTTTTCTTCTAGCTTAGATAGCTTATTGGCTTTTAGGTTTTAGTTTTAGCTCTTTTATCAAAATCCCATATTTTCCACCATTCACGACACGTTTCACGAACCGAACCAAAAATTCCATTCAATCCTTTGTTGGGGAAAACGACCCGGGAAATACATACTTCACTTGTGTTTCTTTGGTATACTATAATGACATGCGAATCAATTTTTGGTGCCGCTGCCGGGGAAGGTTTGAAGTAAATTTTTGATTCCCGTTCGATGATGAGTGTTTTGAAGATCCTTCCCTGTGAAGTTATCATTTTCTCTTGTAAATATTTTCTTCTTATTTTTATAAAAACCCAAAATATTTTCCTTTTTAAATTTTGTTTTTCTTCTATCTTAGTTTGTTTTTTCCATTTTAAAAATCCAAAAATATTCTTCTTATCCCTCATATTGTTTAATTCTTCAAAATGTTCGAGTATTTGTCCCATGATCCTTGGACAATGGAAGATTTTTATCGGCCTACGCTTATTGGTAGAGGAGGACCGATCGCTCCGACAACAGATTTTGTATTGAAAGATCATATGGTTGAGCTTATTAGTCAAATCTGCCAATTCCATGGATTTAAAGATGAAGATGCTAACTGTCATTTGGACAAATTTCTATCGATCACTCAATTCTTCAAACAAAACGGAGTTTCTCAAGACAGCATCCGTTTGAATCTTTTTCCCTTCTCGTTAACCCATGAAGCTGAATCTTGGTTTTACACTCTTAAAACCCATTCAATTCATACTTGGGAAGAGATGTGCCTCAAGTTTCTTTCAAAATATTTTCCATACTAAAAAACGATGCAGTTTAGAAGAGACATTCTAAATTTCCGACAATTGCACAAGGAATCAGTATTTGAAGCTTGGGAGAGATTCAAATATTTGCTGCAGAGATGTCCGGATCATAGAATTTTGCTCCTTGATCAAATCTTAACCTTCTATCATGGCATAAATATGATTGATCGAGACAAAATCAAGTTGGCTGCCGGAGGCAATCTCATGCGGAAGACACCTCAAGAAGCTTATGATTTGATCGAGAATATGACACAACATCACTATCAATGGGATACTAGAGCCCTTTATGACTCTATCACTGTTTTGAGTGATCATTATTCAGATTACATTCCCGCTGAGATTGCACAAATAAGGGTCCTTGGCAATCACAAAAGTTATATAAATCAATATTGCCAGCAAGGACCAGGTCATCCTAACACTATCCACTTTTCATACTCCGATGAAAGTGATGAGGATGATCCTTTTGATGAAGAGAAATCAGATGAGGACCCTTCAGATACCTTTTTAATGGGGGACAAGGAAGTCGAAATCAATCCTCTTAAGGAAATTGTTGACCTTGTTCCAATCCCTAGGGTATCCAAGGAACCTTTCAATCTTCCTGATTCTACTTCACAAACATTCGATATGACTATCACAAATCCTTTTTTTGATTTTGATTCTGAATTTACTCTAATTTCAGACAATCAAAATTTTGATATTCATAACAAGGAAAGTGATGAGTCAGATACGGAGACAATAATGGGCAAGGTGCAAACTTCTAGCATACAAAGTACAGCATATGTCCCACCTCCGTATATCCTTCCAGAGCCCAAGCTCAAAGACGTACTTCATAAGAGTGATTATCTTCTCGAGGAGTTCACCGATGAACTCACTCGCATCAATCCAATCCCACCAGGGGATGAAGATAAAAACTTCGATTTTGAATCAGATCTGAGAGAATTGGAATTTTTGCTAAGTCATGATCCGTCAACTAATTGTGCCTCTAGTCTGGGGGAGTTCGCCAATGAACTCACTCACATCATATCTCCACCGGAGTATGATTACTCTAAGGACTCGGAGGGAGACATGATCTATAGTGAGCAGTTGCTTATTAAAGACACTATCCCGAATCTCCCTCCTGAGGTGCTTTTAGATCATGACCTTAAGAGCTTAAACGACAAACTTGATATTGATGGAGATTTTCTCCCAATTACTATCAGAATCTTTCTTCCTTTTCTCACATATGATGTGATTTCTCCTCTTCTTCATTCCTACGGGAGTAAAGATACCATCTTTAACCCTGGCATCTCATTCATAACTTCTATTTAGAGTCGTAGGTATCTCATCGAGGTGGAACTTTCATATGTTTCAATGTTTATCCAAACCTCTTAAACGGAAGTCCGATGGAGATTATCTTTTCCACATGCTTCCCCAAGAACAATTTTATTCGGGGCGAGTCAAGCTATACAACTCGATAAAAAACAAGTGCATCGTGGGAGGCACCCCATGCTTATCCTTCTATCTTCTTTCTATTTTCTAATAAAAGTGACGTGAGGAGGTCTACCTCTTCCATTTCTCGTGTTTTGTAGTTGTTTTTGTTGTTTATGTCCAGGATTTGCCCGAAGTTTGAAGACTCTCGTGCTCGTGGTTTTGTCTTTCTCCACTCGAGTCTCATCCTTCGTTGCTTTTATGGGAAATCCGATATCCTAATCTTATCAACTAACGTTTATCTTTTGGCATAATTAATAAACGGCCTTAGATTTATGTAGGAGAACCCTTACCTTAAAACATTGAGGACAATGTCTCGTTTTAGTCTTGGGGGGGGGGGGGTTAATCTTTCAATTTGATTTTGCCTTGCATTTTTGCCTTATACTCTCGCAACCCCGTTTTTCCTCCAAAAAATGAAAAAATTGAAAAAAATGAGAAAATTTAAAAAATTTTGCAAAAATATCATAAGTGTTTTGACACATTGTTGACTTTCCGCTGGTGAGAGTAGGAATAAAATTTTGACTTGACCGGGCGTGTTGAGCTCTAGCTTGTCCCCTTAACCTTTTTAAATGAACGTTGTGCTAGTCTTTTATACAAGGAGCTAGAAAACGCGAATTCTTTCTAAGAGTTTGCAAGTTCCCATAATTGACTTTAAATATGTGCTTCTTGATTTTATTTGACTAAGCATTCGCGGATCTTATTATTTAAGATTTTAAATTTGCGGAGAACGAGAAATGATAGAGTTATAGATAAGTTAGATGCTAAGCGTGGAGTAGTTGGATCTCTTTAGAGCCCATCGGTGTTATTTGTGACTTTTTGCTCCCATCAGTTAGAAAATCCCAAAAATATAAATTTCTAAATAATTAATGGTGCACGGTTTTGGCAAAAATTAGTTTTTACTCCTTCTTTAGAGAATCCTTGCTTATAAGAGTTTGGTACACATCAAGGTACTGTCAATGTTGCGGGGAAATAATACAACTGATTCCTGATAGTACGTGCTATTGTTTCGGATGTTGAAAGACCGCAGGACTCGAAATTTGGCAAAAAATATAATGAAAAATAAATAATAATAATCCAAAGCCGATAAAAGTTTTATGTTTCCTAACGGCTCGTTCCCGTTGACTCAAACTTCAAAAAGGCAGAGGAAAAATATCCAAGGTCAAAATAAGACTCCCGATTCTTGACGGTTCGCTCCCGTTGTCTAGGTTGTTTAAAAGGCCGAGGAATAATATGTGCTTAACAATGTTAAAATTGCCAAATTTCGAATCCGGGGATATCCTAATAAAAGCTTCTGTCTCTGGACTCGTAGATGAGTGATGAACTCAAATAAGTACATTTTATTACTATCATTTATCCTATCAATTTGACTTGTTTTACTATATTATGTATGAGGATTGATACTTAATCGTTTACTTTTGTAATTCTCAGGTAAAAACAAGCATTTGGTAAAACTTGGCGATTTTGGACTAATTATGGAGCAAAACGTGCATAAAGTGAAAGTCTACTGACATGGACAAGATCAAGTCAATTCTGCTCCAGATGCGCCGCATCTCACTCTCAACATGCGCCGCATCTACATCAAGATATCACCAGATACGATCCAAGATACAAGAGGACATGCGCCGCATCTAATCATTGAGTTACGCAGCATCTTCTGGCGGTGTACGAATATTCCTGAATATTATAATCTTGGACCCCACGCGAAGTTAAGTACATGCGCCGCATCTACTCCTTAGATACGCCGCATCTTCCCTCAGACAGAAACTATAAATACCCCGTAGACCAGACGAATTACAAGTTCCGAACCTTATAACCTAAGTCCGAACAGGAGAACAAAAGGACGAATTCAGTCAAGGAGGCAGCACAAGACACACCCAAATCAAAGATACAAGAGCTGTAAGAAGGTGCTGCATATGTTTAATTCATTAAGTAGTTTTGTTTTATTGTGTTAGTAAACTTTAATTCATCAAGATTGGTGGCTTGTGTAATGTGGCAACGGAAAGATTGCACTCCCTTAAAACTGCTTTCTCATTAATTAAAGTTTATATGTTGATGTCTTTGGTTACTACTTATTAGTGCATTGATAACCTCTGTGTTTATTAGTGGCTTGCGGGCATTTGACTGCGGGACATAATGTGGCTCCCACGGTTGTTTCTAAATTGATCACTTAGGAATAACTTTTAGACATAAGTAATCATTAAGGGTTTACTCGCCGATAAGAATAGGACCAACGAGAAAGGATTAACTACATACACTTCATATAAAGCTATCAATAAAACAAGTGACAAACTACTTAATTATAAGGACAGCCCTCTTATTGTCTCGAGTATTTATCTGTGTACGTGTGTGCTACTTGCTGATTCGTGCCTATTGGTTTATTTTACTATTTAATTGCAAACAAATCGTGCCAGTCTCTCAGGCTGAAACCCCCTTGCGTTAGGATATTAAAATACTGATTAGATTAACGAGATTATACGTTCCACTCTTAGTGATCGACACTCTACTTACCATTATCTTCATACTGACCGGGTACACTGCTCGTTAAGTGTGTGTGTTATTGATAAGTCGGCTAAATATAAATTTAAAACTTGAGTAGGCATTAAAACTGCTAAACCGCAACGACACATCACGCGCATCAAGTTTTTGGCGCCGCTGCCGGGGAGTGAATTGTTATTTTCTGTTAATTTGATTAGTATTTTAATTAGGTTTTTCTTTTTTTTATTAGATTAATTGCATCATTGTACTATTTTGCATATTTGTTGTTTTGTGTGTTATTTGTTTGCTTTTATTTTTTTGTTTGTGTGTTTATTTTCGTTGTGTGTTTTTATTTGTTTTAATTTTTTTTTCGTATTTTCTGTTCTGCTATCGTTGTACTGTGCTAAATCAAACGATACGGCGCATCTGATTTCTCAGATACGGCGTATTGCGTTTTACTTTTTTAAAATACAACGCGTTTAATTAATTCGATACGACGCATCTTTTCCCCAAGATACGGCGTATCTGTTTTTAACAAGAAAATTTTTCTAAGCGATAAAGTAATACGACGCATCTGCTTTTGCAGATACGGCGTATCTGTTTTTGATAAAAATTTTCTAAACATTAACGCCATACGACGCATCTGCTTTCGTAGATACGGCGTATCTATTATTTTAATTAAAAACAGTTTGCGAATTATTAAACAGATACGACGTATCGATCTCTATCGATACGGCGCATCTTACTGAATCAAAAATCTTTTATTTTTAAACGTAACGAAAATACGGCGCATTAACTTTCGTTAATACGACGCATTTAATATTAATTAGATAAGTTGATTTTTGATTAATTAATTCGATACGGCGCATTCATAAATTCTAAGCGGCGTATCTATTTTCTGAATAAAGTCTGATTAAATTTTAACGATTATAAGATACGGCGTATCCAACTTTTTGGATACGGCGCATCGTCTGCAGATATCAGCTATTCTGTATTCGTATATCCGTTTCTAAACTCATTGATTTTTCTTCTTAGCGGACAGATCCTACTGATGCTTTTGTGATTATTTCAGAAGGAAAATGGAGGGATTCGGAGAACTAATCGACTTCGAAGACAATTTTATGAACGATGTATTAGTGCATGAAAAATCACCAGAACATTACAATGGGGACTACATTGAACTTAATGACCTTAATGGACCATTAGAATCTAACGACCTATTCATGGATGATGCGGAATCTGAGTTAGAAGAAGGAGAAATTCTTGATAGCCCAAAAATTAACGTTATTAATACTAGGAATTACGATGAATTTGAGGGGTATGATGGTTCTTGGGACTATGGTAGAAGGATCCACGCCGATTGTGCTTACAATTTGAAATTCACATGCATGATTGGGTACAAGTGTATTGACGCCAATTTCTTTCCTATTTTACCAATCAATGTCATGTCAAGAAGGTTTTACAATTCCATTATGAGAAATAAAGTGGAATATAAGGGAAAGAATGTAGTTGGTGCCTTCATTAATGTCCCGATCTTCGTTGGACGCTTTACTATTGTAACTGAGTTCGCCGTTGTTGAAGACATGAATGCCTATTGTGACAGCAATATGGGTGAAGTAATTGTTGGAAAACCATTTTGTAGAGAGATCACTATTTATGCAAAACGATTTGAAGGAAAGATCACCTTCCAATGTGGAAGCGACATTATCACTTATATGATGCCCCGTACTCACCCTGGATTTAAATATGCTACTAGTAGGATTTGCTACAAATTTTCTCCA
Source organism: Artemisia tridentata subsp. tridentata (assembly GCA_021014915.2). Classification (NCBI taxonomy): domain Eukaryota; kingdom Viridiplantae; phylum Streptophyta; class Magnoliopsida; order Asterales; family Asteraceae; genus Artemisia; species Artemisia tridentata. The sequence continues at coordinate 383,727,046 of CP139507.1, read as the reverse complement.
TTCCTTTTTGTTAGTGATGATGACAATAAGAGAGGGATTGAGTACCCATATCAATTGATGGAAGGATTCTACAAAGGAGTTTTGAATTTGGGACCTGAATATATACGAGACGATTCGGTTGCTAAATGGATCCTACGTGGCCATGTAGGAATAAATGATCGATATTGAAGAAGCTGAACGTGAGTCTAACTTGAAGACTCTAGAATAAAGACAAGTGCTTACCGGGAGACAACCCGGATTTATCTTTTATTATTCTGTTTTCTGTGTCGAGTCAGTCAGACCCGCTGAGGATACGGCGCATCTCAATTCTGAGATGCGACGCATCTCCTGCAATGGTCATATCTTATTTTATTTTTCTGCATTTTTATTTTCGACTTTAAAACTATTTATCAGTTTATTTTAATGCGGCGCATCCCTGGTTAAGGATGCGGCGCATCTTTATTCTGATCCGTATTATTCCAGGCTCGATACGGCGTATCTTCTTCAATAAGATACGGCGCATCGACTGACCTGATGATTTTCAGTTTTCATTTTTAAAATTTTATTTTTCCTAACTACTAATGTATTATGCAAGCTTGAACCTTTCTTATCTTAGGTGTGTTTTAAAGTGTTGGTGGTATTATAGTTTCCTGAATTTCCTGTGGATACATCAAGTATGAAGCTTTAACGTTCTAATCCACAAGAAGTTGATTTTTGCTCTTATAATGGAGGATCATACCGAGCAAATCTCAGGGGAGTTTTTCTGTTCTAATTCTTTTATTTTCCAGTTTTTAACCTTTTATACAAACAACGAGGACGTTGTTTAACTTAAGTGGGGGGATTGGAGAATTAGAACACTTAACAATTACTTGTCCTAAACTTTTTCAAAAATTATGCTTAAAATGTGCTTAATATATCAAACTTAAATTTTTTTTTTAGCATGTTTTTGTTTAAGATCTAAGTTGCATAGCTGCACACATGACGTTATTTTCAAAAATTGTGATTTTCCAAAATTCACAAATCTATGAGTGTGCCGGTGACTTGTAAACTTTAGAACTTGGCTTGTATACTATTCGAGACCACCATAATGAGTATTATTTATATAATTGGAATGACTTGTCTAACTTGGTAAAATTCTAGGATTACACCCAAAAAGCCTTATATGTTATGTGTTATTGACTAACTACACTGGTTAGTTAACCCCCGTATAAACCCTTTTGTTACTCTCATTTTTAGAGTAAGATACCCCTAGAAAAACACTCAGAGCCATTCCTTTCGTTTCTTACACCTATGTTTAAAATGTTTCGTTACACCCTTAAACCTTAGCCTACCCTGTAGATTAAAATCCGTAGTTTGGTTAATTGCTATAGGCAGAGTGTGTTTCCTTACATTACCTGTGTTCGCGTGCGTAATTCATTATCTATGGTTAGGTCGGGAAATTGCACAATGCAATTGGAGTGAAAGTAAATATTGTATATCTTTGAGTTTATTTTTCGTGTGTTTACTACTTTCACTATTACCGTTATTTCTGAAAGTATGAAAAGTATGAAAAAAAAAAAATTATCCGGAAATAAAGTTGTAGTGATGTGGTGAAATTTTACACATCTATGTTTATGTTTCAAGTTAAAAAAAAAAAAAAAAAAAAAAAATCGAAAAAATGAGAAAAGAAAAAGAAAGAAAAAAGAGTTGGATGTTTATTTTAAGCCAACGATGTAGAGTTATGTAAGTGGTTCATATGGCCACTATTTGTTGTATTATATCTATGGATTGAATGGGAATTGGCAGTTATGGGAATGCCAATTAAGGTTTATTCTTTGATTAAGATCTTGTTGAGTATAATTCGTGTCTACCTAAAGCGTGTGTTTCAAGTGTTAAAGCGTGAGTTATACGATGATATGAGTCTTGTTCATGGGATGGTTGGGATAGTGATTAACCACACTTAGGATTTTAATTTATTTGTTTTGTTTATTTTTCATTTTACACCAGTTTATATCCCAAATGTTTTCCATACCCTTTATTATTCTTTATCCAACCAAACCTTTGATTTATTGAGATTAGGGATTTGAGCAATCTTAAGTATCGTAGTCGTGGATTCGGCTATGTGTTTATGATTTTGTCGCCCTTTTTGATATATTATTATTGGTGAAGTTTGGACCTATCTTTAGCCTATTCGAGTTAAGGATTTGAGCAATTGCAAGTATCGTGTTCGTGGATTCGATCATGTATTTGTGATTTTGTCGCCTTTTCTGGAATTTGAGATCGATAGTGAAAGAGAATAATTAACCCTTAAGCCTAAAAACCCTTTTTACCGCTTTAGACTTGTTATTCCTTAGCTTTAGTGGTGGAGATGTGTATACTTGCCAAGCTTATGATAGAATATTCATCGCGACTGGACAGTTAAACGATTAGATTTGATTTTATCGACTTATTTTATTTTACTTCTAATTCGTTAAGTGTTTAGTTGTGTGATTATGAAATAAACGAATACATGCTTAAATATAAAAATAAATCCTAACATCTTTTGGGATACATTTTCATAAGAGAAATTCTAAGGTTTACTTGGGGACAAGTAAAGTTCAAGTGGGGGGATATTTGATGAACTCAAATAAGTACATTTTATTACTATCATTTATCCTATCAATTTGACTTGTTTTACTATATTATGTATGAGGATTGATACTTAATCGTTTACTTTTGTAATTCTCAGGTAAAAACAAGCATTTGGTGAAACTTGGCGATTTTGGACTAATTATGGAGCAAAACGTGCATAAAGTGAAAGTCTACTGACATGGACAAGATCAAGTCAATTCTGCTCCAGATGCGCCGCATCTCACTCTCAACATGCGCCGCATCTACATCAAGATATCACCAGATACGATCCAAGATACAAGAGGACATGCGCCGCATCTAATCATTGAGTTACGCCGCATCTTCTGGCGGTGTATGAATATTCCTGAATATTATAATCTTGGACCCCACGCGAAGTTAAGTACATGCGCCGCATCTACTCCTTAGATACGCCGCATCTTCCCTCAGACAGAAACTATAAATACCCCGTAGACCAGACGAATTACAAGTTCCGAACCTTATAACCTAAGTCCGAACAGGAGAACAAAAGGACGAATTCAGTCAAGGAGGCAGCACAAGACACACCCAAATCAAAGATACAAGAGCTGTAAGAAGGTGCTGCATATGTTTAATTCATTAAGTAGTTTTGTTTTATTGTGTTAGTAAACTTTAATTCATCAAGATTGGTGGCTTGTGTAATGTGGCAACGGAAAGATTGCACTCCCTTAAAACTGCTTTCTCATTAATTAAAGTTTATATGTTGATGTCTTTGGTTACTACTTATTAGTGCATTGATAACCTCTGTGTTTATTAGTGGCTTGCGGGCATTTGACTGCGGGACATAATGTGGCTCCCACGGTTGTTTCTAAATTGATCACTTAGGAATAACTTTTAGACATAAGTAATCATTAAGGGTTTACTCGCCGATAAGAATAGGACCAACGAGAAAGGATTAACTACATACACTTCATATAAAGCTATCAATAAAACAAGTGACAAACTACTTAATTATAAGGACAGCCCTCTTATTGTCTCGAGTATTTATCTGTGTACGTGTGTGCTACTTGCTGATTCGTGCCTATTGGTTTATTTTACTATTTAATTGCAAACAAATCGTGCCAGTCTCTCAGGCTGAAACCCCCTTGCGTTAGGATATTAAAATACTGATTAGATTAACGAGATTATACGTTCCACTCTTAGTGATCGACACTCTACTTACCATTATCTTCATACTGACCGGGTACACTGCTCGTTAAGTGTGTGTGTTATTGATAAGTCGGCTAAATATAAATTTAAAACTTGAGTAGGCATTAAAACTGCTAAACCGCAACGACACATCACGCGCATCAATGAGTTGTTTCGGTCGTATATAAAAGGGATATCCCCAAAATCATGTTAAATTAGGACCTTGATGTGGACCTCACTTTTATGGGCAATGGTTTTCGAGGGAAGGATTTTAAACTAGTTAGCGTCTAAACTTAGTTACTTTATCGGATTAAAAATCTATGAAAACCATGAAAAAAAAATCATTTTTCCATAAAATACTTAGAGGAAAATAGGAATTTGGGAGCAAGAAGTAATTCACACTTAGCATCCATGGGTAGTGTTAATATCTAACTTGTGTTTAACAATGATTTCGTTTTTAAGCTTAGTTTGGAGACTCGTGAAAAATCAGGGATGATGAATTTTATCCTTATGGTCACTTCTTTATGAGTCGTGTTTCCTACTCCGTGATCCTAAGAGTTATTGTAAGATAATGAAAGTCAACATACCGTCACATGAAAAAGAGAAAAATACAAAAATAGTATAAGTGTGAATAAAAATGGAAAAACGGGGCGTTTTTAGAACTTTTGATTTCATAATCTCTTTTGAATATTTTGCTACTTTTCAAAGTTAGTAAAAAGAGGGTTGGAAATTTTTGGTTTCAAAAGTGTGAGTTGATGACATTGCGTGAGGACACGACAATACCTTAGTCTGGGGGATTTTGGTGTGTTTTAAATTACACATACTTTTATTCTAATAAAACGGACCAAATAGACCAAAAACTAACCAATTATGCCAAATATATTATGTTTTTGTGTTTATGCATGTGCAGGTACGGATATTGAGGAAATGGACAAAATCAAAGAAACAACCGGCAAAAACCGAGCACGAGACTTGGAAAGAGTATCTAAAGCCGAGACCGGGGAAGCAATTTACCCAAGTGATCACATTTATGCTCAAGATGTCAAAGTTAGCCCTTGGAAGTACTTTTCATAAATGGCATAATTGGTCCCTTGAATTTACAAATTGGAAAATTTAGTCATTTGTTAAACCTAAATTAAATCCTAAAACTATACTACTACTACACCAAATCCGGACCCCAAATAATATAAACCCAAAACAATCCTAAAGCCCAATCCAACCTTTTAATATACCCAGCCCAATAACCAAACCCGACCAACCCTTTACCCAGCCAAATAGTCAATCCCCAGTTATAACACATCTACCCGCCTAATCACTATTCCCCTGTCACTCTCACCTTAGCCTGCTCCAAGACAAATCCCAGCTCATCCCATATTGGTCCCCCCTCCTTCACATGATACCCTGCCAACTGGCAATCCATGTGAACCAATTATAGCTCCAAAACCATCCGACGGCTGTGATTGAAGGGATTGGTCACCAAGGCTATCCAAGGGCTCTTATGCAAGCTAAAGAAACACAAGATGAGGACACAAAGCATACCTCTCACAGAAGAAGCACAGTAGAGATGAAACCCTAGCTGAAGGCCTATAAATAGCAGCTCTCACCTCACTCACAAAGTTTTTTCCAATTTTCAGAATTGAGTCCATAGGATTAGGTGTCTTATTTACTGCTTTAATATTGTAATCTTTTAGGTTTTAGTTGTAATCAAATTTCAGTAGTGTAATTTCCCTTTTATTAATGCAATTTCAGTCTTACCTTTAAATTTCCTTGCCTCAACTTACTTCTTACTTCCATTTATTGTCATTCAATCTGTTTTTAAGCTTCTGTCCCTATTCCCATAAGCTCATTTAAGCATTTTTTTTAGCTCATTTAGAATTTATTTTTGTTAAAATCTGTTTTAAACTTAAAAAAAAAAAAAAAATCAAAAAGTCAACTGAAGTCAAACTGCTTATTTGCTTAATTTTAATGCTTATTAGGTCAACTAAGTGCTTTTATTTGTTTTTAGTAGCTTATTAATGCCTTTAGGAGTTTAATCTCAGTTTAGTATTCTCATATTTTCTGATTTTGCTTAAAAACCTTAAAAAACCAAAAAAATAGCATATCTAGATATAGCTTATGTTATTGCTTATTTTCTGTTGAATTTAGCTTTTTAGGACTTAATACAACTTAGTTCGTGTTTGACCCTCAATTTATAGCTTAAAATAGTCTGTTCTAGTGTAAAATCTCAAGACAGTCCCTATTAAGGGAGTGTTTGGTTTAAGGCTTAAAATGGGTCAAATGATGAGCTACTGTTCATTTGCACTTGGTTGAGGTTTGATCATGCTTAATTCAGCCTAGGGTAGTAGTTTGTAGGAGTATTTGGTCTAATTTTAAGGATTTTGGTGATTTGAGTAGAATAGTATAAGTTTTAGAATATAAACTGATCATAGTAGCTTCTTATAGGCTTAAGCCTTTTAAGTCCTTATTTTTGGTATTGTTAGGTTTTTTATACTGCACTAAGTAGATTTCCAAGTGTTAGTAGCATTTCATTTACTTTTGAAGTATCTGTGGCCAAAATAGTGCAACTGCTGTCACAGAACACATTTAGCCTGCATCAGTAGCCAAATTGCCCTAATCAGGTTGAGTTTTTGATTTTTAATTTGTTCAATATAAGTTCAATTTATCTCAAACTTGGTACATGTATTCTTGGGTAGCTTATAGACTAGTTCCACATTTTTTAGAATTTTTAAGTTAGCTTTTTAACAGCTTTTTCTCATCTTCAAATTCTGCACTTTTTTCATAATTTTTGTCCAGATCAGCTTGAGTTTTTAATTTTTCATTTGTTCATTACAAGTTCAATTAAGCTGAAATTTAGTACTTAAGTTCTTTCGTTGCTAGCACACTTATTCCACATTTTTTAGATCTTTTTTATCAGCTTATTAGTAGCTTTTCATAGCTGCAAAAGTAAGACAATCGCCCAAATTTAGGCCTGCAATCAGTTTGAAAAATGCTTAATTAGGATAAGTGCTTATTTTCTTTTGAATGTGGCTTATTTTGAGATAGCTGGTTAATTTAGATGATGCCTAGTTAGACTTAGCTTATTTCAGTTTTGCTTTAGCTTAAAATTAGCTTAATAGTCAATTGCATAGTTCCCTTTAGCTTATTCTCTTTTGTAAGCATACTGTTCTAATTTTGAGTCCTTATTCTGAGCTTAATTCTTAGTTAGATTTAGATAAATTTAGTCCAGATTAGCTTATTTTGGTTTTCTTTTAGCTTAGATAACTTATTGGCTTTTAGCTTTTAGTTTTAGCTCTTTTATCAAAATCCCATATTTTCCACCATTCACGACACGTTTCACGAACCGAACCAAAAATTTCATTCAATCCTTCGTTGGGGAAAATGACCCGGGAAATACATACTTCACTTGTGTTTCTTGGTATACTATAATTGACATGCGAATCACCTAATTTCAATGTGCTTGGTTTTGGAGTGAAACACAGGATTCTTCACAATGCAAATGGTGCTTTCATTATCAATGTAGATCTTTGTGTTCATGAAGTTGACACCAAAATCTAACATCTGATTTTGAATCCACAAAACTTGTCCACAGCAATTACCAGCAGCAACACATTCTGCTTCGGTTGTAGAAGTAGCCACAATGGTTTGTTTCTTACATTGCCATGAGATAAGCCTTCTACCAAGAAATTGACAACCTCCTGTTGTGGATTTCCTATCAAGACTTGCACCAGCATAATCACTGTCAGAGTAAGCTTCCAAATCAAATGAGGAGACTTTAGGATACCAATGACCTAGTTTTGGATGGCCTTTGAGATATCTAAAGATCCTTTTCACTGCATGAAGATGTGAAGTCTTTGGAGTTACTTGATACCTAGAACAAGCACAGACTGTAAACCTAATGTCAGGCCTAGAAGCAGTCAAATACATTAAAGATCCAATCATGGACCTATAAAGATGTACATCCACATCTGCTGCTTCTTCATCCTTGACTAATGGCTTCTTTGACTCCATGGGGGTACTGGCAGTTTTCATATTAACCAAATCAAACTTCTTCAGGATTTCTGCAACATATTTATCCTGACTTATGAAAATTCCATCTTCTTGCTGTTTCACTTGTAATCCAAGAAAGAAGGTGAGCTCTCCCATAGAACTCATCTGGAACTGGCTTTTCATCAATGCTTCAAACTCTTCACACCAAGACTTCTTAGTTGAACCAAAAATGATATCATCTACATAAACTTGCACCAATAGAATATCACTTTGGTCCTTCTTTATGAATAAAGTCTTGTCAATGGTTCCTCTTCTAAAACCATTCTTCAACAGAAAAGAAGATAAAGTAGCATACCAGGCTCTGGGAGCTTGGTGTAAACCATATAAAGCTTTCACAACTTTGTATACCTTCTTTGGGGATTTAGGATCTACAAATCCTGGAGGTTGAGTCACATACACTTCCTCATCAATTGTGCTATAAAAATACCAAAAACACCAGAATAGACCATATTATACTGCAAATATCCTTGGTTTGTGTTTTTATGTGTTTCAGGTACAAAAGGATCGAAAACAGGGCAAAAACAGAAAAAACCGAGCACAAGATTGGAAAGTTGTGAAAAGCCGAGGACGGGGATGGAATTTATGAGTTTGGTCCGGGAAATTGCTCTACTGGTCAGGAATAACCCTTGGAGATGATTTTCAGAAAATACAAGATTGGTCCCTGAAGTTTGAAACTTAGCAGCATTGGTCCTTGAATTTTCAGGAAATTACACAAATGGTCCCTTAAGTTAAATCCTATCCTAAACACTACATATATTCGGACCAAACAAATACCCTTAACCTATTTAATAAACCCAACCCACTTTTAAATCCTTAACCCAGCCCAATACTAACAATCCTAAACCCAGCCACAAACCATTACCCAGCCCAATCTTTTTAAAATAAAACCCGACCCACACCCTTAGCTAATACCAAATTTTGACTTCGGTCAAACTCTTATCTTCTTCAACCCACTTGCCCGCCAAAACCATACCACCCTCACCCACAACTTTTCTCTGCCAAACCACCCTTATCCCTGACATCCACCATCACCACCCCCTCCTCTACACTCTACCTAACAAGCCAAGTGCATTTAATGTACTCCTCCCCCTCACAGGTTTTTACCCACTACTGCTTTTCCCGCCAAAAATCCCAATGGGCGGCCTTGATTGAATTAAGGCTATTTCAATGATGGGATTGGATTAGAAGGATGAGAAGATACTTTTGGGAGTGCTATATAAGGAAATGAAGACCAAGAATAAAGATTGTCCCTATTTTTTAGGCCATTCGTAGTGTAGAATTTATTTAATGTTTGTTTCAGTTCCAATTTCAGTAAAACATTGTAATTCAAGTTTATGTAAGCTTATTAAATCTTTAATCTAGTGTTGTACTCAGTTTTAAATTTAATAAAAGTTCTAAGTTTTCTCTTTAATTCGAATCAAGCAATTTGTTGTTGTTACTTTGTTCTAAAAGCCTCATTACCATTTATATAAGCTTATATAAGCTACTCATAGCTTTTTATAAGCTTGTATTAGTTTACATTGCTCTAATTTCAAAAATCAAGAAAAGTCAACAAAAGTCAACATTTCAGTCAAATTAGCTATTTGGTGGAGTTAAGCTGGAGAGGATAAGCTGAGTGGTGTTTAACTTGGTATTGACAAACCAAGTTTAGTTCTGATCAGTGTACTTTGTTTCATAACTTCCAACAGTTGTAAGTTATTTTCTACTTTCTTGCATAATTTTCCTAGTTACTGTTCAAAGTGCTTATTTAGAGCTTATTGTACATCTTTTCTGCTTATTATTAGTTTAAGATTACATTGTGTCTGTTTTATTAGTTTTAGATAGCCATTGTTCTGTTTTTACTTAAAATCCTCAAAAAAAGCCAAAAATAACTTAATATAAGTTTTGCTTATTAGACTGCTTAATTTTATTTCTAAATTACTTTTTAGAGTTTAATATATACAATTGTTCATCTATAATCCAAAAACCTAGCTTAATAAGCTTGTTTCATTTTTAAAATCATAACAGACCCACACAAAGGGGTGTTTGGATTAAAAGGTCAAACTGGGTCAAACCCAGTTTTACTGTTCATTTGCACTTGTGCTAAGTTTGATCTTGATTAGTTTGCCCTATTTGAGTTGTTAGTCCAAGCATTTTACCTGATTTTTAAGATTTGTAGGTGTTCTACTCACTAGTCAAAATTTAGAACCTTAGCTGATCTAATAAGCTCACCATAGTAATAAGCAGTTTGAGGTTTCTTTTTTGGTGTTTCTGACTTCCATCTAGTCCACTTAGTCTGCCCTTTGTCCCTTGTTAAAAGCATTTAAGCCTAGATTAGGTTTGGCACAAATCTGCATAAGCAGACTCAGTTTACACTGAGCAGAACAACATAAGTAGTTGCTGATCTCAGCTTTCTAAGTGCTTATTCCCTTGTGCTCACTTCCTGAATTTTGGTTTGCTTATAGGTCATAGTACTAGCTTTTAGATTATCATCTGGTATTTCACTTTAGAGCTTATTTCCTAGCTTAATTCAGGTCTACAAAATCCCTTGTGGTCTGAACTCAACCCTGCACAAACCTCAGTTTCCAATCTCATCTGTTTTAAGCCTCAAATTGGAGTTCAATTGGGTTGTTAGAATTAGGGCTTTTTGTATTTTAGTGTAGCCTGTAGTACTAGGAAGGTTTTTCCCCCATAAGTTCCCACTTTTTTGCTTATTTGAAGTGCTTAATTTGATCTGCAAGTTGGGGATTTCCATGTCATTTCTGTTTAAATTTTGAAACTGCTCAAGTGCTTATCAGCTTATTCATTGTGCTTATTTGATAGATTTGAGTTGGTTTGAGCTTTTTGAAGTTATAGTAATCTGTTTTGAGCTTTTTGCATTTTTTGAGTGCTTATTGGCTTATTTTAAGCTTATTTGAAACTGCTTATTAGCCCAAACAGCTTATTAGTGTTTATAAAAGTTCTATTTTTATTTTTCCTACATTAAGAATAATATTTTAGATTTTCCTGCAATTTGTTAGAATTTTTCAAAGTCATTTACTATTTTTAAATATTTTAATTAGTTTCTAATAGTTTTTAATTAATAATAAAAAATATAAAAGTCAGAAAAATGTAAATCTTTTTTCTAAAATTTTATTTTGTCATTTATAACTTAGGAAAAATAATTTAGTACTTGTAGGGTTTAATTTTATAGATTTCACTTTTTAATCCCGTTTTTAGAATTCCCGTTACGCGTTTTTAATATAATTTGTTAATATTAATTTTCCTGTGAGAATTTGTTTCTTATTTGTTAATTAGAATTAAAAAAGCAAAAAAATTCCTTATCCCACTCATCAGTCACTCTAATCTAAACCTCAAACGATTGCCCATTCAAACCTCGTTGGGACATGACCTGGGTAATCACTTACCTGGTATCACACATATCACAAACATGAGTTTTTGCAAGTTAGCCTTTTTCCTAAAGGGGTAATTTGTCTTTATTCACGTGTATCCGTCTGATATTATTTATAGATATGCATTTTGCGACGGATCACTATAGAGGAAAGCACTCTTGACATCCATCTGATAAACTATGAACCCCTTGTATGAAGCAAATGCCAAGAAGATCCTGATGGCTTTAATTCTAGCCATAGGTGCAAATACCTTATCATAGTCTATCCCTTCCTCTTGCCTATAACCTTGAGCTACTAACCTTGCCTTATTCCTCACTACTACACCTCTTTCATCCTTCTTATTTCTGTAGACCCACTTGGTTCCAATAACTTTCATTCCAGGTGGCAAATCTACAAGAATCCATACCTTCTGCAATTGAAACTGCAAGAGCTCCTCTTGTATAGCATCAACCCAACTTTCTTCTGCAAGTGCTTGAGAGATAATCTTGGGTTCAATCTGAGAGAGAAAACAAGCAAACATACAATGTTGAAAATCCTTATGATTGTTTCTCCTCTGCTTTTGAATGTAGCTGACCAAAGCATGAGCTCCAGAATTCTTGTTTACTCTATTTCTAGTCTGAACTGCAGAACTGGGATCTCCAATAATTTGAGATTTAGGATGAACATTATGTACTCTTGATGTAGGAATAGGATCAACATCTACCGTGTCTTCCAAATTTGAGAAATCAGACACTACACCTTCATCATCATAGGATGCATTAGAAAAAATCTGTTGGGTCCATCAGTACCCAAGAATACTTAAAACAAGATTTGGACACAAATTAACTAAGTATAAATTAAACCTAGAACAATTCAAGTCACTGAGTGAATAGTCTCTCAGTGAGTCATCTTCAGGATGCTTAAGGCGAATTCAAGAAGAAGGATTCACTACTCAGGAAGGCGGTACTCCCTGAGTAGGACTTAAGCCAAAGAAGAAGATGATGGTTCAGTAAGTGTTGGACAAGAACTCACTGAACCCCAATCTCCTCAACAACATTAAGTGATTGAAGACTGAAGAACTCAACGCCTGAAAGAAAGGCGGGAAGATCTGGGAAGAGTTTAAGATAAGACCAAATCTTATCTTGTCAGGAAGAAACTTTCCCTAAGACTGCTAAAAGTCATGGAGTGTCAGACCAACCACTCCTAAAGACTTTATAGTCCATTCCCATTGATTCTTGGAAATGATAATTACTGTTGTAATTGTCAGACACGCTTGCCTCAACAAGATGTAGTTTTTTTAATCACTTTTACTCTTTTATACTTGTGTATAAATAGGTTCAAAAGGAGAGAAGTTGTGTGTGTTTTGTACATTGAAAGCTTAGACTTTTACAAAGCAACTTCTCTCCTACAAAGAGTAACCAGTCCCTGAGATAGCTCAGTGAGGCATATTGTTACCACTCAAAGCAAAGCTTGAGTTTAGATGGGAGCCACCACCATACCTTGTCTGTTCAATCCCAAGTGTTTGTTCCGCAAAACACTTGGGTAATAGATTCTTTGATTCATTTCTAATAAGAATTTTGTTGGGAATAAAATGATCAAAGTCAAAGAGCCTGCCAAGTCGATGAAGAGCCTGCTAGTTGATTTTGTTGTGTACGAAGATGTTCTACCAGTACCTTCTGGGTAGAAGGTACTGCTAGCTAATGAAGAGCCTGCCAAGCTTATGTCAAGTCGATTAGATATTTTGTAATAGATATTTAGTTGAATTATTAGTCTTTGTACATTGTTATACGTTATGTAGAAGTAGAATAGTCTTCTGTGGTGACAGAAGAATATATCAGAGTGTACATGGGTAGTTGTATTTAATTGTAGGCGCTAATATAGTCAAAGTATAGTATTATATTCATCTACTTGACAACATGTAATAAGATATCCTTATCTTATAAAAGGATATCTTAGTCACTACTTCATGCATGCATCTTTCACAACTAATAACTACGAACCAAACTATCTCTCAAGTAACTTAGTTACTTCGAATCACAAATCCTTTTTTACAATCATAGATTCAAGATTACTTTGTAATCCCGGTGATATTTAGATCATCCGTATTATTTCATCAATAATATTGAATCGTTTTGTTCTAACCAAAGTTGTGTTATTTGTTCATTGCATTCACTCATTTACTCAAACTCACCACCTTGTGTTCTTTTAAAGTGTGTTGTAGTAGATTCCGCATGCTAAACACATTCAATACATAAATATCTCTCAAACACATTACTAAGATTCATATCCCAAGTGTTTGAACTTCAAGAACATTAAACAAAAACGTTCCACAAGTGGTATCAAAGCTAGGCTTGATATTTACTAATTTAAAAGAAAAATGGATGTTGAACATATTCAAACCAATGTTGCAGCTAAACTTCCATTACTCAAGCAAAACGAGTTTGAAATGTGGAGACTAAGGGTTGAACAATACTTTCAAGTGCAGGACTATGCACTTTGGGAGATCATTGAACAAGGCAATTCCTTCAAACCCCAAATCACCACTACAACAGTAAATGATGCTCTTATAACAAGAATACAAGATCAACCATCAAATGCAGATGAAAAAGTTCAGAAGAGGAATGATCTAAAGGCAAGGAGTATGTTACTGATGACTATTCCAAATGATCAACTTCTGATCTTCAACAAATACAAAGATGCCAAAACCCTTTTTGAAGCAATTGTGGCTAGGTTTGGTGGTAATGATGCTACCAAGAAAACACAGAAAACCCTTCTCAAACAACAATTTGAGAACTTCACAGCCACAACCAATGAGTCTTTGGACAGTATGTTCAATAGACTTCAGAAGCTTGCAAGTCAGTTAGCCATCCATGAAGTGATGATAACTCAAGAAGACCTAAACTCTAAATTTCTTAGAAGTTTACCTTCAGAATGGTCTATGCATGTCATTGTATGGAAGAACAAGTCAGATATTGATCAGATGAGTCTCAATGATCTCTACAACAATTTCAAAATAGTAGAGCATGAAGTAAAGAAGACTACTGGGTCAAGTTCTAGAAATATGGCTTTTGTTTCATCCCCAAGCATGTCAAAGGTTGATAATGAAGAACAAGGTAGCAGAGAAGAAGGTACTGCTAATACAACCTTTGGTACTGCTAGTACTTCTGGTAGTACCAAATCCATATTAGATGAAACAATTGGGTGTGCTTTTCTTACATCTCAGCACAATGGGTCTGTATTATCATTTGAAGACCTTCAAGAGATTCATCCTGATGATCTTGAAGAAATGGACATAAAGTGGCAACTTTCACTTTTAAGCATTAGAGCCAAGAAGTTGATGATGAGGACTGGCAAGAAGATTCTGATAGATGGAAATGAGCCTGCTGGCTATGATAAGTCAAAGGTGGAGTGTTACAACTGCCACATGAAAGGTCACTACTCTAGAGAGTGTAGAAGACCTAAGAAGCAGGATGACAAGGGTAGAGGGTTTGACAACAGGAATAAAGGAAGCTTTGAGAAGAAAGGAAGCTTTGAAAGCAAGAGTAAGGTTGTTGAAGTTGCAGAGCCAAAAGCAATGGTTGCTATTGATGGCATGGGTTTTGATTGGAGTTTCATGGGTGAAGATGAGTCAATTTCTGATGAATTGGCTTTGATGGCATTCTCCACCCTGAGGTACAAATTATCAAATGTTCTAATAATTGTGAATCTCTTAAAGAATTAGAAATCATAAGTAAAGCTTATGATACAGAAGTATTAGAACATAGAAAAAACCCAACAAACCTTATTTAACCATCAGTGTGGTATGTCCAAACTAGAAAAACAAATCATTCACTATAGAGAAAATGAACTCACATTTTCTGATGCTAAAGGTGCTCTTAATAGACAAATATATTTGAAAGATACTGAAATAGAAATGTTAAGGACTGAGTGCACTAAAGTGACATTAGCTAGAGACAATATTCAACTGACTGTTACTAAATTGGAAAATGCTTCTGAGTGTACTAAGAGCATAGTAGAGAATCAGTTGAATAAGAAAATAAAATCAGGGATAGGATACAATGAATGTCCACCTCCTTATAGAGGAATTCCATGTCCCCAGGGTAGTGATCTTGCTGTATCAGGTTTACATGAATTTGTTAACAAACCATTAGATAAACCTGTAGTGATAAGTGAACCTTCTGAGAGTGCTAAGAATGTTCCACTCTCTAAGGTGCTCACTGATAAGAGACCAGATGTCCTAATTATTGAGGATTGGGTATCTGATGATGATGAAGATCAGACTATTCCTATCAAAGGAATCAAAGTAGGACCAACCAGTCCTAAGAAAGTCGAAGTTAAAGCTAAGGCCAAAACTGTTTTGAAGACAGTTGAAAGTTGTAAAAATTGTAATAACAAACCTAGGGGAAGCCAAAGAAATTGGAACAACCTAAAGTCACAACAACTAGGTGATGACTTTGTTATGTTTAATAAGGCTTGTTATTATTGTGGTAGCTTTAATCATCTTCATGCTTATTGTAATAAATGGGTTTCTGGGAGTAAATCAAAAGCTAAAACAAATGTTACTCACCCCAGAAAAAGTTTTGTTAAGTCTAACACCACAAATGTTAAACATACTGTTAGACAACATAAGCCTGTTATTACAAAACCAACTGAAAAGGGTACAAGAAACACTTTCAAAAGTGTACCAAAAGTTGAGAAGAATCCTATTCAAAAGATAAATGTGGTCAAAACAAAAGTTTGGAGTCCAAAAACCAAAGGTCCTGCTAGACCAAAAGGTCCTGCTAGACCACATGGTACTGCCAAAGTTGGTATTGCCAAAATTGGTACTGATAGACCAAAGACCACACAATGGATTAAAAGGGAAAGTGCTGTTAAGTCCTCAGCATGTTGGATTTGGAAACCAATCCAATCAAATGGTGCATCAACAATCCTGAAAAGGTTTGACTTCATTGATGCAAGAGGCAAACCCAAGTCTGTCATGGCTTGGGTACCCCAAGGAAACTAATATGTTTATTTATGTGCAGGAACATTCAACTGATTTTGAAGATCAAGGATATGTTGATAGTGGGTGTTCAAGGCACATGACAGGCAACATGTCATTCCTCTCAGATTTCAAAACATTTGATGGAGGATATGTTACCTTTGGGGGTGGAATAAAAGGAAAGATCACTGGTAAAGGTACTATCAAAACCAGTAAAATAGATTTTGAAAATGTGTATTTTGTGAAAGAACTTCAGTTTAATCTTCTTAGTGTCTCACAAATGTGTGACAAAAAGAACAATGTTCTATTTACTGACAATGGATGTATGGTTCTTTCTTCTGATTTTAAGATGCCTGATGAGAGTCAGATACTTCTTAAAATTCCAAAAAGGAACAATATGTATAGTGTCAATTTAAAGAACATTGATCCCAAGGAAGGTTTAACTTGTTTGGTAGCAAAAGCCTCATTGGATGAATCTATGTTTTGGCATAGAAGGCTTGGTCATGTAAACTTTAAAACAATCAACACTATTGCAAAATATGATTTAGTAAGAGGTTTACCCAAAAAGATTTTCCAAAACGACCAAACTTGTGTTGACTGTCTAAAAGGCAAACAACATAGAGCTTCTTGTAAGCCCAAGACCCAAAACTCTATTTCTCAGGCTTTACATATGCTTCATATGGATCTCTTTGGTCCTACTAATGTGTGCAGCTTGAATGGAAAGAAATATTGTCTGGTTGTTACTGATGACTATAGCAGATTTTCATGGGTTTTCTTCTTAAAATCTAAACATGAAACTAGTGAGATACTTAAAACCTATATCACTGAGGTAGAAAACCAATCTGATAAGAAAGTCAAAATCATCAGGTGTGACAATGGGACAGAGTTCAAGAATAGAGTTATGGATGACTTTTGCAAGGAAAAAGGCATAAAAAGAGAGTTTAGTGTAGCTAGAACACCTCAGCAAAATGGAGTAGCAGAAAGAAAGAATAGAACACTTATAGAGGCTGCTAGAACTATGTTAGTAGACTCTAAGTTGCCTATTTCATTTTGGGCTGAAGCAGTTGGTACTGCTTGTTATGTACAAAACAGGGTTCTTGTGACAAAACCACATAGAAAAACACCTTATGAACTTTTCTTTGGTAGAAAACCATCTTTAAGTTTTATGAGACCTTTTGGTTGTCAGGTCACTATTCTCAATACCAAAGATCATTTAGGCAAATTTGATGGAAAAGCAGATGTTGGCTTTTTGATAGGGTATTCCTTGCAGAGTAAGGCCTATAGAGTGTTTAACACTTGCACTAGGCTAGTAGAAGAAAATCTTCACATAGAGTTTCAAGAGAAACTAGCAAATGTGAAAGGAGTTGGACCAGATTGGATGTTTGATGTTGATAGGCTTTCAGAATCTATGAATTATGTGCCTGTTACAGGTACAAATGCTAATGAAAATGCAGGTTCTGAAGATAATGTTGAAGCTTCTAAAGATCAAGATTTCATCTGGATGCCAATTTGGAAAAGTATGGATCTATCTTCAAGTGAAGAAGGACCTTCAGACACAACAATTGAAGGCAATGAAGAAGATCAAGGAACACAGAATCAAGAGAATCAAGAAAGTGGTGCTAACGACAATGGTACTGCCAGTTCTTCAGATGGTCCTGCTAGTACAAGTATTGGTACTGCTGAGCCATTGAATATTCAAATAGATGATTCTTTTCAAGAAGAGGTTGGGATTAGCAATCTTCCAACTACATATGAAGTTCCTAAAACACCAAACACTAGAATTCTCAAAGATCACTCAACTGATGATGTGATTGGTAGCATGACTTCTGGTGTTAGAACAAGATCTCAAGTTGGTTTATCTCAAGTCTTATCCTCAAATGAAGAAGGGTTAATCTCCTCTATGTATGAAGAAAAGAATAATGATAATTCCAATATATGCCTATTTTCATGTTTTCTATCTCAGGCTGAACCCAAAAACATAAACAAAGCTTTAGATGATGCAAGTTGGGTGGAAGCTATGCAAGAAGAGCTTCTCCAATTCAAGATTCAGAAGGTTTGGATATTGGTTGATTTGCCAAGAGGTCATAGGGCAATTGGAACCAAATGGGTGTTCAGAAACAAGAAAGATGAAAGGGGTATAGTGATCAGAAACAAGGCTAGATTGGTAGCACAAGGATATACTCAAGAGGAAGGGGTAGATTATGAAGAAGTGTTTGCTCCAGTTGCAAGACTTGAAGCAATTAGGCTTTTCTTAGCCTATGCTTCATTCATAGGCTTCACTGTCTATCAAATGGATGTTAAGAGTGCATTTTTGTATGGTGAAATTGAAGAACCAGTTTATGTATCTCAACCTCCAGGCTTCATTGATGCTGAGTATCCAGATAAAGTTTACAAAGTTACCAAGGCTTTGTATGGTCTACACCAAGCTCCAAGGGCATGGTATGAAACATTGGCTTGTTTTCTACTAGAAAGTGGATTCCAAAGAGGCAGGATTGATCCAACTTTGTTCATCAAAAGGACAAAGAAAGACATCTTGTTAGTGCAGATTTATGTTGATGACATAATCTTTGGATCAACAAACCAAGACTTGTGTGTAGAATTTGAAAAACTTATGCACAGTAAGTTTGAAATGAGTTCCATGGGGGAACTTACTTTCTTTTTAGGTCTCCAAGTGAAACAATCCAAAGAAGGCATATTTATCAGCCAAGATAAATATGTAGCAGAGATCTTAAGGAAATTTAATTTTGCTGATTCTAAGGTTGCAAGTACACCAATGGATCCAGACAAAGGGCTACTCAAGGATGCTGAAGGAGAAGATATGGATTTACACAATTATAGATCTATGATTGGGTCCTTGATGTATCTTACATCATCAAGACCAGATATCATGTTCTCAGTATGTGTATGTGCAAGGTTTCAAATACATCCCAAGATCTCTCATCTCACAGCAGTCAAAAGAATCTTTAGATATCTTAAGGGTCAACCTAGGTTGGGTCTTTGGTATCCAAGGGAATCATCTTTTGAATTGATGGCTTATTCGGATAGTGACTATGCTGGTGCAACACTAGACAGAAAATCCACAACTGGTGGATGTCAATTTCTTGGTTGCAGACTAATCTCTTGGCAATGCAAGAAACAAACAATGGTGGCCAATTCTACAACTGAAGCAGAATATGTTGCTGGTGCAAGTTGTTGTGGGCAAGTTCTTTGGATCCAAAATCAATTGCTTGACTATGGGTACAATTTTCTTAACACCATTATTTATATTGACAATAGCAGTACTATTTGTATCATTAAAAACCCAGTTCAACACTCAAAAACAAAACATATTGAAATCAAACACCATTTCATAAGGGATTGCAATGAGAAGAGGTTAATTCAAGTAGTTAAAATTGATTCTGAAAAGAATTATGCAGACCTTCTCACCAAAGCTTTTGATTTAGGTAGATTCAAATATCTTGTAGGAGGTATTGGAATGATAAATCTTTGAAAAACATGTGTTTTTGTTCATAAAAATTAACTGGTATTGGATTTTAAACATGGTACTGCTAGTTAGTCAAAAGGTCCTGTTAGTTCATAATTGGTCCTGCTGATACAAAATTACTATGTTTTGTTCATATAAATGCTTGAATGTTTACAATTATATAGATCAAGTGTTCTACACTTTGTTCTTTTGGTTTGCAACTAACATATTTCAGGTTGATAACAAAACAAGAGTTCTTTCAAACAAAAGGGGCAACAAAAGTTATATTCATCTCAGGAGAAATAACAATCTCAGGGAGGAATTAATAGCCCAAAATGGAAGAAAGACCAATTTATGAAAGAAAAGACAAGAGCATACAAGATGATGCAGAGTTGAAATAAAGAGAGTTAGCTCATATATCTAGAAGGGATGAAGCATTTCTCAAAGGAGAAAGTTCTATCTAGATCAAACTAAGAAAGGTTTCAACTCAAAGGCATGACATTAGATGATTTCACTTGTTGAACTAATCATCCAAGATACACAGCATCATTGCCTTTCTAAATTTCCTCCATCCAAGGAAATTGCACCATCTTTTGGGCCATCATGGCTTTTGGTATTCAGCTCACCAAGTTTTCACAAACTTAAGAGTTGGCTAGTCCTTAAGCAAACGGCTTTTGGTAAAGACAAATCAAATCCGTTGATGGTTGATAGTTTACCAAAAACTATATGGTTGTTAACTAACCATACTTAATTGTAAATAGTTAGCTAGTCCTTAAGCAAACGGCTTTTGGTAAAGACAACTCAAATCCGTTGATAGCTGGTAGTTTGCTAAAAACTATAAGGGATTTTTATAAAACTTTCAAAGGTACTGGTAGTTCAAAATTGGTACTGCTAGTATAAAAAGGTACTGCTAAATAGCCGTTGAGCCTGTCAGAAAAAGTTTTAGCCATTAGGCCTGGTAGTTAAAATTAGCCGTTGGGGTAGTTATGTAAATTACTGATGATTATATTATATTATATTTCACATATAAAAGATCTTTTTAACCGCCTTTTCAATTTCTTTTTATAATCTTTATTATTGTCGGTTAAAAGTAATTCTCTCATATCTTCTTTCATCAGTCATTATCATAATTCACATACATCTTTCATCTTCTACCAGTACTATCAAACAATCCCACCATCATATTCAAAACTTTCATTATGGCTTCCACAATTGATCTAAACTTTGTTCAACGTCATAATCAGTTAGCATTTTTGGAGAAGTCAGAGGATAATGCCTCATTTCATCAAGTAGTGGACTTTTTAAACAACTCCTACATCAGGTTTGCTTTGCTAGTCAATCCCACTATTTATGAAAAACAAATTTTACAATTTTGGGAATCTGCTAAAATTAAATCTTCTGAAAATGGGGAACAAAGAATAAAAGCCAAAGTGGATGGTAAACATTTGACTCTTACTGAGTCATCCATAAGAAGACATCTTCATTTGGATGATTCTGATGGTATTAGTCAGTTACCAGATACTGAAATTTTTGAAAATTTAACAAGAATGGGGTATCATGCTGAGTTCAATAAACTCACTTTTCTGAAAAAGCATCTTACTCCACAATGGAGATTTTTGATTCACACAATCCTTCACTGTTTGAGCCAGAAGAAAACCTCTTGGGAGCAATTTAGTGGCAACATGGCCTCTGCTCTCATTTGCTTAGCAACAAACAGAAAAATACAACTTTTCTAAATATATTTTTGAAGGATTGATAAACAATGTGAAAAGTAAAACAAAGTTTTTGATGTATCCAAGATTTATTGGTTGCATCATTGGAAAATTACAACATGTGTTGCTTCCCACAGATTCGGTTTATGAAACACCAAAACTTTCTCACAAAGTATTTTCAAATATGAGAATTGGTTTTAGAGGGGAGGAAGTTCCACTTTTTGATGAAATGGTACCACAACATCCAGAAGAACCCACACCATCTGCTGATACACCATCATCTAGTTCTTCACATGGTTTCATTTCACAAACACATCAAAAATCACCAACACCATCTCCAGTACCATCAGCAACACCACCACCATCACCACATCATATATCACAAACCCAATCACCTCAGACAATGCAAGAGTTGAAAGACAAGGTGAAGTTCTTAGAGAATGCTCTTAAAAGTCAAAATGAAAGGTTTTCTCAGATCAATATCAAATTGGTCAAGAGGGTTAAGAGATTGGAGGGTGAAGTGAAGAAGTTAAAAGGTAAAAAGTCTGCAAAGGTTGTTTTATCTAGTTCTTCACAGTCAGATGCTGATAGGATAGATCACTCTTCCAAAAAGGGGAGGAAGGATAGGTCTGAAGATGAGGAAGAAGAGGAGGAACAGGCTCAATTTGAATTCTATGATGGAACTCAAGTTTATGATGAAGAGCCTGTTAGAGCAGGGCAAGAGCCTGTTGGAGCAGGGCAAGAGCCTGCTAGGCCAGAAGAAGAGTCTGCCAGGAGAGAAAGGCTATTGGCTATGGGGTATAAAGGGTCTGCTGAGAGAGTGTACAAGAGAAAGAGGGTTTTAATTGCTGATGAGCAATCTTCTGCTCCATCACAAGATTCACCTCCAAAGGATAAGGGCAAAGGTATTCTAATTGAAGATGAGCCAAAATCCAAGAAGTTGAAAAGAACTCAGCAAATTCAGATGGCTTTAGGAGAAGAAGAGGCCAAGAGGGTTCATGAAGAAGAGCTAAAAGCACTTGAAGCTTCAGGAATGCTTGAAGAAATGAAAGAGCAGAAAGATGCTGAAGATGCTGCTCAAGCTCTTATTGATTCTCAAGCTGCACAAATATTTGATGCACAACTACAATGGATTATCTCTATTGATCCAATTGTAAGAGGTCAAGCCTCTGTGTATATGGATGATGAGTCTCTAAGTGTAGAAGAAAAGACAGCCAAGCTTGAAGAATTCATCACCAAAAAGTATAGAGAAGAAGCCTTAAATGATGTATTTCAGCAGATCATGCAGTATAAGGAGAAAGGGTTTAAATTGCCACATGATCAGAAAGAGCAGATGAAGTTCTTCAAGTTATATCTGAAAAGGTCAGCAAATTGGAAGGATCATCAACTCAAAAGAAAATCATTTGAAGAGTTGCAGCATCTATACATTGAAGCATACAAGAAGAACCACTGCACTCCTCCTGAACACACACAAGAAAGGTCTTCAAAGAAGATGGAAGATGCTCAGATGAAAGAAGTAGCAAAATTGGACACAAAGAAAGTAAGTAAAATGTTGATAACTTTACCTACTATCATACATGCTGATCCAATTAGGTCTAGACACCCTATAATTGATTGGGAAATACACCATGATAGATTTGGTAAGTCATGGAAAGTATCAAGGGTTGGGGGACAGTCTGCTATCTTCAAGAATTTTGAAAATTTAGTTAGAGCATCTGATAGAGCAGATTTGGAAGAATTGTGGAATCTAGTGCAGATTAGGCTAGCCACAAATTCTAGCAATGATGTTAAGGAACAGGAATTATGGGTTGAATTCAATAGGATGTTTGATCCTGATCCCAAAGATGATTATTGGAAGTTTCCATATTATGATCCATCTACAACCTGGGAATTCCTAAGTCATTGCAGTGTTCATCATTTGTACACATCAAGTGGGATTGAACTCTTTATGCTGGCTGAGAAAGAGTATCCACTTAGTTATGAAGTGCTCTCAACTATGATCTCCAAGAGGTTAAGGTGTGACAAAGATGATGAAAACTCAGAAATTGTTCAAAGTTTGCTAAGGAGCATATTTGAACAATGTGAAAGAAAAAGGAAGGATAGAAAGTAAGGTTTTTGGAAGAGTTCTCAAATCCTCAAGGTATGTATTTTATTCATCAGAAACTTGTGTATTTTAATGGAAATAACAAGTTTAGGGGAGGATTGTTGGGAATAAAATGATCAAAGTCAAAGAGCCTGCCAAGTCGATGAAGAGCCTGCTAGTTGATTTTGTTGTGTACGAAGATGTTCTACCAGTACCTTCTGGGTAGAAGGTACTGCTAGCTAATGAAGAGCCTGCCAAGCTTATGTCAAGTCGATTAGATATTTTGTAATAGATATTTAGTTGAATTATTAGTCTTTGTACATTGTTATACGTTATGTAGAAGTAGAATAGTCTTCTGTGGTGACAGAAGAATATATCAGAGTGTACATGGGTAGTTGTATTTAATTGTAGGCGCTAATATAGTCAAAGTATAGTATTATATTCATCTACTTGACAACATGTAATAAGATATCCTTATCTTATAAAAGGATATCTTAGTCACTACTTCATGCATGCATCTTTCACAACTAATAACTACGAACCAAACTATCTCTCAAGTAACTTAGTTACTTCGAATCACAAATCCTTTTTTACAATCATAGATTCAAGATTACTTTGTAATCCCGGTGATATTTAGATCATCCGTATTATTTCATCAATAATATTGAATCGTTTTGTTCTAACCAAAGTTGTGTTATTTGTTCATTGCATTCACTCATTTACTCAAACTCACCACCTTGTGTTCTTTTAAAGTGTGTTGTAGTAGATTCCGCATGCTAAACACATTCAATACATAAATATCTCTCAAACACATTACTAAGATTCATATCCCAAGTGTTTGAACTTCAAGAACATTAAACAAAAACGTTCCACATTTCTAATAAGAATTTAAACGTTGAAAAATACTTGTTTGTTTTTACTTTTACGTTTTCATTAATCTGTTAGAATTAATCATAACATTGTATTAGTCATAAACACGAATAGATTAACTTTCTAGTTAACTCTAAGCGTGTTAAGGGAACAACAAGTGGTATCAGAGCCTCTGGTTTATAAAATCTTTCAAAACTAACCAAGAGTGCTCAAGGTTTTTGTGAGGATTCGACACACGGTTAAGGTGGTTAAACCTTTTGTACTTTGTGTGTATGATATATTGAGTTAATATGATTAAGTATGCGGAATCTACTTAATCACACTTAGAAGGTTATTTGTGTTATGGAAATGGAACAGTTGAGTTTGTTATATGATAATGAACAATGAAAGATTAACACCGAACGATTCAATATTATTAATGATAATAATACGAGTGATCTTGAGATATCACTAGGGTTACAACCTTGAATCTTAAGTTTCTATGTTCTTGATATTGTTGTGTTTGTTCTAGTTCTAATAGTTATGAAAGTTCTAAGTATTCACAATATCAACCAACTTATCGACACATAATATCGAGTCTAAGATCTTCTTTTATAGTCCAAGAAGATCTTTACAATATTGCTTAAAGTCTAGTCGAACTACTTGCTAACTTATCTTGAGTGTGTCAGTACATAAGATACAACATGTATCTGTGTACACAACTTGTTAACTAAGCACATGGGGTAAGATATTATCTACCGTATATAATTGACTTTAGTGTACAAATATCTTTTTCATACTTATCCATCTAGCAGCAGAAAGCTTATAGCAACATCAATGAGTTAATGCTAGCAGCAGGAATGAGATAATGCTAGCAGCAGGAACAGATGCACTAGCAGCAGCATCAACCAGCAGCATTATCATCAGTAGAAACAATACACTACCAGCAGGAACGATATGTACTACCAGCAGGAACACACTTGTAGTATTTCCCGATTCTTGAACTTCAGAATATTTAATTCCCAACAATCCTCCCCTAAACATGTGAATCCATTTCAACATGTTTTTCTGAATTAAATGAGAACTTGTGAAGATCTTTCAAACACTTCATAGTCAGACCCTTGATCCGAACTTTCTTCTATTCTGAACTCATTTGCTTTCTTTTGACTTTAACAATATCAACACACATCCTAAAGATGGTGCAATTTCCTTGGATGGAGGAATTATAAGAGGCAATGATGCTGTGTATCTTGGATGCTTGTTTCAACAAGTGAAATCATCTATCAGCATGTCTTTGCAAGTGATGAACAAACGTGGTAAACTGAAATTGAAACTTTTCTTCGTTTGACCTAGATAGAACTTTCTCATTTGGAATGCTTCATCCCTTCTGAATATATATAATACTCCAGAATAAGCTCTATTTTTGTCATTTTCAACCTCCATGTCATCATCTTGTATGTTCTTGTCTTTTCCTCCCTTACATTGGGTTTTTCTTCCTTTCTTGGGCTTTTATTTCCTCCCCTGAAGCAAATAAAATTTTATCCTCCCCTGTTTGGAAGATCTCTCACTATGTACCAAAATATTTCTTTTTCCATTATCTGATCTACCAATGAGAACTTGTTTTCAGACAATGTTGTACATGTAGCCATCAATTCCTTAAGAGTTTAAGTTACTGCCCTCATCACTTCTAGGTGTGTTAACTCCTATGAGAGGTGATTCATTGGACATTTGACTCATGGTCCATCAATGGATGGTTTTTGTGAGTCTCTTTGAAAATCCTTTTAAGAAACTTTTGCCTTAGCAGTATGTAATTGATTTTATTTTGAAAAACCATACTGCTTTTAACCATTTTGAAGGGATTAAGTGTATAACAGACACTTAATCAAAATTTCGGTTTAAAGCAACCTCTGGTTGTGTGAGAACCAATGTTTTCAGTTATAAATAACTGCCTGTGTGAAGATAAACCTATTCAAAAGGCTTTCTTGACAGGGTTTCCAGCTCATAGTAATTGTCACCTCTAACACAAGTGTTAGATTCACTTTCACTAGCTGTTCTTTCTATCAGATGTCTTCAGACTTGCTCATTATACTTGAAAGTATAAAATGATAGAAAGTGAGTTGCATCAGTTACTATCTGATCAACTAAGTCATCAATTCAATGTGAAATTTCATACTTAGGTTTCAAGAAAGAAGTTTTAAGGAGTTATAAATTCCCAAACCCAGTCCATCATAAACCTAATATGTCAGCAACTAATATTCTGATTCTGCTGCTTCCATTTCACTTGAAACATCCTTTGTGTTCACATGTTCATACCTGAAATTGTTAGTCTAAAACCAAAAGAACAAAGTACAAAGTACTTGTCTTGTATTAGAATAATCATAGAACTAACTGTATGAATAACATAAATTAAAATTTGTACTAGCAGCACAAACTTTTGTAATAGCAGTAGTAACTTTTAAAACTAGCAGCACAAACAAAAATTTATTTACAAAAACACAAAGTTTAAAATCATTGAGGATTAAGCATTCCAATACTTGCTACCAAGTACTGAAACCTTCCAACATCAAAAGCTTTGGTTAGCAGATCTGCAAAATTGAATTCTGAAGCAATTTTAAGTACTTAAATTAATCTTTTCTCATTGCAGTCTCTTATAAAGTGATGTCTAATTTCAATGTGTTTTGTTTTAGAATGTTGCACTGGATTTTTAATAATACAAATTGTACTACTATTATCAATATGAATAACAGTGTTT
Organism: Artemisia tridentata subsp. tridentata; assembly: GCA_021014915.2. Taxonomy (NCBI): domain Eukaryota; kingdom Viridiplantae; phylum Streptophyta; class Magnoliopsida; order Asterales; family Asteraceae; genus Artemisia; species Artemisia tridentata. Next base: position 383,700,077 of record CP139507.1, on the reverse strand, counting down.
AAGAAATTGTACCCAGGGTCAAGTAGTTGGTTTTGAAGCCATAGAACCTGACCACAGCAACTTGCAGCAACTACATATTCAGCTTCAGTTGTTGAATTATCCACCATTGTTTGCTTCTTACACTGCCATGAGACAAGTCTACACCCAAGGAATTGACATCCTCCAGTTGTTGACTTTCTGTCCAAGCTAGCACCAGCATAATCACTATCTGAAAATGCTACCAAGTCAAAAGGTGATTCCCTTGAATACCATAGACCCAACCTTGGTTGACCCTTGAGATATCTAAAAATTCTCTTGACTGCAGTTAAATGAGAAACCTTTGGAGTTATTTGAAATCTTGCACAAGCACAAACAGAGAACATGATGTCAGGTCTAGATGATGTAAGATACATCAAGGAGCCTATCATAGATCTGTAAGTGTGTACATCCACATTTTCTCCATCTAAGTCTTTTAGAAGTGGCTTCTCAGAGTCCATTGGTGTGCTTGCCACTTTTGAATCAGCAAATTGAAATTTTCTAAGTATCTCTGCAACATATTTGTCCTGAGAGATAAAGATTCCTTCATTTGATTGCTTAACTTGCAGACCCAAAAAGAATGTAAGTTCCCCCATAGAACTCATCTGAAACTTATCATGCATAAGTTTCTCAAACTCTAAACACATCTCCTTCCTAGTAGATCCAAAGATAATGTCATCCACATACACCTGCACTAACAGAAGATCCTTCTTGTGCTGTTTGATGAAAAGTGTCTGATCAATCTTTCCTCTTTGAAATCCATTTTCTAATAAGTAGGAAGCAAGTGTTGCATACCAAGCTCTTGGTGCCTGATGAAGGCCATAGAGAGCTTTAACTACTCTGTACACTTTGTCTGGATGTTGTGGGTCAATGAAGCCTGGAGGTTGTGAAACATACACCTCTTCTTCAATTGTTCCATATAAGAATGCACTCTTGACATCCATTTGATAAACTGTGAAGCCTAAAAATGAAGCATAAGCTAAGAAAAGCCTAATTGCCTCAATCCTTGCTACTGGAGCATAAACCTCATCATAGTCTATTCCTTCTTGTTGTGTGTACCCTTGGGCTACTAATCTAGCCTTATTCCTTAGGTAAATCAACTAGCACCCATACCTTCTGAATCTTGAACTGAAGAAGCTCCTCTTGCATAGCTTCTACCCAGCTTGAATTATCTAAGGCTTTCAGAATGTTCTTTGGTTCATCTTGTGAGAGAAAACATACAAACAAGCAAGAGTTTGAAAACTCATGCTGCTTTGAAGCATAAAGGGCATCAAGAAGCCCTTGTTGGTCTGAAGACATCAGTTGTTGTCTTGTCTTCACACCTGATTGTACATCTCCAATCACATTATCTAGGGAGTGGACTTTGTGAATTCTTGTTTGTGGAGTAGAAGGAACTTGATAATTTGATGGAAGATTGTTGAAATCCACCTCATTATCTGAGAATTCTGCTTCTTTCGTTTCTGAAGGGCCAGCAGCAGAATCATTTGGCCTAGCAGCAGAATCACCAGCAGAAACAATTTGTTGTTCCTGAGTTCCATCTTCTTTCCTTTCATCTTCAACACCTTCTTTAGCCTTGCCAGAAGAAGATTCATCAGTTGTTGAAGTTGATTCCACACTTGTACTTGACCATATTGGCATCCAAACATGATCTTGGTTTATCTTCTTTTCTAACCTTGCCTCATCTGTTGTTTGTGAACCTGAAAAATCATTAGTTTCTGCAACAACAGGCACATAATTCATTGATTTGGTTAGAGTTTCAAGATCAAATAGCCATTTTGGTCCTTGACCTTCTACATTGGATTTATCCTCTAAAAACTCCACATGTAGGTTTTCTTCTACAATCATAGTTCTTGTGTTGTATACTCTAAATGCTTTGCTATTAAGAGAATATCCAACAAAGAAACCTTCATCTGCTTTACCATCAAATTTTCCTAAATGGTCTAAGGTATTGAGAATTGTCACATGACATCCAAAAGGTCTAAGAAATCCTATTGCAGGAGTTCTACCTCTAAAAAGTTCATATGATGTCTTATTGTGAGGCTGAATAACTAAAACTCTATTTTGGACATAGCAAGCAGTGTTGACTGCTTCAGCCCAAAAAGTTATAGGTAGCTTGGAATCAGCTAACATAGTTCTAGCAGCTTCAATTAGTGTTCTATTCTTCCTTTCAACAACTCCATTCTGTTGTGGAGTTCTAGCAACACTAAATTCTCTCCTAATACCTTTTTGTTTGCAGAAATCATCCATAACTCTATTCTTAAACTCTGTCCCATTATCACATCTAATGACTTTCACTTTCTTGTCTACTTGGTTTTCTATCTGTGTAATGAATGTCTTAAGGATGCTTGTAGTCTCATCCTTAGTAGATAGAAAGAAAACCCATGTAAATCTAGTATAGTCATCAATTATAACAAGACAATATCTCTTATGCATTATACTACTTACTGAAACAGGTCCAAGTAAGTCCATATGCAGCATAAACAATGATTGATTGATAGAGTTAAAAATCTTGGGCTTACAAGTGGCTTTGTGTTGTTTGCCTTTAAGACAAGCAATGCATGTTTGATCATTTTCAAATCTTTTGTGAGGTAAACCTGTTACCAAACCATTCTTAACAATTTTATTTATGGTTTTGAAGTTAATATGACCAAGCCTTCTATGCCATTTCATTGATTCATCCAATGTGGCCTTTGCAACAAGACAAGTTAAATTCTTTTTAGGAACAATGTTCTTCATGTCTACACTGTACATATTGCCCTTTCTAGGAATTCTAAGAAGTACTTGACTTTCATCAGGCATCTTAAAATCAGGAGAAAGTACAAGACATTCAGTCTCACAGAAAAGAACATTGTTCTTTTTGTCACACATTTGTGAGACACTAAAAAGATTATAATTTAGCTCTTTTACATAGAACACATCTTCAAAATCTAAATTTCCAGTTTTAATGGTACCTTTACCGGAAATTTTGCCACCAACACCTCCTCCAAAGGTAACATAGCCTCCATCTATTGATTCAAAATCTGAGAGATAAGACTTGTTGCCTGTCATGTGCCTTGACCATCCACTATCTGAGTATCCTTGATCCTCTTGCTGATCATTTGAATGTTCCTGCACATAAATGAGAAGTATTAGTTTCTTTTGGGGACCCAAGCCATTACTGACTTGGATCTGCCTCTTGCATCAATGTAATTTAATCTTTTAAGGATAGTTGATGCAACATTGGATTTTAGAATCCAACATGTTGAGGTCTTAACAGCATTTGCCCTGTTTCCCTTAGCAGCAGAATGAACTGATTGCTTAGCAGCAGGAACTGCTAACTTTTCAGTTCTACCCTTTGGTTTCCAAACTTGTTTTTGAACCACTGCTTTTGGTTGAATGAGCCTTAGAACTGTCTTTGATGCATGTTGATGAGTGTGTAAATACTCATCATTTTTATACCCATTTAGACTAGAAAACGACCAAAAACACCCAAATAGACCATATATTATTGCAAATATCATTGGTTTGTGTTTTTATGTGTTTCAGGTACAAAAGGATCGAAAACAGGGCGAAAACAGACAAAATCGAGCACAGGATTGGAAAGGCGTGAAAAGCCGAAGCCGGGATAGGAATTTACGGGTTTGGACCTGGATTATGCTCAAATTGTCAAAGTCAACCCTCAGAAATATCAAAAGGGTCAATATTGGTCCTTGTATCATTTCAGTTAAATGTAATTTTAATTTCAGTTAAAAGTAATTTTCAATTTAAGTTTAATTTCAACAAACCTTGTATCATTTCAGTTTTAATTTCAAGTTCAAGTTAAGTCAGTGTTAATTCGACTCAAAGTTAGTTAATATTCCAAGATTCCAAAGTTCTTTTTTCTCAGTTTCATTGAGCTTAAATAAGCTAGTTTTAGCTTATTGTAAGTTCTAGCTGTTTCATTCAGTTTTCATTGCAAAAGTCAGAAAAAGTCAAATAGTCAACGATTGGTCAATTTTGCTTATCGCCTATTTTTAGTGCTACTTTTCAGCTTATTTTAACTCACTTGTGCTTAATATTGTCAGTTTAATAACCCAATTACTATATCTTAGCTTTATATGGTCTGCCTAGTTTAAAATCTCATAACAGTCTAAGTTAAGGTATGTTTGGGACAATGGGTTAAAATGGGTACAATGGGTGACCCACTATTCATGTGCCATTTAGTGAGTTTTGATTCTCCCTAGTTAGCTCAAGTAAGCTGTTTTTAAGTCTTTTTGAGCTCAGTTTAAGGTTTTGGTTGGTTTGGCAGTTATTACTAGATTGTTAGCCTTTTCAGTTCTATTGGCTTATTTGTAGTAGAAGTAGCCTTTAGTTGTTAATTTTAAGTTTCTTTCAGTAGTTAAGATATGTTGCTATAAATTGATCAAAGTCCTTTTAGTTGTTACATGTTGCTAACAATTTTTTCAGGTTCCATTCAAGACATTCCAATGCAGCAGCCTGCATAAACTTTCCAGGTTCCCACAAGCTCTTAAAAAAGGCTCTTAGTTGCTTCATTTCTGTTTTTATGTGGAATAGTTTTTATGTTTAAAAGCTATTAGATAAGCCCAAAGTTGTCCCAGTTGACTGATAACTGCCCTGCACAGTTTTGTGTTTTTAACACATCTGATCTAGGGCAAAATTAGAGTAGCAATTGTGGATGAATTTTGGGCATTTTTGGTTTGTAGATAGCCTATAGTACTAGGAATCTTTTGCCCCCATAAGTTTTTATTTATCAGCTTATTAGAATGCTTAATTTTGGTCTGCAAGTAGGTAGTTTAGCTGCTTTTTCTGTTTTTATTTTAAATCTGTTCAGCTGTTTAATTGCTTATTCATTGTGCTTATTTGTGCTTTTTCAGTTGTGTTAAGCTTTTAGTAGTGTATAAATCAGTTTCTGAGCTTTTTATAATTTTTGGCTAACATTAGCTTATTTTTAGCTTATTTGTAAACAACTTATTTGTCCCATTCAACTTATTAGGTTTAGATAAGCTTTGCTTTTGTTTTTCCTAGATTTTAAATATAATTTTAGATTTACTTGAATTTTTTCATATTTTTCCAATCAGTTTACTATTTTTAAATCATTTTATTAATTTAATTTAGTTTTTAATTTATATTAATTAATTAAAAAGTCTAAAAAATATTTTTCTTTTTCCCAAAATTTTATTTTGTCATTTAGTACGTAGAGAAATTATTTTGGCATCCGTAGAGTTTTTATTTCATTATTTTGACATTTTTAGATTCGTTCTCAGTCCCGTTTTCTTTAATTCGCGTTTTAAGTCTTTCTTTTACGTTTTTAATTACGTATCCTTTAGATTATTGTTTTTCTAGTTTATTAAATCGTTTTTATTTTATGTTCACTTATTTTAGATTAAAAACCAAAAATCCCTTTTATTCACCATTCACTACACGCAATCACGATTCGAGAACACGAATTCCATTCACGCCTTCGTTGGGGATAACGACCCGGGAATACAACTTTCGTTGTAATCCTTGGGAAAAATAATGTATTGATTCCCTCGAATCACATGTTTGAAAAATGTTTTTGCACCCTTAGCTGTTGATTTTGGGTTAACAGTCATAGATAGTCGAGCAGCAGGAACAATTAGTCTAGCATCAGGAACCATTTGTCTACCAGCAGGATCTGTGTTTGAGATAGACTTGTTTGAGACTATTTTGGGTTTTGTTCTATTAACACTAGAACTAGAGTGAAAGTGAGTTTTAGGTGTTTCCTTTTGTGGTTCACTCTATTGTTTTCATACCCAGTTACCCAATTGTTGCAGAAAGCTGCAAGATGATCAAAACTACCACATGTGTAACAAGCTTTGTTATAAAAAGCAAATTCATCACCTAATTGGTTAGACTTGAGGTTGTTCCAATTTCTTTTGTTACCTCTGGGCTTGTTGGTGGTTCTATATTGCTGACAGTATCTAACTGGTTGCCTAACATGCTTAATGTTTGATTTAGGCTTAGCAGTATTGTGTTTGACTATCTTAGGAACACTTGTTCCTACTTTCTTAACCACTTCAGGTTTAGACATAACCTGTTCTTCTTCATCACTATCAGTTGTGCAATCTTCAACAACTATAGTATCTAATTTCTTAACAAAGGACACCTTGTCCTAATAAAGTAAAGTTTTATCTAAACTTTCACTTACTTTTTCTACCTTAAGACTCTCAGTAGTCTTAGAACCATATTCCATTATTGGTTCTTGAAACTCAGGTAAACCTGAATTCCCTAGGTCAATCCCTGGGGGTTTTGGGATGCCTCTATAAGGAGGTGGGACACTCGTATATCCTACTCATGACTTAGCTCTATTAATCACCTGACATTCTACTATGTTGTGCACACCTCTAGAAGCATGTTCTAGTGCCTGTGTAGTCAAGTGAATGTTTTCATTTTCCTTTTTGACCCTATCAAAAGCTTCTCTCAAAAGCTTAATTGCAGCATCTCTAAAGAATATGTCCTGTCTTAGGAGAGCTTTGTCATCAGAAAAAGCTAATTCATTTTCTTTATAATGTGTGATTTGTTTTTCTAGAGTCTCTAATCCACACTTATAGTTTATAAAGTTTTGAAAAGTGCTGCTTAGCTCTTTCTTTTGATCATCATATTGTTTGATTAAAACCTGTAGAGCATTAAGAGCAATGCAAGTATTTGAACAAGCTTTATGATTTTGTACCTCAATAGCAGAAAAAGCCATAAGTGCCATCTGAGCAGGAGTTTCTTCTTCATCTGCCATGAAGCTCCAATCAAAACCTAAGCCATCAATAGCTACCATAGCTTTTGGCTCAATAACCTCCTCTGTTTTGGATTTGCTTCCAAAACCTCTATTCTTGCTATCTTGCTGCCTTGGTCTTTTGCACTTTCTTGAGAAATGACCCATCATGTGGCAGTTATAGCACTCTATCTTTGACTTATCAAAACCAGCAGCATCAGTGTTGCTGATTATGAGCTTCTTCCCCGTCTTGTGATAGAACTTCTTGGCTCTCATGCTAAGAAGAGAAATTTGCCATTTTAGATCCATTCCTCCAGATCATCTTCATGGATCTCTTGGAGGTCTTCATAGGAGAGCATGGACCCATTATTCTGACTTGTAAGAAATGCACAACAAGTCTTTTCATCCAAAATACTTATGGTACTGCTTGATGAACTAGCAGTACCAACATCATCAACAACTTTCACCTCTTCACTTGATTTTGAGGTACTAGGAGTTGACATAAATGCCTTGTTCCCAGTATTAGAACTAGTACCTCCATTCTTCTTCAAATCTTGCTCCACAATCTTGAAGTTGCTATACAAGTCCATCAGTTCCATGGTGTCTAGGTCTGGCTTGTTCTTCCAGACAACAACATGTATAGCCCACTCTTCTGGTAAGCTTCTCAGAAATTTTGAGTTTAAATCTTCTTGAAGCATTTCAATCCCAAGAATAGCAAGTTGGCTCACAATATTCTGAAGCCTATTAAACATGTGGTCAAGAGATTCATTGTATGTAGAGGAGAAGTTTTCAAACTACTGCTTGAGCAGTGTCTTGTGGGTTTTCTTGGTGGCTTCATTTCCACCATACCTTGCAATAATAGCTTCAAATAATGACTTGGCATCTTTGAACTTGCTGAAGTTTAGAAGTTGATCATTGGGAATGGTCATCATCAGCATGCTTCTTTCCTTCAAGTCATTTTTCTTCTTTATTCTATCTTCTGCAGATGTTGGCTTTGTCTGCAGAGTTGACACCACTTTGCCTTCCACTGTTGATGTAGTGGTGGTAGGCTGGTAAGAGTCTCCATCTTCAATGATTTCCCAAAGTGCATAATCTTGCACTTGGAAATATTGCTCTATCCTCAGCCTCCACATCTCAAACTCATTCTGTTTGAGCATGGGAATCTTTGCAGCAACATTTGTCTGAATAGATTCAACGTCCATTTCTTCAGCTTCTTCTTCTAAATCAATAATATCAGCCTGAGCTCTGATACCACTTGTGAGGATTCGACACACGGTTAAGGTGGTTAAACCTTTTGTACTTTGTGTGTATGATATATTGAGTTAATATGATTAAGTATGCGGAATCTACTTAATCACACTTAGAAGGTTATTTGTGTTATGGAAATGGAACAGTTGAGTTTGTTATATGATAATGAACAATGAAAGATTCACACCAAACAATTCAATATTATTAATGATAATAATACGAGTGATCTTGAGATATCACTAGGGTTACAACCTTGAATCTTAAGTTTCTATGCTCTTGATATTGTTGTGTTTGTTCTAGTTCTAACAGTTATGAAAGTTCTAAGTATTCACAATATCAACCGTCTTATCGACACATAATATCGAGTCTAAGATCTTCTTTTATAGTCCAAGAAGATCTTTACAATATTGCTTAAAGTCTAGTCGAACTACTTGCTAACTTATCTTGAGTGTGTCAGTACATAAGATACAACATGTATCTGTGTACACAACTTGTTAAATAAGCACATGGGGTAAGATATTATCTACCGTATATAATAGACTTTAGTGTACAAATATCTTTTTCATACTTATCCATCTAGCAGCAGAAAGCTTATAGCAGCAGCAATGAGTTAATGCTAGCAGCAGGAATGAGATAATGCTAGCAGCAGGAACAGATGCACTAGCAGCAGCATCAACCAGCAGCATTATCATCAGTAGAAACAATACACTACCAGCAGGAACGATATGTACTACCAGCAGGAACACACTTGTAGTATTTCCCGATTCTTGAACTTCAGAATATTTAATTCCCAACAGTTTTTAAAACCAAGATCCTACTATGGCTGATATTAATGTACCCCAGCTGGTCGATAAAAAGGGTGGCAGCTATTCTGCTGTTGCACCCAGACTAGAAGCTGGAAAATTTAGCAAATGGAAAAAACGTATGATTTGCTATTTAACTGGTATGGAACCTTACTACATCACCTGTATCAGGGATGACCCATTTGTCCCTAAGACTGCTGCAGGGCTAAACAAGCGTGAGTCACAATGGACCATTGATGAGAGGAGGGTGGTCAATCAAGACCAGCGCCTTAAAAGCATCCTTATATCTTGTCTTCCTGACGATATAATGAAATCAGTCATCAACTGTTTAACAGCCAAGCAAACTTGGGATGACTTGGTTAATAGCTTTGAGGGCCTCTCAGATACCAAGGAAAACAGGGTCATGGACCTGAAACTTGAGTATAATACTTTCAGGGAAAAAGACTCTGAATGTCTCTCTCAGACTTATACCAGATACAAGACTTTGATAAACGAACTATCAAATGATGGTGTAGTATTATCTAAGCATGAGACAAATGTTGGCTTTGTCAACAGTCTCCCTGAGAAGTGGCTAAACTTATCACAAGGCCTGAGGAATGATAATCACATTCAGACCCTTGAGCTCCCTGAAATCTATGGGAAATTTGTCTATGAGGACAACTTGATCTCAAGGAGATATCCTGCCTCAAAAGCTCTTGAGTCCAAAAAGGCCTTAACCTCCACACCCATATCAACTGCTTTTTATACTAATGGTGTAGTGCAGGATTTTCAAGAGGATTCTGAGGATGAAATTGATGAAAGGACTAGTGATGAGTACCTAAAAGATCTAAACTTGGAATTCCAAGAGAGGGCACTCCTTGCTAGTTCAAAACGTTTCATCAAAAGAAACCAGTCCAACTTTTCAAAAGGAAAAGCAAATGAAACCACTGAATGCTTTAATTGTGGTAAAAAGGGTCATTTTGCTAGGGACTGTTATTCTAAAACCACCTCAGAACCCTCTTACAAATTTTCAGGAAATAGTTCCTCAGGAACTAGCAAGTTTCAACCTAGAATGTTTCAGTCGACCCAACAATTTCAAAACAAGGGTCAAAAAGACTTTGAAGCAAAATATAGGAAAGCCAAGGCTAAACTTGCAATTCTTGAAACTAATCCCTCTATGTCTCAGGCTGCTCAAACATCCAAACCTGTTCAGGCAATGAATAAGGTTTTAGTAGCTGAAGCTTATGATTGGGATGAAGAAGAGGTATCCTCAGATGAGGAAATTAGAGTGAGTGCATTGATGGCACTCTCTGAAGGTGATCAAGTGGTTGTTGGGAAAAGCCATGCAAGGAATGGAGAGTGGGTGAACATCACCATGAAGAAGGTAAACACTTTACTTTCTATGGATGATGATTCTGATTGGCAGTCTTACATGAATTATATTTGTGTAGATCTTAAATTTGTTGAGGAACAAAGGCTTAACATGTCTTCAAAATATAACAATATAGTGTCAGAATTGAATAAATGTAGAGATGAATTGCTTGTACTAAAGCAAGCCAAATTAGAAACAATAACTCTACAAATTCAGAACACTGAAATTTTGAAACAAAACCAAGCCCTACAAACTGAACTTAACAAAGAAAAAGCTGTCATCCAAGGCTGGACCAAAAAGAACCCCAAGGTCTTTGATACTGTGGGTTTAATCCCTAGGAAAACAATAGGAATTGACCATCACATGGTTAACCCCTATGTAAGTCCCAGTGAACTGACCTTTGTTCCAGCTGGCATATCATTTGAGCAAGAAATGCTTCCCAAGTCAAATGACTGGATTATCAGGGATAACCCAGTCAGTAAGTTACCAAACTTTGAGACTGGAAAGATCTTACTTCCTGAAAGTCAGGCTTTGAAAAATATGCTTGGACTTACTGAACAACTCAATAAGCTTGAACTCACTGAACAACTCAGTAATACTGAGTCAGTGAATGAGTCTGAGTCTGAATCAGAATCATATCCACCACTCCCACCACTAAATACACTTCAGGGTGCTGCACCCAACTTAGGCCTCCTACCAATGGTCTACTCTCAACACTCTCCAAAGGAGAGGTCAGGATTGGGAAAAACAATCCTGAAAAGACCAACATTTGAAGTCTCAGTAAATACTGATGACTCATCTTCTTCAGTCCCTTCTGAAGTAATAACCCAAAGCCCTGACTCAAAATTTGATCAGTTGGCTGAAATGGTCAGGAAGCTGGGAGAGAAGATTGCATCTTCTGAGAAACCTTCTCAATCCAAGAAGGAACAAAAACCAGCTTCCTCAAAGACCAAACCCAAACCCACAAAACCCCTGAAAAGATGTGAACTGTGTAACTATACCAATCATATCACTGATGATTGCTATAGAATTCTTTATTGCATGATTTGCAAAAAAGATGATCACAGGACCTCTGATCATAAAACACATTCAGTTACATCAAACATGGCAAGCCTTTTGCACCTTGCCCTTACTATGGGTTCAATGACCACCATCCTAAGGATTGTCAAATTGACAATTGTTGTGAAAATAGTGGAAGTTCCACTCATAACACCTCAGGACGTGGTAAGGCCATTCAGGCCAGTAGAGGTATGACAAAGTCAGCCTCTCAGTCCACTGAGTCTACATCAGCAATCAAATGCATAATATGTGGTAGCTCAGTCCACTCCACCACTGACCATAAATCACTTGAAAATGTTAATAAGACCCTCAAAGCTAAGCCCTCCAAGAAGTGGAGTCCTAGAAAGAACTGACCCAGTTTACCATTTGTGCAGAAACATGCAAGGGATCCTGTTTGGCATCATGATAGTGGATGTTCAAGGAGCATGACTGGTGTGAAGGAGTATCTGCACAAGTATGTGGATGAATCAGGACCCAAAGTGATATTTGCTGATAACTCATCATGTCTCACTGATGGTTATGGTTCAGTAAACTGCAATAGTATAGTCTTTACTAGGATAGCTTATGTAAATGGTCTAAAATACAATTTGATAAGTGTCAGTCAACTATGTGATGCGAAATACATAGTTCAGTTTGATGATAAACAAGGAATTATCTTCAATGCTAATAAGGAAGTTGTCCTTATTGCACCAAGAAGACATGATGTTTATGTGTTAGACATGTCCAGTCTGACTCAGAATGGAACTTGTCTCTTTACCAAGGCCACTGATACTCTCAACTGGCTTTGGCATAAGAGACTCTCCCACCTGAACTTCAAAAACATAAATGATGAACTCAAATAAGTACATTTTATTACCATCATTTATCCTATTTATTTGACTTGTTTTATTATATTATCTATGAGAATTGATACGTTAATGTTTACTTTTGTAATTCTCAGGTAAAAACAAGTATTATGTGAAACTTGGCGATTTTGGACTAATTATGGAGCAAAACAAGCAAGATGTTAAGAGTCTACTGAAATGTACAAGATCAAGATCATTCTGCTCCAGATACGCCGCATCCTACTTCTTACATACGGCGCATCACTATCAAGATTTCACAAGTTACGATCCAAGACGGCAAAGGACATGCACCGCATAGAGAAATGGAGTTACGCCGCATCTTAAGGCGGTGTGCGAATATTCCTGAATATATTAATCTTAGACCCCACGCGAAGTTAAGTCAATGCGCCGCATCTACTTATTCTATGCGCCGCATCTAACCCTCAGACAAAAACTATAAATACCCCAAAGTCAGACGAATTTTGTATGCAATACAGAGCCTAGTTTTACAAGACCGAAGACCAGAAAACCCTAAGGCCGAATTCAGACGTGTTAGCAGCACAAGACACACCCTAAACGAAGATACAAGAGCTGTAAGAAGGTCCTGCATGTATTCAATTCATTAAATAGTTTTGTTTTATTGTATTAGTACACTTTAATTCATCAGGATTGATGGGCCGATTCCATGTGACTACGGAAAACCATGGGCACCCCTTAAAATTGCTTTCCCATTAATTAAAGTTTATATGTTGATGTCTTTGGTGACTTTTATTAGTGCATTGATAACCTCTGTGTCTAGCTGAGCATTGCTTGGGTCGCCATGCCCCTTCCTCGCCTATTTGTTTCAGCGTCTCTTAAATAAATAGGATAGACATAAGTAATCATTAAGGGTTTACTCGCCGATAAGATTAGAGCCAACGAGAAAGGGTTAATTATATACACTTCATATAAAACTAGCAATAAAACAAGTGACAAGCTACTTAATTATCAGGACAGGTCTTCTTATTGTCTCAAGTATCTATCTGTGTACGTGTGTGCTAATCGCTGATTCGTGCTCATTAGTTTAGTTTATATTTAATCATAACCAAACCGTGCCAGTCTCTCAGGCTGAACCCCCTTGCGTTAGATTAGGTTGTATAGCTAACCTAGGATATTAAAATACTGATTAGAATAACTAGATAATACGTTCCACTCTTAGTGATCGACACTCTACTTACCATTGTATTCATACTGACCGGGTACACTGCTCGTTAAAGTGTGTGTTTTATTGATAAGTCGGCTAAATATAAATTTAAAACTTGAATACTGCTAAAACCACAACGACATCACGAGCGCACCAAATCTTTGGGGCCGCTGCCGTGGATATAAAAGAATTAGATCAATACACGCACACATCAAGTTTTTGGCGCCGCTGCCGGGGAGTGAATTGTTATTATCTGTTAATTTGATTAGTATTTTAATTAGGTTTTCTTTTTAATTTTTATTCTAACCACTAACCCCGTTGTATAGTAGATAAATTGCATTCATTGTATTATTTTGCATATTTTCTGTTTTTGTGTGTTTTTATTTTCTTTAATTTTTGTTTATTTTTGTTTGATTTTATTTTTGTTTTTCTTTTTATTTTTCTGCATACTGCTATCGTTGTACTGTGCTGATACAAACGATACGGCGCATCTATTTTTATAGATACGTCGTATTGCGTTTAATTTTTATAAAATACAACGCGTTTAATAAATTCGATACGACGCATCTTTTCCCCAAGATACGGCGTATTCTGTTTTTAATAAGAAATTTTTCAAAACGATAACGCCATACGACGCATCTGTTTTAACAGATACGGCGTATCTATTATTTAAATTAAAAACAGTTTTCGAATTGTTAAACAGATACGACGAATCAATTTTTATCGATACGGCGCATCTTCTGAATCAAAAATCTTGTATTTTGAAACGTAACAAAAATACGGCGCATTAGCTTCTATTAATACGACGAATTTAATTTAATAAATATAGTTGATTTTTGATATTCACTTTGATCGTTCCACTACTCTCGTGCGCAAGTTGTTTACTTTCAGGATAAAAGATGGCTTAAGCATCACTATGGAAGATTACATTCTGTAACAAACCAAAAGACGCTAGCTGGAGTGATCAAACCTTTGACAACTAGAAGGCTGTAATAAGACGACAAGAATAGAGAGAAACTCAGTACTGGTAACACTGAGCATCTTAAAATTCTTAAAATACTATTCCAGGTATCTCTTACAGTCGTTCATCTAATCTTAAGAAGAATTCTCTCCTAAACCTCTTCCGAATATTTGACGATAAAAGTAAATTTCCTTTGCTTTAATCTAGCCATTACATGTTCATTTCTGAAAAGAAAATTTCTGAGAAACAAGTTACTAAAAAGCGAAAATTGCATGCTAAACACTGATATAGACTTGTTTTCTTATAAATTACCTAAATGCAAAAACACAGAATTCCACAACGAAAGTTGTGATTTCCGTAAGTGTTCTTCAGAAATGGATCTATGTAATATATCTGGTTGAATTTATAATCTCAATTTTGTGAACTTAAAACGATATTTGCTCCTAACCTTGGAATAAATCATTATCCACTAAACAATGAGATTATAATCATTAACAAAACGTATATGCCTATTACCCTTACCTTGAATTTATATCTATCATATGGTATACCGTTTTACCTAATTTGATGCATAAGGAAATGCGTTGCGGAGGCCAAGGTACGTTCCCTATTTAAATTTTGTTTACTGGAACAACAATACGGCGGATCTAGTACTCTAAGCGCCATATCTCAGACTTATTAACACTTATTAACCGGTCAACGAATTTAGAAAGATACGGCGCATTAAATTATTCAATACGGCGCATCTATTTGCCCTATAAATACGAAAGGGATGCGCCGGATCTCAATCTCTTACCCAAATTTACACACAGTCATTATGAAAACCACACACCAGAATCAAACCCTTTGATCCAAAGTGCTTTTCTCGAATCAAACCTCCTTATCCGAACTAAATCCTAATCGTAATATAAGGTGATTATTTTATTTAATTTTGTTTAATTTAATAATTAGGGTTTATGTGATAATATGATTAGAACTTGGACCGAATTTCAATGGAAGATTAGGAGAATTGATTAGAATTTGCGTTAGATGATTTCCCCCGTATTTAATTTGCATAAATCATTGAATTTCTGGCCTAATTTGATTTGAATGTAAATTAGGGTTTTGAATTTGATTTTGAATTATAGTGGGAAAATGGATTGGTGGTGGTATAATAAACTTTTAGAACTCTTTTAATGGGTAAAAGGGACTGTGATGTTAAAGTGGGAGTTTACGTCACGGGTCCGGATTTCTTGGAATGCGTGCCTGACCCTTTTCTTTCATACTGATATATCAATAGATGCGGCGTATCTAAGTTAATTGATGCGGCGTAACGACCTATTTCCAATTTAATAAAATTCCATATACGCCGTATTACTTAATTTAGATACGACGCATCTCCATACGCCGTATTCTATTGTGCTTGCTCCGCATCTCTTATATTTTGTGCAGATACGCCGCACTGATTTATCAGATGCGCCGTATCAACCCTACTACAGACTGTTTACTAACCTTAAAGGATTATTGCAGATGGCATTACCTGAAGTTGCACACAGACATCCGTGGCTCCGTTTCGAGACCATGGGAATGACAGCAGATACTGAGGCTGAATACGTACGGAGACTGAGAGCGATCTTCTTTAGGAAGATCTTTAGGGTCTCGATTTTGGGATTTGCGGATGTTGGTTTGATTGATGGGGGGAATGCAGCTGATGGTCTACATGACAGGTTAGAGATGATAGTTAGAGATGATGATGATGAGGTCGTATTCAGGTCTTATGCTTGGGAGAGGATGTTTAGGATTGGCGAGCCTCTGATTAGGGAGCTTATGTTGGAGTTCTTTAGCACAGTTTCCTATAGGGAGACTGATTTGGAGTTAGATACTGCTGACACTCTTGTGTTTAGATTGGGAGAAGAGTTTAGGCAGATGTCGATGAGGCAGTTTATTTTGGCTATGGGCCTGCATACTGAGGAGGAGATTGAGTCTGACGGGTTTGCCAGGTACTGGAGTGAGAGCTTGAGGGTGGTTCCTGATAGGGGGTTGCTAGGAGATTACTGGGAGAGGATATCATCAGGGGGTGATTCCACCATTGGCACCCCATCTTATACATTGATCAGGGAGCCTATGAGGAGGCTGTGCCACAGGATGATAGCATTGACCATAGCTGGGAGGGGTCAGTCACCTGAGAAGGTGACCACTCTTGACCTCTTCCTTCTGAGGAGCATGGATGAGGGGTTGTTGGTGAACATCCCTCACTTTCTGGCACATTTCCTCCACAGAGGAGCATTGGGGAGAGATCGGAGGAGCCAGATGACTGGAGGACATTTTGTATCTAGACTAGCCCGTCATTTTGGCGTGATCGGTGATGAGATCCCTGCCAGCCTGGAGATTGAGGTGACTAGCCTGCCGGTTATTGGGCAGGATTATTTGGTTAGGTTAGGGATCTGTGAGATGACTATGGGAGATTACTTTTGGGTGGCGTTGGGGCCCGCGAGACCAGCAGAGGTAGAGGTGGAGCAGGGAGATCCTCAGGGAGCTCCGGCTGCTGCTCCAGCCCAGGAGGAGGCACCAGCACCCCAGCCACCGGTTGTACGCACTGTGGGGCAGAGAGTTGAGCTAGTTGAGGGGGAGGTTAGAGCTCTGAGGGGCGTTGTTGACGATATGAGGGCCGACCTCACTATGGTTAGGAGAGACCTAGGTTGGCTTGTGGAGAGTATGAGTCGGATTATGGATCATCAGGGGATGAGCCATACTCTCCCGGACGGTACTCACGTCGGAGCCATGGCCACATACTCCCGCAGAGTCAGACGGAGGATCGATGGTGCCAGCATTTCCGAGGCTCAGCCGACTATTGGAGATGACCCCCCAGCTACTTGATTTGATATGTTTATTGACATTGTTCCTTGTATATTATCATTATTTTGGATTGTACTCATTATCATGTATTTATTTGATGTTTCAGTTTATATTTCTTATTATACTTGATGAAGACTGGCATTAAGTTCAGCATGAGAGTACGAGAGGACGTGAGAGATAAACCGTGGAACGAGCCATTTTACAACAAACTGTTAACAGTTTGTTTGGTAACTACATGCGCCGCATCTAGTGAAACAGATGCGACGCATCCTATCTTTTATTTTATTTTGATTCGTATTTATTCCAGGCTCGATACGGCGTATCTTCTTCCATAAGATACGGCGTATCGACTGACCTGATGATTTTCATTTTAATTTTTTACGTTTTATTTTTACTAACTACTAATGTATTATACAAGTTTGAACCTTCTTAACTCAGGTGTGTTAAAGTCCGAATGGTATTATAGATTCCTGCATTTCCTGTGGATACATCATCTCTGAAGCTTAAACGTTCTCATCCACAAGAAAGTTGATTTTTGCTCTTATACGAATAATGGAGGATCATACCGAGCAAATCTCAGGGGAGTTTTTCTGTTCTAATTCTTTTATTTTCCATTTTTTAACCTTTGACACAAACAACGAGGACGTTGTTTAACTTAAGTGGGGGGATTGGAGAATTAGAACACTTACTTGTCCTAAACTTTTTCAAAATATGCTTAAAATGCGCTTAATATATCAAAATTTAAAATTTTTTAGCATGTTTTTGTTTAAAGTCTAAATTACATAGCTGCACACATAACATTATTTTAAAAAATTGTGAACTTTTCAAAATTCACAAATCTATGAGTGTGCCGGTGACTTGTAAACTTTAGAACTTGGCTTGTATACTATTCGAGACCACCATAATAAGTATTATCTATATAATTGGAATGACTTGTCTAAATTGGTAAATTTCTAGGATTACACCCAAATAGCCTTTATATGTTATGTTATATTAACTAACTACACTGGTTAGTTAACCCCCGTATAAACCCTTTGTTACTCTCACTTTTAGAGTAAGATACCCCTAGAAAAACACTCAGAGCCATTCCTTTCGTTTCTTGCACCTTTGTTATAATGTTTCGTTACACCCTTACACCTTAGCCTACCCTGTAGATTAAAATCCGTGGTTGGTTAATTGCTTTAGGCAAAGTGTGTTTCCTTACATTACCTGTGTTCGCGTGCGTAATTCATTATCTTTGGTTGAGTCAGGAAATTGCACAATGCAATTAGTATGAAAGTAAATATTGTATATATTTGAGTTTATTTTTCGTGTGTTTACTACTTTCGCTATTACAGTTATTTCTGAAAGTATGAAAATTATGAAAAATTACCCGGAAAGAAAGTGATAGAAAAGTTGTGAAATTTTACACATATGTTGATGTCAAAAAAAAAAAAAAAAAAAAAAAAAAATCGAAAAAATAGAAAAGAAAAAGAAAAACGAAAAGTTGGAAGTTTATTTTAACCAACTTATGTAAAGTTTTGTATTAAGTGGTCGATATCACCACTATTTGTTGTATATTATATTTATGAATTAAATGGGAGTTGGCCGTTATGGGAACGCCAACTAAGGTTATTCTTTGATTGAGATCTTGTTGAGTATAATTCGTGTCTACCTAAAGCGTGTGTTTCATGTGTTAAAGCGTGAGTTATTCAATGATATGAGTCTTATTCATGGGATGGTTGGGATAGTGATTAACCACACTTAGGATTTTAATTTATCTGTTTTGTTTTTTTATTATTTTTACACCAATTTGTATCCCAAATATTATCCATACCCTATATCATTCTTTATCCAAACCTTTGATTTATTGAGATTAGGGATTTGAGCAATCTTAAGTATCGTAGTCGTGGATTCGGCTATGTATTTATGATTTTGTCGCCCTTTTTGATATAATATTATTGGTGAAGATTACTTGGTCCTATCTTTAGCCCATTCGAGTTAAGGATTTGAGCAATTGCAAGTATCGTGTTCGTGGATTCGATCATGTATTTGTGATTTTGTCGCCTTTTCTGGAATTTGAGATCGATAGAGATTAAGAAGAATGATTAACCCTTAACCAACAAACCCTTTTTACCGCTTTAGACTTGTTATTCCTTGGCTTTAGTGGGGGAGATGCGTATACTTGCCAAGCTTATGATAGAATATTCGTCACGACTGGACAGTTAAACGATTAGATTTGCTTTTATCAAAATATTTTATTTTACTTCTAATTTGTTAAGTGTTTGGTTGTGCAATTATGACAAAACGAATACATGCTTAAATATAAAAATAAATCCTAACATCTTTTAGGATACATTTTCAAAAGATTAATTCTAAGGTTTACTTGGGGACAAGTAAAGTTCAAGTGGGGGGATATTTGATGAACTCAAATAAGTACATTTTATTACCATCATTTATCCTATTTATTTGACTTGTTTTATTATATTATCTATGAGAATTGATACGTTAATGTTTACTTTTGTAATTCTCAGGTAAAAACAAGTATTATGTGAAACTTGGCGATTTTGGACTAATTATGGAGCAAAACAAGCAAGATGTTAAGAGTCTACTGAAATGTACAAGATCAAGATCATTCTGCTCCAGATACGTCGCATCCTACTTCTTACATACGGCGCATCACTATCAAGATTTCACAAGTTATGATCCAAGACGGCAAAGGACATGCGCCGCATAGAGAAATGGAGTTACGCCGCATCTTAAGGCGGTGTGCGAATATTCCTGAATATATTAATCTTGGACCCCACGCGAAGTTAAGTCAATGCGCCGCATCTACTTATTCTATGCGCCGCATCTAACCCTCAGACAGAAACTATAAATACCCCAAAGTCAGACGAATTTTGTGTGCAATACAGAGCCTAGTTTTACAAGAAGACCGAAGACCACAAAACCCTAAGGCCGAATTCAGACGTGTTAGCAGCACAAGACACACCCTAAACGAAGATACAAGAGCTGTAAGAAGGTCCTGCATGTATTCAATTCATAAAATAGTTTTGTTTTATTGTATTAGTACACTTTAATTCATCAGGATTGATGGGCCGATTCCATGTGACAACGGAAAACCATGGGCACCCCTTAAAATTGCTTTCCCGTTAATTAAAGTTTATATGTTGATGTCTTTGGTGACTTTTATTAGTGCATTGATAACCTCTGTGTCTAGCTGAGCATTTGATGAACTCAAATAAGTACATTTTATTACTATTATTTATCCTATTAATTTGACTTGTTTTATTATATTATGTATGAGGATTGATACTTAATCGTTTACTTTTGTAATTCTCAGGTAAAAACAAGCATTTGGTGAAACTTAGCGATTTTGGACTGATTATGGAGAAAAACATGCAAGAAGTTAAGAGTCTACTGAAATGAAGAAGATCAAGACTAATCTGCTCCAGATGCGCCGCATCTCACTCATGACATGCGCCGCATCTCTATCAAGATATCACCAGATACGATCCAAGATACAAGAGGACATGCGCCGCATCTAATCATGGAGTTACGCCGCATCTTCTGGCGGTGTACGAATATTCCTGAATATTATAATCTTGGACCCCACGCGAAGTTAAGTCAATGCGCCGCATCTACTTACTAGATGCGCCGCATCTTCCCTCAGACAGAAACTATAAATACCCCAAGACCAGACGAATTCAAAGAGCTTTTTGGTCAGAACATCGAAGACCAACCAACAGAACCCTAGGACGAATTCAGTCAAGGAGGCAGCACAAGACACACCAAACGAAGATACAAGAGCTGTAAGAAGGTGCTGCATGTGTTTAATTCATTAAGTAGTTTTGTTTTATTGTGTTAGCAAACTTTAATTCATCAGGATTGGTGGCTTGTGTAATGTGACAACGAAAGATTGCACTCCCTTTAATACTTGCTTTCCCATCAATTAAAGTTTATATGTTGATGTCTTTGGTTACTACTTATTAGTGCATTGATAACCTCTGTGTTTATTAGTGGCTTGCGGGCATTTGACTGCGGAAAATAATGTGGCTCCCACGGTTATTACTAAATTGATCACTTAGGAATAACTTTTAGACATAAGTAATCATTAAGGGTTTACTCGCCGATAAGATTAGGACCAACGAGAAAGGGTTAACTACATACACTTCATATAAGGCTATCAATAAAACAAGTGACAATCTACTTAATCATAAGGACAGCCCTCTTATTGTCTCGAGTATTTATCTGTGTACGTGTGTGCTACTTGCTGATTCGTGCCTATTGGTTTATTTTATTATTTAATTGCAAACAAATCGTGCCAGTCTCTCAGGCTGAAACCCCCTTGCGTTAGGATATTAAAATACTGATTAGAATAACGAGATAATACGTTCCACTCTTAGTGATCGACACTCTACTTACCATTATATTCATACTGACCGGGTACACTGCTCGTTAAGTGTGTGTGTTATTGATAAGTCGGCTAAATATAAATTTAAAACTTGAGTAGGCATTAAAACTGCTAAACCGCAACGACACATCACGCGCATCAAGTTTTTGGCGCCGCTGCCGGGGAGTGAATTGTTATTATCTGTTAATTTGATTAGTATTTTAATTAGGTTTTTCTTTTTATTAGATTAATTGCATCATTGTATTATTTTGCATATTTGTTGTATTGTGTGTTAATTGTTTTCTTTTATTTTTGTGTGTTTGTTTTTATTTGTTTTTATTTTTCGTATTTTTTCTGTTCTGCTATCGTTGTACTGTGCTAAATCAAACGATACGGCGCATCTGATCTCTCAGATACGGCGTATTGCGTTTAATTTTTTTTAAATACAACGCGTTTAATTAATTCGATACGACGCATCTTTTCCCCAAGATACGGCGTATCTGTTTTTAATAAGAAAATTTTTCTAAGCGATAAAGTAATACGACGCATCTGCTTTTGCAGATACGGCGTATCTGTTTTTGATAAATTTTTTTTTTCTAAACGTTAACGCCATACGACGCATCTGCTTTAGCAGATACGGCGTATCTTTTATTTTAATTAACAACAGTTTGCGAATTATTAAACAGATACGACGTATCGATCTCTATCGATACGGCGCATCTTACTGAATCAAAAATCTTGTATTTTTAAACGTAACGAAAATACGGCGCATTAACTTTCGTTAATACGACGCATTTAATTTTGAATAAATATCGATTTTTGATTAATTCGATACGGCGCATTCATAAATTCTAAGCGGCGTATCTATTTTCTGGATAAAGTCTGATTAAATTTTAACGATTATTAGATACGGCGTATCCAACTTTTTGGATACGGCGCATCGTCTGCAGATATCAGCTATTTGTATTCATATATCCGTTTCTAAATTCATTAATTTTTCTTCTTAGCGAACAGATCCTACTGATGCTTTTGTGATTATTTCAGAAGGAAAATGGAAGGATTCGGAGAACTAATTGACTTCGACTTCGAAGCCAATTTTATGAACGATGTATTAGTGCATGAAAAATCACCCGAACATTACAATGGGGACTACATTGAACTTAATGACCTTAATGGACCATTAGAATCCAGTGACCTGTTCATGGATGATGTGGAATCTGAGCTGGAAGATGGAGAAATCCTAGATAGTCCAAAAGTCAACGTTATTACTACTAGGAATTACGATGAATTTGAGGGATATGATGGTTCTTGGGATTACGGTAGAAGGATCCACGCCGATTGTGCTTACAATTTGCAATTCACATGCATGATTGGGTACAAGTGTATTGACGCCAATTTCTTTCCTATTTTACCAATCAATGTCATGTCAAGAAGGTTTTACAATTCCATTATGAGAAATAAAGTAGAGTATAAGGGAAAGAATGTAGTTGGTGCCTTCATTAATGTCCCGATATTCGTGGGACGCTTTACTATTGTAACTGAGTTCGCCGTTGTTGAAGACATGAATGCCTATTGTGACAGCAATATGGGTGACGTGATTGTTGGAAAACCATTTTGTAGGGAGATCACTATTAATGCAAAACGATTTGAAGGAACGATCACCTTTCAATGTGGAAGCGACGTTATCACTTATATGATGCCCCGAACTCATCCTGGATTTAAACATGCTACTAGTAGGATCTGCTACAAATTTTCTCCATTCCTTTTTGTTAGTGATGATGACAATAAGAGAGGGATTGAGTACCCATACCAATTGATGGAAGGATTCTACAATGGAGTGTTGAAGTTGGGACCTGAATATATACATGACGAATTAGTTGCTAAATGGATCCTACGTAAGCAATGTGGGAGTCAATGATCGATATTAAAGAGCTGAACGTGAGTCTAACTTGAAGACTCTGGAATAAAGACAAGTGCTTACCGGGAGACAACCCGGAGAATTTTTATTATTCTGTTTTATGTGTCGAGTCAGTCAGGCCCGCATGAGGATACGGCGCATCTCAATTCTGAGATGCGACGCATCTCCTGCAATGGTCATATCTTATTTTATTTTTCTGCATTTTTATTTTCGACTTTAAAACTATTTATCAGTTTATTTTAATGCGGCGCATCCCTGGTTAAGGATGCGGCGCATCTTTATTCTGATCCGTATTAATTCCAGGCTCGATACGGCGTATCTTCTTCCATATGATACGGCGCATCGACTGACCTGATGATTTTCAGTTTTAATTTTTATATTTTATTTTTATCTAACTACTAATGTATTATGCAAGTTTGAACCTTTCTTATCTTAGGTGTGTTTTAAAGTGTTGGTGGTATTATAGTTTCCTGGATTTCCTGTGGATACATCAAGTATGAAGCTTAAACGTTCTCATCCACAAGAAAGATGATTTTTGCTCAAATACAAATGGAGGATCATACCGAGCAAATCTCAGGGGAGTTTTTCTGTTCTAATTCTTTTATTTTCCAGTTTTTAACCTTTTATACAAACAACGAGGACGTTGTTTAACTTAAGTGGGGGGATTGGAGAATTAGAACACTTAACAATTACTTGTCCTAAACTTTTTCAAAAATTATGCTTAAAATGTGCTTAATATATCAAACTTAAAAATTTTTAGCATGTTTTTGTTTAAGATCTAAGTTGCATAGCTGCACACATGACGTTATTTTCAAAAATTGTGATTTTCCAAAATTCACAAATCTATGAGTGTGCCGGTGACTTGTAAACTTTAGAACTTGGCTTGTATACTATTCGAGACCACCATAATGAGTATTATTTATATAATTGGAATGACTTGTCTAAATTGGTAAAATTCTAGGATTACACCCAAATAGCCTTTATATGTTATGTGTTATTAGCTAACTACACTGGTTAGTTAACCCCCGTATAAACCTTTTGTTACTCTCATTTTTAGAGTAAGATACCCCTAGAAAAACCCTCAGAGCCATTCCTTTCGTTTCTTACACCTATGTTTAAAATGTTTCGTTACACCCTTACACCTTAGCCTACCCTGTAGATTAGAATCCGTGGTTGGTTAATTGCTATAGGCAAAGTGTGTTTCCTTACATTACCTGTGTTCGCGTGCGTAATTCATTATCTTTGGTTAGGTCGGGAAATTGCACAATGCAATTGGAGTGAAAGTAAATATTGTATATCTTTGAGTTTGTTTTTCGTGTGTTTACTACTTTCACTATTACCGTTATTTCTGAAGTATGAGAAGTATGGAAAAATTATCCAGAATTATCATTATAGTGATGTGGTGAAATTTTACACATCTATGTCTATGTAAAAAAAAAAAAAAAAAAAAAAAAAAAAAAAAAAAAAAAAAAAATCAAAAAAATAAGAAAAGAAAAAGAAAGAAAGAAAAGTTGGAAGTTTGTTTTAACCAACTTATGTAAAGTTATGTAAGTGGTTCATATGGCCACTATTTGTTGTACTATATCTATGGATTGAATGGGAATTGGCAGTTATGGAACGCCAATTAAGGTTTATTCTTTGATTAAGATCTTGTTGAGTATAATTCGTGTCTACCTAAAGCGTGTGTTTCAAGTGTTAAAGCGTGAGTTATTCAATGATATGAGTCTTATTCATGGGATGGTTGGGATAGTGATTAACCACACTTAGGATTTTAATTTATTTGTTTTGTTTATTTTTCATTTTACACCAATTTATATCTCAAATGTTATCCATGCCCTTTATTATTCTTTATCCAACCAAACCTTTGATTTATTGAGATTAGGGATTTGAGCAATCTTAAGTATCGTAGTCGTGGATTCGGCTATGTATTTATGATTTTGTCGCCCTTTTTGATATATTATTATTGGTGAAGTTTGGACCTATCTTTAGCCTATTCGAGTTAAGGATTTGAGCAATTGCAAGTATCGTGTTCGTGGATTCGATCATGTATTTGTGATTTTGTCGCCTTTTCTGGAATTTGAGATCGATAGTGAATGAGAATAATTAACCCTTAAAGCCTAAAAACCCTTTTTACCGCTTTAGACTTGTTATTCCTTAGCTTTAGTGGAGGAGATGTGTATACTTGCCAAGCTTATGATAGAATATTCGTCACGACTGGACAGTTAAACGATTAGATTTGCTTTTATCGACTTATTTTATTTTACTTCTAATTCGTTAAGTGTTTAGTTGTGTGATTATGAAATAAACGAATACATGCTTAAATATAAAAATAAATCCTAACATCTTTTAGGATACATTTTCATAAAAGAAATTCTAAGGTTTACTTGGGGACAAGTAAAGTTCAAGTGGGGGGATATTTGATGAACTCAAATAAGTACATTTTATTACTATCATTTATCCTATTAATTTGACTTGTTTTATTATATTATGTATGAGGATTGATACTTAATCGTTTACTTTTGTAATTCTCAGGTAAAAACAAGCATTTGGTGAAACTTAGCGATTTTGGACTGATTATGGAGAAAAACATGCAAGAAGTTAAGAGTCTACTGAAATGAAGAAGATCAAGACTAATCTGCTCCAGATGCGCCGCATCTCACTCATGACATGCGCCGCATCTCTATCAAGATATCACCAGATACGATCCAAGATACAAGAGGACATGCGCCGCATCTAATCATGGAGTTACGCCGCATCTTCTGGCGGTGTACGAATATTCCTGAATATTATAATCTTGGACCCCACGCGAAGTTAAGTCAATGCGCCGCATCTACTTACTAGATGCGCCGCATCTTCCCTCAGACAGAAACTATAAATACCCCAAGACCAGACGAATTCAAAGAGCTTTTTGGTCAGAACATCGAAGACCAACCAACAGAACCCTAGGACGAATTCAGTCAAGGAGGCAGCACAAGACACACCAAACGAAGATACAAGAGCTGTAAGAAGGTGCTGCATGTGTTTAATTCATTAAGTAGTTTTGTTTTATTGTGTTAGCAAACTTTAATTCATCAGGATTGGTGGCTTGTGTAATGTGACAACGAAAGATTGCACTCCCTTTAATACTTGCTTTCCCATCAATTAAAGTTTATATGTTGATGTCTTTGGTTACTACTTATTAGTGCATTGATAACCTCTGTGTTTATTAGTGGCTTGCGGGCATTTGACTGCGGAAAATAATGTGGCTCCCACGGTTATTACTAAATTGATCACTTAGGAATAAATTTTAGACATAAGTAATCATTAAGGGTTTACTCGCCGATAAGATTAGGACCAACGAGAAAGGGTTAACTACATACACTTCATATAAGGCTATCAATAAAACAAGTGACAATCTACTTAATCATAAGGACAGCCCTCTTATTGTCTCGAGTATTTATCTGTGTACGTGTGTGCTACTTGCTGATTCGTGCCTATTGGTTTATTTTATTATTTAATTGCAAACAAATCGTGCCAGTCTCTCAGGCTGAAACCCCCTTGCGTTAGGATATTAAAATACTGATTAGAATAACGAGATAATACGTTCCACTCTTAGTGATCGACACTCTACTTACCATTATATTCATACTGACCGGGTACACTGCTCGTTAAGTGTGTGTGTTATTGATAAGTCGGCTAAATATAAATTTAAAACTTGAGTAGGCATTAAAACTGCTAAACCGCAACGACACATCACGCGCATCAGCATTGCTTGGGTCGCCATGCCCCTTCCTCGCCTAATTATTCTATCGTCTCTAGGATAAATGGGATAGACATAAGTAATCATTAAGGGTTTACTCGCCGATAAGATTAGAGCCAACGAGAAAGGGTTAATTATATACACTTCATATAAAACTAGCAATAAAACAAGTGACAAGCTACTTAATTATCAGGACAGGTCTTCTTATTGTCTCAAGTATTTATCTGTGTACGTGTGTGCTAATCGCTGATTCGTGCCTATTAGTTTAGTTTATATTTAATCATAACCAAACCGTGCCAGTCTCTCAGGCTGAACCCCCTTGCGTTAGATTAGGTTGTATAGCTAACTTAAGATATTAAAATACTGATTAGAATAACTAGATAATACGTTCCACTCTTAGTGATCGACACTCTACTTACCATTATATTCATACTGACCGGGTACACTGCTCGTTAAAGTGTGTGTTTTATTGATAAGTCGGCTAAATATAAATTTAAAACTTGATTACTGCTAAAACCACAACGACATCACGCGTGCACCAAATCTTTGGGGCCGCTGCCGTGGATATAAAAGAATTAGAGCAATACACGCACACATCAATAAACTACCTTGTAAAACAAAACACGGTCCTTGGCTTACCATCTCTTGTGTTTTCAAAGGACAAACCATGCTCAGCTTGTGAAAAAGGTAAACATCACAGAGCATCCTTTAAAACCAAAACCAACTTTTCCATCAGGAACTGCCTTCATCTTCTCCATATGGATCTATTTGGACCAATTAGTCCTAGATCCATTAACCATGAGAAGTATACTCTGGTCATTGTGGATGAATACTCAAGATACACTTGGGTATACTTCCTGATCAAAAAGAGTCAGGCAGCTGAAACAATTATGTCCTTTATCAGGAACATTGAAAATCAGAATGACATCAAAGTTAAACAGATTAGGACTGACAATGGAACAAAGTTCAAAAATTATGAACTTGAATGTTTCTGTGATGAGAAAGGCATTTCACAAAATTTTTCCTCACCCTACACCCCTGAACAAAATGGGGTGGCTGAAAGGAAAAATAGAACACTCATTGAAGCAGCTAGGACAATGCTAAATGGATCAGTCCTTTCCAAACACTTTTGGACTGAAGCAGTAAAGACTGCCTGTTACACACAAAACAGATCCATCATTGTCAAGAGACATACCAAAACTCCTTATGAGTTGTTCAAATGAAAAATCCGTGACATCAGCTACTTTCATGTCTTTGGGTGTCCTGTGTTTATTCATAATAACAAGGATCAATTAGGAAAATTTGATGCCAAAGCTGATGATGGATACTTCCTAGGATACTCCCTTGTCTCAAAGGCCTTCATGGTGTTCAACACTAGGAGACAGCATACTGAGGAAACATTTCATGTTACCTTTGATGAGAGCACTGATGCAATCAATGTCTCTAACAACTCAGTGAAAGAAATAGGTATTGATGAATCATCAAGATACCCTCCTGATGAACATCATACTGATAATGGTCCTTCCACTCAGTACCATGCAAATGCTGACATCTCCTATTACATCATTCCCCACAACCTTCCTTACCCAACCATCACTGAGTTTATTGAAGCACAAAGTACTGATGAATTCATTCAGTCAGTACAAAGTGCTCAGGTACTAAACAATCTCAGTGATGAGTCAACCCACTCAGACACTCAAGATGCTGAAGAACATCATGTGTCTGATCCTGATCCTACCCATCAGGCCTCTACAAGTTCTAATCAGTTTCCAAGACCTCAGGACAGTTGGACTAGGTCTCAGGATATAGAACTTGTCAATATAATTGGTAAGCCTACTGAAGGCATGCTCACAAGGAGCATGGCTGCTGAACTGAGAGCAGCCTCAGCCAATGAATGCCTATTTGTGGACTTCATTTCCATAATTGAACCCAAAAGTGTTAAGGAAGCACTAAAACATCCAAGTTGGGTTCAAGCCATGAATGATGAACTGGAATAATTTGACAGAAACAAGGTAATGACCTTGGTCAAATGTCCTGAAGATGTTTCAGTCATTGGCATGAAATGGGTATTTAAAAACAAATCTGATGAAAATGGCATAGTCATTAAAAACAAAGCCAGACTTGTAGCCAAAGGCTATAATCAACAAGAAGGCATTGACTATGAAGAAACATGTGCACCAGTAGCAAGGATGGAAGCCATCAGGATCTTCCTTGCTTTTGCTACATACATGAACTTCAAGGGGTACCAAATGGATGTTAAAAGTGCATTCTTAAATGGCTCACTGAAAAAAGAAGTTTATGTTCAGCAACCTCCTGGATTTGAAAGCCATGAGTTTCCTGACCATGTCTGCAAGCTTAACAAAGCCCTTTATGGACTGAAACAAGCTCCCAGGGCATGGTATGAGACTCTTTCAGCCTTCCTGATCCAAAACAAATTTGTCAGAGGCAAGATAGACAACACATTGTTTATCTACAAGACAAATAATGATGTCATACTTGTACAGGTGTATGTTGATGACATCATCTTTGGCTCAACAAATTATAAACTTTGCAAACAGTTTGAAAAACTAATGGAAAAGAAATTTGAAATGAGCATGATGGGAGAACTGACTTACTTCCTTGGTCTACAAATCAAGCAGACAGATAAAGGTACCTCTATTAGTCAAGAGAAGTATGTCAGAAGCCTACTGAAGAAGTATGAGCTCAGTGACTGTGCCTCAGTCAAGACTCCCATGGTACCCCCAAACAACCTTGGTCCTAATCTTACTGGAAAACCAGTGAATCAAACTCTTTTTAGAGGAATGATAGGATCACTGATGTATTTACTTGCATCAAGGCCTGATATCCAATTCTCAGTCTGCTTATGTGCCAGATATCAATCTGACCCAAGAGAAACTCATATCACTGCTGTGAAAAGGATATTCAGGTACCTGAAAGGTACTCCAAACCTTGGATTATATTATCCAAAATGTTCAGGCCTTGATCTTAAAGGATACTCAGATTCTGACTATGCTGGATGCAACATGGACAGAAAAAACACCTCAGGCTCTTGCCAAATTCTTGGTGGAAAACTAGTCTGTTGGAGTGCTAAGAAGCAACAATCAGTTGCCATGTCCTCAGCTGAAGCTGAATATGTTGCAACAGCAAGTTGTTGTGCAAATGTACTCTGGATGAAAAGTCAACTCAGTGACTATGGAATTCAGTACAAGATGGTTCCCATCTTTTGTGATAACACAAGTGCAATTTCCATCTCAAATAACCCAGTTCTTCATCAGAGAATAAAACACATTGATATTAGATATCACTTCATCAGGGACCATGTCATGAATGGTGACATAGAATTACACTTCATTCCTATTGAATATCAGCTAGCTGATATATTCACCAAGCCATTGGATGAACCAACTTTCACCAGACTGAAAGCTGAACTAGGAATGTTGGATATTGAGAATCAGTCCACTGATTGACTCCATCCAAATATGTGTAAATTCTGATAAACCCAAATCCCTGACTCAATGTGTTCTTCAGTGAGAAAGGTCACTGAACTTCAGGAACTAAACCCAAGTTCCTGAACCCTGAATCCTCTGGAATTAAACCCAAGTTCCTAAATTCTTGGTCCTCAGGAACTAAACCCAAGTTCCTGAACCCTTGAACCTCAGGAATGAGACCCAAATTCCTGAACACTAGAACCATCAGTGACTAAACCCAAGTCCTGACAATCAGGTTCACTGAATGAAAAGTCATTTAGGGTCCTCAAGAGACATTAAATACTAACTTAAATACTCTAAGTATCTAGTTAGTAAATGTCCGAGGTTGGTAACTGAATTCTTATTTAATATAAGAATATTTGTTCTTTTGCCTTTCTGGCTTCCACCTCTGGGCCACCACATTCCCACTTGGCATTAAATGCCTCTCCAATCACATTACAGATATGTGATGACTCATCTCTGCAAATTACACTTTTGCAGAACTGCTCAACTGTTCACCTTGACTGTTGCGCCAAACCAGGGAAAGTGGAGTGTTGGCATTAAATGCGGATCCCAAAACATTTTATTCAAAACAGTTTCCAAAAATTCTTTTTGAATAAATAAAATCTGCTTAATGCCTAAAATACCCTCCACTTCACTTCCCTATAAATATCCCAACCAAAATAACAACACACACGTCTATTAGAAATCTTAAGCAAATTCTGCCCATTTTTCTCTCAAAACTAATAGTGTGTGTGTTCTTAGCTTTAAGAAATCCCAACCATCTTTGTTACCCAGACTTACCAACAAATATGGCTTCCTCTAAAGCTGTGACATACGCCCCTAATGTGGAATTCACATTGGAGGGCGTAGACCTCACAAAGAACAATGTGGTGGGAAACTTTTCCTATCTACAAAAGTTCCATGCTTACAAGAATGTGATGAAATATCTTCAAAACTGTTTTCTTGCTAAAGCATTTACCAAGACCCCCTCAGTCATCTACCATGACAACTTGAGGGAATTCTGGTGTACTGCTGTGGCTACTAGCCCAAAAGACACCAAAGAATCCATCATCACTTTCACAGTGATGAATGGGAGAAGGACCCTCTCCCTGGGTTACAATGACTTCATCAAGGCCACTAGTCTTGATTTTGCTGAGGCTTTTGAGCCCAATCCGACTGACCAAGAGGTCAAGGGAGAGTTGATCTTCTTAGGACCTCATGACCCTAAACGTCCTAAGGAGTCCGCTGGAGCCTTATTAGAAAAGGATCCAATTGTCAAAACCTGGTTCCACCCAGTCTGGAGGATCCTGATGACATTCGTCATTCAGGTCCTTGGGGGGAATAAATCCTCCACTAAGCAATTGAACTCATCACAACAATTGATGTTGTTCAGTCTCTTGGAGGGTAGAAAAATAGATATCGGAGGTATAATCTTCCGTGACCTTGTTGCTAAGCTCTCAGAAAAATCTAGGCAAAAACACTTGTCTTATCCTAGGTTTATTTCCTGTGTGCTTCAGGACCTTCTTGGTTCTGACTATGTGAGGCCTGACGTCATAGGTATGAAACCTGACGTCTTACATAAGACCAATTTCACTTGTGGCATCACTGAGGTACAACCCATTGCCCTGACTAACTACATGCAAGAGGTTATTCAGGGGGAGGACGCTGTTTCTCCAGTACCTTCACCTACAAAGAAGGTGAAGAAGACAAAGAAGGGTCAGTCCAGTAAGGTGGTTAGACCCAAACCACTCGCCACTGAGACTGATGCCCAGAACCAACTCAACCTTAAAAAAGGATTGAATGTGGCCCAGACCTCTGAGACACCCACTACAGAGACCCCCTGACCACAAAACAAAGGCCAACGGAGGGCACTGAGCAATCATCCTCAGTGTCCTCGGGCAAACCCCCTCTTCCTCATGATTCCACTGACATAAAAAAGTCATTGGAGTCAGGAACCTCAACCCATTCACATCCCAATGAAGGCACTGATAAATCACAATCAGAGCCTGAGGGAGAAAAGGGTCCTATATCCTCGGTTGGGCAGCACTACTCAACTGAGAAGGGGACCCACACCCAATCACATCCCGATGAAGGTACTGACAAATCACAGTCAGGACCCAAGGGAGTCAAGGACCCTAAATCCCCAAAAGGGCAGTACAACCCTGATGGGAAGGGGGACCACCAACCATCACAAAAAGTGCCTAGTGATACTACTGGAAAACACCCGTCAGTAGTTGAAGGCGCTCAGGGGGACAAAGACTCAGAGGGATATAAACCACCCGCTGATACGGAACCCACAACCACCTCAGGCGGATCCAGTCTCTCAGGAACTGCCCCCAAAAGTCAGGCTGAGAAATCAGTTATTATGACTAGCCAGGCTGATAAAACCAAATCAGTTATTATGGCGGGGTCAGGACCTGGCCAAAACCAAGGCAAGTCCTTTTATGAGGAGGAGCCGGTTAACCTTTTGGAGTTCGAGTCTATGGGGGATGTTCAGGCTCTTCTTGATTCTGAAGATTCTGATAATGAGCTCAAGGAAGAGAGTGAGGAAGAAATCTTTGAGGCTGGTGAGGATATGGAAACTGATGTACAACCTGAACAATCACATCAGTCATCTCCACATCCAAGTGAAGAATCAGAATCTCAAGCTGCTGGTTCTTCGGATACTGACAACATCCTCAGCAAGTATGACAACATTCTTCCTCTCACTGAGAGACAATTGGTCAAGTTCCTGCTAAAGACCAACAAGGCTCTCTTCCAAGGTCTGACTGAAGAAATGTTTGACCAGCACACTGAAGCAGCTGTTCATTATGTCAATCTGAAGGAATCAATGGAATCCTATCATGATGATGTAAATGAGCACAAGTCATCTATCTCCTTCTCCCTGACAAATCTTGATTACAACTTTAAAATGTTCAACGAGTCTCTCACCAACTTACAAAAGAGCGTTGACACTATTCAAGAGTCAGTGAAAGATGACCCTGAGCTAAACAGGAAAATTCTTTAGGCTTCAGGAACTTATCAGCAACAAACTTTTCAGTTGGCTGAGCTGGTAACTGTGCTGAGATCCTTAAATCTTCAGGGACTCAACTCTTCAGTGGACTCCATCCGATCTTCCCTGGGTCTTATGGATTCCTACATGGCATCTTTGGCATCTTCTTCTTCCTCCCTGGCTTGGACTCTTGGGCCAAGGATGACAGCATTCGAGGCTTCTCAGGCTTCTCTTGAGACTCAGGTCTCAACTCTTCAGAAGGACACCTCAGACATCAAGTCCATGATGACTGAGATCTATCAGGCCTTCAAAGGTCAAGCTCCCTCAACTTCAGTGAGTGAACCAACTCTTGCTCTCACTATGGGTCAAGCAACAGTTGACGGGGAGAAAGTCACTGAAGACGAACCTCTACAACCTGAACAAGAACAACCTTCTTCTCACACTGAGGGGGAGAATCCTGAAGCCACCTTATCTTCATCCCACCAAGACAAAGGCAAGGGCATTCTCACAACCATTGAGCCTGAGCCCACAATCTTGGTACCTGCCTCCAAGGAAAGAAGGCCAGACCCTGATGAACCAGTCAGGGTTCCTTATGAAATCAATGGGGTGATGGAACTTCTCACTGAAAAGGAAATTCAAGATCATATGGAGAAAGATGAGGCAGTAAAGAAAGCTGCTGAAGATGAAAGGCAGAACAAGCTTGCTCTCATTCAGGTTGCAAGAGAAGAGGCTGAGAAGATTGGGATTGAGGCAAAAGACCTTGCTAAAAGGGAAGGTGGCAAGAGCTTTGTGGAAGCTCAGAATGCTGAAATGACTGCCCTCTGGCAGAGAAGGGAAGAAAGAATGAAAAGGACTGAAGAGATTAGGCAGAACAGGATTGCAAGATATCAGTGGGTCATGACAAATAGGTTAAAGCCAGAACCAATCACTGATGTCAAGATTCATAAAAACTCCAAGCCTGCAATTCTAACCGTCTACAGAAGTAATGACAAGAGAGTCTTTGAGGTTCATGACCCTTTCAGATTCGCAGACTTTGGAATCTCAGAACTGGATGAACTGGGTCCACTAATTGAGAAGAAGCAAAATGTTGTTGTGCCAAACCTAACGAAATCCTTCAGTCTGAGGTATAAAAAGTTGGATGCAACACCTCAGGAACTTGGCATTCCCTCTCTTCTTCCTGCTTCAGCCAAACAGCCTGCCCCTTCTCAGTCTTCTTCAAGAAAAAGAAAGAAGGTTGAAGCAGAGCCTGAGATCAAGGTCCCTGGTCTGGACTGCAACAGAGCTCTCCCTGAAGGTGTTCCATTCAGGAGGAATGTGGTCATCGAACAACCTGAAAGAGGGTTGTTCTTCACTGATGAGTTCGGAGACCCAGCCTTCTAGAGGTGGAATGATATTGATCTATCAGGGATCAAGGCAATGATGGGTTTCCTCATGATGGCCTCTCCAATCAAGAGTCCTGAGAATGTGAGGTTTTGTCAAGATCTGAAAATAAAAATCCGAGAGCACCCTGACCAACATGAGCTGCAGTCAAAGAAGCCTAAGCTTGAAGCCCTTGGTATTAAGTTGAACTGATGAATCTGCCTGAATACCACCACTACCTTTTGTACTTAGTTTTGATAGGACTTGTAATGATATTAATAAGATGATGTTTTTATTATTTCAGTGTCCTTATTTAAATTCTAGTACATTCAGTATGAGTAGAAGTCATTAGCTCACTTATTACTGATCAAAACACTTAGGAATAATTTATATCCAAATAGGGGGAGATTGTTGGGTCCATCAGTACCCAAGAATACTTAAAACAAGATTTGGACACAAATTAACTAAGTATAAATTAAACCGAGAACAATTCAAGTCACTGAGTGAACAGTCTCTCAGTGAGTCATCTTCAGGATGCTTAAGGCGAATTCAAGAAGAAGGATTCACTACTCAGGAAGGCGGTACTCCCTGAGTAGGACTTAAGCCAAAGAAGAAGATGATGGTTCAGTGAGTGTTGGACAAGAACTCACTGAACCCCAGTCTCCTCAACAACATTAAGTGATTGAAGACTGAAGAACTCAACGCCTGAAAGAAAGGCGGGAAGATCTGGGAAGAGTTTCAGATAAGATCAAATCTTATCTTGTCAGGAAGAAACTTTCCCTAAGACTACTAAAAGTCATTGAGTGTCAGACCAACCACTCCTAAAGACTTTATAGTCCATTCCCATTGGTTCTTGGAAATGACAATTACTGTTGTAATTGTCAGACACGCTTGCCTCAACAAGTTGTAGTTTTTTTAATCACTTTTACTCTTTTATACTTGTGTATAAATAGGTTCAAAATGAGAGAAGTTGTGTGTGTTTTGTACATTGAAAGCTTAGACTTTTACAAAGCAACTTCTCTCCTACAAAGAGTAACCAGTCCCTGAGATAGCTCAGTGAGGCATATTGTTACCACTCAAAGCAAAGCTTGAGTTTAGATAGGAGACACCACCATACCTTGTCTGTTCAATCCCAAGTGTTTGTTCCGCAAAACACTTGGGTAATAGATTCTTTGATTCATTTCTAATAAAAATTTAAACATTGAAAAATACTTATGTGTTTTTACTTTTATGTTTTCATTAATCTGTTAGAATTAATCATAACATTGTATTAGTCATAAACACGAATAGATTAACTTTCTAGTTAACTCTAAGCGTGTTAAAGGAACAACAAAATCCCATCTCTTGGACTGGCATAAATATCATCAAGATCAGGTATTACATCATCATCTTGAAGAACATCTTTTATTAGCTTAGGATATGACAAATCATCATCAGAATAAACTCTTGAAGGACTGGCAGTGCAAACTGGTATGCTAGCAGTAGGAACTGGGTTTGTACTGCTAGTTGATTTCTCTTGAAAAGTATCATCAGCTTCCTTCTCTTGTCTTGTAAGCCTTTCAAGCTCATCTAGAAAAGCTTGATCTTCTGTGTCATTAGGCTTAGAATCAGACTTTGAATCAACATCAACCTTTTCACTTGAATTCTTGACATTTGGATAGCAATTGGACAAGAAGGGCAGTACAAAAGATTCCTCAGAAGAGTCACTTGAATTGATATCTTCTTGTGTACATGCATTTCGGTTAGCTTCTTGTGGACCTGCATTTTTGTTAACTTGATTCTCTGAAACAACAGGTATATAATTCATATAATTTCTTAAATAATCAAGATCAAACATCCAAGCATGTCCTTTTCCTGCAACATTGGGTTTATTCTCAAGAAACTCTACATGCAAGTTCTCTTCTACTTTCTGAGTCTCCAAATTATACACCCTAAATGCCTTACTGCTTAGAGAGTATCCAACCAAAAATCCAGAATCAGACTTCCCATCAAACTTTCCTAAGTGGCGAAGAGTATTCAAGATGGTCACATGGCACCCAAAAGGTCTTAAGTAACTTATAATAGGAACCTTGCAAGTTAAAAGCTCATAAGGTGTTTTATTTTGAGGTTTGGTCACTAATACCCTATTAAGAACATAGCAAGCAGTACTAACTGCTTCAGCCCAAAATATGCTAGGTAGAAATGAATCTGCTAGCATTGTTCTAGCAGCCTCAATCAAGGTCCTATTCTTCCTTTCTGCAACTCCATTTTGTTGTGGAGTTCTAGCATTGCTATATTCCCTTGAGATCACAGAATTCATTGAGATCCTTATTTTTGAATTCTTTTCCATTATCACACCTAAAAACCTTAACTCTGTGATCTAATTGGTTCTCTATCTGCCTAACAAAGCTTTTAAGAATATCAGCAGTTTCATCCTTAGAACCCAAAAAGAACACCCAACTAAACCTACTGAAGTCATCAGTGATTACCAAACAATAGGTCTTATGATTTATACTCCTTACAGATGTGGGTCCAAACAAGTCCATATGCAAAATCTGTAAGGGTTTACTAACAGAACTCATTAATTTAGCCTTACAGGAGGCCTTGTGTTGCTTTCCTTTCTGACAAGCCACACAAGTATGGTCATTTTGGAAAATCTTGGAAGGTAAACCTCTTACAAGATTTCCCTTCACAAGTTTGTTTATGTTTTTAAAATTGACATGACCAAGCCTTCTGTGCCATTTATTAGATTCATCAACTGTAGCTTTTGCAATCAAACAAGCTAAATCTCCAGAAGGAACAATGTTCTTTAGATTGAAACTGTACATATTGTTTTGCCTAGGGATTTTAAGTAATACTTGATTTTCATCAGGTAACTTAAAATCAGGAGACAATACAAAACACTCAGTGTCAGTGAAAAGAACTTTGTTCTTCTTGTCACAAATTTGCGACACAGAAAAGAGATTGAATTGCTCAAGTTCTTTCACAAAATACAAATTCTCAAAATCTAAATTTCCAGTTTTTATAGTCCCTTTACCAGTAATTTGACCTTTGCTACCTCCAAAAGCAACTGATCCACCTCTATATTCTTCATAATCAGAGAGGTTAGCCTTGTTTCCAGTCATATGCCGGGAACATCCACTATCAACAATTCCTTTATCCTTTAAAGCTCCATATGAATTTCCCTGCACATCAATTAAGAAAAATCAGTTTTTCTTTGGGACCCAAGCCAAGGATGACTTGAGTCTGCCTTGTGGATCATTATATTTGAATGCTTTGTAAGAATTTGATCCACTGTTGCTCTTGGTTCTATATCTATATTCATTTTGTCTAGAATCCCAAGGCCAACATGCTGAGGCCTTTGTAGCATTCCTCTTATTTCCCTTAACAGTATTAATCACTGCTTGTGTCCCAGCAGTAGAAACATGTGTGGGAAACTAGAAGGGGGGTTGAATAGTTTACCGGTTTAAAAAACTTCTTTTAAAAATCTTGTTTTAACAGTTGGTTATTGGAAACTTTGATTCGAACTCTATGTGTAATCAATCAACACCAATATGAACTACACACTAAGCTAAGTAATAATAACAAATAAAAGTAAAGAGTAGAGTTGGAAAGATCAAACCGAGACAGAGGATTTATAGTGGTTCGGCTACGAAGCTCTTCTTCGCCCTACTCCACTCCCCGAGTACCACACTCGAGAGTTTCAAGCACTATGTCAACAACCTCCCTTAAGGCGGAGAAAACCGTACACGTCGCTTATCCTATTACCGACACTAAGCTAGATGTCGAGTGCTAATCTTAGCTAGCACCAATCTACCAAGGTCCACGTGACCAAACACTCAAGCCCAGTGGCTTCAAGAGATCACCAAGATCTCAACACGATCACAATGATCAACACTCACTTCACTCTACTCGACTAACACTAACCTAATGACCCTTGATCTTCTTGATCAATCACACAAGCCCAATGGCTTCAAGAGATGTTCACTATCTCTATAGATCACACTTGATCTTCACTCTCACTCACAAAAAGAAAATAAACTTGATGTATGCTAAGACACAACAAGGTTGCAACAAGTGTTACAAAAACCTATCAACTATAACTCTAGTATCTTCTTGATTACTTGAGTTCTTCTCTTGCTAATGAAGAGGGATGACAACACCTTGTATCAACTTGGATACTTGTGTTCTTCTCTTGCTAGTGAAGAGGTATGAAGAGGATCACTTGAAGGATGATTGGATCACTCTTGAAACAAAGAAAAACTATCTAAATGACCCTAAGAAGTGAAAGGTGTGAGAGGATTTTACTAAGGGATTTTTCTGTGTGTGAAGGGTGCCTAAAACTGTGAAAGAGGTGGGTATTTACAGGCAAAGAAAATCTGAACGTTTCAATTCAAAATGGTACGGACGGCTCCATTAAATGACCCATGGCTCCGTTAAATTTAACGGTACCGTGGAGCCGTGGTAGACTAGGACGCTCCAAAATTTGTCTTTTCTGGTGAAAACTTATTTGGGGAAGGTTGGAGCTGATTTTGGTGGGAAAAATAGCTGTTGTGATTTTCAAACTTATTTTTCCATTAAAACATTTCTTAATATTTCAAAAATAATTTGTCATGTGTATTTTTGAAAAAATGTTTTGTCCCATTTAAAATGTGAATTTTCAAAACATGAATTCACTTCTTTGATCACTAGTTCAAGTTGTAACTTTGTTCAAGAGTGATTTGCGTAGAAACGGGATCTTCCGATTAAAAACTTGTTAACGTTAATTTTAACGTAACGTGAGTTCACATTTTGTCATCCTCAAAACGTGAAGTAATCGAAAGATATAAATAACGTTTTTAGAACATTATTTGCATCAACAATCTCCCCCTTTTTGATGATGACAAAATATAAACTCATTTTAGGTTAAAATTAGTTTTAACAAGTTTTTAATGAGTTTACTCCCATTTCTCCCCCTTTTTGTCAAATCAAAAAGGTGGTTAAGGCTCCCCCTTGATGTGTACTCCCCCTCATTTGGAGAACACAAAGGAATCGAGCAATGGTTCGTGCTACAAAACAAAGTTAGACGACAAATATACAATATCTAACAAGTAGCACATTTTGACGAACAACCAATCCCTTAAAAGGAAAACCTCCACATAAAAACATTCATTCATAAAACAAACAAGTGTCATAGTAATATATGACTACATAGAAAGCACAAAGGAAGATAACAAGAAGCCTAAATTCCTAATGACTAGAGGCAAGCTTCATTTCCAAGAGGGGTCCTAAGAATTTATTGTGGAGGACTAAACAAGCAAGTGTTTAGTTGTTTTGGTTAGGAGGTGGTGGAGATTGGGGCCCCATTTGAGGTGGTGGAGGTGTCAAGAGATGTTCTATAAAGTAGAACATGAAATGAATCTCGTCTCTTAAGAAGTAGATGAGATTACGGTTATGGAGACAACATAGGCAATTAGCACTATGTAACACAAAGGGATGTGGTTGGTTGGGTTGTGCCATGATAGGAGATGGTGATTGTGGTAGGTTTGTTGGAGGTGAAATTGGCATGGTATTGTCCAATGGGGTGAAGGGAGATGGTGTGTATTCCATTGATGATGTAGTGTAATAGGATGATGAAGATGTTGTGTAGGTAGATGATGTTTTAGATGGTGCATAAGGTGGTGATGGTGAGTATGGAGTGGCTTGGGAAGGTGGTGTCATAGCTTCATCATCTCTTGTGAGATCCACAAAGAGTGGTTTTACGGTTATCCTAGGTTTCTTGGAGATTTGAGAGGTTGAACCATGTGTGGAGGACATGGTGTTTGTGTGATGGGAGGTTGAAGGTGAAGTGCAAGATAAGCTTGCAAGGGTGAGGCCTTAAATAGGCAAGTTGGGTGAAATTTGAATTAAAGTTGATCCTATGGTGTAGGAGAGGAATCCTAGGGTGAATGTGAGGGTGCAAGGTTTGCAGGTTTGAGGTTAGGGTGATAGGGAAGTAGGAGCATTAGGAAAAATCCGTTATACAGGGTCACGGCTCCGTTAAATATCCCACAGTACCGTTAAATTTAACGGTGCCGTCCCTATTTATTGGTGCCGTGACACTGTTGGCACGAAAATTTCTTTGCAGGCTAGTTTTGGGCAGCTAGGGGGAATTTTCTAGGGAAACTAATTCCTGGAAATGAGAGTGCCTCAACTCAATAGGTACTTATTTTCCTAATATATCCATACAATGCTACATCTAGCACATAAGGATGATCATGCAATGTTCTTAAATAATCATAAGCATGCAAGCATAAAAGGACAAGATAAAATATCATTCAAATATCACATAGAATATTCATGTAAGCATGTAAGATAATTTGAACATTAATTCCTAAAATTATCTATTAGTAATAAACCCTAGTGAGAGACATAAATCTCTTCCTAACTACTTATGACTTGAGCATTCCCCCTTCTTGTCACACTCATGTCTTGAGTATTTGTCTCATTCTCATGAATAGGATCATCAAAGGGTGCATAGTGGGTGGTGAATTCAGAAGTGAGGATGGTTGAGACATATGAATCGGTTATGGGTTTCATGACAGGTGTGAACAGGGAGTATTGAGGACCATGAAGGTGAGGGTGAAAGGTCATGAAGTGATGATAGAGACGGGTTAGGAACATCCCATAAGGTATCAATTTATTCTTGTTACCATTGAGATGAACAATTCGCTTAGCGAAGAAGTAAGCAAGATTGTAAGGTTGTTGGGTTAAGAGACAGTAAATCATATGAGCACAACACGCCGGGAGTTGCTCATGATTTCCTGTGAGACTTAGAACATTTTCTCGCAGGATGACTGCCCAAGAAAGTAGTTCATGATGCACTTCTTCCAAACGAATTTTCGTTGGATGTGGGTGAGGGTGAGTACGGATGATTTTGGTTAGTTCGGTTGGAGAGGGTATGTACGAACAGTACGGACTATTCTCCTCACGATAGTGAAAGAGAGACTCAAGACACCAATCTTCAGTATAGGCACATTGCACATGATTGGGTATTCTAAGGATTTGAGCAAATTTGTAAAACCCTAAAATCTGAAAACGTGTAAAATGACCAAATTACCCCTGTAAGTTTAAAAATTTAATTAAAAGCTTATAAAGTACCGAATCGATTTCAAACTTCTAGCAATGCACAAGTTATGATCCCAAATAATTTGAAGAACTTCATTTAACATTTATACAAGTGGCAAAATTACCAAATTACCCCCGTAACATCTATAAATGAATAAAAGTATTATAAAGTCCCGAATTCATCCCGAACCTCTGGAAACGAGCTACAAATCAAGTGAAATAATTATGAAACATGTCCCTAATATTTTTACAAGTCCAAAAGTGTATTATTTACACAAATTATTATAATGGTCGATTTATTTAAAAACAATACATAATTAAGGTATTTAAATTACATTTTAATGTATAAGATAATTATAAATTAAATCCTAAATTTGGTAAACAATAATCCCAGCTAATTTGACCGAAATTTCTGCCCATTATCATCCTAAAGGCTCGGCAATTTACCTATTATAACTATCCCTATTATTTTCTTTGATTTACCCTATTATTCACATAGCCGACATTCACAAAAACTCTCCCAAAATTCACTCGACATCTCCCATAGCCAAGAACAAATTTTCTGGAGTTCATTGCATCCCTAAGAAGCTTGGAAAAATAGCAAGTCGATTTTTAAAAGCCTAGATCAAAAGTTATCGAATTTTCTTCCTTATTTCATTCGAAAGGTATTTAAATCCCAAATAATTAATTCGATCATGTTAAAATTAGTTTCTTAATTTTCCTAGAGTTCTTACAATATGTATGATCTGTGAAAAATATGCACAAGGTGGTTTGGTCCCGTTTGAAGTCGTGGAGATTTCTTCTTGTCGAAAATTCTAGCCGAGAATCCATAAATTGTGCAACACTCTTCCACTCGTTCTAAAAATTTCCTGGTATTTTTCTCAGCCTCTATTAATCATATCTAACGTGGGAAAAATAATAAAAACGACCCATGCATCATATATAATCCGTATAGAAATTATTGTGTTTTATAACCTTAAATCGAATTAAATCTAAATACCATGCATTCGAATTTTTCCTGACCAGACCAATAATTTTCGTGGTCTCTATGATCATCAAACAACACTATAAAAATGCTCCTTTGATTTATTGAAGCTTAAAACTATTTTTGGTGGAATTATGTATAATCGGCTAAAAGGAAAATAAGGACCAAAAATACCTAACGAGCCATCTAGGGTTTAAAACTCATAATATCTGATCTTAAATGAACAATAATGATGTGGTAATGATGGCATAATTATTTGGGTCGATTAGGGTTTGTTTTGATATATTATTGTACTTAACGAATTGAAATTAAATATAAAAGGGGGTGTTTTGTCAATAATAAAATTCATGGGATATTTTTGTCATGTTCTATAAATCATGTGTGACCTGTAAAAAATGTTAAATGGAGGGTCTAAATGTAAAATATGTGAGATAAGGAATTAATTTGTAATTGTTAATTCGATTTGGAAATTAAATAAATACAAGGACTAAACATGTAATTTCTGAAAAGTTGAGGTCGATTTGTGTTATGAATGATATTCAGGGGCTAATGTGAAAATTTGGATATTTATTGGACTAATATGTAATTATTATTAATTAATGATTTAAATGTAAACTTTAAGGACTAAATATGTAACTTTAATAAATGGAGGGACTTAATGTGTAAATATTGAATAATTGAAGGTCTGGTCGTATAACTCAATAAAATAAGTGCTCATTGTGTAAATTTGATAAACCAAGGGTTTAATGTGTAATTATGCATGTTTGAAGGTTTAAAATGTAATTTGGAAGTTCAGGGGTGTAAAATGTAAATTGTGAAAACCTGAGGACCAAAGGTGTAAATATGATAAAGATACTTTATTTTCAGCAAGCATTGATCTAATTAAGCTATGTACTAAATATTTCTAAAAGTGGAAACCTTCTAATTCTGGAAACCTGCTAAAAATAGAAAGTTACTAAATCTGGAAAATTCTTAAAATGGAAAGATGAACTAAAAATGATAATCTGAACTTGAACCCCTTAGTAATTTGTCTTCTACTTTCTCTAGGTGTAAAGAGGGAGAGGTCCTGATCTATCTCAGTACTTTCTGCTTTTGTTCTTTGTGCTTGCATTTGAATAAGGTACAGATACTCTGCCCTTTTTCAGTAAGGGTGTCTTATTTCTCTGACATGATATGATTTCTGGTTTGCATCTCCTGATCTGTTAAAATCTGATTTGAATCTTGATACTTCTGAAAAGATTTGATTTGAACCTTTTGTTATGAGCCTTCTGTTTTGATCTATCTGTTTTGAACCTTTGGATATGACCTTCTGATATGATATGATTTGTGACTCTTAGTTTGATACCCGAGCCAAAATTTGTGACCCTAGCCATGAAGGTAACATGGCCGTGTCTGTGATGCACCACTGGCATGACTAGTGTGTAGCCCTAGTGATTTGGTTACACCGTCCCTTTGATTTGGTCTGCATGTGATTGGGTAGGGGCGTATGGATGCATCCTAGATCTGTTTCTGTTTAGTGGATTTGACTGTATATGATATGATATGATTTGTCTGGTGATTGGTACTGTGTGCTATACATGCCCTTCACATTTCTGAGAGGTCGCTCCTCTATGGTTACTGTATATGATATGATCTGATATGTTTCTGGGCTCGTGGTGGATTACTATCCTATACTATTCTTTCCCTTTCATTGACTGTACCTTATGATACCTTCCATTGTACCATATATTATATCTGTTTCGTTATCATTTAACCTTGCCATGATTTGTTCTTCATTATTTCTGCTTATTATATGTATCTGTTCACTGAGCTTTTTAAGCTCAGCCGCACGTCTTTTTCTTTTCGTGTGCGGCAGGTATCTAAGCTAGGAGCTGGGGACTTCTGCTTTGGGATTGAG
Source organism: Artemisia tridentata subsp. tridentata (assembly GCA_021014915.2). Lineage (NCBI taxonomy): Eukaryota > Viridiplantae > Streptophyta > Magnoliopsida > Asterales > Asteraceae > Artemisia > Artemisia tridentata. The sequence goes on along the minus strand of CP139507.1, from coordinate 383,655,295 downwards.
AGTTTAGAGCTTTTGGTTGGAGCTTTTACCTTAGATGACCACCCTTATTTTATGACATTTGTTTCGGGATTCTGTTTCTTTGTTTATTTTGTTGGTTTATCTTTATCTTTGAAACTCATGTAATTCGGTTTAAGCCGTGTTGGCTTGACTTCCTTATTGATTTGGTTTATGGCTTCCGCTGTGTATTATGTATGCTCTGATATGTCACCGTGATGTGATACCTTTACCCTTGTCGGGTTGGGGTGTTACAATTATGGTATCAGAGCCCAGGCTGCGACCTGTAGTACATAAGCCATGACCTGTGGATCATGTGGACCTTAGGATTTGACCCTTAAGATTTGAGTCTTGACTGGTGAGGATTTGGGTAGACATAGGTTTCGGTTTCGTCTTCCCTTTTGAGCTTATTCTTCCTATATTTTGCTAATCATTTTCGTGATCGTTCAGATGGTGAATACCCGCTTTACTCAGTACTCTAATGGGGAGGATGGCCCCAATTTTGAACAGATGATAGCCGCTGCTGTGGCTGCTGCTATTCCTCAAGTGGTGACTCAGGTCACCAATAACATCAGGGACGGTGCAGGTTCTTCTGGTGGCGGCGGTGGCGATGCTCCACCCCCTACTCCACCCACTGCTCCTCCCGCTGCTCCTCCTGTTGGCATTCATGTGTGGATCGAGAGGTTTAACAAGCTTAAGCCTCTCTCTTTCAGGTCCGCTGCTACTCCCCATGAAGCGGAGGACTGGATCACACACGTCGAAAAGTTGTTTCGTGTTCTGGGATGTGCTGACGAGTTTAAAACTCGGTTGGCCACATTCAAATTGGAAGGTGATGCTCAAAATTGGTGGACTGCTCTTATTCAGGCGAAAGGGGATGATTTTGCTGAGACTTGTTCGTGGGCGGAGTTCATCGAGGTGTTTTATAAGCAGTATATTCCTATGTCGGAGCAGCTAAGGTATGAAAGGGAATACGGTTCGATTCGTCAGGGTGATCAGGAGTCGTCCGGAGAGTTTATGCAACGGTTTCTGCGTCTGGCCAGTTTCGTTGGGCCAGAGGTCACTGGTGATGCTATGCGGCAGGCTCGTCATTTCAAATGGGCTTTAAAGGGGTGGGTGTTAGACCGGATTGTTAACACTCCGTTCGAAGATGTGGCTGGAGTTCAGGACGCCGCGCGTAACATCGAGTTGTTACATGCAGACAGGGAATCTAATAAGCGGGATAGGGACGGTAATCGGGTAAACTCCATGGAGCAGGGCCGTCAGGGCCAGAGTCAGAAGTATAAGAGTTATGAGGAACGAGATCGGGCGGACCGTGGTCGTGATCAGCGAGGTCGGGAGTCGAGGTCAGTTTCTAGGCGGGATGGTGATCGTCACGAGCAGAGGAGGACTACTGAGGCCTTACCTCCTCCACCACTGTGTGCTACTTGCGGGAAGGCGCATCCGGGTACTTGCTTTAGGATTACCGGCGGTTGTTTCTCATGCGGCTCTACTCATCATCGGGTGAAGGACTGTCCCAGGAAGAACCATACTATACCGACGGACTCGGCTAAGCCAGCACCTACTTTGGGACGAGTTTATGCTTACACTCGTGATCATGCGGAGGACTCATCAGGTACTATTACCGGCTTTCTTTTCATTTGAGATCGTTTTGTCTTTGCATCATTTCGTCATATCTGATCCGTTTGCCAAGAAGCTTAATCTGAAACCAACATCATTAACTAATCGTATCCTTATCTCTGCGTCTATGAAATCATAACCGAAGCTATTTTAGTTATCCGCATTTCCGTGTTCTGATCTGGTATGTCTTTGTGTTGTTTTCCGTTCTGTATCGTTTCCGGTTCTTCGCAAATTTCGAGGACGAAATTTTTTTTTTAGGGGGGAAGAAGTTGTAAAACCCTAAAATCTGAAAACGTGTAAAATGACCAAATTACCCCTGTAAGTTTAAAAATTTAATTAAAAGCTTATAAAGTACCGAATCGATTTCAAACTTCTAGCAATGCACAAGTTATGATCCCAAATAATTTGAAGAACTTCATTTAACATTTATACAAGTGGCAAAATTACCAAATTACCCCCGTAACATCTATAAATGAATAAAAGTATTATAAAGTCCCGAATTCATCCCGAACCTCTGGAAACGAGCTACAAATCAAGTGAAATAATTATGAAACATGTCCCTAATATTTTTACAAGTCCAAAAGTGTATTATTTACACAAATTATTATAATGGTCGATTTATTTAAAAACAATACATAATTAAGGTATTTAAATTACATTTTAATGTATAAGATAATTATAAATTAAATCCTAAATTTGGTAAACAATAATCCCAGCTAATTTGACCGAAATTTCTGCCCATTATCATCCTAAAGGCTCGGCAATTTACCTATTATAACTATCCCTATTATTTTCTTTGATTTACCCTATTATTCACATAGCCGACATTCACAAAAACTCTCCCAAAATTCACTCGACATCTCCCATAGCCAAGAACAAATTTTCTGGAGTTCATTGCATCCCTAAGAAGCTTGGAAAAATAGCAAGTCGATTTTTAAAAGCCTAGATCAAAAGTTATCGAATTTTCTTCCTTATTTCATTCGAAAGGTATTTAAATCCCAAATAATTAATTCGATCATGTTAAAATTAGTTTCTTAATTTTCCTAGAGTTCTTACAATATGTATGATCTGTGAAAAATATGCACAAGGTGGTTTGGTCCCGTTTGAAGTCGTGGAGATTTCTTCTTGTCGAAAATTCTAGCCGAGAATCCATAAATTGTGCAACACTCTTCCACTCGTTCTAAAAATTTCCTGGTATTTTTCTCAGCCTCTATTAATCATATCTAACGTGGGAAAAATAATAAAAACGACCCATGCATCATATATAATCCGTATAGAAATTATTGTGTTTTATAACCTTAAATCGAATTAAATCTAAATACCATGCATTCGAATTTTTCCTGACCAGACCAATAATTTTCGTGGTCTCTATGATCATCAAACAACACTATAAAAATGCTCCTTTGATTTATTGAAGCTTAAAACTATTTTTGGTGGAATTATGTATAATCGGCTAAAAGGAAAATAAGGACCAAAAATACCTAACGAGCCATCTAGGGTTTAAAACTCATAATATCTGATCTTAAATGAACAATAATGATGTGGTAATGATGGCATAATTATTTGGGTCGATTAGGGTTTGTTTTGATATATTATTGTACTTAACGAATTGAAATTAAATATAAAAGGGGGTGTTTTGTCAATAATAAAATTCATGGGATATTTTTGTCATGTTCTATAAATCATGTGTGACCTGTAAAAAATGTTAAATGGAGGGTCTAAATGTAAAATATGTGAGATAAGGAATTAATTTGTAATTGTTAATTCGATTTGGAAATTAAATAAATACAAGGACTAAACATGTAATTTCTGAAAAGTTGAGGTCGATTTGTGTTATGAATGATATTCAGGGGCTAATGTGAAAATTTGGATATTTATTGGACTAATATGTAATTATTATTAATTAATGATTTAAATGTAAACTTTAAGGACTAAATATGTAACTTTAATAAATGGAGGGACTTAATGTGTAAATATTGAATAATTGAAGGTCTGGTCGTATAACTCAATAAAATAAGTGCTCATTGTGTAAATTTGATAAACCAAGGGTTTAATGTGTAATTATGCATGTTTGAAGGTTTAAAATGTAATTTGGAAGTTCAGGGGTGTAAAATGTAAATTGTGAAAACCTGAGGACCAAAGGTGTAAATATGATAAAGATACTTTATTTTCAGCAAGCATTGATCTAATTAAGCTATGTACTAAATATTTCTAAAAGTGGAAACCTTCTAATTCTGGAAACCTGCTAAAAATAGAAAGTTACTAAATCTGGAAAATTCTTAAAATGGAAAGATGAACTAAAAATGATAATCTGAACTTGAACCCCTTAGTAATTTGTCTTCTACTTTCTCTAGGTGTAAAGAGGGAGAGGTCCTGATCTATCTCAGTACTTTCTGCTTTTGTTCTTTGTGCTTGCATTTGAATAAGGTACAGATACTCTGCCCTTTTTCAGTAAGGGTGTCTTATTTCTCTGACATGATATGATTTCTGGTTTGCATCTCCTGATCTGTTAAAATCTGATTTGAATCTTGATACTTCTGAAAAGATTTGATTTGAACCTTTTGTTATGAGCCTTCTGTTTTGATCTATCTGTTTTGAACCTTTGGATATGACCTTCTGATATGATATGATTTGTGACTCTTAGTTTGATACCCGAGCCAAAATTTGTGACCCTAGCCATGAAGGTAACATGGCCGTGTCTGTGATGCACCACTGGCATGACTAGTGTGTAGCCCTAGTGATTTGGTTACACCGTCCCTTTGATTTGGTCTGCATGTGATTGGGTAGGGGCGTATGGATGCATCCTAGATCTGTTTCTGTTTAGTGGATTTGACTGTATATGATATGATATGATTTGTCTGGTGATTGGTACTGTGTGCTATACATGCCCTTCACATTTCTGAGAGGTCGCTCCTCTATGGTTACTGTATATGATATGATCTGATATGTTTCTGGGCTCGTGGTGGATTACTATCCTATACTATTCTTTCCCTTTCATTGACTGTACCTTATGATACCTTCCATTGTACCATATATTATATCTGTTTCGTTATCATTTAACCTTGCCATGATTTGTTCTTCATTATTTCTGCTTATTATATGTATCTGTTCACTGAGCTTTTTAAGCTCAGCCGCACGTCTTTTTCTTTTCGTGTGCGGCAGGTATCTAAGCTAGGAGCTGGGGACTTCTGCTTTGGGATTGAGAGTTTAGAGCTTTTGGTTGGAGCTTTTACCTTAGATGACCACCCTTATTTTATGACATTTGTTTCGGGATTCTGTTTCTTTGTTTATTTTGTTGGTTTATCTTTATCTTTGAAACTCATGTAATTCGGTTTAAGCCGTGTTGGCTTGACTTCCTTATTGATTTGGTTTATGGCTTCCGCTGTGTATTATGTATGCTCTGATATGTCACCGTGATGTGATACCTTTACCCTTGTCGGGTTGGGGTGTTACAAAATTGCTCAAGAGTTAGAACGTATTTGAAGTTTTTGACCCAAAACCAAAGTGACAAGGATTGATCCTCGTTACGTATGAGTTCAACTTGTCGGAAGAACTCCAACACAAAGCGAGGACAAATGTACTCGTTAATGTGGAGTAGACAATCGAATCCTATAGCTCTAAAGGAAGTGTTGATGTCCCGGTGGTAAACTAGGGATGGATCAACGACACGGCCTTCATGAAACCGACGGGTTTCAAGATTGACATAGGCACGAATGTGGTTACCGGGTGTAGTGGGTTCACATGAGATTTCGGGTGTATAGGTATCGGTTAGGAGATGATCAAAATCATATTCATGAGACATTTTTGTGTCCTATAAGAAAATTTTAAGAAAAATTTAGAATAAAAACCAGTTGCATACAACACGTGCCTATTGTGTTCCTATATGCAGACTATGTGGAGGTGCGGTAATCTCGACTTAAAAGAAAAATAATGAGATTACCCAAACACTCCTGATTTCACTTTAGCTCAAACAAATATGTCGAAGAGTACATATTGATTATGTAATTCGAATAATATTTGTGAGATCATGAATGCATGAGAAAGTGTTTTTAGTTTGCATCAACAATGCATGAAAAAGAATAATTTCATGATCCTAATTTTGTGAGATTTTAAAATTGATGGAATTGGGGTGTTTTAGTGTTGATGACTTCTAATTTCGAAACATTCCTAGAAAAAGGTGAAAATCCCCAATTCAATTTTCATCAATGAACAAACCTTAGACTCAAAATTAGAAATAAATTAGAATGAGAAAACTTACAAATTATGTTGAAAAGGGTAAAATGATTGAGGATCTTGAAATCAATGTCTTGAATATGATCTTGAAGAGGTGTAATTGAGTTTTGGGTTGTGAGGTTAGGTTATGACAGCAATTGCTGAGGTTGTGAGGGTTTGAAATGAGTAATGTGGGAAAAGGGGACTGAAATACGAAATGTTCCAGATGCATGGTTCCACGGTACCGTTAAATTTAACGGTGCCGTGCCACATTTAGTGGAGTCGTGATCTGCTGGGACTATTTTCTGTCCCATTTTGATTTTTGACGAATAAGTCTCGCTGTTTTAGTGAGATCTTATGACACGAGGAAAGAATTTGTACCTAACAAATTCTTATGACTAGGAGTTCCTAAACTTGACTAGACGAGATACACGGGACGACTTCAAGAGTCATGGGATTTATGGAATATGTTCCATCATTCCTAGACCTAGACGGAGGTAGTTAAAGGATTCTCGTTTGAGAGGTTTGGTTAGTATGTCAGTGATGTTGTCTTGAGAAGGAACTTTCTCAATGGAAATATTTCCTTTCTGAACATTATCGCGAAGGAAGTGGTGGCGAATTTCAATGTGTTTAGTACGGGAGTGTTGGACAGGGTTTTTGCTCAAGTCAATAGCACCTTTATTGTTGCACATAATGGGAACATCATCTAAGTATATGCTATAGTCGTTAAGGGCTTGTTTCATCCATAGTGCTTGCTGACATGCCTTTCCGGCGCTTACGTACTCGGCTTCGGTAGTGGAGATGGCAAGAGCCGTTTGTTTCTTGGAGAACCAAGAAGTTAGACAACAACCCATGAAGGTACAAACGCCACTTGTGCTTTTTCGATCCACGTAATCTCCCGCATGATCAGAGTCGGCATAGACAACAGTTTCTATACCGGTCCCCTTGGGATAAAATAATCCCAAGTGTATAGTGCCTTTAATGTATCAGAAGATACGCTTAACCGCTTCAAGGTGAGAGGTTTTGGGATCCTCTTGGAAGCGAGCACAAAGGCAGACACTAAATATGATGTCGGGCCTACTTGCCGTGAGGTATAGTAAACTACCTATCATACCTCTATACTTAGTGCTATCCACGGACTCACTTTCTTCATCTCTCGTGAGTTTTATTTCCGTGGGCATGGGAGTTTTCATGGGCTTAGACTCTTCTAAACTAAACTTCTTAAGCATTTCCTTACTATACTTAGATTGATTAAAGAAGATACCATCTTCCATTTGTTTAATTTGTAAACCAAGGAAGAAATTTAATTCGCCCATCATGCTCATCTCAAACTCGTCATGCATGATCTTAGAAAAATCATTGCACAGTTCTGGACAAGTTAAGCCAAATATGATGTCGTCGACATATATTTGAACAATGATGAGATGTGAATCTCTTTTCTTTGTGAAAAGTGTGTTATCAACAACTCCCATGGTATATTCATGTTCAATCAAGAATGCTTTCAGTCTATCATACCAAGCTTTGGGAGCTTGCTTAAGACCATAGAGTGCTTTCTTGAGTTTATAAACATGATTCGGATGTTCGAAATCAACGAATCCCGGAGGTTGTGCAACATATACCTCCTCGTTGATATAACCATTTAGGAATGCACTTTTCACGTCCATTTGGTACAATTTAAAGTCTAAGGCACACGCATAGGCAAGGAGTATTCTAATAGATTCTAATCTAGCTACAGGTGCATAGGTTTCATCATAATCTATTCCTTCTTGTTGGTTATAGCCTTGTGCTACCAACCTTGCCTTATTCCTAGTCACGACGCCATTTTCGTCGAGTTTATTCCTAAACACCCACTTAGTTCCTATGATGGTTTGATTCCTAGGAGGAGGTACCAACTCCCAAACTTGGTTGGCGGTGAATTGATTAAGTTCTTCTTGCATGGCAAGTGTCCAACTTTCATCCTTAATCGCTTCACCAACATTCTTAGGTTCTACAGTAGATATAAAACAAAAGAAATTACTTTTGTTTTGAGCTTGTGACCTAAGGGTTCTTTGGTTTAGGTTTTCTATGACATTTTCAATAGGATGGTTCTTGGATTCCTTAACATTGACAATTTCGTCAACTTCAACTATTTCATCCTCAATGTCATCATCTAAGGTTTTCTTGCCATTAGCCTCAATGGCTTGTTCCTCATCTAAGTCATCATCCACCAAGGGTGATGTCTTAGTTGGTGGAGGGCTTTCATCGAATGTCACGTTGAGTGACTCTTCGACTTTCATTGTTTCCTTATTTAGGACAATGTAAGCTTTACTATTTTGGGAGTATCCTAGGAGACACCTTCGTAAGACTTTGGGTCAAACTTGGTGAGGTAATCTTTAGTGTTTAGTATGAAGCACTTGCTTCCAAACACTCTAAAGTAATTAAGAGTAGGTTTTCTACCTTTCATGATTTCATATGGGGTTTTTCCTAAGATAGGCCTAATTAAAATCCTATTAAGTATGTAAGTTGAGGTGTCCACCGCATTACACCAAAACTTTTGCGGAATTGATTGTTCATTCAACATCGTTCTACTCATTTCTTGTAGAGTATGATTTTTCCGCTCTACTACCCCATTTGATTGTGGAGTGCGTGGAGCTGAGAAATTGTGAGTAATACCATTAGCATCACAATATACTCCAAATTGCACTTCATTATCAAATTCCCGACCATGATCCGTCCTAATGGAAACTATTGTACATCCTAGTTGATTTTGGACTTTCTTACTAAAAACCTCGAATTCCTCAAAGGCTTGAGTCTTATTCTTAAGAAATCTAGTCCAAGTGTACCTAGAGTAGTCATCAACTATTACTAAGGTGTAGTAGTTTCCTCCGTAGCTCCGTACGGCGGATGGACCGAATAAGTCCATATGAAGGAGTTCTAGGCATCTAGAGGTTGAGACTATATTCTTAGCTTTGTGACTAGAATGAGCTTGTTTTCCAACTTTACAAGCGTCACAAAAGTGTTGATCAAACTTAATCTTAGGTAGATCTCTAACTAGTTCCTTAGATGTCAATGATTGTATCAAGTGCATATTGGCATGACCTAATCTCCTATGCCATAGAGTGGAGTTATCATCTATGGTTGCTAAGCATATCCTATCCTGAGGCTTATTTCCTATTTTCATAACAAATAGGCCATTTCTCCTAACTCCTTTGCCTATGGTTTTACCATCCTTAATGATCTCACTACCCTCTTCAGAGAATATAACTCTACACTTATTATCTACTATTCGACTAATGCTAAGCAAATTAAATCCTATGTTATCTACATGCTCAACATTTCTAATAGTGAGGGAGTTTTGAGTGATCGTACCTTTGCCAATAATGTTGCCCTTAAGTTTGCTACCGAAAGTGACATTACCTCCGTTGTATGCCTTGTATGATGAGAATAGACTTCGGTTGCCCGTCATGTGGTTAGTGCATCCACTATCCTTGACCCATTCGTCAGGCTCCAAGTCGATTCCCAAGCATATCTCATTTGAAGCATGAGCCATTAGACATGTTTCGTCCTTGGGCTTCTTTTCTTCATCATCACCGCTATCACTCCAGGCGCCTCGTATGAGAGCTCGTTGGTTGTTGACTTTCGGTGGCTTGGGACACTCTCCTATGAGATGATTAGGATCTCCACATCTAAAGCATTTCCTATCACTTGTCCCTTTCTTTTCAACATGGTTCTTTTGTGATGTCTTCTTCTCATCACGAGGTTGCCTAACGAACCTACCTCTTCTCCTAAAGAACTTTTTAAAATCCCTAACCGCTAGTGCATATTCCTCATCTTCACTATCGGAACTCGAACATTCCTCATCACTAGACTCCTTCTTGGCTTTCAATGCTAGAGATCTAACTCTCTCGCCTTTGCCTTTGACTATGTCGGAGTCTTTCTTAATTATCATCTCGTGAACTTTCAAGTTTCCTATAAGTTCATCGAGTGACAATGCCGCCAAGTCCTTTGACTCTTCTATGGCGGTGACCTTTGCTCTCCATTTAGGATGTAGAGCTCTAAGAAACTTCCTAACATAGTTCTTACTAGAATAACCTTCATCAAGAGCTTTAAGACTAGTGATAATAGTATTAAATCTAGCAAAAGCATTATCTATTGACTCATCCTCCGAAATGGAGAATTGTTCATAATGTTGAAAAAGAAGATCTATCTTGTTCTCTTTGACTTGGTTATTACCTTGGTGAGTGACTAACAAAGTTTTCCAAATGTCTTTTGCCGTATTACACATAAAAATTCTTTCAAATTCCTTTTTAGGCAAAGCATTATAAATCATCATTTTAGCCTAATTATTTTTGGCTAATTTCCTTTTAAGTTCATCACTTTGTTTATCATAAGAAACTATTTCATCCTTTTTAGTTTCCGGATTCTTTTGAATAGGTTGAAAGTCACCCTCGGTAATAACATGCCAAAGATCAATGTCTTTTGATTTGACATACGTTTCGAATCTTGTTTTCCAATATATAAAGCAATCGGTTTCGAAAAGTGGTGGTCTTTGCATAGATTGCCCTTCTAGATATTTGTCGGAATCCATTGATAGGTTCAAGCTTTAAAATACAATATACTTTAAAAACTTGACTAACCTGGCTCTGATACCAATTGTGGGAAACTAGAAGGGGGGTTGAATAGTTTACCGGTTTAAAAAACTTCTTTTAAAAATCTTGTTTTAAAAGTTGGTTATTGGAAACTTTGATTCGAACTCTATGTGTAATCAATCAACACCAATATGAACTACACACTAAGCTAAGTAATAATAACTAATAAAAGTAAAGAGTAGAGTTGGAAAGATCAAACCGAGACAGAGGATTTATAGTGGTTCGGCTACGAAGCTCTTCTTCGCCCTACTCCACTCCCCGAGTACCACACTCGAGAGTTTCAAGCACTATGTCAACAACCTCCCTTAAGGCGGAGAAAACCGTATACGTCGCTTATCCTATTACCGACACTAAGCTAGATGTCGAGTGCTAATCTTAGCTAGCACCAATCTACCAAGGTCCACGTGACCAAACACTCAAGCCCAGTGGCTTCAAGAGATCACCAAGATCTCAACACGATCACAATGATCAACACTCACTTCACTCTACTCGACTAACACTAACCTAATGACCCTTGATCTTCTTGATCAATCACAAAAGCCCAATGGCTTCAAGAGATGTTCACTATCTCTATAGATCACACTTGATCTTCACTCTCACTCACAAAAAGAAAATAAACTTGATGTATGCTAAGACACAACAAGGTTGCAACAAGTGTTACAAAAACCTATCAACTATAACTCTAGTATCTTCTTGATTACTTGAGTTCTTCTCTTGCTAATGAAGAGGGATGACAACACCTTGTATCAACTTGGATACTTGTGTTCTTCTCTTGCTAGTGAAGAGGTATGAAGAGGATCACTTGAAGGATGATTGGATCACTCTTGAAACAAAGAAAAACTAATCTAAATGACCTTAAGAAGTGAAAGGTGTGAGAGGATTTTACTAAGGGATTTTTCTGTGTGTGAAGGGTGCCTAAAACTGTGAAAGAGGTGGATATTTATAGGCAAAGAAAATCTGAACGTTACAATTCAAAATGGTACGGACGGCTCCATTAAATGACCCACGGCTCCGTTAAATTTAACGGTACCGTGGAGCCGTGGTAGACTAGGACGCTCCAAATTTTGTCTTTTCTGGTGAAAACTTATTTGGGGAAGGTTGGAGCTGATTTTGGGGGGGGGAAAATAGCTGTTGTGATTTTCAAACTTATTTTTCCATTAAAACATTTCTTAATATTTCAAAAATAATTTGTCATGTGTATTTTTGAAAAAATGTTTTGTCCCATTTAAAATGTGAATTTTCAAAACATGAATTCACTTCTTTGATCACTAGTTCAAGTTGTAACTTTGTTCAAGAGTGATTTGCGTAGAAACGGGATCTTCCGATTAAAAACTTGTTAACGTTAATTTTAACGTAACGTGAGTTCACATTTTGTCATCCTCAAAACGTGAAGTAATCGAAAGATATAAATAACGTTTTTGGAACATTATTTGCATCAACAACATGATTTACCTTAGAAGTAGTAATTCTGGGTTTCCTAATCATGTTATTAAATACTGTTGCATTATTAAAAGGCCTTCTAACTGGTGAATGAGTTTTGTGAAAACCATTTTGCCTTTTAAGTGTATCATTCCCAGTTAATTTTGGTTTAGAAGAAAATTTTCTCCTAGCAGCAGTTACATTATGCCTAGCAGTAGTAACACTTTGCCTAGCAGTAGTAGCTGTCATTGGCCTAGCAGTAGGAACTGGATTTGGCCTAGCAGTAGGAACTGCTATTTTGCCAGATCTAGTTAGCACTACTGATGGAACAAAGTTCTTTCTATCCTTAGGATGAGTCTTATGGTTTGAAAAGTTTTGTTTATTCACCCTATTAACAGTGTTCCATACTTGTTTAACCTCACTTTTAACAACATTCTCAACCTATTTAGCCATTCTTTTCTCATGAAAACCACAATCTCTATTAAGATGACTAAAACTTCCACATACAAAACATGCTTTTCTAGTGACACTATATCCCAAACCTAATCTTTGAGTCCTTGACCCACTATGTGTGTCTTGTTCCTTAACAGCTTTCCTAGGAGTTTTTACATGCTCAACAGTATTAATACAAGCACAACTAGGTTTTTCTTGTTCAACAGAGGCTTTACACACATATTCATCTTCACTATCAGATTCATACTCCTCAATGATAGGAGCATCAGACCAAAATTTTGGTTTATTAACTACTTTGGGTTCATTAATAACCAATTTAGGCACAGACTTAGTTGATTCCTCACAAGAAGAAGCAACATCAGTGCTTTTAGACTCTGTTTCACTAGTTTTAGCATCTGGTTCACAAGTTTTAGTCTGTTTTGGACTATATGTAAACATTGAATCATCTATCTCAACATCATTTATAGGAGGCATATAAATTCCAGTGATAGGAGGGGGAACTGCATGCATTCCTTCAGTTTTAGCATATCTATCATTCACAGGAACATCTTCTACATCACTGTCACTACTAAAAAATACACTTTCAAACATTTCTTGCTCATAACTCAACATTCCCTTTTGTAAATTATCTCCATACCCAAGCCCAGATTTGTCACTTGAACTCATTTGAGAATCTATTAGTTTACTAAGATTTTTAGAAGAACTTTGCCAAGATTGAACTCTGATCTTTAGTTCCTCTTTTTCTTTTTCAGCAGCAGCTAACAGTTTCTTATTGTATATAAGCTCATCAGTTTTAGCATCTAAATCAATCTTCATAAACCTAAGTTTTTCTTCATAAATGACTTGATTTCTTTGATGACAAGCTAATTGAGCTTCTACTGTTTTTAAAGCTTGAGTGTAGGCTTGTATTTCTATGCTATCATGTGCAATTTGTTCTCTTTGTTCATTATATAATTGTGTTGACATAAGTAATGCCTAAAAATATTATTCATATCTCTATGTTTTGATAATCACAAAATGTAAACTCATTAAACATAAACTTATCAAATAAACAAGTATTTAGTTGTAAATATTCACTTCCACAACTTAATCACTCAAGGAATGAATAAACAAGTGCTTAATGCATTATATGATCAAAGGAACATTTTCTTAAACACTAGATTTTTTATAAAATGTCAAAAACATTTTATATCTTTTAGAAAAACATTTTTGGTAATAAATAAAAAGGTTTAATTCATTATAAATTTATGAATTCAAATTTTCAACCAAAATCAGTAAAAATGTTCCAGAAAAACCTTCCCCACAAAAAGACAAAACTGGGCAACGGCTAGGGAGGGCGGCCCCCTTAATTATACAAGGCGGCCCCCTTAATTTTAAGGGGACCGCCCCCCTATTTAAGGGGGCCGGCCACGCTCCAGTAGCCTTCCAGCTGTCCAGTTTTCTGCCTATAAATACCAGCCTTCCCCTGGATTTTTTCTCACCTCTTGCACCCCAAACTTTCTGTTTTAATTCTCTTCTTATATCTTCCAAAATCCTTTGATCATATAATCTTAAGCTTTTGTTTCCAAGTGATTCAAGCTTCAATCATCCAAGTGCAAAGAGAAGAATACTTCTATCAATCAAGACTAGAAGTATTACAACTTAGTATCATCTTGCTACTTAAGTTGTTTGTTTTGTATACCTTGTATATCATTCATTCATTTGTGTATAAGGTGTGGGTGAACATAAGTGACTAGATATGTATAGTGTGTAAGTAGTGAAGAAGGTGTATAAGTTGTTGTGGTGTAAAGAAGTCATGTAGAAGTTGTGAAGTCATGGTGTAGAAGTCGTGAAGCCATAGCTTAGAAGTTGTGAAGTTGTCATGTTGAAGTCATGAAGCCGTAGCTTAGAAGTTGTGAAGTCGTCATGTTGAAGTCATGAAGCCGTAGCTTAGAAGTTGTGAAGTCGTCATGTTGAAGTCATGAAGCCATAGCTTAGAAGTTGTGAAGTCGTCATGTTGAAGTCATGAAGCCGTAGCTTAGAAGTCGTGAAGTCGTTATGTTGAAGTCATGACGCCGTAGCTTAGAAGTTGTGAAGTCTTGGTCGTGAAGCCGTAGCTTAGAAGTTGTGAAGTCTTGGTCGTGAAGCCATAGCTTAGAAGTTGTGAAGTCGTGGTCGTGAAGCCGTAGCTTAGAAGGTGTGAAGTCATGGTCGTGAACCCGTAGCTTAGAAGTTGTGAAGTCGTCGTGTAAAAGTCGTGAAGCCGTTGTGTAGAATTCGTGAAGCCGTTGTGTTGAAGTCGTGAAGTCGTCGTGAATAAGTTGTGTACAAGTTGTGTTGTGAAGTTGTGAGATTGGTTCTAGCTACGATTAGAACTCGACATTTAGCTTTGTGTCGTTAAACCCGTGTAAGCCAAAGTCGTGTAAGGTTTTCTCCGCCATAAGGGAGCTTATTGAAGTTGTGAAGAAAACTCTCGAGCTAGGTGCTCGGGGAGTGGAGTAGGGCAAGGAAGGTGTCCTTGTAGCCGAACCACTATAAATCTCTCGTGTCTCGGTTAGATCTTTCCATCCCTTATTTATTTCTTTACTTACATCGTCATTACTTTCATACACATAGGCTTATATAATTGTTAGTATTACTTAGAGGTTGACTTCACATAAAGATCAAATTTGAAACTCCATTCAAGAAACCAAAACTTTTATAATCAATTTAAAAGAATACATATAATAAGGTTCAAGTTTTATTTTTCATACAAACTTGAATCTAAGTGTTTTAAAAATAAACAAAGGTTTTCATAATAAAATTAAAAAGACGTAAAACTATTCAACCCCCCCCCCCTTCTAGTTTTCCACAAATTATTTAAGCTTAGTATAAGATTCTACACATTCTTTTGAACAAGATTGTACCTCATTTAAAGCCATTAAAGCATGGTTGTCAGTATCTTCTTGAGTATAGCCAGACCAATTAATCTCATCTCCATCAACAGTCACCAATGCTTTGGCTTCATCAAACTTTGCAGATTCCTTTGCCTTGTATCTATTCTTTCCAGCATCTCTCCTTCTGCCTTCTTGATTGCCCTTTGATCTGCACTCTCTAGCAAAGTGCCCAAATTTATGAAAATTGAAGCACTCAACTTTGGTTTTGTCAAAGCCAACTGGTTCCATTGCATCAAACTTTAGCTTTCTTCCTGTCTTCTTATGAAAGTTCTTTAGCCTCATGGAGATCATGGCCACCTGCCATTTTAAATCCATCTCTTCCAGATCATACTCATCAATCTGTTCTAGATCCTCATGATCCAGTTGTGGAGCACTGGATTGATTAGCAAAGAAAGAGTGCATAAGATCATCAGTATATGATGAAGAACCTTCCCTTTGTGAGTTATAACCAGAAGAAGTAGAAACACTATGAGCAGTACTAACTCCATTAGTACTGCTAGTGCTTTCAGAAGACACAAATGCCACATTCTGTGTGCTTGAAGGTGATCCAGATGAGCCTTTAACATCTCGTTCAAAAACCCTAAGGTTGTTATACAGATCATTAAAGCTGAGAGTGTCAATTCCTGGCTTACTCCTCATGATCAATGATACTTGTGACCAGGAGGAAGGTAAAGCCCTAAGAAACTTCTGATTGGCATCTTCAGTTGAGACACCGGCACCATGAATTTCAAGCTGACTCAGAAGACTTTGAAATCTATCATACCCTTTTTATAATCCTTCTGAGTTGGATACAGAAAAGCTTTTAAATTGCTGCTTCAAAATATACTTCTGCATCTTCTTGGATTCATCATTCCTTCCAAATCTGGATTTGACAGCATCCCACATCTCTTTAGCATCAGTCATCTTGTGAAATTTGGCTAAGTGATCTTCTGGTATTGCCATCAATAAGGTGGTCCTAGCCTTTCTTTCTCTTTCTCTTGCTTGAATCTCTTCAGCAGTTTTAGGAGGCAGAACCTTAACATTCCCTTGGTTATCTGTTGCAATCTTAACAGGACCATTGCCATTCTATATTATTTCCCACAGAGAATAGTCAGTGTGACTTAGGTAATGCTCCATCTTCATGGCCCATATGTCATATTCTCCCTTCTTTAGAACAGGAAGTTTAATGGATGACATGGTATGAGGGATTGGTTGTGTTTGTGTTTGTGGTGGTGGTGTTTATGGAGGTTTCTGGTTGTTGTCTTCATTGGTTTCGATTTTATGAACTTCTTCTTCTCCTGACATTATCTCAGATCTGTTTTTGGTTCTTCTTACTCAGAGTTTCTCAACAAGCTCTGATACCACTTGTTGGTCCCAATCTTAATGGATCCTTCTAGCCTGTTAAGGGTGGTAGTTAATCTGAATAGATTCAAACTAACTACAAGAGAAACACTGACTATGAACAATATAAGTTATGCGGAATCTAACTTATATTGCTAAGAAGAACAATAAATAACAAAAACACTTTTGATTACTATTAATCTGCTTAGGTTATAGATTACTAACTATTGATTACTAAACACAAGGTGAGGCTCTAGAGATACACCTTGTTCTAATGCCGTAGGATCCTTTTATACACCAAGGAAACCCTAATAGCTTACAATAACGTGTAAAGAGATGTTACATATCTCTTCCTAATATAACTCCATGCATATCTCTGCATATCTATTCTAAACATAACTCATGCGTATCACATAAGCAGTACTAACTAAAACACACTAGCAGTACCTTTCTAACACGAACACTACTAACTTAAAGCTAGCAGTACTAACTACATAACTAACAGTACTAACTGTAACCAGCAGTTGAAACTTCAGAAACACATAATTCCCAACAGGGGTATCTGAATTTCAAGCTTGAATAAGATAAAGGGGTGTTTGGCACTGGGTATATTGAGCAGTTGGCTAGTACCATGGTGATGATATCCATTTCATATGGAGTGTAGTCATCATAATGTAGTATCCTCCTCTGAATTCGGGTTATAGCTATTAGCTAGTTTGAAATCTACAACTGTCTACCTGTAATGATTAGATTGCAGAGGTGATTTTCAAGATTCTGCAAACATTGATCAAGTTCCAGTTTTTCAGTAATGACTGGAACGTGATTTAAGCTCACTTCAGATGATGGTTCTGTATCTTGGGGTATAAATAACTCATTTATGTTTTATCTTGTGCACTCCTATTGTAGGCCTTTGTTAGGTAACAATGGGGTGTTTGGGACAATCCAGTTTATGGACTATTTGTAGATCGTAAAGTGAGTTTCCATCTGAGAAGGGTAAATGAGTTGGTGTGACAGTGTATGGTACTAGGAATTGTGAGGTGTGAAAGATGAACCTACATGGTCCTAATGTACACTTTCAAAGGAGGTTTGGTTGGTCCTCCCTCAAGGTGTGTGTTCCCATCTATGTGAAGCCATTTGTTGAGATGGAAATGTAGCACAGTTGGTATAGCCCTTGACTTGGATGGGTAAGGGTTCCTAATGATGCCATTCTCCTATCCTGCCTTGGTCATTGTGGTTGCAGGTTGAATGATCATGGTGGGAAGGGGTAATGGAAATGTAGTTAGATGGGTATTTGGTGCATTAAAGGTGAATTGAAAAAGCTGCAGTATGGTTGCAAACCGGAGCTATTTGTGAGATATCATGGCTATTTAGCCTTTATGAGAGAGATGGTTAGTATAGTTTGAATTAGCTTCATATGTTTTAGTATTGTTCTCAGTTGTGTATTGAGTAAGAGTATAGGCATGTCTATTACTCTGTATCATTGTGTATTGTTTCATTGTGTTTAATAATATATGTTCACCTTTGCACCACAAAAAAAGAATAAGACTTTGTATATAGGTAGCTTTGAATAGTATTTTGATACAAAGTTGAATGTTTTTATTTATCTTAAAATTTTGGTGGTCTTACTTATATTTTCGGACGGGGGCTCCAAAATCTTGGAGATCGCCCTCAGAACATTAACGTATGTTCTATTTACACTGACTTTCATTGAACATAGGTGGTTGTAGTAACTTGTCTATAAATTGACGAAGCCTTTGAGCACCAGGACCCGGTTTAACCCTTGTGGGTTTCCCAACCTTGCTACAAGAAGGGTCACCTTTGCACCACTCACCCGGGGTGAAACTCCCATTCTTACGGTGTAGCAACTCATTGTCGATTCTATCCAAAACAGGCGTATCTTGCTTAAACTTACGTGCAAATGCAACCCCACTTGCTATCATCTTGTCCGTGTCGTTAATATTAATGTCACGAGGATGTTGCTTTGGACGAGTGTCCCAAGATATAAAGTGCATATCGTGGTTAACCACTGTTGGAACGAATTCAGGGGAGTTGCATATGACCGTTTGGAAGTAACCTTCGGGCGATGATACAAAATTTGTGTAGTACATGAGTAGAGTTCTAGGAAGATTGTCCCAGCCCCATATGCAATACTCGACAAATGAACGAGACAGAATCATCCACGCTGACCCTGCAAAAATTGAAATAGTTGTTAATGGAGTTTGAGGGGATGTTTTAAATGTCGTTCGAAAGTGATTATATGATATTAAATAATCATTATAAGAGATTTTTTTGTTCGTAATGCAGACCTGTAAACAACTTAAATGATGTAGGCAGAGCTCGTCCTGGTTGGACCCAAAGGATATCTGACTTCGTGCTCTGATATAGTCCAGGGTCAACCATCAATGGCATTGCCCTTCGTTCCCTGCATATACACGGATATACAACCTTAAGAAAATTGTTGCACATAATACAAGTATATATGAAAATGACTGAATGAGACGGTGCTTACGCTTTCCACTCTAAACGGCTTGTGTGCTCGATGAAATTCAAATCCCGCTTCAAATCACGAAATGAAAAAAGAAGATCTGCAATTTTAGTTCAAAGAAATCAGTTGGACTCAATAAGGACTAAGGTGTTTGGGCTTGCTTATGTGCTAACTTTTATTTGTAAATGCTTATTGAGTTTTAAATAAACAGATAAGCAGTTTCAACCAAACAATCAACTGCGTATCTGCTCAAAGAAAATAAGCACATAAGCACTTAGATAAGCAATCTAAAACACTCTTTTACTAAGTCAATGCACTATGTTCTAAAGAACGAACCATCTTGAGTCACAAGAGGATAATCCGAGGCACTAAGATTTATAAACCAATCCCAATCCGTATACTTCTTAAGAAGAATAGCACACGCATGAAGGGTGTTTGACACCATTGTGGGCCCTCTATATGTAACCATATTAGCTTTCGGGATCACATAAACATTCCCAACTGAAGAAAAAATAGGATCATTTTCAACCCGTGAAACAAGCTCCATTCTTTCCACAAGTGGTGACTCAAGATCAAGATGAAGAACATAATAGTTCCATGGATGATACAACGCTCTTAATGTCCTCCACAACTTATTTAAATCCCCTTTTGACCCTGAAACCAAATAAGCAAAACGAGGTGGAGGCGGAGGAACTTGACTCTCTCCTTCCTCAAAACTCCCAATTGTTTTATTTGGGTCAACTCCCAAATTGAAAAATGAATTGATCTTGTTTACAGAAGATACAGTGCCATGATTGAAACATGTCGCCAAGATAAAAATAGACATAATCGATGCTATAGCTATAGGGAATATCCATCGTTTGCCAACACGATCTTTGAGTCTCGTCATCTTTTCTGATTCTTCTTTCCGATCGCATCCACACAAAGTTTCTATTGTTCTTCAAGAATGTAAGCACATGAACGAAAATAGTCACACAAGATGCTCATACACAAACAAAATTCGATCGAATCCTGTGTATGGCCGTCGAATCTATCAAAAACACAAGGAACACTAAGATTATTTGTCATATATATATTTTTAACAATAGATGCAGATTACACAATTTCATCGATAAGAAGAAAAAAATCAATAATTTAACTACAAACAAGTAACAACAAAATTATATAGCATGACATAAACACACAGCACAAAAGCCACACGCACAAATCATAAAAATGTACTAAATTTAGACAGTAAATTAACTAACAATAAAGAATAAACATTTGGTCAACATTGCTCATTAAAAATATTTCAAAAACCTAGTGATTGACATTAACAATTTAACAAACACCACTATTTTGTAAGCTTAAGAAAAACAATCTTGATGTAAGAAGGCTAAGCCTCACGCATGATCATCCGACGTGGTACTACCATTCGCGTGCGACCACTGCTACACCATGACTTGATTCACGTGTAAAGAGGTGAAATTTGTGGTCAAACATAAAATTTGAGTGTTTTGTGTGTGTTTAGCTCACATAAATTTGCCTTTAAGTGAGGTGCATGTATGAGGTGAGCGAAAGGTGACCACTGAGCACTACGTGAAGAGAGGGATTATTATATGCCGCTGAGGCGTTTGTTGTGACCATTGCCATTACCTTTAAAATCAAATTCATAGTTTAAATATTTCACTCGGAACAGATTAAGCAAATCCAACACTGACCCATTAAAAGTAAACAAAAACTTATACAACGATCTAATAAATGACACAAGAAACAGTTACCTGAATTATTAATCTGACAGCTGCTAAGACAGCATTATTTTCAAATGAAGAACAAAATCTGAGGTTTAATTATGGGTTTTGGGAGGGAGATGATGAAGAAGAAGAATAAGCGGTGTGTGTTTTTTTTTCATACTTTGATGATTTGATTTATTATTTTTATAGGTTTTTAAATTGAGAGTTGATACAAAAATCATCCATTTTGTTTACTTACGAAGACACGTTTCATCCTTATTTTTCATAATAAGAACAGTGATAGTCCTTTTGTTATTAAAGCTTGTATGTTTCATACCTATGGTGCCATGGGTCTGATGCTGAAAAAATCGTGAATCGGTAGTCGGGCGGTCGACCCCCCTGTAGCTTGTAATCGGTCTAGGCGGGATTAATCGGTGATTAATCGGATTGACATTTTCGACAAGTTTTTGTATTTCCGGCAAGTTTTAGGTATTTCCGGCAAATTTTAGGTATTAATGGCAAGATTTTTCTTAAAAAGACATCTTGAAATAGATATAAACAACAAGTATAACTTATTAAATATTTTTACGACGAATTTTGGGTATTTTCAGCAAGGTTGAAGGTTTCGGGCAAGCTTGACCACCGTTGACCATCATTAACCGCCATTGACCACGGTTGACCGAGTTGTTTGACCGATTTACACAAATCGAAAAGGTTGACGGCCTTGTAGCACCTAATCGGTGATTAATCGGCCTTGTAGGCCTTGTTTTGCAACACTGTATGTTTCATACCTATGGTGCCATGGGTCTGATGCTGAAAGTAAAAATGATGTCACGTCAATATTTTTTCTAATAATATTGAAACCTATAGGACACCCATGGACTCTATCGACTTTTTTTTTATTTTTATTTATTTATTTATTTATTTATTTTTTTAAATTTAAATAAAACAATACATTAAACTAAAATTAGAATTGCATTAATAAAAAAGATATAAAAAGTACATAAAATAAAATAAAAAGACATAAAAATAAAATCAAGACATAAAAATAAAAATAAAGTACATAAAGTTAACTAGTTTTAGGGATAATATTTGGCCAGAACTCCGTGTGGACTATGAATCAAAAAAAAAAAAAAGAGTGTTGGCTCCAAGAAAATGATTGCTTGCATTCCTAAAATATACATATTTCTTTTACTCAGATCTATTCTAACATTTTCAGAAGAAACCATTAAGCCCTTGGTTGAAAGATGCAATGTACATCAAATATTATCTCTTCAAAATCGTTATTATGTGTATTTCGCTTCCTGCCGGGTGCTTTTTTTAGATCGTTATTGTGAAATTTAGGTTTGTTGAAGTTGAAATTGTTGCCATAGTTGAAATGGGAGTGTAAATTAGTTGGCAAATCGGTTAAATTTGGAGAATTAGTTTGGGATTTGGTATGCCAAGCCGAATGATGGAAGTTGGTTGTTGTTTGAGCTGATTGAATTTGCGGATATTGGTATTTTTGGACTAGACGAAGATGCCGAATTTGGTATTTGCGAGAGGCCATGACGCCCCATGGTGTCGATCTCACTCCATTAAATGGTATTGTAAGATGGCAAGATCACCAACCATCAGAACTGTGCTCTCTTAGTTGTGTCCTACTCGAGCAATTTTGTTATTTCCCATTCTCGTCCACCAAGAAAGAATAAAAGACTAAATGTGTGATTAGGTATAGACCACTTGAATGATTCTCAAGTGTTAAACTTCAAATGACCCGTCTTTATGACTAACGATCATCAAGTGGTTTTCCGTTAATGAAAAGGATTACATGCAAGTATAGTTTATTGACTTAATTCCGTATGTAGAACACTTTTTGTACACTCGATATTTATGAAAACGGTATAACTATATAATCTATAAATACTTTCATATTTTGTGTCAATTTAAGTCACGGCTTAAAAAACGTTATAGCTTCGTCATGGCTCCTAAGGTGTGAGGCTTGGCCTTGCCGCCATCACGCCTAACGCTATTTATAACCTTGATTAGAATACTATACAAGTACTTTAATAGAAAACGTAAGAAACCTAACAACTAGCCATACCTAAACTAATACTCCTCAAACTCATAACGTTACTGCAATAAACATTAAGAGTTTGTCAAACAAAAAATAAATATTAAATCCCAAAACCCGTTTTTAGGTATTTATTTACGAGAATAACATTAAATAGTTTGAATAAGACTTTATATGTGTTGGAAGACCAAATATTATTGGTTAGAAAAATAAATAGTCAAACAATAAGTCTAAGTGTATGTAATATGGAAGTAGAAAATACAATGCGTCACATTGTTAAGAAAAAGGGAGTTGAGGGGCCATTTATGTCAATATGGAAAACTTGTAAGTACCAAGTGTCTAGATGATCCTAGACTTCCCAGAAATTGCATAAGTGTTGGTGGGTCTTATGTGTGTGTCGAACCAAACAAGAAAAAGATGAGGGAAACATGAACTTGATGATCTAGTGTTGAAGATTGAGGCTTCAATTCAAGGTTTAATCCCTAGCAATGATCCTATGCAAGTAAGTGTATCAATTAGTGTTTTAATTGTTAATTGGAGAGTTAGGGTTTAAGTGCCCAATTTGGTGGTTTTGCGTAATTATTGTTCTAAAGCAAGAATTAAGGTACTTATGAATATTGTTTAAGGTTATTTTGAGATTTGAGATAATATTTGTGATTTTGGATTATTATCATGTAGAATCGTAGAGGGGGGGTGAATTTGGTCTTTTTGGCTTTTTCGAAGTTTATCAACTTCAAGCCTCAAAGATCAGCTAGTGGTTATACAACAATAACAACAACCACAACCACAATATATAAGCGAGTAAAAGACACCACAATATATATTGGTTTAGGATGGGGGGTTTATACCATCCATATATCCAGTTGCGAATCCACGACACCGATACTACTACTAATTATAATCCTTTCGGTGGATTACAAACGTTACAACTTCACTCCACTGATATGCACAAAGATCGGTGCTCACTAAGAAGAGCTACTCCTAACGGTATTCCACCCTTGGAAACCACCCAAAAGAATCTCGCGAGTCGACTTAACCACTAAGACCACAAAGACTTCCCACCGAAAGAATCAAACCCCAAAACTAGATCTCCCACGATCTAGGCTTGATCACCAAGATACAAGAATTCCAAACTAGATCTCCCACGATCTAGGCTTGATCACCAAAATACAAGACTTCCAAACTAGATCTCCCACGATCTAGGCTTGGTCACCAAGATACAGACTTCCCTTACAACAAAATCGAATAATGATAGTTGATTATTCAAATCAAGTCCTAACCTAACCTAGAGACTCAATTCTAATAGAAAAGGTATAGAGAAAAAGACCCTCAACACAATTCACAAGAGTGGATTAGGTTCTTGTGAATCTTCCCTTGCGGAGATGCATTTTTTCAAGAATGATAAGAGAGAAGAATTGAGAACACAAGATAGTAGACTTAGAGGGTTGAGAGAAAAGAAGAAAAGAGGAAAGAATGAATGGCAAGGAGTAAGGAATGCCCAAGATAATAGGGGGTATTAATATCCCTACCTTGGAGCTCAGAAACCTGGCGCCAGACACGCACCAAGGACTGTCTCCCGGGCTTGGTTTTATATCTACCCCTACTTGTTAAACCCCCAAGTGCACTTCACATTTGACATTTCCAATATCATTCCAACAATCATAGTGTGATAAGGTCAACCAACTCAAATAGCCATTTGTAAAAAAAATTGTGAAGTGTTTTGTAAAATAAGTCTTGGGGTGATTGTCCAATATCAAAGAGGAATAGAAGAACTATTGGACAATACCTATTGGATAAAAAAAGTCTCCCATATTTGAAATTCAAATTCAAAAACTAGTTGTTGCATGTGTGAGTTTTCAAAAGGAATATTCCAAGAATATCCTATGAGAGGAAGGAAGTGAACATTTGGAAGTGAACATTTGAAATTCAAATTCAAATGTGTTGTGTGGTTAGAAACTAACCATGGTTTGTTAGGTGAGTTGGCATGGTTAAGGGAGAAAAATATGCCAAGGGAATATTCCAAACTTGTTGGAGAAGTGTGGAGAAGATTTGGATTTCAAATTCAAATTTCAAAATTTAGTTATTGGAATTTCACATGTGATAGAATTGGGAAGTGAGTTATAAAGATGTGATGGTAATGTGATGGGAAGGAGCCTTTGGCTTAAATTTCAAATTTGAAATTTGAATGTTAAGGAAAGGAAGAGGAAGATGGTGATGTGGTTGAATTGTGATGGTTTGATGAGAATGTGTAGAATATTGTATTGTAATGTAGGGGATAAGAAGTACAAAATTGTGTAAGAGAATATAAGAGAAATCTTGTGAATGATAATTAAGTTAGCACATGTAAGTTTAAACTTGGGAAGGTTATATGTGGTGAAAGAGTAGTTTATCGTTGTTGTGATAATGGTGAAGAGGATGATAATCAAGGAAGTGGTTATGTAGGTTATCATATTACCTTTAAGGAAGGAAAGAATTAGGCAATACTGATTAATAAATGTATTTGGGAAATGGGAAGAACATTTGTAGGAATGTTGGGATTGTGTAGCAGAGTGTGATTAATCATTTTTTTACAAAGTGGGGATTAAGAAATGATTATGGGAATGTTTAGTAGGAAGTGAGTGTAAGAGGTGTGGGAGTTTGTAAAAAACTTATTGTTTAGGAAGTGAAAACATACAAAGGATAGTCAACTTCCAAATAACACAAACTCAAATATTCATTAGGTCTTAATCCATGATTATTCAACAATTCCCATGACCACTAATCATTTGGATGCAAACAAGCTAAGTGTTTTTCATCTCAAGTAAAGCATATCCCATAACGGGAAATGATGCATTTACGCAAAGTGATCGTTGACTTTGTTTGACCAATAAGGGAGTAAACCCGTTACCTGATTAGAGAAGATGTACACATGGATTATGGTCATATGAATACTTTCATTTGATGTTATATTGAAAGTATGAATGTCCTAGGTTTGGAAAAGCCTTGGCTAGAAGCATTTGATAAAATAGTTGAGTTGGCGTTTTGTTAAAAATGGGAGGTCTTGATTTGGTATCCCTCTAAGTTTAGAACTCGTTTCGAGTGTTCCTAATAACTCAATTATCATATACATACCTGTAATGAAAGAGCCACATTTTTCGGGTAAGAGAAAAGCCGAGTTTCAAAAATCGAGTCGTTTCTAACAGACAGCCGGCACACTAGGGCGCTCCGACGCGCTGCCAGCGCGCCAGGTCCAGTTGAAGACCGGCTCAATTTTTTGCTAACGTTTGTGATTTTATGTGTTACGAAGATTTATTTGTTATCATTAAAACATAAAGGAGACTTAGTCAATGTTACACGGTTACACCAACATATCATATAATAATAACTAACAATGGTTCTAGTTATGGTTATGGGTAGGTTAGACATCCTTAATTATTGTATAAATTAGTAGTGTTAAAATATGTGTTGGTGATTATTTGACTTGGAAAGCAAGGAAGAGGATGACAAGTTGTTGGTATCTTAGCTTGGATTCAATGTAAGTAACCAAGCTATAATATGTTGTGATATGTGATTGCTTAATTGTATTATGTGTATTGATTGTTAAGCATTAAGAAATAGAGAATATGAGACTTAGAGGTGGTGTGGAATTTAGGCTAGTTAAGCCCTAATGAAGGAGAGTTATTGGTTTAGTCATGGGACTAATCAAGGTATGTATTTTGGTTATGATGATTATGATGTGATCAAGGATTCAAGGTTGCAAAAATCATGAATCGGTAGTCAGGCGGTCGACTCCCGTGTAGCTTGTAATCGGTCTAGTCAGGTTGATTAATTGGATTGGAATTTTTGGCAAGTTTTGGGTATTTTCGGAGAGTTTTGAGAATTCCCGACAAGATATTGCTTAAAAAACAACTTGTTATAGATATAAACATCGATTATAAGTGATTAAAACTAGTTTATGCCGAGTTTTGGGCAATTCCGGCAAGATTTACAAGTTTCTGGCACGTTTGGCCATCATTGACAATTGTTGACCACCGTTGACCACATTGACCTATTTTTTTGGCGGATTTAAACAAATTGGAAAGCTTGGTGGCCCAGTAGTGCTTAGGCGGCGATTAATTGGCCTTCTAGGCCATTTTTGCAACACTGGATGTGATTATATGCTTGAAATGGTTGATGTCATGTGTTGTAAGCAAGTGTTTTGGGTGAATGGTTAAGTGATATAGATATGATATATACATATGCATTGAATAAGTCGTTTATGATAATATATTATTGTGGGTTACTTTCGTACTAAGTGTCTCGCTTACGTTTTAGTTGTTACCATGTTTTGTTGGTTTATGAGATGCAAGTAATGGTCTTGTTATAAGGCCTAAGATTGGAAGCATAAATGGGAAGAAATTGGCTAATAGTAGGAGGGTAGACGTAGAATACCGAGCTCAAAGTGAAGTTGAACCCCAAGTGTCATAAAATGGTTTATAAACGTTGTAGTCAAGTGTCTAAGTCTAAGTCTTGTTTATGGAATAAAGGTCTTGTACGTTGTGTAAGTATTTTGGGTAAAACGGGTCGAAACGGGTGATTGGTATAACCCCGTAAAGTACGTTTTCGTGGGTCATTAGACCACGAATGTTCAATGAAAATGATGTATTATGTTGATTAATGATTTCTCAAAGGTTTGATGTATTGTCGAAGTGGTATTAGTTGTATGTCGAAAAAATGAGTTTTGTACAAGTTTTAAAAGTGTTTTTAGGTCCAAAAGTACTTATGGCGTAGCTGTTCTGATCAGCTATGGCGTAAGTACTCAACTTTTCATATTTTGTTTTATCCTTGAAATTTTGTATAGAATCAACTGTAAGTCCGTATGAGTCATTCACCTGTCATTATAAGAGTAAAGAGTATGGTCGCGTGTGATGCCATGCCATTCTTATGTGGCAAGGGGAAATGGCATGTCATTTGCATGTTACCACACCACACCTCCTTGTGCCATTTGAAATGTGACTGAACTCACATTGCGCCAATTCCATTTTTTTAATTAAGTTTTGTTCTTGGGTTTGTGTTTTAATTCGGTATGGTGGGGCCCAAAAAGTGTGAAACGACACATAAGCAACATGTGAAATGAGGGAGGGGTATTTTTTTAGGTGTGAATGTGAAATGCTGATGTGGTGCTGATTTGGCAAAATGGCATGAGAAATGGCATGTGACCATACCCCTTACTCTAAAGCTAATTGAGTGTACTTTCGTTTAAAAATACTTTCAGGGCTAGTGTATAACATAATTGCATCAGTATAATGATTAGTAACAGGAGATCATTTACTGTCATGTCGTTTGCGAAATTTTTTTTCTTCATATTTTAATTAAATCGAGAAATGAGTGTTTCAATAAACTAAAACCTGAAAAAACTTAAAACAGAGTGTCCCAGCTTAGGAACTTGGTGCTATATGGAGTCTTATTTCTATGAAATCGTATACCAAAAAGTCAAGAACATTGCGAATTTAGTCAGGTTTGAAATAAAATGGATCAATGTCGATGCAAAACCAAAACCATAGGCAGCAGCGCCACACAAATACGGAGAAGAACAATAATAGATGAGACGAAACCACGTGAAGAGATAATTAGGAAAATGCAGACAGAACGAGATCAGGTGTAGAGCTAAATCTAACAAAATCAGACAGGTTCATAGCAGAATCAGAGAGCCAGACATATGCAAAACACAATTAGAAAGAACCAGAGCACACACAAGTAGAACCAAAAAGAACCAGATGCGGGACTAATACAAGTTGTTGATGTTGAAATGCAGCATATAACCACTCAAGATTTAATAAATAGTCAAGATTGTTACATCACCATCATCAATGCAAATTGTCGGGGTATTTTACCCGTTATTCGTCACCCAAAACAACAAAGGGCGCCGCCACTTGTGCACCGACGACGGTGCTAAAGTTGTGTTGTTTGATAAGGATTTATTTGGTACCCTTTTAAGGGGTCATTCAAGCCAAAAATAGAGTAAATGTGATCAAATATTGCCTCAAATTGTTTCTTTTTGTATTTTAGGTACTTGGGAAGAGAATTGTGGAAAAGGGCACTTTTGGAGCATATTTGGACGATAAAGTGAAGAAAACGAAGAAGTCGCGAAAAGTACGTCAGACTTGGAGGTCTGACGACATCACTAGACACAACGTGACACCGTCCCTTGTAAACTCGTGGAAGATTTCTAGTGTTGAACTAACTAGTGACGCCTCAGAAGATTTTGAAGGCTTTAAAACCTAACGGCGTCAGGTGTAAAGTGGAGACGGGCGTCACGCTTTATGCTAACAAGAGACAGCTCAGAAGGATTTTACAAGTGATGGCCTCAGATCCCTTTCTGACGCCGTCAGAGCGGCGATTACACAGACAAAACCCTAAACTACGACGAGTTGACGACGTCAGAGGCTATAACCTGACACCGTCAGAATTGTATTCCTATATATATTTTCGAAAGTTTTCATTGTTAGGTGTGACATCTTTTGAGGAATAAACCCTAGTCGAATTTCAGCAGCTTTGTAAGGGTTTTTCAACCCTTGAACCTTATGATTTATTGAAGATAAGTTATTCGTTTAATCATTCAATATGTCTATGTGTTGTTTGATTAATTTTTTATCTTTTCTTCTATCTATCATGCTAGCTTAAGTTTGTTTGTGGTTGCTTATATCTAATGAAACCTAGTTATTGAATATTGATTTTTTGTCTCTTGTGTAATGCCCCGTGACCACTTATACAAAAAATTTTGAACTTTATACTTGGGAACGATTGACTCAATTGAACTCATACAAATTCTTCTCATGTAATAACCATAACTTATAACATTTAACATTTTAAACACACTTGCAAGAACATCTACACAAATACTCTTCAAAACATTTGACACAACTTTTCTAAAACAAACAGACAACCCTTCTGAGACCAAGATACGCCGCATCCATTTCTAGGGATACGCCGCATCGAGGCTGAGAGACAATGCGCCGTATCTATATAGAGTGATACGCCGTATTATCCTGAACACGGATACGCCGCATCTATTGAATTAGATACGCCGCATCGACCCACTGAGACCGAAATTTACAAGAAATTGACTACGTTGCGCCGCATTCTGACAGGAGATGCGCCGCATAACTTGATACGCCGTATCTTTAGAGTAGATGCGCCGTATCTACCCTGCATCACAGAAATCCGGACAGACCCTACTGATCAAAATATGCAATTCCAAAAACATGCAAAATCCTCGGCTGGAAACCCAACCTCTCGGACTCGAAACTCGACGAAACTTTCCAGAATCCTTTAGTATGCCCATAAGTTTAATTTCATGCAAAAACATTACCCGTTTAACCACCCGGAATAGTATCTCAAAAATTGACGGGTTAGCATAATTTCCCAAAATAACACATTACACTACAAGACCATTTGTACTACTACCAATTCACAAATAACTTAACCATAACCATTAACTTAGCATATCAAAGGCGTTTCATACATACATGACCCGTTAACTTCTCAAAATGGGTAGAGATATGCCATTACCAAACACCCCTTAACAAGTCTAAAGCTACCAACAAGGACCATAAGACTTCATGACTTACACACATATTGACCTACAATTTAGACATCAAGACAAGACCGTGAACTTAACAAAATGACCATATAAAAGAAGTGTACCCACGACACCAAAAGAACGCTTGGGGCTTCCAACTTCAATACGCTTGGTCCAAAAGAGATCCGATCTTCTAAGCTAACTTCTATGTACCTT
Source organism: Artemisia tridentata subsp. tridentata (assembly GCA_021014915.2). NCBI lineage: Eukaryota > Viridiplantae > Streptophyta > Magnoliopsida > Asterales > Asteraceae > Artemisia > Artemisia tridentata. The sequence goes on along the minus strand of CP139507.1, from coordinate 383,624,731 downwards.
CCTACCTACCTCCAAGCTACAACTACGCCAAATCCTTACCTTTGCTTCCACTGCTAGAACCTACAAGGATGACATTAACTTCAAACGTAAGCGAAAACGCTTAGTAAGTATACACGGTATAATCAACATCACATTTACACAAGATTGGTGATTACCACCAATCTTAACATTAACATGGAGCGTCAAGTGGGGTCATTACTTACCTTGACCAATCAAGTAATATTTATATATATAACATTTCATATCTAGCATTGGATCTAAGCTAACACATCATTACAAGCTCCATAAAACATCACATTAACACAATCATAACATTAGTAGCATAGCATTACAAAGATTATACTCATATACTTACCTCAACTCCTACTAGCTTCCTACTTGACTTTGAATGGGCTTCTATAATTACTCCCTATAACAAGATTAGCTACAATTAGCAACTATCTAACTAAGGAGATCATCATTTCACCACTTTTTACCATAATCATCAAAACCCACCATATGAACCCTAATTTTCACAATTGGGGAAAGTTACTTACTTGTTGAAAAGAACACAATTAAGGTTTCCTTAAAGCTTCTTGATCACTTCTTGATGTACAATTGAGACAAGATGACAATTTTGGCTTTCCCTCCTATCTTTCTTCTATATGTCGACTCACCAAGAACCCTCCAAATATTTCCAGACAATTCCAAGTCTTGTTTATTTAATTATATGCTAGTTACTAGTTTGGACTCTTGGCAATTATGGTCCTTCTAGTTCTATACTTCTCATTTAGCCACACCTTAAGTTATAATTAATTCCTAACATATTTACATGACATAATATTTACATTAATGATACCTTGTCGGGGTACGGGTGTAACAATTCTCCCCTCCTTAAAATGAGAGTTCGTCCCCGAACTCTACTCGGAAAATAAGTGTGGATACTTGCTCTTCATTTTTGCTTCCGTCTCCCATCTAATGCTTGTACCCTTACGATGTCTCCATTGCACTTTTACCAACGGGATCTCCTTATTCCTTAGTTGCCTCACTTTTCTTCCTAATATAGCCTCCGGTTCATCTTCTTGCGAAAGCAACTCCGGATCAATTTCAATGTCGTCTAAAGTGACTACACTCGTTTCGTCCGCCAAACATTTCCTTAGGTATGACACGTGAAAGGTATTGTGAATACCCCTCATTTCTTCGGGTAATTCCAACACATATGCTACCTCGCCCACTCGTTTCAAGATTTTGAAAGGTCCTATAAACCGAGGACTAAGTTTCCCTTTGTTTCTGAACCTAAAAACGCCTTTCCACGGGGAAACCTTTAACATAACTAGATCACCCACCTCGAATTCGATTGGTCTTCTTCGGTTATCGGCATAACTTTTCCACCTATCTTGTGCCGCCTTAAGTCTTGCACGAATCGTCTCTATCTTTTCCGTTGTAGCCAACACTACATCCGTACTCGCCAATTCCCTCCTTCCGACTTCTTCCCAACACACGGGTGTCCTACACCTCCTACCATAAAGCATTTCATAGGGTGGCATATCTATGCTTGCATGGTAACTATTATTATAGGCGAATTCGACTAACGGTAAATGATCGTCCCAATTTCCTCCAAAATCGATTATGCAAGCTCGTAACATATCCTCCAAAGTTTGAATCGTCCTCTCACTTTGCCCATCGGTTTGAGGATGAAAAGCCGTGCTCATATGAAGTTTCGTACCCAATTCTTCTTGGAAATCTTGCCAAAAATTTGAGGTGAAACGCCCGTCTCTATCGGAGACTATAGAAATAGGCACCCCATGACGTGCGATTATCTCGTTAACGTAGATCTTTGCTAGCTTATGAACGGGCATATTTTCTCGGATTGGAATAAAATGAGCACTCTTGGTTAGGCGATCTACTATAACCCAAATCGTGTCATTCTTCTTTTTCGTTCTTGGCAATTTCGTAATGAAGTCCATCGTGATCTTTTCCCACTTCCACACCGGAATATCCAAGGGTTGAACTTTTCCATACGGTTTTTGATGCTCGGCTTTGACCTTTAAACACGTCAAGCATTTCTCAACGTACTTTACACAATCTCTTTTCATACCCGGCCACCAATAGTTCTTCTTCAAATCGCGGTACATCTTTGTAGCTCCCGGATGAATAGAATATTTCGACTTGTGTGCTTCCTCTAGAATCAATTCTTTGATGTTGCTACGGAAAGGGATATAAACCCTTCCATACCGAGTCTTAATTCCTCGACTATCTTCTTCGAGATGCGGAATGTAGGAAGTGATACGCTCACCTTCCCTATTTTCTTCTTTCAATGCCTCCTCTTGAGCTAACTTGATCTTATCAAAAAGGTCGGTGGTGACAACCATTCTCAAGGAACGAATTTTAGTAACCTCATTTTGATCCTTTCGGCTCAACGCATCCGCCACCACATTCGCTTTACCCGGATGGTAGCGAATTTCGCAATCATAATCCTTCAACAAATCTAACCACCTTCGTTGTCTCATGTTGGGATCTTTCTTATCAAGAAAATATTGAAGGCTTCGATGGTCGGTATAAATTACAAACTTGACACCATACAAATAATGCCTCCAAAGTTTTAAAGCAAAGACCACAGTCGCAAAATCAAGATCGTGAGTCGCATAATTTTCTTCATGCTTCTTTAATTGTCTCGAGGCGTAGGCAATCACTTTTCCCCTTTGCATGAGAACACATCCAAGACCGGAATAAGACGCATCGCTATAAACTACCATATCTTCGGTCCCCTCCGGCAATACTAGAACCGGTGCTTCACACAATTTCCTCCGTAGAGCACAAAAGGCTTTGTCTTGTTCTTCTCCCCACTCGAAGGTAGCATTCTTCTTAGTAAGTTTCGTTAAAGACGATGAAATTTTGAAGAAGTCTTGAATAAACCTCCTATAATATCCCGCAAGACCAAGAAAACTTCGAATTTCACCAACATTCCTTGGTGCATGCCATTTCATTACGGCTTCTACCTTTGAAGGATCGACTTTGATACCATCGGCATTAATAACGTGACCAAGGAACTGAACTTCTTGCAACCAAAATTCACATTTCGAGAATTTAGCATACAATCTTTCTTTTCTCAAAGTCTCAAGAATTTCTCGAAGATGTAGTTCATGTTCTTCCTTGCTCTTAGAATAGATAAGGATATCATCAATGAACACTATAACGAATTTATCCAACATCGGTCTACATACACGATTCATGAGATCCATGAAAACCGCAGGTGCGTTCGTAAGACCAAATGGCATAACCGTAAACTCGTAATGTCCATATCGGGTCCTAAAGGCCGTCTTAGGAATGTCTTCTTCCCGAACTTTCAATTGATGATAACCCGAACGGAGATCAATCTTGGAAAACCACCGCGCACCTTGAAGTTGATCAAAGAGGTCATCGATTCTTGGTAACGGATACACATTTTTCACCGTGACTTTATTCAACTCGCGGTAGTCAATGCACATCCGTATACTACCATCTTTCTTTTTAACGAACAAGATTGGTGCTCCCCATGGCGAACTACTAGGACGAATGAAACCCTTGTCAAGCAATTCTTGAAGTTGACTCATCAATTCTTTCATTTCGGACGGAGCCAGACGATAGGGAGTTTTAGCAATAGGAGTAGCACCCGGAACAAGGTCAATACGAAATTCGACTTGCCTTTCGGGTGGGATACCCGGCAAGTCTTCCGGAAAAACATCACGAAATTCATTCACAACCGGAACATCATCGATATTTTTCTCCCCAAAGCTCGTATCTACCACGTGAGCCATGAAGGCATAACATCCACGTGATAAATATCTCCTAGCCTTCATCACGGTACATAACTTTAGTTCACCTTTTCTTTTATCCCCATAAATAATCATTTCACGACCGCTAGGATTAACAACTCGAAGGATCTTTTGGCTACAAAGGATAGCCGCATTATATTTATCAAGCCAATCCATACCGATAATAATATCAAATTCCCCAAGCATAATGGGAATTAAGTCGATCTTAAAGACACTTTCATCGATCTCTATCTCTACGTCTCGATATACATTAGATACAACAACGATTCTACTATCGGCTATTTCGACTTCTAGAGGTATCGGAAGTTTAGCTAGTGGGGAAGTTATTTGCTTGCTAAAATCATAAGATACGAAAGAAACACTAGCACCCGAATCATACAAAACCCGAGCGGGTATGGAATTTACAAGATGAATACCTGTGATGACATCGGTCCCCGATTTGGCTTCTTCAACACCCATTTGATATACTCGAGCAGTTGGTTTTGGAACCTCCACTTTCTCTTGCTTGACGGTTCTCAAAGGCTTTGCTTCAATCGCCTTTGTTTTCGGGCAATCCCTCAACCTATGCCCTATCCCATTACACCCATAGCATACTATCATCGGCTTAGTACAATCTTTGCTTTGATGATCTAAGGCTCCACATTTGTAACAACCCGGCGTATTACGCCTACACTCCCCAAGATGAAACTTGCCACACTTAGAACATGCCACCTTAGTTTTGTTTCCCGCACTCTTCTTGCCATGGTCAAATTTAGCTTTCTTTCCATCCTTATCCGCAAACTCTAGCTTCCTTTTTGATTCTTTCGCCTCCTTCTCCTTTCTCCTAAGTAAGTCCGCTTCCCTTACCCTAGCCCTACTCAAAAGATCATCCAACGTAGTACACTTGAATGGTGAAATTACTTCACGAATGTCGTCCTTGAGCATCCTTTGGAACTTGTCAACCTTAAGCTTGTCATTCCCAAGATATTCGGGACAATAAGGAATCATATCATTAAACATCCTCCACATCTCATTTACCGTCTCGTTAGTTTGAGTGAGAGATTGGAATTTCTCTCGAATTTTGTCCACCTCTTCAACCGGAGCATACTCGGCACTAATCAACTCCTTGAATTCTTTCCATGTACAAGTTTCTACCCAAGGTTCACCTTTTTCGCACACCTTTTCCTCCCACCAAGTCTTCGCACTATCACGAAGAAAATTAGTAGCATAGATAACCTTCTTCCTTTCTTCACAATCGCTAGTACGAAAAGCACCTTCCACCGCCGTTATCCACCTATTACTAACAATGGGATCAAGAACACCGGTAAACTGTGGCACATCACAAGCCGTGAAATCCCGGTAAGTAGCTTTATCATTCTTAGGTTCTTTTGTTGGACCACATTCTTTCTTAAATTCCTTAAACTCTTCCTTCATTAGCTCCTTAAGATTTTGCGTCGTTTGTTGAACATAGTAAGGCATGGCTCGCTTAATAGCCTTACCCACCCTTTTTGCTAATATTATGTCTAGAGCTTTCATTTCGTCTCCCGTGAAGCCTCTAAAGTCAGGGCCTCCGGAGTTTGAGGAAGAGCTTTCATTATCCTTACTAGCATCGCCCGGATCACTTGCCGAAGTTTCGGCATGCTTGGAAGCCGTGGCTTTCGCGACTTCCTTCGGGTGAGGGGTTTCCATTTCTTCTTACTGAAATTTAGCAATTCACAACATTAAACACAATTATAAATACTTAGCCAATGCATGAATGACATTTCTATCTTATTCTAGCACCCTAACTTGTCACTCATGTATGATCTAAATGATTTCAATTTCACATATGTCCCGTATTTTCATTACTACGGTGGCCAGGCGTAGTCATGGAAATATTGAACATATGGGTCCTCAAAACCATCCAAACAATACATAAATAACAAACACTAGCTCTAACCGCATCTATCCAAGGCCTAAGTCTAGGAAATCCTAAAAAGAAATCCTAAATCTCTTAGACCGAAGCTCTGATACCAAGTTGTAACGCCCCGTGACCACTTATACCAAAAATTTTGAACTTTATACTTGGGAACGATTGACTCAATTGAACTCATACAAATTCTTCTCATGTAATAACAATAACTTATAACATTTAACATTTTAAACACACTTGCAAGAACATCTACACAAATACTCTTCAAAACATTTGACACAACTTTTCTAAAACAAACAGACAACCCTTCTGAGACCAAGATACGCCGCATCCATTTCTAGGGATACGCCGCATCGAGGCTGAGAGACAATGCGCCGTATCTATATAAAGTGATACGCCGTATTATCCTGAACACGGATACGCCGCATCTATTGAATTAGATACGCCGCATCGACCCACTGAGACCGAAATTTACAAGAAATTGACTACGTTGCGCCGCATTCCGACAGGAGATGCGCCGCATCACTTGATACGCCGTATCTTTAGAGTAGATGCGCCGCATCTACCCTGCATCACAGAAATCCGGACAGACCCTACTGATCAAAATATGCAATTCCAAAAACATGCAAAATCCTCGGCTGGAAACCCGACCTCCCGGACTCGAAACTCGACGAAACTTTCCAGAATCCTTTAGTATGTCCGTAAGTTTAATTTCATGCAAAAACATTACCCGTTTAACCACCCGGAATAGTATCTCAAAAATCGACGGGTTAGCATAATTTCCCAAAATAACCCATTACACTACAAGACCATTTGTACTACTACCAATTCACAAATAACTTGACCATAACCATTAACTTAGCATATCAAAGGCGTTTCATACATACATGACCCGTTAACTTCTCAAAATGGGTAGAGATATGCCATTACCAAACACCCCTTAACAAGTCTAAAGCTACCAACAAGGACCATAAGACTTCATGACTTACACACATATTGACCTACAATTTAGACATCAAGACAAGACCGTGAACTTAACAAAATGACCATATAAAAGAAGTGTACCCACGACACCAAAAGAACGCTTGGGGCTTCCAACTTCAATACGCTTGGTCCAAAAGAGATCCGATCTTCTAAGCTAACTTCTATGTACCTTCCTACCTACCTCCAAGCTACAACTACGCCAAATCCTTACCTTTGCTTCCACTGCTAGAACCTACAAAGATGACATTAACTTCAAACGTAAGCGAAAACGCTTAGTAAGTATACAAGGTATAATCAACATCACATTTACACAAGATTGGTGATTACCACCAATCTTAACATTAACAAGGAGCGTCAAGTGGGGTCATTACTTACCTTGACCAAGCAAGTAATATTTATATATATAACATTTCATATCTAGCATTGGATCTAAGCTAACACATCATTACAAGCTCCATAAAACATCACATTAACACAATCATAACATTAGTAGCATAGCATTACAAAGATTATACTCATATACTTACCTCAACTCCTACTAGCTTCCTACTTGACTTTGAATGGGCTTCTATAATTACTCCCTATCACAAGATTAGCTACAATTAGCAACTATCTAACTAAGGAGATCATCATTTCACCACTTTTTACCATAATCATCAAAACCCACCATATGAACCCTAATTTTCACAATTGGGGAAAGTTACTTACTTGTTGAAAAGAACACAATTAAGGTTTCCTTAAAGCTTCTTGATCACTTCTTGATGTACAATTGAGACAAGATGACAATTTTGGCTTTCCCTCCTATCTTTCTTCTATATGTCGACTCACCAAGAACCCTCCAAATATTTCCAGACAATTCCAAGTCTTGTTTATTTAATTATATGCTAGTTACTAGTTTGGACTCTTGGCAATTATGGTCCTTCTAGTTCTATACTTCTCATTTAGCCACACCTTAAGTTATAATTAATTCCTAACATATTTACATGACATAATATTTACATTAATGATACCTTGTCGGGGTACGGGTGTAACATCTTGTTTAGTTGATTGTTATCGCGTTAGGTTAAGAAAACTGGCTGACCTCTTATATGTAACTAGCTTGAACGTCTTAAAAACGCAACCGTAGAGTGCACTATTGGTTTTGTTCGTTGTATTTATTGCGTGAATTGCGGCTTGTAGATCCTATAAAACTTAATAGATGTTAAGGGATTTAGGGGAGACTAATATTCATAGAGTTGGGGACTTCGGCACCTCCCCACGACCAATAATAAGGAATACGACGCTTCAACTAAAACAAGGACGTGACAATTCAACGAATCAATAGGAGATACCTAGGGAGTAATTAAATCTAAGTAAACACGCTTTTCCTATCATAAGAAGTTCACCCATTTACTTTTTCTTGTTTTTAGTTTAATTTTAGTTTTATAATTAGTTTTTGGGTTAGTTGATTAACAACTAATTCTGCCCACTCCTTCAAAACCGAGATTTTAATTGCTTTCTAAAAATTATAAAAATACAAAAAGAATCATCCCTCACCTCTAGACCTATCTGGTCATACATCTTGACCTAACGACACTATTCCCCTAGAGAACGATCAATCTCCCGGACCTACCTATACTACACTACAACGATCAGGTACACTGCCTGGAGGATTGCAAGCTTCTCAAGATCCCTTGAGAAGTAAAACCTTTTGCGTGGACGCAATCCTCGCATCAAGTTTCCGGCGCCACTGCCGGGGAATAGTTATTGTTTAGGCTCAATTTCTATCTCGTTTAGGTCTAATAACAAGATTTCTATCAAGTGAGATTTTTATTTTCTTTTTATTAGTTTTCTTTAGTCTATCTTTTCTTCGTTCCCTTTATTCGTATCCCTTCATTCGTCATCATGGTGGGTGAAGCCATCTTTGAACCTATCAACCGACAACACCAAGCTCCACCAAACCAATTGCAAAAACCACACCAAGACCCACCAATTAACCAAGATCCACCTCGAGCCCGTACTCTAGGTGAGTACTCCCGACCTAGCCACCAAGGCTATCGAAACACCATTGAGCTCCTCCAAAGAGCCAATGTGTCTCCCTTGCGATCCGACACCATCCGGTTGGTGCAAAGCAAATGTGCATTCCATGGACTTGGTTTCGAAGATCCAAATCAACATCTTAAGGATTTCCTCAAAATTGTAGATTCCATAGACCTTGATGTTGCAACTCAAGAGACGACACGGTTGCGTCTCATCCAATTCTCTCTACGTGACCAAGCTAGTCAAAGGTTGAGCGTTTACCCGCGGGATCCATCACATCTTGGGATGATCTCACTTCGCGTTTCCTTGCTCAATTCTTCCCACCGGGGAGAACTACCAAATTAAGGAATGACATACTGATGTTTCAACAACATCAAGGTGAAACTCTCTATGAGGCTTGGACTCGTTTCAAGGACTTACTCCAAAAATTCCCTCATCACGGCATTGATCTTTGGCTTCAAGTCTAAATTTTGTACGATCATGTTAATTAATCCACAAGGCAAACCATTGACCAAGCGACCGGTGGTAAGCTACGTGACAAGAATGCAGAGGGATCGTGGGGAATCATAGAAGATCTTGCTCTCTATGACAACGAACGTTGGAATGACCCCTACGAGTTGAGCAAAACAGTCAAGGCAATATCCTTACCTTCGAATAACTCAAGCATTCCCAACTGTAGGATCATGGAACTCGAGGACCAAGTCAAGTTTCTCATGAAATCCTACGAAGCTCCTAAGCCTTCAAGTCAAGTGAACAAAATCACTTCTTCATGTGAGTTATGTAGTGGTCCCCATGACACTCGTGATTGCATGGAACTCCTCGAACAAGCTTTTGCGGATTATGCATCCTCGCTTACCGACGGAGCGAGAGACAAGTGGTTCACTTTCAAACCTGAGAAAAACACTTATGGTGATTCATACAACCCATCGTGGAAGAATCATCCGAACTTTAGGTGGAAACAAAACCAAAATTCTTCTCAAAACAAATTTTCAAATCCACCTAATCATTTCCAATCAAACGGTTCGTCTTCGAACCGTACCTTCAACAATAATCCTTCCAACAATTCCAATAATTTTGAAGGATTAATGTCCAATTTTATGGCATCTCAAGAAGCTCGTTTTTCTAAATTTGAAGCCGATTTCAAACAACAACAAAGCGAGATGACCAATAAGATTGACAATTTGTTGAAGGCACTCAACAACCAAGTGATGACCCCGTCAAGTAGAGTTTTTAGAATCACAGCTGGGGGTAGCGAGGTTAAGGATCCTTCATCATCTAAAATGTTCACTTTGTTAATGCCATTACCCTAGTGCCACCAAATAGGAGTAGTGAGGAAGAAGACGAGGATGTCATTGAGAACAAAAGTGATCCTAAGGAGGAAATTAAGAATGATGATGAGAAGGAAGTGGAAGAAGTAGATGAAGATCACTTCAACAAGTTTCCTACAATGGATGAATGCGCATATCATAAGTATTTATTTGAGGATCCTAAGACACCGTATTGCGTAAGTTCACCAATCCTAAAAATGGGTGACCCATCTAACATAAACATACCATGTAACATCGGGTATGTGCATGTGTGGAAGGCTTACATTGACCTTAGATCCCCTATAAACATCATGACTAGGATCCACCACAATTGGATAATGAAAAAGCAACTTGGGCCTAGGAAAGATCCCGACACGGGTAGGGTGAATAATTTTGTAGGGAGAGTTAAGGGAATGCATGTATATGTAGGAAACTTCACATATGTTGCGGATTTCGTGATTGTTGAAGATATTCGGCCGGTGATTGATAGTTGTTTATCTCACTTAGCGTTTGGAAAACCATTTGTGGAAGTTTCTAAAATGACTTATGACCCAACCTTAGGGATAGTTAGATTTATGGATGAAACCGACGAGACTGCCTACCAAATGCCATATAAGATTGAGCAATTCCGTCTTTTGCCAAACCTATAAAAGGAACTTAAGCAATCGGTCTACTATAGGAATGATGAGGATAAGAGAAGCGGAGTAGACCATGTGATGAGAAAGATATTTGGTTTTTATAAAGAATGCTTACAATTAGGACCGAACTACAAAACCAAGATAGAGGATGACGTTGAGAACGTGACGGAGGATGGAGTCACGTAATAGGGCATGACTTTGAGTCTAGCTACAAGACTCGTTAAAAAAGAAAAGCGCTTCTTGAGAGGCAACCCAAGCTTTTTAATTGTTTGTGTGTTTGTTTTTATTTCATATATATGTTCCATCCTTATTTGTTTATATTTTATGTTTCGAATGTAATTTTTCAAAATGCTTTATTTTGTTTTTAACCTCGTCTTAACTACATATAAAGGTATTTTACATAAAGATAAGTGTAGGGAAGTTCAAATTTGCTTAAAAGAACGAATTCGAACATGAAAGATAACAAGTAATGATTAGCATATATTTTTGTGATTGTTTAGAGTCAAATGCTTGTATCCAGTCACAATGAATGTTCAACAGTTTTTCCAAGTTTTAATACTCAGATTTTCTAGAAATTTTCTAGAAACAAAACGTAAAAATACTGTCAGGTCATACCTGACGGCGTCAGGCTTAACACCCGACGGCGTTAGGCACTGTAGCAGCACAGTTTTCCAGATTTTTGTTTTTCTGCTGGAATTTAAATTTTTGAAAAATTTTAAGAATTTTGAATTTCCAGGAATCTGTAGACATTTATTTTGCAAGCATTATAACTTACTTTGCTTTCTATGAATTGATGCGTGGTTTTGCAACCTTACAACAGGTTTTACCTCTCGAGGGATCTCAAGAGGCTTACAACCCCACCAGGCAGTGTACCTGACCGATGTAGTATAGTGTAGTGGTAAGTACGGGGGATTGATCGTTCTCCACAGGGAATAGCGTTCGTTAGGTATGAAAAATTACTCTAATAGGTCTAAGGGTGAGAGAAGATTCTTTTTATGTTTTTATATTTTTATGAAAGCAAGTAAAATCTCGGGTTTGAAAGAGTGGGCGAAATTAGTTGTTAGTCAACTAACCCAAATAACTACGAATGCAAATAAAATAAAATAACTGAAAATGAAAAGGTTGGTGAAAACTTATGTGGAGGAAAATGTGTTTACTTAGATTTCCTTACTCCCTAACTATCTTTTACCAGTTGATTAGTGTGTATTAGTTGCGTGGATGACGGGTGTATTCCTTAATACCATTTGTGGGGAGGCGTACGTACTTCCCCAACTCTACAAGCTCCTACTTCACTCCTATGTCGAGCCGGCTAGGAAGCTCCTAACATGGGATCACTAGAATTCGCTTGTGCATTAAATACAACCATAAAAACCTTTAGTACGCATTGGTTCATGTTTCTTAAGACGTTCAAGCAAGTTACCGAATAGAAAGGTAGCCCGTTTTCTTAAGCCTAACATAGATGAACAATCATCCAATACAACTAACAACACACTAATAACCAATAATCAATAGCTAGGTTTCATTAGATCTAAGCAAACACAAGATAAATCTAGCCTAACATGTTAAACAAAAGACAAGAACAAGATAGAATCAAACAACACATAGACATATTGAATGATTAATTGATAACTTATCTTCAATGTAACATGGAAGATCTCAAGGCAAAAAGCCTTGAAAAAGCTGCCAAATTCGTCTTAGGGTTTTCACACACAAAGTTCCCCAATAAGTTCCACACTAATGACAAAGAATTGCAAAACTATATATAGATTTTTAGATCTGACGGCGTCACGTTATGGAGTGTGACGCCGTCACCTCGCCGCTTTTAGGGTTCCCGGATGACCTTCTTGACGTCGTCCCTCTTTAGCTCTCCAAAATCCGTTCTGGCCTATCAAGGCTTGACGCCGTCAGGATTATGTGTGACGCCGTCCCTCTTTAAATTAAGCCATGACGACCTTGATCAGATTAAAACGTGACGCCGTCAGAATTCCCATGCAAATTTCCCTGGCTTATCATGAGTAATTTTCACATCCACCTTTTCTTGCCAAGCCATGACGCCGTCCAGGGATAATCCTGACGCCGTCAAAGGTAATTTCCAGCATGATTTTGAGACTTTGTCATTTTCTTCACTTTTATGCTCCAAAAACGTCCAAAATGCCTCCTTTTCCAGATTTCTCCTCAAAAGTACCTAAATTGACAAAAGGAACGATTTAGGGCAATATTTGATCAAATAAATACGATTTAGGGCTTAAATGACTCCTTAAAAGCGGTACACTTTTCGCTTCATCAAATACCCTTACACTTGAGATTTGCTTGTCCTCAAGCAAATGCGCTTTTATTCTAATCAAAATACAAGTTAGGGGTCATTTAATGCTAATATAAAAGTAATTACAACAAATAATCGTTCCACTTCAATCATAATAAGCACGGAGATTACATACTAGCACCTCACAAGTAGTGTTTAGATACTCACATCTCTCAAGTGTCATCAAAATAAATCTCATAAATGAAAACGGATAATATCTCTCACTACCTGTCATAGCAAATAGATTACCATAGGCTTGGGAAAGGATCGAAAACCTCCTCCACTAGGCGTAAGCACCTAAGATAAACTATCAAAGAGGGCTTTTAAATGGGTTATAACGTTAGGTGTAGGGAAAAGGAAAACACGGTTTTGTTGGATAAGGGATATTTTACTGGTGGCGAGACTAGACTCGATTTAAGCTAATGAAACAAAATAACAAAAACATAAAATAAACATAAAATGAAACGGGATGGTAGTCCGTATGTTTTTTCTATTTTTCTTTTTCTCATTTTTTTGTATTTTTCTTGATTTTTTTGATTTTTTTTTTTTTTTTTTTTTTTTTTTTGCATACACTTTTGCCCTACCATCCAAAATAATACATCATAGGGGCGTTGCATTCCCCTTACACTTGAACTTTTACATAACTTTATAAAAAACTATTCTAATGACTCGAATTAAGATAATTGAAAAACTTGGAGTACTTTTAAAATATTTAGCACACATGGGGGTAATAAATGATGTTCTTCCCCATTACTCCATTACACTAGTACTTTACCCATGAGTCCCAATCGTCCCAAAACAATATGTACAAGGATATGACTTGACTTAGCAACCATGTAATCAATTAGATAATTAACTTGGGTTTAAACAAATGTTGTAACAATAATGCACTAAAAATGAGTGCATACAAGGTAGGCTAAGGCGATTTGGGTGTACATTTTAGTGGGGTGTAACAAATTCTTCCTTTAAGTAAAATGCTTAAAGGTCGAAACAAAAAGATAGGCTCTGAGGGGTGTACTAGGGGTATCGTGTACTAAAAATGAGTACAACGCAAAGGGTGTGGGAGAATTACTTGACCAATGTAGCCAACGTAATTATAATAAAAAACACAGGTGTAAAACAATGGGTTAATCCTAATGCCTCTTATCATGTAGTAAATCTAACTACACGAATGTAGTCTCACTTGTGGCCTCGGAATGGTCCTAACGCAAGTTCTAGAATCTAAGTGCTACCGGTACATACATCATAGCATAAATGCTTTTCCTACCAATTCTAGGGGCGAACCTCACATATTTGGGGTGGAAAATTTTTTTAGTGGTACGGTTTTTGTGCTAGTCATATAACTCCTATCCGTGAGACGCTCATTAAAATCAAAGTTTCACTCCTATATGTTGTAAAAAATTTTAAATTTGGCACTAAAATTACCCTAACAGGTATTTCTCTCAGTTTTATTACACATCTACTATTAAACAAACAAAAATCAAGCGTAATAGCATTCTCTAATCGTACTTTTACCCCCCCCCCCTTACACTTAAGATGAACATTGTCCCCAATGTTCAAATAACAAGATGTAAAAGAAAAAAGTAAAAGAATGAAATCAAATACTCCCCTGATTCGCTCGGTGGATAATGAAGTAACACGGTTAGATCTTCTTCCAAAGAGAATGTAAAAGCTTCATGACTAATGCATCGCCAAAAGCTTGATCCAAAACATTTCCTTGTCCAAAATAACCTGTTAAACCTGAGAAAACAAACACGAAAACCTGCATAACATCGGCGGGATAAAATCTATATATAAGGATATAATGCTTGTGGAATGATAATTTTGCAGATTCCTGGAGATTATAAGTTAGAGATTTAATAAAAACTTTTTATGAAAACAAAACTTTCAAAAATTTTCAGAAAATTAAACCTGACGCCGTCAGGTTGTAACTCCTGACGCCGTCAGAAATGATCTGACAGAATTCTCATGTTACGTTTCCGGAAAATTTTTTGGAAAAACCTATACCTTACTTCCTGGAAATCCTGCAAAACATCATTATGACTCGATACAAGCATTTGACTCAAACAAATACTAATATGTATGTTAATTTATTATTATGATTCATGTTCATTTGTGTTCTCTTATAAACCGATTTAGATTTCCCTTACACTTAACTTTTGCAAAATACCTTTATATGTAGTTAAGACGAAGTTAAAAACAAGATAAAGCATTTTCACAAATTAGTTTTGAACATGAATCAATAATAATAAAATTTAAACATACACACGGAAACAAATAAAAACAACAAACAAATAAATAAACACACAAAGCAAATAAAACTTGGGTTGCCTCCCAAGAAGCGCTTTTCTTTATTAACGAGTCTTGTAGCTAGACTCAAAGTCACGCTACCCTATGTAAGTAATCTCGTCATCGAGGACGTCTTTAGGGTTAAGCTTGGATTGAAGTTTCCTATTGGTCCGCTTAGTACAATATATCTTTTCAAACTTCTCTCCATCCGGGTCATACAATGTCATCTTAATATGCCATGACCCATCTCCATCTTTGGGTGGTTTGTCCCAATCCCATTTATGATCATCTTCCTCACGAGTCCACTTATTCATTCCTAGGTTAATTGGCAAAACTCCTAGGAAATCAATCATCTTCCTAAAAACTAGAGGGTCTTCAAATGGATCCAATTCAGTGTCCCTAGATAAGAGTTGCTCTACCGTATGTGTTCGGTTCACAAAGTCCTCTTCTAGGTAAAATGGGCGTTGGGGTCCTATGAAGTCTCTATCGATCCAAGGTCCATATCTAGATGGTCTCCTATTTAATTCTAACCAATGGGGTGTTGGTTCCTCACTAGTATCATAGGCATGTTTCTTAACATCATAGACTGACCAAGTATCACCTTCTCCTAACGCTATCTTAGATTCCTTACAATCAATCATAGCACTAGCGGTCGCCAAAAATCCTCTACCTATCAATAAGGGGCATGTAGGGTTGCTAACCATATCAAGGACGTGGAAATCGGATAAAATGGTTAGTTTTCCAATGTGTACTAAAACGTCCTTAACTACTCCAACCGGGTAAGCAACACTTCCATCCGCTAAGCCTATTATTACCTCGGTTTCTTCAAGTTTTCCAAGTTTTAGAGAGGTGTAAAGAGGTAACGGAAGTAGGTTAAGGCTTGATCCAAGATCGGCTAATGTGTCATAAGCCTCCGAATTACCGATCTTGCAAGGTAGAACAAATAAGCCCGGATCATCTAACTTCTTAGGTAGCTTGTTTTGAACAAAGGCGGTCCCTTTTTCGCCTAACTTGAGCTTCTTCTCATCCAACACATCAATAACAGGACTTTCAAGGTGGAGCTCCTTGAATTCATCGTCAAGGTTTTGAGTGGGAGGTGTTTCAACTATGACATGGGTTTGTTTGAAACACGAGCTCATGGAATTGACCGAATAATATTGTGGACAAGAACTAGGAGACGTAACCGATGAAACGGCGTTAACGTTTAGTTTCGGGTTCTTGACCGTGTTGCTAGGGAGTGCTCCCATTTCTCGGTCATTGAGGGCTTTCAACAAAGTGTCAATCTTATTGGTCATCTCGCTTTGTTTTTGTTTGAAATCGGCTTCAAACTTGGCTAAACGAGCTTCTTGAGATGCCATAAATTGAGACATCAATCCTTCAAAGTTATTGGTACTACCATTGCCGGAAGGATTGTTGTTGAAAGTACGGTTCGAGTTGGAACCGCTTGATTGGAAACGATTAGGTGGGTTGGAAGAATTGGTTTGTTGTGCGTTTTGGTTTTGTTTCCACCTAAGGTTCGGGTGATTTTTCCATGAGGGGTTGTATGTATCACCATAGGGGTTTGGCTCGGGTTTGAAAGTGTACCACTTGTCTCCCGCTCCGTCGGTACGCGAGGATGCGTAGTCCACAAAAGCTTGTTCGGGGAGTTCCATGCAATCACGAGTGTCGTGGGGACCACTACATAATTCACATGAAGAAGTGATTTTGTTCACTTGGATTGAAGGTTTAGGAGCCTCGTAGGATTTCATGAGAAACTTGACTTGGTCTTCAAGTTCTATGATCCTACGGTCAGAAGTGCTTGAATTGTTCGAAGGCAAAGATATTGCCTTGACCGTTTTATTCAAATCACGGGGATCACTCCAACTTTCGTTGTCATAAAGAGCAAGATCCTCTAGGAGAGCCCATGATTGTTCCGCACTTAGATCACATAGCTTACCACCGGCCGATTGGTCAATGGTTTGCCTCGTGGAGAGATTGATATGGTCATAGAAGATTTGGACTTGGAGCCAAAGTTCTATGCCATGGTGAGGGACTTTTTGGAGTAAGTCCTTGAATCGAGTCCATGCCTCGTAGAGAGTTTCGCCTTGACGTTGTTGGAACATCAAGATATCATTCCTTAGCTTGGTAGTTCTTCCCGGTGGAAAAAACTGAGCAAGGAAACGAGTGGTGAGATCATCCCAAGAGGTGATGGATCCTGCGGGTTGACGCTCTAGCCATTGACTAGCTTGGTCCCGCAGAGAGAATTGAAAGAGACGCAGTCGGGTCGTCTCTCGAGTGGCAACATCAAGGTCTATAGAATCAACGATTTTGAGAAAGTCCTTGAGATGTTGATTAGGATCTTCAGAACGAAGTCCATGGAATGCGCATCCGCTTTGCACCAACCGGATGGTGTCGGATCGCAAGGGTGTGATATTGGCTCCTTGAGTGAGCTCAATGGTGTTTCGATAGCCATGGTGGCTAGGACGGGAGTACTCTCCTAAAGTACGGGCTCTAGGAGGTGGTGGTGGTTGTTGTGGTGGTGGGTTGTTGGGATTAAGGATATTACCATCTTCCATGATGTCGGATGGTAATGGTTACGAACAAAGAAACGAAGAAAAAAAGATAGACTAAAGAAAACCTAGAAAAATAAAATAAAAATCTCACTAGAAGGGAATCTAATGAGTAGACCTATAAAATAAAAATTCAACCTAAACAATAACTATTCCCCGGCAGCGGCGCCAAAAACTTGATGCGTGGTTTTGCAACCTTACAACAGGTTTTACCTCTCGAGGGATCTCAAGAGGCTTACAACCCCACCAGGCAGTGTACCTGACCGATGTAGTATAGTGTAGTGGTAAGTACGGGGGATTGATCGTTCTCCACAGGGAATAGTATTCGTTAGGTATGAAAAATTACTCTAATAGGTCTAAGGGTGAGAGAAGATTCTTTTTATGTTTTTATATTTTTATGAAAGCAAGTAAAATCTCGGTGTTTGAAAGAGTGGGCGGAATTAGTTGCTAGTCAACTAACCCAAATAACTACGAATGCAAATAAAATAAAATAACTGAAAATGAAAAGGTTGGTGAAAACTTATGTGGAGGAAAATGTGTTTACTTAGATTTCCTTACTCTCTAACTATCTTTTACCGGTTGATTAGTGTGTATTAGTTGCGTGGATGACGGGTGTATTCCTTAATACCATTTGTGGGGTGGCGTACGTACTTCCCCAACTCTACAAGCTCCTACTTCACTCCTATGTCGAGCCGGCTAGGAAGCTCCTAACATGGGATCACTAGAATTCGCTTGTGCATTAAATACAACCATAAAAACCTTTAGTACGCATTGGTTCATGTTTCTTAAGACGTTCAAGCAAGTTACCGAATAGAAAGTTAGCCCGTTTTCTTAAGCCTAACATAGATGAACAATCATCCAATACAACTAACAACACACTAATAACCAATAATCAATAGCTAGGTTTCATTAGATCTAAGCAAACACAAGATAAATCTAGCCTAACATGTTACACAAAAGACAAGAACAAGATAGAATCAAACAACACATAGACATATTGAATGATTAATTGATAACTTATCTTCAATGTAACATGGAAGATCTCAAGGCAAAAAGCCTTGAAAAAGCTGCCAAATTCGTCTTAGGGTTTTCACACACAAAATTCCCCAATAAGTTCCACACTAATGACAAAGAATTGCAAAACTATATATAGATTTTTAGATCTGACGGCGTCACGTTATGGAGTGTGACGCCGTCACCTCGCCGCTTTTAGGGTTCCCGGATGACCTTCTTGACGCCGTCCCTCTTTAGCTCTCCAAAATCCGTTCTGGCCTATCAAGGCTTGACGCCGTCAGGATTATGTGTGACGCCTTTCCTCTTTAAATTAAGCCGTGACGACCTTGATCAGATTAAAGCGTGACGCCGTCAGAATTCCCATGCAAATTTCCCTGGCTTATCATGAGTAATTTTCACATCCACCTTTTCTTGCCAAGCCATGACGCCGTCCAGGGATAATCCTGACGCCGTCAAAGGTAATTTCCAGCATGATTTTGAGACTTTGTCGTTTTCTTCACTTTTATGCTCCAAAAACGTCCAAAATGCCTCCTTTTCCAGATTTCTCCTCAAAAGTACCTAAATTGACAAAAGGAACGATTTAGGGCAATATTTGATCAAATAAATACGATTTAGGGCTTAAATGACCCCTTAAAAGCAGTACACTTTTCGCTTCATATGAATTAGTTTTTATTATATATAGTGTTTACCGCCGATTTTATGTGAGGTTTTGTGTTTCATTTTCTTATTGAATTACAGGTTATATTGGACAAGAAGACGAAAGTATACATTGCAAGTGATGCTTATCATGTTTGTTTTCTTGGAGGAAGATCTAACCATGTTCTCTATTTATTTTCCCGTTATCATAACTTTGATACTTTTCAAGAAAATTTGGGACAATGTTCAATTTAAGTGTAGGGAGGGTAAAGTGGGATACCTTAGAAACTATAACTTCGCTTGATATTTATTTTGTCTTAGAGTAAATGTGTAATAAAACTAAGAAAGATACTTGTTAGGGCAATGTTAGCACCAAATTTAATTTTTTTTTACAATATATAGGAGTGATACTTTAGTTTTAATAAGCGTCTCATGGATAGGAATTATATAGCTAGCACAAAAACCCTTCCACTCAAAAATTTTCGCCCCAAAAATGTGATGTTCGCCTTTAGATATTTAGAAAAAAACATTCACCTTAAATGCTTATTAGTGTACCGGTAGTATATAGATTCTAGAACTTGCGTTTGTGATGCATCCCAAGACCGCTAGTGAGACTACATTCATGTAGTTAGGATTTACTAAATGATAAGAGGCATTAGGATAACTATAACACCCCCTAAATTTCAACTTAACAGCGGAAGACTAATAGGGGTATTATTTAGAGTATCACAGTCATAATTATAGAAAATGACTCAAAAGAGGCGTTTTAAAAGTTATTATCATTCATTTAATAATACGAGTACAAAAGGGATTCCATAGTTTAGCATCTCACAAAAGATATAGTTTAAAATGAATGATAGAGTTTATTTGACACCAAAACCAACAGTTTATTGTACACTTCGTGCCTCAAACGCTCCATCAGTTACCCGAGATAAACATGCTAAAAGTCAACAAAATTGTTGAGTGAACCCATAGCGTTTATATATAATAATCAGTTGAACACAAGTCACAATTTGTATAATTGTATAGAAACACAATTATAGTAGAAATAGTAATATTGCTGTTTAGTATATTGCCCTTAGTCTCCTGACAGGCAAACGTTAACATGTGTGATACCATAGAAATGGTATAAATAATATACACCATAAAATGGTATAAGTATGAGGCCCTCGTGTAGGAATTTACCATCTTCCTATTATTTATCAAATAAAGCGCATTTGGTTACCATTCTGGCTAAAACAAATTGGGCGTCAACTGCCAATAGATCTATTCACTATATTCGCGTTCACTCGCAAGTGATTAATTGTTCATGATATGAGGGACTTTTGGAAATAGCGGTAACTTACGCAATATCAATCAAGTATAGCATACAAAAAAATACATGTGTTCAGGTTTGTAGCATGTATCTCCTCACGAGTTTAAAATACATATAAAAGAGGGAATATGAGCTCACCTCAGCTGTAGTAGACAAAGTAAAGTGACGTCAAATGTAATATGGGAAGGCTCTAACACACGACCTGAATAATATGGAAGTCTAAGATTTCGATAGTTTAAGCTTGACTTAACGCGAATAATGATTATAGAAATAGTATTAGATAACGAAATTGTTTGTGGCAAAGATGGCTTGTATGCTTAAAAAGCTTAAAGTTCAAAAATAATATTACATGTAATATTAACTTGTTTTTATGTATATTGTATCCGTAGATATAATCTCCTCAAAAGTTTAGGGGATGATAAGTTATGTTATTAGTTAAAAAGCTTCGTTATATATACTTATATACGTAACGTCATTTAAATAATTTTTACGCAATGTCTAAATGTTTTCTTAGGATATAAATTTATAAAACATTAGTGTGAATATATAAAAATAAAATTACTGAATAAGCCTTTAAGTTATATGAAATTTACACTTTTAACCCTAATGGTAAAACCTTTACATTTTTAGTCCAAAGTTATAATATATTTGCATTTTAGGTTTATATTATTCTAATATAACATTTCAACACTCATGGTTTCCAAATATTTATTTTCCACCCTTAAATTACCAAAATGACAGTTTTGACACTAACTCATAGGAAAGTTACACTTTTAAACCATTTTGCGTAACTTTTGCATTTCTAGTCCAAAATTCACAATTTTTAGAGTTTATCATTTCTGTTTACTAAATAAGTTTCTAACATCTTATTAAAGTTTATAAGACAACTTATTTCCTTAAATTAGCTTCTTGTCGAGTTATTGGGCCTTAAGGGTCCATTAGCAGCCTGTTAACATTTTTAAAGGGTTCATTAGTTCGAAATCGATTGGGCTTGAATGTGGACTTAAAATGGATCATATTCAACTTAACAAAACTGCTTATTTTTAAAACTGCTTTTTGAGTTTATTGGGCTTTAAAAGCCCACATGGTAAGGTTTAAGGTTTAAGAAAACGTTCAAGTGCACTTAGTTTATAGGTTTTAAAAGGTAATACGTAAGCTTATCTTGGTAGCTTATTAGCACAGCTTATTTGTTTAGCTTATGAAGAAATGGGCTGGGTCGTTAGCCCGATATGGTACATGTCCAAAAGTGACTATATGGCCTATTTTCTAGGCGACACAATGAAGTGGTCCGGTTTTGATACTATGGTATATTATGGTATGATGTCAACATGATTATAAAACGAGTATCAAAAACTTAGTAAACGTTGATATAAGTTATTAATGGTTATACTACTTCATGGCATGGCCACACAAGGAATGAGGATGCCATATTATAAACGAAGGTGGTTAACGAGAGTAAAAAATATATGGTGAAAGCTAGGAAGGGTACGATGGAAGTTTAAACGTGCAAGTAATATGAGTAAATACGTATACGTATGAAAACAAGGATAAGTGGCTTACTACACCAACAAAGGGTGGGGAGGACACCAAATATGGACTAGGGATCAAAGTGTAACAACGTGTCTCGTCCAAGAATCCAAAAACGTATCAAGACCAATGCCTAGTGACTTGGAAGATGGAATAATCCCTTGGAAAGCTAGCCCTTGCTTCTTGTATGCACCTCTGTAGGAAGAATACTTGGAAGATTTTTGATAGTCAATGTTTGTGAGTGTACGTATGAAATGATATGCATGGGACTACTTATAACTCTTTCTTTAAACACAACATAGGTTGATGGGATATCAAAGTGATAAGGATAAGGGAGTTTGGGAAACCAAGAGCTAGGCCTAGAGTACTTGAGTGAGTTTGAAACTAGTTTAAGAGAGTTACAAATGTGAAGGGATCAGTTTTAGTGAAAATAAGAAGGCAAGTGGATTGGTTTTAGTGTGCTCGACATTTTATGTGTCCAACCGACTTAATATGTGACCAAATTATTTAAGAAACATGTTTTGAGACCTATGGAACCCTCTTGATTAAGCAACGAGGCAATGAACTAGGAAAATACAAGTTTTAGTGAGTTTGGTTAACACTTAAAGATGCTTGTACAATGCTCGACATAACTCAGCTTTGGTGTTCGTTTTCCTATTAAACTATCGTACCAAATTTATATTTTTGTTATTCCTGAATCCTTGTTGTAATGTGAATCGATTCATGTGTTTGGTTGCACGATTTGTATATTGAAAACTCAAATAAACGAGGCCAAGTGATGGCTTGGTGAACCGGTTAGTAATAAAAGAATAAAGACTAATGGGCTTAATATTAATGGGCTTGGTTTTAGTCTTTTGGGCTTAATAATAAATAACAAAGATCCGGTTTGGATTTGTTCACGATTTGGAATATCGTGGTACGTGTGTGAGCTTGTAACAAAGTAATGTGAATCACGTAACAACATTCTGATTCATTGTAGCGTAATAAAAAAAATTTGCTTGTAAAAATGGTTAGGTAAACTGTAATCATAGATTACTTCTTGATTAACATTTACAAATGACTAGGAAATTATATGGGATGCTACAGTACCTACCCGTCAAACAGAATTCCATCCCGGAATTTAAGTCTAAGGTAGTTGTCAGGGTTATCTAGGGAAATAAGTGTGGGTACTTGTCGCGAATTTGTTCTTCACGCTCCCAAGTATATTCTGGTCCTCGTTTAGAGTTCTATCGAACCTTGACAATGGGGATACGGTTTTGCTGCAATTGTTTTACCTCCCTGTCCATAATTTCCACCGGTTCTCCTGTAAAGATGAGTTTGTCGTCAAGTCGGTTCTCTTTCAGCGGGATGACAAGAGACTCATCTGATAGGCATTTTTTTAAGTTTGATACGTGAAATGTATTGTGCACTCTGCTGAGTTCCTCTGGTGCTCAAGTTTATATGCCACTGGACCAATCCTTTCCAGGATTTTGAATGTTCCAATGTACCTAGGGTTTAACTTTCCACGCTTTCCGAAGCGTATCATTCATTTCTAGGGGAATACTTTTAACATGACTCTATCTCCAACCTGGAATTTCATCGGTTTTCGCCTCACATCAGCATAACTTTTTGTATGTCTCTCGTAGCTTGCAGTCGTTGTCTGATTTTGAATATCTTTTCAGTTTTCTCGTGAATAAGTTCAGGTCTTGTGAGTTGTACATATCCCACTTCAGTCCGACAAACAGGTGATCTGCACTTTCAGCCATAAAGTGCTTCAAACGGCGCCGCCTTGATATTGTCGTGATAGTTGTTGTAGGAGAACTCTGCCAATGAAAAGTATTTGTCCCAACCTTTTTTGAAGTCAATTACACATGCCCGAAGCATGTCTTCTAGGGTTTAAATTGTCCTTTCGCTTTGCCCATTAGTCTGAGGGTGATATGCAGTGCTCATATCTAAGCGGGTAACCAGGGCTTTCTACAGAGTCTGCCAAAACCTTGATGTGAATAAGCTATCTCTATCTGAGATAATGGAGATTGACACTCCATGTCGGGACACTATTTCCTTCAAATACAACTGTGCGAGAGTACTCATCTCGTTAGTTTCCCTGATCGGTGGGAAATGAGCGGACTTGGTGAGATGATCAATGGTGACCCAGATGGTTTCCAATCCGGTTGATGTCCTTGGTAATTTGGTGATAAAGTCCATAGTAATCCGTTCCCATTTCCATACAGGAAGTTCGGGTTGTATTAGCAATCCTGACGGCTTTTGACATTCCGCCTTTACCCTTGAGCAGGTCAAACATTTTCCGACATACTCGGCAATGTCGGCCTTCATGTTTGGCCACCAATTGAGTTTCTTGAGATCCTGATACATCTTGTCAGAACCCGGGTGAATGGAGTATTTGGATTCGTGGGATTCATGCATAATGAGGTCACGTATACCTCCGCAGAGTGGGACCCAACTTCTTTCCTTGAAACAAAGCATTATGTCTGGTTTTTTCATGAAACCGTCTTCATTTTCTAGCATACCGTAGATTCTTTCACTGGGTCTGTTCTCCTCCCTGAGTGCTTCAGATTGAGGTTTGTGGATCTGCGATGGAAGGGGTGAACAAATGGTCATTCCCAAAGATCGGACTCTCAAAGGTTTAATTCGCTCCTTTCTGCTTAAGGCATCTACCACAACATTTGCCTTCCCTGGGTGATAGCGAATTTCAAAATCATAGTCATTGAGCAACTCTAACCATCGACGCTGTCTCATGTTCAACTCCTTTTGATCCAGAATGTGTTGAAGACTTTTGTGATCGGTGAATACCGTGCACTTGGTGCCGTATAGATAATGTCTCCATATCTTAAGAGCAAAGACTACTGCTCCTAATTCTAGATCATGAGTTGTATAGTTCTCTTCATTCTTTTTTAGTTGTCGAGAAGCATAGGCTATTACTTTGCACCTTTGCATCAGTACTGCGCCTAGGCCGTGGTGTGATGCATCACAATACACTACGAAGTCTTCACTTCCTTTGGGTAGCGCTAAGATTGGTGCTTCACAAAGTTTTTGTTTCAAGAGTTGGAAAGCTGACTCTTGTTTTTCTTCCCAATATATTTCTTGTTTTTCTGGGTCAGTTCTGTCAAAGGCTTGGCAATTTTTGAGAAATCTTCTATGAATCTTCTGTAGTAACCGACAAGACTTAAAAATTGGCGTATCTCTGTTGGGTTTGTAGGAGATGCCCAATCTTTAACTGCCTCGATCTTGGCAGGGTCTACATGGATACCTTGACTGTTGATAACATGACCAAGAAATTGTACAGTTTGAATTCAAAAGTCACATTTAGAGAACTTAGCATACAATTGTTCCTTTTTGAGTAACTCTAAGATAGTTCTCAAATGTTCAGCATGTCCTTCCTTGCTGCGGGAGTAGATTAGAATATCGTCTATGAACACGATCACGAATTTGTCCAAGTATGGTTTGCATACTCGGTTCATTAAGTCCATAAATACTGCAGGTGCATTGGTTAGACCAAATGGCATCACCTGAAATTCGTAATGTCCGTACCGCGTTCTGAAAGCTGTTTTGGGAATGTCTTCTTCCCAGACTCTCAGCTGATGATATCCTGACCTTAGATCAATTTTCGAGTAGACACTCGATCATTGTAACTGATCAAACTAATCATCGATCCTGGGTAATGGATATCAATTTTTCACGGTGAGTTTTTTCTACTCTCTGTAATCAATACACATTCGGAATTATCCGTCTTTCTTTTTGACGAATAAGACCGGAGCTCCCCAAGGTGATGAACTCGGTCGGATGAATCCCTTATCTGATAGCTCTTTCAATTGCTCAGATAACTCCTTCATTTCAGACGGTGCCAACCTATAAGGTGCTCTCGCCACTGGTGCCGCCCCAGGCACTAAATCGATCTAAAATTCTACTTCCCAGATGGGTGGAATACCGGGCACATCTTCAGGGAACACTTTAGAAAAATCTTTGACGACTGGCACATCTTCAAGTCGCTTCTCTTTCGATTCATTTTCTGTCACTTGAACCAAGAACACGTGGCATCCCTTATTCATAGACTTCACCATCTTGATATACGAGATAATGCTAATTAAGTCGAGTTCTACTTTGATCGCCACGGACAAAAAGAGTTTCACCATCGAGTGGAATGTGGACGACTTTCTCGTCATAGATGATTCTATCATGGTGCTTGGACAACTAATCCATGCCAACGACGACGTCAAAACTACCAAGTTGAATAGGCATGATGTCGATGTGAAAAGGTTTGTTTAGTAAGGTTATGGTGCAACCTCGAATTACCGTATTGGTGCCTATTATGTTCCCGTTAGCCATTTCAATTTCATACGTAGTGTCTAGTTTTATTGGGGTAATGTTAAGCAGAGAAGCAAATGAAGTAGACACAAAGCTCTTATCGGCTCCGGAATCAAATAAAATTTTAGCATTTCATTGGCTAGTAAGAATGTACCCGTGACTATGCCAGGATCCTGTGGTGCATTTTCGTCACCTAGTACATATGCTCTCCCATGAGCAGTGTTGTTCTGGTTGGCATTCTGACTTGGGCATCGATTCCTGTAGTGTCCCTTCTCACCACACCTGTGGCATACCACTGTTACCGATTGCAAATTTGCACCAGTGGCCCTGCAGTCGCTAGTTTTGTGGCCTTCTCTTTGGCACTTTCCGCATTTGGAAATACAACGCCCAGTATGATGCATTCTGCATCGGTTACACGGGGGTTGTCTTTCGATATAACCACTTCTGTCAGCTGGCGCAGCAACATAAGCCCTGGCAGCTTCCTGCCTGCGATTTTGTTGGTGGTGATAGTTGTTGCGATTCTGCTAATAATTGTGGTTATGGTTGTTGTTGTTGTGGTACCTGTTGTTGTTGTGAGAAGTGGTTCTTCTATCATCAAACTTTCGTTTATGATCATTATTCCCTGATGTAGAACCCCGTTTAATTTCTCGATCCAGTAATCTTTGGGCAATGGTGATGGCTTATTCAAGATTCGGTGGTTTAGATGAGGTGACATTCCCCTCAATGCTTCGAGGCAGTCCTTCGAAGTACTTTTCCAACATCTTTTCAAGATCTGGCACCATGGTTGGGCACAGTGCAGCAAGTTCTTGGAACCTCCTGTTATAAGTTTTGATATCATTTCCCTTCACAACCAGCTGGTGGAATTCCTCTTCTAGTTTCTTAATTTCAGTACGTGGACAGTACTTCCTTAGCATTTTCTGTTTAAACTCGGCCCATGTGATTTGATAAGCTTCCTCAATACCCATGGTTTGGGCAGTAGCATTCCACCATGATAGTGCATCCTCCAAGAGAGTCCCTGTGGCATAAGTGACTTTGCAGTTGTCAGGACAACCGCTTCTCATGAAGACTGTTTCAGCACGCTCAAACCAATGAGCAAGTTCAGTCACTCCCTCTGTACCCTTAAAGTAAGTTGTCTTGCAACTCATGAAGTCCTTGTAGGTACATTTACAAGACGCAGCTGTCTCGCTTTATCCCGTTGCCCTATTGTTTCTACTCGAACGAGCTATTGTAGCCGCTTGGGTTTGGGGTGCTGCAGTAACGCTGTCGGCTATCAATTTCTGGATAGCTTCTAGAGTCATGGCTGGTGTTGGTGTTGTAGTTGCTTTTCTTGTGCGAGCCATACTTTTATTAACACCACAAGAAAAACACATATTTAGAATTTACATAATGACCATGTTAGAATAATTCTAGTAACAAGGTAATTGCATACAAGGCATAACAATACTGTCACAATGTGAAACCACAACCAACTAAGCCTATGAGAATCATAAAATCATGACATGTCCGGATACTATCGTACATGTATTTATAATAAATGATCAACTCTTGGTATAGGATTGCTAAGGAACAAACTGATTCATCATCTACAAAAGCTGGAGTTCAGCAACTTTCTCTACATTCATCAAGTTTTCTTCTGAAATTTTTCATTGTTAAAAGTCTATGATTATAGCCTAGTTATAACATATAAAGAACCATAACAATCATAAATAACATCACGACATGTCTGAATACAATCACAACACACATGAATATAAGGAAACAACCATGGCAACATAAATCAACATCAATATATAACAAATCCATAACCAACAACATAATATTAATAACTTGATCGGTTGTTTTACAAAACAAAACGATACAAGGTCTTTTATTAATGCCACATGCGGCACGCTAAGATGCCTCTAAACTACAACTGATGTAATATATGTCTAGCCCCTTGATTTCTCGTCCATGCATCCCTTAAGATCTGTGATCTGATCCAAAAGTCCCTGTATCTCTGTCCGCTGCCTGACCTGTATGTCCTCAATGAGGGTCTCTAGGGTAGTGATCCTGTGGCGAGCTTGCAGAACCTCTTTGTAACACCCCAACCCGACAAGGGTAAAGATATCACAAAAATGGTTTCATATCAGATCAAAACAAAGCATACATTTACAGTAATACAAGAATCTCAAAGGTTACAGATAAAATACCAAAATTACAAGGTTACAAGTGCGAATACAAATTCTAAAAATATAATATCTTCTAATCAACTCTAATCCAGAATAACTATCAGGTCTTCTAAGTCCAAAAGTCTCTTCACTCATACCCAGCTTCCAACTAAAAACCTGCCGCAGGGAAAGAAATGCGGCTGAGCTTAAAAAGCCCAGTGAACAGATATATATAAACGAAAACGAAAACGAAAGCAAAAGGAAACGAACATATATGGTATAGTGCAATGGAATAACATAATGTATAGACAAAGGTACAAAGTAAGAAAGGGAAAAGGGTCAGTAATCCACCACGAGCCCGAACACAAATCAAATATAGTAACCAAATCTTCATAATCATATAGAGGGGAG
Source organism: Artemisia tridentata subsp. tridentata (assembly GCA_021014915.2). Classification (NCBI taxonomy): domain Eukaryota; kingdom Viridiplantae; phylum Streptophyta; class Magnoliopsida; order Asterales; family Asteraceae; genus Artemisia; species Artemisia tridentata. The sequence goes on along the minus strand of CP139507.1, from coordinate 383,595,606 downwards.
ACCTCTCAGATAATCAGATAATGTGAGGGGTGTCCTCATTCTTCAAATGGAGTAGCTAACTCCCGAACTTGTGAAAGACGTGGATTGCACCCATGCATCAGTCACCGAACAATAATATAATATCAAATCATGTTAAGTCCATGAACACGGACACGAACCTAGGATTGCAACCCATACGTCCCCCGAACAATAATATTGGCCATAATAAATATAATGTGCATGCAACGAACAATATGGGAACGGTGTAAGAAATCACTCACCCACATGTGAGTCATGCCACTGGTGCATCAATGACACAGCCATGTTACCTTCATGGCTAGGAAATGAACTTGGCTCGGGTGTCAAACTGAAGGGTCAAAGGTCCAAATCACAGCAAAGATCCAAATCATAGCAAAGGTTCAAATAGTCTAAGTCATCGAATCATGGTCAAAGTCCCAATATCAAAGCAAAGGTTCAAAATCAAATGGTTCATTTAAAATAATCTTTATCAAATGATTTTCATAAAAATAATCTTTAATAACGGTTTTCACAAAAGTAGTCTTTAAACGTAGTTTTCATAAAAGCTTAGCCAAATTCCAATTAAAAGTGGTATCGCATATTTCATAAACATCAATTTAAAATAAGTTTTCCTCAAAGCATTTCCATGATATAATTAAAAAGGTTTTCACATCTAGTTACCAAAATCAAATGAACCTTCGAAGCATCAAGTGATATGAATACTAATATCCCAAGGTAACGAACGAATATCAAACGGATCATTATAGAGGCTCAAGGCAAAAAGGGTCATATCGAACATCAAAGTCAAAATGAATCAAACAAACGAACCAAAGTGTAGGGGAACATAGCAATGGCTTAGGGAATCTTAAAACGAATCAAGATCAATGAGTCATGAGAGGGAAAACACCCTTACTGAAAAAGGGTAGAATATTTGTACCTTATTCGAAACAAAAGCAAACAACGAAAGAAAAATCACGAGATGATCACTCCCGCTTCACGGAACCTATACGAATTAAATACCAAATATTACTTTAAGTTTCAATGAATTTTAGTATGCTTTCCATTTTTAGTAACTTTCTATCTTTAGTAAGTTCCCATTTTAGTAAGTTTTCTTAAATTAGCAAAATTAGTCATTTATCGTTAATGTTACCATTTAGTCCCGTTAAATTCGTTAAAATGACAAAGTACTCGAATTAGGATTTATTATGATAATGTATGCAAGTTTAGGGTTTTTAATGTGTTTAAATAATATAGTATGGGTGCTATATGAAAAATAGAGGAAAAGCTACAATGTGTCATGTGTCTTCTCTATTCCTAACAGTCAAGACGTCACACCCACTTCCCTTTGATTTGATAATTCGAGCATAGGACCAAAAGAAGAAGGAAAGACAATTACTCTAGCCATACTGTACTTAAATAGCTTTCCTTATTATATTATATATTACCAAACCATTCATACAACACAACCTTCAAGACCACGACACCCTTTTGTTTTGTTGATTATAAACCGAAAGCAACCATGCCTTTTCTTTTCTTTAGCTCTTAGGACTAGGTATATAAAGTATGTTTGCGTCATAATAGAGTGGGTCGAACACAGGTTCAATATTACAGCTTCTCTATGTCGATATGAAAGGTTTATAAAAAGTGTTATTTTATGTGAAACAAGTGGTGATAACATGAGAGTTTATGGTCGAAATACATAACAGGTTCAACAAGTTGTGACCCCTTTTTGTTGTTGTTTGATGTAGAGAGAAAAAAAGAAAGAAAGAACACAGGATGACATGTTGGTCTCTTTTAACTCGACACCACTCCAAACACACCCATGGCTGTCTTGTTTTACCCTAGCTCGACCCAAACCAGCATGTAAGCATAATCTATATTTTAGTTCGAACAAGGATTAATTCTATACGTGCCTGTTCTAACAAATCAAAGCAGAAAATCATGAGTGTCGAACTAGATATGGGTCGAGACATATGCAAGCTTTACAATCGTTATTTTGGGTGGAAACTAGTTGTGATTTCATGTGACCCGTTATGATTTTATGTGAGTTAAAAGTCGTAAACATGCACGTTTCTATTCCACGATTTGAATATGGTTCATGTGACTCATCAAACGTATGCAAAATAGATTTAACGAGAGGGAATGAACAAGGTTAGATACCAATACCCTTGATGCGTGAATACGAGAAGGAGAAGGTCGACTCACAGCAAGAGTTTTCAGCCGCAAAACCCTAGCCCAAAAATCCTTTCGAACAGCCTTCAACCAACGATTAAGACACCACTTTGCAACTGCTGTAGCACTACCACTACTGCCACCAAGTAGAGGTCACAAGAACCTCTTTTTGCAGCCTCGTTTTGGATCGGACAGAGGAGGAAAAAAAAATAGCAGTCGAGCTTTTGTGTGGCGTTTTTAGGGTTTGTGTTTTGAGAGGATTATGTCAAGGATATAAAAGAATGAGTGTGCATGATGGGATCTTAGCTGGAAACGTGTAGATGGGCCCAACATTTGGTAAATTGCTTGAATTGTGGCTCTTGATTATGGGCCATATTAAGTGATAGGATATTTTTCTAAAATGATATATTGCAAAATTTTGGTTATAACATGTGTTATAGGCGTGGGACTTTTTTATTTTTCTTTTTTTTTAGTTAGTTAAAATGTGTACTTTTGTTTTATTGTTCTACTATTAAAGTTAAATACTTAAGGCATAAAGGGAATTAGATATCGTAATGTTTTAAACATCATTTTATTTATATTGGAGATCAAGGGTAATTTGGGTATTTTACGTATTCAGAAATTCTGGGTTTTACAACTCTTCCCCTCTAAAAATAAAATTTCGTCATCGAAATTTGAAGTCGCAAAGTTAGACGAAGTCGTAGCAAAATCGCAAAAGATCGTCACAAATATTCTCACGCCCGGGGAGGTCCTTCCAAAAAGGATCTTCAAACCAAATAGTTTCTCATGACTCAATCAAAACAAGGTGGGTTCAGTCACGAATCATATTCAGAAAACTCAGGGTGCCAAATAACTCTCAAACAAAGATTCATTCATTGGTGTACGAAATGGGTTCTAGGAAAACTTCATAACCGCGAACGTAACACACGAGTCTCCAGAGTCATAGTGATAGCAAAGGGTTTAACAATCGGTAATCGTAGTAGGGAGTTCAAAATTGTTTCAAACGCCAAAGGTGAGACATAGAAGGGTAGTTTTCAATATTTGACTGATCACTCAACAAATTCCTTGCCAGAATAAAATTTAAGTTAACTATCCAAAGAAAGACGGATCAGCATAGCAAAACTTATCGTTCAAAAGTGAGAGGGAAACATTCTTATACTCGTGGTTACAACCACAAGACTTCTCATAGGGACGGGGATGGATGAAACGAAATCAAATAGTGTCGGAAGATTCATAGGTACTTATCAAAAGAAAAAGACAAATAACAAAACATATTCAGTACGTCATCGCCATGGGGGTTCTCAGAGTGCCCGAATAGGCATCAAAGTGATTAACAAAACGATCAGAGTGAAACGCGGGTCTTTATCAAAAGATTAACAAAAGGAATCTGAAGATAAGGATCAAACAGTGTCGGCAATCATTATGCAATTTCAATGCCTTCACGATTTAGATCAGGTTCAAATCTTAGGTGGTGCAAAGTATAAGCTTTCGATTTCCAAAAGTGATATCAACATACTCTAACCAAAAACAAAGCACGAATCAGAGTGATGCGGAAGCAAAGATATTTAAGCAAATGCCTTATAGTCTACCCATTCCTCACCGGTCAAAACTTAGGTTCCTATGGGGAAATCCTAAAGCAAATTTTCAAAGGTTGACTTACGAGCGCCTACAGGGAAAACTTAGTGGTCCTAACTTACACAGGTCAAGGGTAAATGTATTACGAATCACAGCCTGTCGCTCTGATACCATAATTGTAACACCCCAACCCGACAAGGGTAAAGATATCACAAAAATGGTTTCATATCAGATCAAAACAAAGTATACATTTACAGTAATACAAGAATCTCAAAGGTTACAGATGAAATACCGAAATTACAAGGTTACAAATGCGAATACAAATTCTAAAAATATAATATCTTCTAATCAACTCTAATCCAGAATAACTATCAGGTCTTCTAAGTCCAAAAGTCTCTTCACTCATACCCAGCTTCCAACTAAAAACCTGCCGCAGGGAAAGAAATGCGGCTGAGCTTAAAAAGCCCAGTGAACAGATATATAACGAAAATGAAAACGAAAGCAAAAGGAAACGAACATATATGGTATAGTGAAATGGAATAACATAAGGTATAGACAAAGGTACAAAGTAAGAAAGGGAAAAGGGTCAGTAATCCACCACGAGCCCGAACACAAATCAAATATAGTAACCAAATCTTCATAATCATATAGAGGGGAGACCTCTAAGATAATCAGATAATATGAGGGGTGTCCTCATTCTTCAAATGGAGTAGCTAACTCCCGAACTTGTGAAAGACGTGGATTCCACCCATGCATCAGTCACAGAACAATAATATAATATCAAATCATGTTAAGTCCACGAACACGGACACGAACCTAGGATTGCAACCCATACGTCCCCCGAACAATAATATTGGCCATAATAAATATAATGTGCATGCAACGAACAATATGGGAACGGTGTGAGAAATCACTCACCCACACGTGAGTCATGCCACTGGTGCATCAATGACACGGCCATGTTACCTTCATGGCTAGGAAACGAACTTGGCTCGGGTATCAAACTGAAGGGTCAAAGGTCCAAATCACAGCAAAGATCCAAATCATAGCAAAGGTTCAAATAGTCTAAGTCATCGAATCATGGTCAAAGTTCCAATATCAAAGCAAAGGTTCAAAATCAAATGGTTCATTTAAAATAATCTTTATCAAATGATTTTCATAAAAATAATCTTTAATAACGGTTTTCACAAAAGTAGTCTTTAAACGTAGTTTTCATAAAAGCTTAGCCAAATTCCAATTAAAAGTGGTATCGCATATTTCATAAACATCAATTTAAAATAAGTTTTCCTCAAAGCATTTCCATGATATAATTAAAAAGGTTTTCACATCTAGTTACCAAAATCAAATGAACCTTCGAAGCATCAAGTGATACGAATACTAATATCCCAAGGTAACGAATGAATATCAAACGGATCATTATAGAGGCTCAAGGCGAAAAGGGTCATATCGAACATCAAAGTCAAAATGAATCAAACAAACGAACCAAAGTGTAGGGGAACATAGCAATGGCTTAGGGAATCTTAAAACGAATCAAGATCAATGAGTCATGAGAGGGAAAACACCCTTACTGAAAAAGGGTAGAATATCTGTACCTTATTCGAAACAAAAGCAAACAACGAAAGAAAAATCACGAGATGATCACTCCCGCTTCACGGAACCTATACGAATTAAATACCAAATATTACTTTAAGTTTCAATGAATTTTAGTATGCTTTCCATTTTTAGTAACTTTCTATCTTTAGTAAGTTCCTGTTTTAGTAAGTTTTCTTAAATTAGCAAAATTAGTCATTTATCGTTAATGTTACCATTTAGTCCCGTTAAATTCGTTAAAATGACAAAGTACTCGAATTAGGATTTATTATGATAATGTATGCAAGTTTAGGGTTTTTAATGTGTTTAAATAATATAGTATGGGTGCTATATGAAAAATAGAGGAAAAGCTACAATGTGTCATGTGTCTTCTCTATTCCTAACAGTCAAGACGTCACACCCACTTCCCTTTGATTTGATAATTCGAGCATAGGACCAAAAGAAGAAGGAAAGACAGTTACTCTAGCCATACTGTACTTAAATAGCTTTCCTTATTATATTATATATTACCAAACCATTCATACAACACAACCTTCAAGACCACGACACCCTTTTGTTTTGTTGATTATAAACCGAAAGCAACCATGCCTTTTCTTTTCTTTAGCTCTTAGGACTAGGTATATAAAGTATGTTTGCGTCATAATAGAGTGGGTCGAACACAGGTTCAATATTACAGCTTCTCTATGTCGATATGAAAGGTTTATAAAAAGTGTTATTTTATGTGAAACAAGTGGTGATAACATGAGAGTTTATGGTCGAAATACATAACAGGTTCAACAAGTTGTGACCCCTTTTTGTTGTTGTTTGATGTAGAGAGAAAAAAAGAAAGAAAGAACACAGGATGACATGTTGGTCTCTTTTAACTCGACACCACTCCAAACACACCCATGGCTGTCTTGTTTTACCCTAGCTCGACCCAAACCAGCATGTAAGCATAATCTATATTTTAGTTCGAACAAGGATTAATTCTATACGTGCCTGTTCTAACAAATCAAAGCAGAAAATCATGAGTGTCGAACTAGATATGGGTCGAGACATATGCAAGCTTTACAATCGTTATTTTGGGTGGAAACTAGTTGTGATTTCATGTGACCCGTTATGATTTTATGTGAGTTAAAAGTCGTAAACATGCACGTTTCTATTCCACGATTTGAATATGGTTCATGTGACTCATCAAACGTATGCAAAATAGATTTAACGAGAGGGAATGAACAAGGTTAGATACCAATACCCTTGATGCGTGAATACGAGAAGGAGAAGGTCGACTCACAGCAAGAGTTTTCAGCCGCAAAACCCTAGCCCAAAAATCCTTTCGAACAGCCTTCAACCAACGATTAAGACACCACTTTGCAACTGCTGTAGCACTACCACTACTGCCACCAAGTAGAGGTCACAAGAACCTCTTTTTGCAGCCTCGTTTTGGATCGGACAGAGGAGGAAAAAAAAATAGCAGTCGAGCTTTTGTGTGGCGTTTTTAGGGTTTGTGTTTTGAGAGGATTATGTCAAGGATATAAAAGAATGAGTGTGCATGATGGGATCTTAGCTGGAAACGTGTGGATGGGCCCAACATTTGGTAAATTGCTTGAATTGTGGCTCTTGATTATGGGCCATATTAAGTGATAGGATATTTTTCTAAAATGATATATTGCAAAATTTTGGTTATAACATGTGTTATAGGCGTGGGACTTTATTATTATTATTATTCTTTTTTGTTAGTTAAAATGTGTACTTTTGTTTTATTGTTCAACTATTAAAGTTAAATACTTAAGGCATAACGGGAATTAGATATCGTAATGTTTTAAACGTCATTTTATTATATTGGAGATCAAGGGTAATTTGGGTATTTTACGTATTCAGAAATTCTGGGTTTTACACTCTTATATCTGTCTCTGTCTCTCCTGCTGAAAAACCGTCATCTGAGTGCGTGTCTCGACCATCTTCGTTTGTATCCTGGTCTAACCCTCCTGTAACTTCATCCTCTCTGTCACGAGGTCATGGATAGTATCCTCGACCGTCTCGATGCGGTCGAGAGACACCCCATCAGTGAAGCTCAGTAGAGTGTCTATCTGCTCCTCATGGCGCTCCAGTCGCGTCATGATAGTGGAGGGAGTAGGTGTATGGGCAACTGCTGCCCTAGAGGTCTCCCTAGTCTCGAAGACTCGAGCTAGAGGGGTAAAGCCTGGAGGAAACAGCAAGGATGAGGAAGTATAGGAAGACGAATCATCAAAAGGCAAGGTTCGGGAAAGCGACTCATTAGGATATGATGTGCGGGCCAGGTTCTGAGGGGGTAAGTCCTCCTCAGGTGTCGACTCCCAACGATGAGGTGCAAAAGGGTATGACTGATCATATCTAAGGGTGATGTCGGGGATAGGGGTGGTAATGGTGGTGGTATTATAGGAACCAATAGTACTTGTACCCTCTTAAGGGCAGTGTGAATCCTGATGGGACCATTAGGTTGACTCCTAAATGGTCTCATGAAAGGCTCAGGCTCATAAGGCTGTAGAACTCTGACTCACCTGCGCTAGATAACTGGTGCAGGTGGGGGGTGGTATAGGAAGGGAAGTCTCTGTGTCAGGTGCAGGTAGCCACTACTGTGACTGCATGTACTGGTCGTACGATAGTGGGGTGTAGGTGGGAGGAGCTGAATGGTTCTCTGGAGGAGGCGGTGGAGTATCTGCCTCGTATCCTGAAGAAATATGTGCTCGCCTAGCTTGCACATACGGGTCATCTAATAGAGGTGAATTAGGGTTGCCTGCCGGTACAACAGGTGTCATTGGTGGGGTAGGAACAACTTCACCCTCCTCGAAGGGCTCCGTTTCACCAGATAAGACACTTGACACTGTAGTAGTTAGGGTACTAGGAAACACTGGTGAAGTAGTGGACGATAGAGTATCCTCAGTCTCCAAATTAGATGGTAAGGCGGTAGGGTGAGAAGCTGAAGACATGGTACTGTAATAATACCGGAAATAGTAAATGTAAGTCATCAATATAGAATCAAGTATATTAAAGTTGACATGAAATAATCTATTAAGCAACATTCTATGCATGGTGTTGAAAATATGTAGGCACGAAGGGCGTAAAGTGGTATGGTGTAAAATGGTCCATTTTGAAAGCATAGTTATAGTCCAGTGTTTAAAATACACTTGGTTCTCTATAACCATGGCTCTGATGCCAATCTGTAACACCCCCTAAATTTCAACTTAACAGCGGAAGACTAATAGGGGTATTATTTAGAGGATCACAGTCATAATTATAGAAAACGACTCAAAAGAGGCGTTTTAAAAGTTATTATCATTCATTTAATAATTCAAGTACAAAAGGGATTCCATAGTTTAGCATCTCACAAAAGATATAATAGTTTAAAATGAATGATAGAGTTTATTTGACACCAAAACCAATAGTTTATTACCCACTCTGTGCCTCAAACGCTCCATCAGTTACCTGAGATAAACATGCTAAAAGTCAACAAAATTGTTGAGTGAACCCATAGCGTTTATATATAATAATCAGTTGAACACAAGTCTCAATTTGTATAATTGTATAGAAACACAATTATAGTAGAAATAGTAATATTGCAGTTTAGTATATTGCCCTAAGTCTCATGACAAGCAAACGTTAACATGTGTGATACCATAGAAATGGTATAAATAATATACACCATAAAATGGTGTAAGTATGAGGCCCTCGTGTAGGAATTTGCCATCTTCCTATTATTTATCAAATAAAGTGCATTTGGTTACCATTCCGGCTAACACAAATGGGGCGTCAACTGCCAATAGATCTATTCACTATATTCGCGTTCACTCGCAAGTGATTAATGGTTCATGATATGAGGGACTTTTGGCAATAGTGGTAACTTAGGCAATATCAATCAGGTATAGCATACAGAAAAATACTTGTGTTCAGGTTTGTAGCATGTATCTCCCCACGAGTTTAAAATACATATAAAAGTGGGACTATGAGCTCACCTCAGCTGTAGTAGACACAGTAAAGTGACGTCAAATGTAATATGGGAACGGCTCCAACACACGACCTGAATAATATGGAAGTCTGAGATTTCGATAGTTTAAGCTTGACTTAACGCGAATAAAGATTATAGAAATAGTATTAGATATCATCTCCTCCAAAGTTTAGGGGATGATAAGTTATGTTATTAGTTAAAAAGCTTCGTTATATATATTTATATACGTAACGTCATTTAAATAATTTTTACGCAATGTCTAAATGTTTTCTTAGGATATAAATTTATAAAACATTAGTGTGAATATATAAAAATAAAGTTACTGAATAAGCCTTTAAGTTATATGAAATTTACACTTTTAACCCTAACGGTAAAACCTTTACATTTTTAGTCCAAAGTTATAATATATTTGCATTTTAGGTTTATACTATTCTAATATAACATTTCAACACTCATGGTTTTCAAATATTTATTTTCCACCCTTAAATTACCAAAATGACAGTTTTGACACTAACTCATAGGAAAGTTACACTTTTAACCCATTTTGCGTAACTTTTGCATTTCTAGTCCAAAAATCACAATTTTTAGAGTTTATCATTTCTGTTTACTAAATAAGTTTCTAACAGCTTATTAAAGTTTATAAGACAGCTTATTTCCTGAAAATAGCTTATTGTCGAGTTATTGGGCCTTAAGGGTCCATTAGCAGACCGTTAACATTTTTAAAGGGTGGCTTGAATGTGGGCTTAAAATGGATCATATTCAACTTAACAAAACTGCTTATTTGTAAAACTGCTTTTTGAGTTTATTGGGCTTTTAAAGCCCACACGGTAAGGTTTAAGGTTTAAGAAAACGTTCAAGTGCACTTAGTTTATAGGTTTGAAAAGGTAATACGTAAGCTTATCTAGGTAGCTTATTAGCACAGCTTATTTGTTTAGCTTATGAAGAAATGGGCTGGGTCGTTAGCCCGATATGGTACATGTCCAAAAGTGACTATATGGCCTGTTTTCTAGGCGACACAATGAAGTGGTCCGGTTTTAATACTATGGTATATTATGGTACGATGTCAACATGATTATAAAACGAGTATCAAAAACTTAGTAAACGTTAATATAAGTTATTAATGGTTATACTACTTCATGCATGGCCATACAAGGAATGAGGATGCCATATTATAAACGAAGGTGGTTAACGAGAGTACAAAATAGATGGTGAAAGCTAGGAAGGGTACGATGGAAGTTTAAACGTGCAAGTAATATGAGTAAATATGTATACGTATGGAAACAAGGATGAGTGACTTACAACACCAACAAAGGGTGGGGACGATACCAAATATGGACTAGGGATCAAAGTGTAACAACGTGTCTCGTCCAAGAATCCAAAAACGTATCAAGACCAATGCCTAGTGACTTGGAAGATGGAATAATCCCTTGGAAAGCTGGCCCTTGCTTCTCGTATGCACTTCCGTAGGAAGAATACTTGGATGATGAACTCAAATAAGTACATTTTATTACTATCATTTATCCTACTAATTTGACTTGTTTTACTATATTATGTATGAGGATTGATACTTAATCGTTTACTTTTGTAATTCTCAGTTGAAAACAAGCATTTGGTGAAACTTGGCGATTTTGGACTAATTATGGAGCAAAACATGCATAAAGTGAAGAGTCTACTGAAATGGACAAGATCAAGTCAAATCTGCTCCAGATGCGCCGCATCTCACTCATTACATGCGCCGCATCACTATCAAGATCTCACCTGATACGATCCAAGATACAAGAGGACATGCGCCGCATCCAAAGATGAAGATACGCCGCATCTTCTGGCGGTGTACGAATATTCCTGAATATTATAATCTTGGACCCCACGCGAAGTTAAGTACATGCGCCGCATCTACTTATAAGATGCGCCGCATCTCACCCTCAGACAGAAACTATAAATACCCCAAGACCAGACGAATTCCGTGGCTTTGTATACGACATATATAATAACCAAAGACCGAAGGACAGAAACCTAGGACGAATTCAGTCAAGGTAGCAGCACAAGACACACCCAAATCAAAGATACAAGAGCTGTAAGAAGGTGCTGCATGTGTTTAATTCATTAAGTAGTTTTGTTTTATTGTGTTAGTAAACTTTAATTCATCAAGATTGGTGGCTTGTGTAATGTGACAACGGAAAGGTTGCACTCCCTTAAAACTACTTTCTCATCAATTAAAGTTTATATGTTAGTGTCTTTGGTGACTTTTATTAGTGCATTGATAACCTCTGTGGCTAGCTGAGCGTTGATCGGGTCGCCATGCCTCTGCCCTCGCCTGTTTATTAGATGCCTATGTATTCTATGGTCTGTAGAAAAGTAGGAGAAAGATAAACGGGATAGTCATAAGTAATCATTAAGGGTTTACTCGCCGATAAGATTAGAACCAACGAGAAAGGACTTAATCTCGGTGCGTCGCATCGAACTATACACTTCATATAACACTAGCAATAAAACAAGTGACAAACTACTTATCATAAGGACAACCCTCTTATTGTCTCAAGTATTTATCTGTGTACGTGTGTGCTACTTGCTGATTCGTGCCTATTGGTTTAGTTTATTATTTAATTGCAACCAAATCATGCCAGTCTCTCAGGCTGAACCCCCTTGCGTTAGATTAGATTGTATAGCTAACTTAATATATTAAAATACTGATTAGAATAACTAGATAATACGTTCCACTCTTAGTGATCGACACTCTACTTACCATTATATTCATACTGACCGGGTACACTGCTCGTTAAGTGTGTGTGTTATTGATAAGTCAGCTAAATATAAATTTAAAACTTGATTAGGCATTAAAACTGCTAAACCGCAACGACACAACGCAGCACATCAAGTTTTTGGCGCCGCTGCCGGGGAGTGAATTGTTATTATCTGTTAATTTGATTAGTATTTTAATTAGGTTTTTAATTTTTTATCTAACCGCTAATTTTGTTGTGTATTAGTTTAATTTGCATTCATTGTACTATTTTGCATATTTTCTGTTTTTGTGTGTTATTTGTTTGCTTTTATTTGTGTTTATTTTCGTTTGTGTGTTTTTATTTGTTTTTATTTTTCGTAATTTTTGTTTTCTGCTATCGTTGTACTGAGTTAAATCGAACGATACGGCGTATCTGATTTCTCAGATACGGCGTATTGCGTTCAATTTTTTTTTATATAATACAACGCGTTTAATTAATTCGATACGACGCATCTTTCCCCAAGATACGGCGTATCTGTTTTTAATAAGAAATTTTTTCTATGCGATAAAGCGATACGACGCATCTTTTCCCCAAGATACGGCGTATCTATTTTTGATAAAAAAATTTTCTAAACGTTAACGCCATACGACGCATCTGCTCTTGCAGATACGGCGTATCTATTATTTTAATTAAAAACAGTTTTCGATTAATTAAACAGATACGGCGCATCGATCTCTATCGATACGGCGTATCTTCTGAATCAAAAATCTCGTATTTTGAAACGTAACGAAGATATGGCGCATTAACTTTTGTTAATACGACGATTTAATTTTTAATAAATATCGATTTTTGATTAATTTAATTCGATACGGCGCATTCATAATTTCTAAGCGGCGTATCTATTTTCTGAATAAAGTCTGATTAATTTTAACGATTATAAGATACGGCGTATCCAACTTTTTGGATACGGCGCATCGTCTGCAGATATCAGTTATTTTTATTCTTATATCCGTTTCTATATTCATTAATCTCTCTTCTAGCGAACAAATCCTACTGATGATTTTACCTTTGATGACAGGATTTGCTATGGAAGACATGTCAGTTAACGGATATCTTGCTAAGGAATGCTTGCTTTCAGATTCATTCAATGTACTCATGATCGATGCAGATTTATTCTCTTGGGAGACCCCTCTTGAAGCTGCTTTTAAGGAATTCATGCGTTTATGCAACATTGACAAAGGGGTATTCTCTTATGATGTATTTGCGAGGTACACTGGAGAAGAATTGTCGCTCTTATGGCCTATCATTGAAGCCAAAGGATTGAACTGGACTACTATCGAAGAAGATGATGGGAAATTCTATCTTGCATACATGGACTCGAGCAACAAAAGCTGTGGTGGAGGCAATACCCAAATCTCTTACATGCCTTATTCCGAACAGTACTGGGGATTAAATGAGAACTATCTGGACGATGAAGGAATTTATGCTGTGGCGGAGTTACTATTTCATGGCAGGTTGGTAAGATTGATGGACCTCTCGCTCAATGATTGGCTAGAACTTAAATATGGTAGTCAGGAATTCGCCCCTGCAAATGAAGTCAAGCTGATTATGACTTCATGGTTGACTCGGAGTTTTAAGAAGCAATTTAACGAGTTCATGGAGATAAGAAGGAATATGATTGGAAAGGCTTGCTTTGACGTTAACCACGATCCTAACGATGTTGATTTTTCAGAGTGGTTGGCTAGTAAGTTTAATAACCATAAGAGTATGGATCGAGCTACTAAGGATGCATTATGGGTATATTGGATGAGAGGAGATGACGAAGAAGTAGAAAGCGACTATGGGTCGTCACTTCATGATTCAACAGTCAATGAGGGCATTGAAGAATTATTCAGAATTGACATTGATGTGTTCGATTATGAGACACCCTTGTGCAAGCAGTTCAAGGAATTTAACTACCTTCTTCGAGTCGACGATGATGTGCTTACTGGAGATTTACCAGGATTCAAGACTTATGATGATTTCAAAAACACCTGGTACTACGAATGGAATGACCAAGTACCATGGGTTTGGGATAAACCAGGGGAATTTGAGCACATTAATCACACCTGTACACCCTTTGTTTTCAAGGATGGAAGTAGTGTTTGGCCGACCTGTGATTATAAGAGTGACGGAACCTGTAATGGGGGAAGTATTATTGGGATGAAACGGGTTGGAAAAGATGTAACCTTTGAAGATTATGAGTGGTACGATAATGTTGAAGACTGCCCACGAAAAACTGAAGCTTTGCAAGAAAAGGGTAGAATTGAACGCTTGAAAGGACTTAAGGGGACATCGGATACTACTTTCTGGGAATGGGTGCATGAACAATTTGATGATTACACGAAGCTTAGTCGACGGCTACAATGGGAATTGGAAAGAGAATGGGAGGCAATTCAAGATGATAGGAATGAGTCATTAATTGATGAACTAGATGACTATTTGATTAAGGATCCTTATTTTAAGTATGTTGATAATGACGAGGAAGAATTCACCAAAAGAAAGTGTCAACTACTTGGAATCCCTTATAATAAGCCACCCATGATTATTTCTGAAAAGTTTAAAATCATCAAATATTCTTTGGGACCAGAGGAAGAGTATGTTGCGACGACGACCAAGAGTTATACTAGATTAAGTCGAACGGAGGAAAACGTCGCTGAACTATACGGGAACATCTATCGGATGAAGGAAGAAGGATGGACCGTGACAAGAACTAAGTGAAGAGCTGAACGTGAGTCTAACTTGAAGACTCTGGAATAAAGACAAGTGCTTACCGGGAGACAACCCGGATTTATCTTTTTATTATTCTGTTTATGTGTCGAGTCAGTCAGACCGCCGATGATACGGCGCATCTCCATCCTGAGATGCGACGCATCTCCTGCAATGGTCATATCTTTATTTTTCTGCAATTTTTATTTTTCGAATTTAAAACTTTTTATCAGTTTATTTAAATGCGGCGCATCCCTGGTTAAGGATGCGGCGCATCTTTTATTCTGATCCGTATTTATTCCAGGCTCGATACGGCGTATCTTCTCCCATAAGATACGGCGCATCGACTGACCTGATGATTTTCATTTTTAATTTTTATGTTTTATTTTTACCTAACTACTAATGTGTTATGCAAGTTGAACCTTTCTTACCTTAGGTGTGTTTTGAAGCCTTGGTGGTATTATAGATTCCTGCATTTCCTGTGGATACATCTATTATGAAGCTTAAACGTTCTAATCCACAAGAAAGATGACTTTTGCTCTACTACTAATGGAGGATCATACCGAGCAAATCTCAGGGGAGTTTTTCTGTTCTAATTCTTTTATTTTCCAGTTTTTAACCTTTTATACAAACAACGAGGACGTTGTTTAACTTAAGTGGGGGGATTGGAGAATTAGAACACTTAACACTTACTTGTCCTAAACTTTTCAAAATATGCTTAAAATGTGCTTAATATATCAAAATTTAAAATTTTTAGCATGTTTTTGTTTAAAGTCTAAGTTGCATAGCTGCACACATGACGTTATTTTCAAAAATTGTGATTTTTCAAAATTCACAAATCTATGAGTGTGCCGGTGACTTGTAAACTTTAGAACTTGGCTTGTATACTATTCGAGACCACCATAATAAGTATTATTTTATATAATTGGAATGACTTGTCTAAATTGGTAAATTTCTAGGATTACACCCAAATAGCCTTATATGTTATGTGTTATTAGCTAACTACACTGGTTAGTTAACCCCCGTATAAACCCTTTTGTTACTCTCATTTTTAGAGTAAGATACCCCTAGAAAAACACTCAGAGCCATTCCTTTCGTTTCATAGACCTATGTTTAAAAATTTTCGTTACACCTTACACCTTAGCCTACCCTGTAGATTAAAATCCGTGGTTGGTTAATTGCTATAGGCAAAGTGTATTTCCTTACATTACCTGTGTTCGCGTGCGTAATTCATTATCTATGGTTAGGTCGGGAAATTGCACAATGCAATTGGAGTGAAAGTAAATATTGTATATCTTTGAGTTTGTTTTTCGTGTGTTTACTGCTTTCACTATTACCGTTATTTCTGAAGTTATAAAAAGTATAAAAAATTATCCAGAATTATTGTTTTAGTGATGTGGTGAAATTTTACACATCTATGTTAGTGTCAAAAAAAAAAAAAAAAAAAAAAAAAAAAAAAAAAAAAATAAATAATAAGAAAAGAAAAAGAAAAAGAAAAGTTGGATGTTTGATTTAACCAACGATGTAAAGTTATGTAAGTGGTCGATATCACCACTAGTTGTTGTATTATATTTATGGATTGAAATGGGAGTTGGCAGTTATGGGAACGTCAACTAAGGTTTATTCTTTGATTAAGATCTTGTTGAGTATAATTCTGTTCTACCTAAAGCGTGTGTTTCAAGTGTTAAAGCGTGAGTTATTCAATGATATGAGTCTTATTCATGGGATGGTTGGGATAGTGATTAACCACACTTAGGATTTTAATTTATTTGTTTTGTTTATTTTTTATTTTTACACCAATTTATATCCCAAATATTATCCATACCCTGTATTATTCTTTATCCGACCAAACCTTTGATTTATTGAGATTAGGGATTTGAGCAATCTTAAGTATCGTAGTCGTGGATTCGGCTATGTATTTATGATTTTGTCGCCCTTTTTGATATATTATTATTGGTGAAGTTTGGGCCTATCTTTAGCCTATTCGAGTTAAGGATTTGAGCAATTGCAAGTATCGTGTTCGTGGATTCGATCATGTATTTGTGATTTTGTCGCCTTTTCTGGAATTTGAGATCGATAGAGATTAAGAATAATTAACCTTTAAGCCTAAAAACCCTTTTTACCGCTTTAGACTTGTTATTCCTTAGCTTTAGTGGGGGAGATGTGTATACTTGCCAAGCTTATGATAGAATATTCGTCGCGACTGGACAGTTAAACGATTAGATTTGCTTTTATCAGATTATTTTATTTTACTTCTAATTCGTTAAGTGTTTAGTTGTGTGATTATGATAAAACGAATACATGCTTAAATATAAAAATACATCCTAATATCTTTTAGGATACATTTTCATAAGTTTTAATCTAAGGTTTACTTGGGGACAAGTAAAGTTCAAGTGGGGGGATATTTGATGAACTCAAATAAGTACATTTTATTACTATCATTTATCCTATTAATTTGACTTGTTTTACTATATTATGTATGAGGATTGATACTTAATCGTTTACTTTTGTAATTCTCAGTTGAAAACAAGCATTTGCTGAAACTTGGCGATTTTGGACTAATTATGGAGCAAAACATGCATAAAGTGAAGAGTCTACTGAAATGGACAAGATCAAGTCAAATCTGCTCCAGATGCGCCGCATCTCACTCATTACATGCGCCGCATCACTATCAAGATCTCACCTGATACGATCCAAGATACAAGAGGACATGCGCCGCATCCAAAGATGAAGATACGCCGCATCTTCTGGCGGTGTACGAATATTCCTGAATATTATAATCTTGGACCCCACGCGAAGTTAAGTACATGCGCCGCATCTACTTATAAGATGCGCCGCATCTCACCCTCAGACAGAAACTATAAATACCCCAAGACCAGACGAATTCCGTGGCTTTGTATACGACATATATAATAACCGAAGACCGAAGGACAGAAACCTAGGACGAATTCAGTCAAGGTAGCAGCACAAGACACACCCAAATCAAAGATACAAGAGCTGTAAGAAGGTGCTGCATGTGTTTAATTCATTAAGTAGTTTTGTTTTATTGTGTTAGTAAACTTTAATTCATCAAGATTGGTGGCTTGTGTAATGTGACAACGGAAAGGTTGCACTCCCTTAAAACTACTTTCTCATCAATTAAAGTTTATATGTTAGTGTCTTTAGTGACTTTTATTAGTGCATTGATAACCTCTGTGGCTAGCTGAGCGTTGATCGGGTCGCCATGCCTCTGCCCTCGCTTGTTTATTAGATGCCTATGTATTCTATGGTCTGTAGAAAAGTAGGAGAAAGATAAACGGGATAGTCATAAGTAATTATTAAGGGTTTACTCGCCGATAAGATTAGAACCAACGAGAAAGGACTTAATCTCGGTGCGTCGCATCGAACTATACACTTCATATAACACTAGCAATAAAACAAGTGACAAACTACTTATCATAAGGACAGCCCTCTTATTGTCTCAAGTATTTATCTGTGTACGTGTGTGCTACTTGCTGATTCGTGCCTATTGGTTTAGTTTATTATTTAATTGCAACCAAATCGTGCCAGTCTCTCAGGCTGAACCCCCTTGCGTTAGATTAGATTGTATAGCTAACTTAATATATTAAAATACTGATTAGAATAACTAGATAATACGTTCCACTCTTAGTGATCGACACTCTACTTACCATTATATTCATACTGACCGGGTACACTGCTCGTTAAGTGTGTGTGTTATTGATAAGTCGGCTAAATATAAATTTAAAACTTGATTAGGCATTAAAACTGCTAAACCGCAACGACACATCGCACGCATCCGTAGGAAGAATACTTGGAAGATTTTTTATAGTGAATGTTTGTGAGTGTACGTATGAAATGATATGCATGGGACTACTTATAACTCTTTCTTTAAACACAACATGGGTTGATGGGATATCAAAGAGATTAGTATAAGGGAGTTTGGGAAACCAAGAGCTAGGCCTAGAGTATTTGAGCGAGTTTGAAACTAGTTTAAGAGAGTTACAAATGTGAAGGGATCGGTTTTAGTGAAAATAAGAAGGCAAGTGGATTGGTTTTGGTGTGCTCGACATTTTATGTGTCCAACCGACTTAATATTTGACCAAATTATTTAAGAAACATGTGTTGAGACCTATGGAACCCTCTTGGTTAAGAAACGAGGCAATGAACTAGGAAAATACAAGTTTTAGTGAGTTTGGTTAACACTTAAAGATGCTTGTACAATGGTCAACATAGCTCAGCTTTGGTGTTCGTTTTCCTATTAAACTATCGTACCAAATTTATATTTTTGTCATTCCTGAATCCTTGTTGTAAGGTGAATCGATTCATGTATTTGGTGGCACGATTTATATATTGAAAATTCAAATAAACGAGGCCAAGTGATGGCATGGTGAACCGGTTAGTAATAAAAGAATAAAGGCTAATGGGCTTAATATTAACGGGCTTGGTTTTAGTCTTTTGGGCTTAATAATAAATAACAAAGATCCGGTTTGGATTTGTTCGCGAGTTGGAATATCGTGGTACGTGTGTGAGCTCTTTCCAAAGTAATGTGAATCACGTAACATCGTTCTGATTCATTGCAGCATAAAAAAAATAAATAAATAAATAAAATAAAATAAAATAAAAAAATTGCTTGTAAAAATGGTTAGGTAAACTGTAATGATAGATTACTTCTTGATTAACATTTACAAATGACTGTGAAATTTTACGGGATGCTACAATAACCCTTGTTTTAAACCTGTATTATAATTACGTTGGCTACACCGGTCAAGTAATTTGCCACACCCTTGCGATGTACTCATCTTTAGTACACGATACTCCTAGTACACCCCTCAGAGCCTATCTTTTTCGCGGTTCTCGTGATATTTTGGTGGATTCCGAAATATTAATGAAGAACATTATTTACAATCCACCCCCAAATGTACACCCAAATCGCCTTAGCCTACCTTGTATGCACTCACTTTTAGTGCATTATTGTTATTTGTTAAACCCTTTGTCAATTGTCTAATCGGTTATATGGTTGCTAAGTCGAGTCATATCTTGTAAATATAGTTTTGGGACGATTGAGACCCATGGGTAAAAGTACTAGTTGTTATGTAGTAATGGGAAAGAACGCCAATGATTATTACCCCCATATGTGCGTTAATGTTTAAAGTACTCCAAGTGTTTTAACTTTCTTAAATCGGGTCATTAGTTAGTTATGTGTAAAGTATGAAAAATTCAAGTGTAGGGAGGTTGTAAGATCCCTTTTTTGTATTATTTTGGATGGTAGGGCAAGAGTGTATGAAAAAAAATCAAAAAAATGATAAAAAGAAAAAAAAAAAGTAGAAAAAGAAAAGCGGAAAAACATACGGACTACCATCCCGTTTCTTTTGTGTTTAAGTCAAAGATAGTGTCAAGAAAAATACAAAAAGAGTTAGTAGTTAGCGAGTCGAGTCGAGTCTTGGCTTAGCAACGCCTCATTGTACATGTAATTGACCAAGATAATTGACTTGCCACCAGTAAAATTCCCTATATCCAACAAACCGTGTTTTCCATACCCTTACACCTAACGTTACAACCCTTGAAAAGCCCTTTTTGATAGTTTATCCTAGGTGCTTACGCCAAAGTGGTGGAGGTTTGATCCGTTCCCAAGCCTATGGTAATTTATGTACTATGACAGGTAGAGAGTGTTTAAATTTCAATTTTCCAGATGTGAGAATCCAAACACTTTATGTGAGGTGCTAGTATATAATTTTCGTGCTTATTTTGGCTAACGTGGAACGATTGTATGTTGTAATTACTTTTATATTAATGTTAAAGGACCCCTAGCTTGTAAATTGATTACAGTAAAAGGTCATTTGCTAGAGGACAAGCAAATCCCAAGTGTAGGGATATTTGATAAGGATTTATTTGGTACATTTTTAAGGGGTCATTTAAACAAAAAATCGAGTAAATATGATCAAGTTTTGCCTAAAATCGTTTCTTTTTGTATTTTAGGTACTTAGGACGAGAATTATGGAAAACGACACTTTTGGAGCATATTTGGACGATAAAGTGAAGAAAACGACGAAGTCACGAAAAGTACGTCAGACTTGGAGGTCTGACGGCGTCACTAGACACAACGTGACGTCGTGCCTTGTAAAATCGTGGAAGATTTCTAGTGTTGAGCTAACAAGTGACGCCTCAGAAGATTTTGAAGGCTTTATAACCTGACGCCGTCAGGTGTAAAGTGGAGATGGGCGTCACTCTTTATGCTAACAAGAGACGGCTCAGAAGGATTTTACAAGTGACGGCCTAAGATCCTTTTCTGACGCCGTCAGAGCGGTGATTACATAGACGAAACCCTAAACCACGGCGAGTTGACGGCGTCAGAGGCTATAACCTGACGCCATCAGAACTACATGCACCAATAAATATTCATGATTTTTTTGCGAGAGTGTGGTTTTTTTTTTTTTTTTTTTCCTTCTCTTTTGTGAGAGTGTGGGGTATTTTTGGTAAAGTATTTTGTAAGACCTACATGCACCAATAAATATTCATGATTTGTTTGCTAAGGAGTGTTTTAGTTAATGGTATGTTAGTAGAGAGGTGATTAGGTGGTGTTGATGTGAGTGACACACTAATAAATATTATTGGTAGTGTTCTACACCTAGCTTTCAAAGCCGAGAGCACAAGGACTTAAATACATACTCCATCCGTCCCTAAATAAGTGTCTATTATTGACTTTTAGAGTATTTTTTTTTTAACTTTGACCTTTAATTATTTTGTTTGTATAATGTAATACTTGATGGAAAATATATGAATGGATTTGATTTTATTGATATAATTTTTATCAAATATTACATAACATAAATGAAATAATTTAAGATCGAAGTAAAAAAAAATAAAATAAAAAATAAAATAAAATAAAAAATCAATATTAGATATTTATTTAAGGACGGAGGGAGTATAACCCTCACAACTAACACTTGTATGAGGTCTAGTCACTAGGAGTCACGAATTTGACACGTTAATACTATTTTACTTACAAGACAAATTTAGTGCATTATTGAATGCTTAGTTTAGAGAAAGTCATGATTTAGCTAAGCTTATAAAATCCGATATTCTAAATCATTTGACATCCCTTACTTAGATTTGTTAACAGATCGAGGACAAATATAAATAAAAATAGTTGACTCAAGAATTCCCTTTAAAGTGAATTAGTCATGATAAAATAGTAGCGATGCTTCCCGGATCCATCTGACATGACTGTAGTTTAATCGCCCGTGAATAGAGAAAATGTCGTACACTCGTTGCAATACAATGCAATATTATACGAAGATTACTATTTAGTATATTTTTGAATCAAAGACATTTCGTTTTAGATGTCCATAGCTGCCTATATATGCATGATGGGAGACGAGGTAAGGAAATCTAGTGTTTCACATGCATTATGAAGGAGAAAATGTGAGACATGACCAGATTGGGAAGTGACCTCATGGATCATTGGTTATTGGTCATTTTCGGATCGTGGCGGACTATCCTAAGACGTGAGAAGATATAGTTATACGTACATCAACTAATCTATGACTTGTTA
The DNA here is from genome assembly GCA_021014915.2 of Artemisia tridentata subsp. tridentata. Classification (NCBI taxonomy): domain Eukaryota; kingdom Viridiplantae; phylum Streptophyta; class Magnoliopsida; order Asterales; family Asteraceae; genus Artemisia; species Artemisia tridentata. The sequence continues at coordinate 383,573,291 of CP139507.1, read as the reverse complement.
TTCTAACGGTGTTTGTGAATAGGGCCTCTATTACTAAGTTGAAAGGGAGATATGTTAGTAGATAATTAAGTTGGCAAAAGTAAACGTGTAAAATGATAAATTACTCTGTTTTGATCACTCGGGTTGGTCGAGGTTGTGCCTAAGATGTACGCGATCTTACGGGGTTTAACCCTTTCTTACAAGATGTATACCTAGTAGATTTTGAACATGAAACCTTTGGTGAGAACGTCGGGTTATTTAACTACTAAACGACCTTTGGGATGCTCTAACTTGGTAGTGAAGTATTTAGATCAATAGTCAAGTTAAACATGCTTGTAAGACTAAATCACAAATATTTGGATCTTAAGATACAAAAGCTCTTTAATCCGTTGAAATCGTGTTTTTTATTCATAAAGTAAAAATTAACAATCATCGCACGTTCCTAACACTGTAACTTCATCATTAATTTTGCATATAAAAAGTTAGCTAGACTAATATTTTCGCTTAATCCTTGTCAACATGTAAATAAAACATTATATAAGATTGATATATACCTTGATCTTAGTTTGGAGTCTTATTATATAAGTTAAACGCTTCTTGCTAGAATAATGTCATCACTACTTCATTATCAACCTGGACATAAAATATTGAGAATAAGTTATACCTTTAGTCCTTGAACTCATAGGCCTATACGGATTTAGTTTTATTTACTGTGTATGCGCTCTTATAGTCCCCAACATCAAGATACCGTTTCGGTGGGGATCCAAATAAGTCATTTAAAAACTTGTTAACAGAAAAGGTATAGATGTCATTTTACCCTTTAATGTTCAAACACCCCCTTAACCCACATAAAGCACACATATATACACTTTTACATAACAACCCAAATAACTTCTTCTTTTACCTCTTCATCCCCACCACCACCCCAACCAATATCACCGTCACCATCACCATCCAAACTGATAACCACAGGTCCACAGCTCCAAAATTTGATTTGGTTTTTCAAGTTTGAGTTATTTAAGATTGAAAACATCGAAAGAGTGAAAGAGACTATGCAAGTAATATTAGTTTATGTTTGGTTTGTAAAGGGGAATTACTATAAGTATCTGAATTGTTATGGGTTTATAAACCTACCATTCTTTGTTGGTATGAGATATTAAGATGTGCCTACATTTATTGGTTTCATTCCTAGTTTTAAAATTAACCCAACAACTAAATACATTGAAAAAAAAAAACAGAATAAAAGTCTTTCCCTCAAATCAATACTATGATACCAAACACCCTGATAAAATCCAAATTTTAAATCACCAATGACAATAATAATGTTGACAAATAGCAAAAAATATTTATCTAAATAACAATCCATTCAATTTTAGTCATCCATTTTATTCATCTAATAAAAACACCAATTTTCATCCCTTTTTTTTAAATTAAAATATTTCGCATGCCGTTAATAATTACGCGAAATTAATTATACTATCGTAACGAGAATTAAATTATATTTCTATAGATATGCACTTCTATATCCTTTCGACGATTTTTTTTTTTTTTTTTTTTTTTTTTTTTTTTTTTTTCAAAATTTTCGCCCAAAAAAATCACATGTGATTTATTACTTTAAAAATCACATGTGACTTGTGAATAATAACAAATCATAAGTGATTTTATAAATAAGAAAAATAACAAATCATAAGTGATTTTCAGAACGGAAATTTTACAAATCTGAAAAATAACAAATCACAAGTAATTTTTACAAATCACATGTGATTTTTCTGGGCAAAAATTTTGAAAAAAAAAATTAAAAACGTCGAAAGTATATAGAAGTGCATATCTAAAAAAGATAATTTAATTCTCGTCGCGATAATATATTTTTTGTAGCTTGAAGATTTACCGTTTGCAAGATATGTTCTTTTGAAAAAAATGTGGAAAATAGATAAAAGCTAAATGAAGAGCTACGATTGTTTACATAATCTGTGATTATTGCGAATCTCACCTCGGCGGTGGTGGAGAAGTTGAAAAATATGGGTTTTTTGTTTTGTATGTGCTCAAATATAGTTGTGTATTTTATATTTTAGTAAAAAGGTGTTTCGGACATGAAAGGCTAAAATAAATAAAATAAAAAACAGCCTCGCAATTGACGAGGATTTCAACGATCATCAGAAGTTGGATCCTTGATGAACCGGTCTTTTGATGTTAGGGACTTTGAAAGCACATACTCAGTGAATAAGACTAAATGCGCAAACTCCCTTGAGTTCAAGAAATACTGGTGTAATTTATTCAAAATTTACCTAAACTCAAAGTGAAATCAAGTTCGATGCAACACAAGAGTATTCTTACGTTAGAGATTTCTTAGGTATATCCATTCGCACATCAAAATGAAATCAAGTTCGATGCAACACAAGAATTTTATTGCATCAAACATGTTTTTTCTTCGACGGACAAACCAAAATTTTGCCCCAATATGTAAATACCATCGTTTGGGCTACTCGGCATGGGCGTGTAAAGCAACTTAGTGACCCAAAGGTAGCGCGCGATCCCCTTGTCTACCAGTCGAGTCACGCGCGAGGGTTAGCACCAAACGAGAAGTTATGGTGAGCTACACACCTAGTTTTGGTTAACTAATTGTGGGCCTCATTTCAATATATAACTGTTAGTTTGTTAAAAATATAATAAATAAATAAATAAATAAAATACACTACATCATTTTTTAAATATAAATATCTCAAAACTTTACCATTTTTATACACATCTTCTCAAATTTCATTCAAACAACATATATTTCATTCCTCGTTATTCAAATGAATTCCGATACGTTTTTATTCACCGACTCAGAAGAAGAACAAGAAATTGTTAGTCGGAACTTGAATTTTATTGGAAGAGCGGTGTCGTTTATTAGGAATAGACGACGAGCAAATCGACGACCGAGAAACCGCGTAGATCGAGATCGTTATGGTGCTCATGACCGTTTAGTCGCCGCCTATTTTAGTGAGAACCTGATGCATATACATTCCGGAAGAGGTTCTGAATGAGTCGCCCCCTTTTCAACGGGATAGTTCGGGAGGTAACTATTCATTATCCATTCTTTCGTAATAATATTGATTGTACCAAAAAAGAAGGCATTTCCGCGTTGATGAAGTGCACCGTTGTAATTCGTTAATTGGCATACGACACGATACCTAATGCTTTGGACGAATATCTACAAATGAGTGAGAAAACTTCCCGTCGATCTCTTGATCATTTTTGTAATTCTGTTATGCAAATTTTTGGTCCAGAGTATTTGAGGAAACCTACTATGACTAATGTTGTAAAGCTTTATCGGCACCACGAAGAAACGCACAGATTTCCGGGGATGTTAGGAAGCCTTGATTGTACAGATTGGGAGTGGTTTGGTTGTCCGAACGCACACAAAGGGCAATATGTTAGACGTGGCTATGGTTCGAATCCGTTCATTTTGTTGGAAGTTGTTGTGTTACAAGACTTATGGATATGACATGCTTTCTTTGGTGTTTCTGGGTCGAACAACGACATCAACGTTTTACAACAATCCCCTTTGTTTAATGATCTCAAAGAAGGAAAAGCAGCAGAGATTCCATTTGTTTCTAATGGCGTAACTTACCCATGGGGATACTATCTTGTTGATGGGATATATTCGGAATTGGTCACAATCGTTAAGACGATTCCAGAACCATCAGATGATGACCACAAGCGAATGAGGTATAAGCAAATACAGGAATCAGCAAGGAAAGATGTAGAACGAGCGGTTGGTGTTCTGAAGAAGAAATGGGCGATACTAGCCAATCCCACATGTAACCACTGTGAAAAATCCCACGTTATAATAATCTAGCACTCAGAATAATTATCCTTTTTCCACGTATATATATATATATATATATATATATATATATATATATATATATATATATATATATATATATATATATATATATATATATATATATATATATCCTTTTTCCATATATATATATATATATTTTATTTGATTGTATCTCCTATCTCATGTGACGTAACTCACATCCCTGATAAACGTGCTCCCACACAGACCAACCTAACGAACCTAATGTTTATTTCATAAACATATCTATATGCAAACATTACAATATACCATTTACCATTTTACGATAATTCCTTAACGAACGTACCAACAAAACATTCATTATCTATATAGAGTTTCTAGGAAACCCTAAATTCATCACAACACCAAATATGAACAACTAAACCCTACAACATAAAAGTACAACTCATCTGAGCTAATGTACAAGTTACCAAAGCACCAGAAACCCTAATCCTATTTTAGTTCCCGGTAAAACCCTAATTCCATAAATCTATGATTTCATGTACAAATTTCACAAACCCTAAATTATTTATATAGTATTTTTACAAAATGTTAAATGTACAAGTCATATGAGCCAGAGTACAAGTCCTTTATGCATAAGACCATATATTTACAAAAATTTTAACAAAACCCTAATTATATTTAATTTTAAAGCATAAAATACAAACCATTCATGCATAATTCTTAAAAATTATTTTTCCTTAACTCATTAAATAATTTTACAAATCTTTAAACCCAATGTACAAGTGCCTAATGCACACGAACTAAAAATCCCATTTATTTACTTTTAATTAACAAATAATTTTTATAACTTGATAAATTATTAAAACTACATTTTTCTCACATCTTATATCATAATACAACCTTATTGAGCTTATATTACAACTCTTATAAGCACAACCCATTTTCTCATAAAGTTCGAATTTTACATATATACATAACTCTAAATATTTTTCAAATGAATCAAACACTTAAACTAACTTAAGTTGCCTCTCTAAACCCTTAAATTACTACATACTAATGCTCAAGGTACAACCCTCAGAACCATTCGAATTCCCTTCTCAAAAAACCAGGTTCGAACATAACAATATTCCAACTAAGTTACTTCTATATAATTACCTACATCAAATACATTGTACCTAGCCATGAACACATACCTTACCATCTCCTCTCTTCTTTTCAATAAACAACTCCACTTGTCCATTTCTATTTATCCATGTCCCCTCCTACCTTAGAAATTCTAGTTTCCTCCTTCCAAGTGGCGCATTTCACAGTTTCTCTCAAGCTCTTGTCTCCTTAGCATAATACTAAAAAACCCTAATTTCCTTCTATAAATAAACATCCCATATATCACCCTTTCATCCCACACCATTCGACCAAACTCTCTCAATATTCCACTCATTTCATTCAAACACAACAAACCTAGAACCATTTCCATTTTCTTTTCTGATCACAGCCCCAATAACACTCTTAATAAAAACCTAATAAGCATAGAAGAGGAGAACAAGAGTCGAACCCATTTCAATCATAAAACCCTACTCGAACTCAACTCTAAGTAAGTCTAACTATCTCTTTTTATATTCAGTTTATTTACTGTTATATATCTTTAAACATTAGAACATGAACCTCTAATAATAAAACATAATCAAAAACTACATAAGTTTCTTTTCTTTTTCTTATCTGATCAACCAGAACCATAAACACAACCTAAGTGCTTGAGATTTTGTACAAACGAATCAAAGATATGTGAAACATTTTAATATATATCTAATCTATTCATATCATACATGAAAATTTAGTTAAAAACGTTTAGAACATTAAAACTTCAACCGGGTTTCTTATTCTGTGATTTATCGAGCAGAAAAACCATCCCAACCTTCTGACTTTCGACTTAAAAACCGACTATGAAATGATCACCATAATTTCTGATTTTTGGTGAAAATAAAGTCTACCCGGCTAACTTAATATAGGAAAAAGAATTATGGAAAATGATCTATTTTTCGTCAAGTTATTGAGTCCTAAATGTTGCCCAAAATCGCTAAAATAGAAACCCATATTTCCAGTTATTTACTCTTCAGTTTCATTCGATCAGACACCCAACTTTCGATCCGAAAATCAACCACCAAACGATCTTTATAAATTCTGATTTTTGGCATATGTATAGTTCATCTAGCTACCTTAATTTAGGAAAAAGAATCAAGTAAAACGGTTAAACGAGTCAAAAGTTATCGTTCTCTAAAGTTTACACTATATCGCTAGTTAGAACTTAATATTTTCAGTTAATACTTTTTCAGTTTTTGTCGACCAGATGACCAACTTTAGACCTATTATTCGACCTTTATGAGATCACTAAAAATTTCGTATTTTCGACATAATAAAGTTCACATGACTAGCTTAATTTAGAAGAAGGAAACACTTAAAATGATCGAACCATTTGAAAGTTATTAGTGTCCAAATTTCCACCCATCACTAGCTTTTAAAATAATTTTTCAGATTTTATTAAAAACGTTTTCACTCACTCGACTTTAGCACCATATTTCGAATATCAAACAAATTTCATAAATAATAACTTGGCCAAGATTTAGACGACCTGGCTAGCTATTTATAGGGAAAGAGATTACGTAAAATGATTTACTTATCGTTAAGTTCTTCGAGTCCAAAACTCTAGCTAATTCACTAATTTCATGCATATCATTTTTTTTTTAATAATAAGAATTTTATGGGCTGATTTTGTAAAAGTATTTAAATCAAGGGTCATTTTTGTTAATAACAACTAAAAAGGGTAGAAAATGTTATTTTTGAAACTTAAGGGTAAAATTTGTCATTTTCCAAAAGTTCAGGGTATAAACTGTCATTTGACCAAACTGTAGGGATAAAAGTGTAACTTTTCGTAACTAATATTTTATCATTTTTATTTTCCCGATCTAATAGAAAATTTATAATCCTAATATGTTTATTTCAACGACGAACGAACGAACAAAAGCTATATTTTACGAACGCAAGATATCTTTAACGAACGAAAAATATATTTAACGAACGAACGAACAGAAACATAAGAACGAATAATAACATAAAATCTTATTTTTGAGGAGACTTCATGTTGTCTCGTTATAGCAATTAATCAACAACCAAACAACGAAACGAAACGAACAAACAAACATATAACATCTGAAATTGATTACTGAAAATTGGCATAACAACCCAGGTTTCGTGTCCGGAGACGTTTATCAACTTTCTTTCATTTTGCTTTCCATCCAGACTACTCAGGTGAGTTCATAGTCCCACTTTTTATATACGTTTTTCTAAACTTGTGGGGAGATACATGCTATTAAACCGAACACAAGTATTTTCTCGTATGCTTTCTTGATTTATATTGCATAAGTTTAACTGTTGCCTATTTAAAGACCCTCTATCATGAACCATTAATCACTTTCGGGTGAGCGCGAATATAATGAATAGATCTATTGGATTGACAATCCCATTGTGTTGCTGGATAAGTAACCCAATGCATTTTATTTGAAATCGTTTAATAAAGAGTTTCAGGCAGACTCCTACTCGAGGGCATAATTACTACATTTAATTATGTAGTGATTTACATCATAGCTTATAACTATGATGTCCATCGTGTTAACGTCTTGCGATTCATGAGACTTAGAGCAATATATAATGAACTGTGATATAACCGATTTACTTTCTATTTGGCTTGTGTTCAAACTTATTTAACGTTAAACGCTATGGATTCACTCAACCTTTGTGTTGACTTTTTAAGCATGTTTATCTCAGGTAACTAGAAGTACGATTTGGCACGGAGTGGAGGTGGACTTTCTTTTAAAAGAGTGTTCGTTTTGTTATCATTCAACAAATAACGTATTTTTATTAATGTATTTTAGAACCTTCCGCTGGGACCTGAATATTGTAACTCTGATATCAATAAATGAATGATAACAATTTTATCTAAAACGTCTCTTTTCGAGTCATTTTCTATTATCATGACTGTGAACCGTGAAGTAGTACCCCAACTTATATTTTCGCTGCGAATATCGAAAACGGGGGTGTTACAGAGTGGTATCAGAGCTCATGGTTATAGAGAACCAAATGTTTTCAAACATTGGACTATAACCGATTTTCACAAAAACTTAACCCAAAAGTCCTCCGTGCCACAACGCCACTGAAACGTTACTTATATATGTTTATTTCAAATTATTAGTTACATAGTGAAATGTTTATAATCCCCGGGTGGTTACAGAATCCTGAATTCCTCTACCCATTCTATTCCTCTTATGTCGGACTCAGATATTGGAAAATATCACGAAAGTACTGGACATCACACTTATACCTACATCCTCCACACCACTACCATGCCCACTTTCCTACATATATACCGTCAGTTCCTACATCTTTACCACATCTATTATCATCTATAAGTTTCTATTTTCCCCATATGTCCCATTCGAACTTAGTGAAGAAATTAGGATCATTATCGCCCAATATCATGCTTTACCCCAATCACCTATTCCTGACTTCCCTATTCCACCGCGAGACTTTGAGGTGAGTGAAGACTCGCAATCAGCACAGGAACGACAACTAGCTATTTCCACCCTGCTGACGCGATTAGAATGGCAAGAAGAACAGATTGAGACTACTTAGGTCATCCCGACAAGCTGCCTCTAGAATGCATCGAGGGTATAAAATAGAGAGTTGAAGATTCAGAGGCCATGAAGCGGAAGATGGATGGGAATCGTGAGAAGACAGAGAACCGTCATAAGCAGCTGAGGCGAGAAATATCCATGACGAATTGAAGATGTTAGAAGAGATAATGAAAAGAAATGAAGAAGTGACGACAGTTCAGACGACGATCACTATTTTGGAGAAAATAGTGGGAGATATGCAAGATAAATATTAAGAGTATATATATATCCTCGTCAGCATGATCGTCAAACTAAAAAGTTGACTCGGAAGAGTTTCTGGTAGCCACTAAAATCAGATTTATATCTACCAGCTTTTGTACAATATCTTGGCCATGAGATATGTAGCATAAATATGACGCTTGTACTAATTTTGTTATATATAACAAATTAGCAAGTTATTTATGACTATATGTGGTTTTGATTTTGTTGTATTTTGCTGTGTACGGTATCGGTTAACGTGGACCAGTGATGATCATCTTACCTACGCGTATGATAGTATTTGGACATGTTGTGACATTATGATTATCATAAGTTTTACCTTGATAATCTAACATGTACAAAATATAAACGTATGTTTTATTGTGGTTTTAATAGAAATATGCCTCGCACTTCCCCTGAACCACCCATGTCCCAAGCTGCTATCCGAAAACTTGTTGCAGACAGTGTTGCTGTAGCACTAGAGAGTCAAGCAACAGAATTTGCTCGTACTGGAAGCACTAGCCGACCCAATGGAGAGAACGAGACAGTGACAGCTCGCAAGTGTACTTACAAAGACTTCATAAACTGTCAACCAACTTTCTTTAAGGGAACAGAAGGAGCTACTGAATTAGCTCGTTGGTTTGAACGTACGGAAATAGTCTTTGTGAGATGTGGGTGTACCAATGACTGCAAAGTTGCTTTTGCTACGGGGACTTTATTGGATGATGCCCTGTCTTGGTGGACTTCGACTACCCAGACTATGGGTGTTGAAGCAGCTCACCAACTGACTTGGGAAGATCTCAAGAAGAAGATGTTGAAGAAGTACTGCCCTCGTACTGAAATTAAGAAGCTGGAGGATGAGTTCCACCAACTGGTTGTGAAAGGAACGGATCTCAAGGCATACAACAGGAGGTTTCAGGAGCTTGCTCTCCTATGTCCAACTATTGTTCCCGATCTGGAGAAGATGTTGGAGAAATATACGGAAGGACTACCTCGAAACATTGAGGGAAATGTGATTGCGTCAAAGCCTCAGTCATTGGAAGAGGCGATTACCATAGCTCAGCAGTTAATGGATCGCGAAACCAAGCGAAGTTCTATTCAAGGAAATGATGATCACAAGCGAAGGCTTGATGATAGAAGGATCACCCATCACCACAACAACTACCAACACGATCGTAACAATCACCACCACCAACAGAATCGCCGACAGGAGGCTGCTAAAGCCTATACCACCATACCTGCTGAGAGGAGTGGTTATGTTGGAAGAAAACCGTCATGTAATCAATGTCTGCTGCACCACTACAGTCCGTGCACTGTTAAGTGCGCAAGTTGTTAGAGAATTGGACATCAGACCAAAGACTGTAGAGCAACAGGAGCCAATCTACAGCCGGTAACCATAACTTGCTTCGAATGCGGTGAGAAAGGGCATTATAAGAGCCGGTGCCCGAAACCGAAAGATGACCAGAACATCGGTGCCCGCGGAAGAGCGTATGTGCTAGGAGATGGGAACGCACAGCCAAACCAAGACTAGTGCAGGAGAATGAGAACTCGTTAAGATCCCGACAATGTCAAGGAATGACATCCCTATTTAAGCAGAAGATAAATTTCCGTTATAGCTAAATAAATCGTATCGTAAAACTTCCTAAGCCTATTTCCTATTGTATTCTACCTTAGTTACGATGGATGTAACCTAAGTGTATCAACTATCTTTTTACCGTATGAAATCTTTACCTTGTAATATCTCCGTAATAATTACAATCTACATTTCCATTCCATTTGACCTGTTCGTAGTCACTACACTGTCATATCACTAGAAATTTGGTTAATATTAAGTTTTAACCAATCCCGTAAGAAATCCACTCGATCCCTAAGATTTGACATCCCAATAGCACCCTAGAAATCCCTGACTTATCACTATAGTATGAGCAATAATTTTCTTATTTTTGTGAAAAATAATTATGTTGTCTTACCAAAAAACAAAACGTTGAACACCGTCTAAAACTTTTGAAGAAATATAAGTATCACCATAACTGGACCAAATATCACATTATTCAATCCTTAGTTATGCATAGCCTGGCCAACTATGTATAATTTAGAAAGAATCATGTCATAAATGGAACAGTTATCTTTTCAGATTTTCTAATAACAATTTTCATTCAAAAGTAAAATTTTGAGACAAAATAAATTGTTCAAACTAATTCCATTTGACCAATCACAATAGATGTCTACAATTACTACCCATCACCTCTAAAATAAGAAAATCAAATACGGACAAGATACCCAAACCTTTTCCATCACATCTCGACCAACATAGACTGAATCTCGGGACGAGATTCCCTTAACGGGGGGTGACTGTAAACACTGTGAAAAATCCTACGTTATAATAATCTAGCACTCAGAATAATTATCCTTTTTCCACGTATATTTTTATTATTTTTTATTTTTTATTTTTTTTATATTTTATTTGATTGTATCTCCTATCTCATGTGACGTAACTCATATCCCTGATAAACGTGCTCCCACACAGACCAACCTAACGAACCCAATATTTATTTCATAAACATATCTATATGCAAACATTACAATATATCATTTATCATTTTACGATAATTCCTTAACGAACGTACCAACAAAACATTCATTATCTATATAGAGTTTCTAGGAAACCCTAAATTCATCACAACACCAAATATGAACAACTAAACCCTAAAACATAAAAGTACAACTCATCTGAGCTAATGTACAAGTTACCAAAGCACCAGAAACCCTAACCTATTTTAGTTCCCGGTAAAACCCTAATTCCATAAATCTATGATTTCATGTACAAATTTCACAAACCCTAAATTATTTATATAGTATTTTTACAAAATGTTAAATGTACAAGTCATATGAGCCAGAGTACAAGTCCTTTATGCATAAGACCATATATTTACAAAAATTTTAACAAAACCCTAATTATATTTAATTTTAAAGCATAAAATACAAACCATTCATGCATAATTCTTAAAAATTATTTTTCCTAAACTCATTAAATATTTTTACAAATCTTTAAACCCAATGTACAAGTGCCTAATGCACATGAACTAAAAATCCCATTTATTTACTTTTAATTAACAAATAATTTTTATAACTTGATAAAGTATTAAAACTACATTTTTCTCACATCTTATATCATAATACAACCTTATTGAGCTTATATTACAACTCTTATAAGCATAACCCATTTTCTCATAAAGTTCGAATTTTACATATATACATAACTCTAAATATTTTTCAAATGAATCAAACACTTAAACTAACTTAAGTTGCCTCTCTAAACCCTTAAATTACTACATACTAATGCTCAAGGTACAACCCTCAGAACCATTCGAATTCCCTTCTCAAAAAACCAGGTTCGAACATAACAATATTCCAACTAAGTTACTTCTATATAATTACCTACATCAAATACATTGTACCTAGCCATGAACACATACCTTACCCTCTCCTCTCTTCTTTTCAATAAACAACTCCACTTGTCCATTTCTATTTATCCATGTCCCCTCCTACCTTAGAAATTCTAGTTTCCTCTTTCCAAGTGGCGCATTTCACAGTTTCTATCAAGCTCTTGTCTCCTTATCATAACACTAGAAAACCCTAATTTCCTTCTATAAATAAACATCCCATATATCACCCTTTCATCCCACACCATTCGACCAAACTCTCTCAATATTCCACTCATTTCATTCGAACACAACAAACCCAGAACCATTTCCATTTTCTTTTCTGATCACAGCCCCAATAACACTCTTAATAAAACCCTAATAAGCATAGAAGAGGAGAACAAGAGTCGAACCCATTTCAATCATAAAACCCTACTCGAACTCAACTCTAAGTAAGTCTAACTATCTCTTTTTATATTCAGTTTATTCACTGTTATATATCTTTAAACATTAGAACATGAACCTCTAATAATAAAACATATTCAAAAACTACATAAGTTTCTTTTCTTTTTCTTATCTGATCAACCAGAACCATAAACACACCCTAAGTGCTTGAGATTTTGTACAAAAGAATCAAATATATGTGAAACATTTTAATATATATCTAATCTATTCATATCATACATGAAAATTTAGTTAAAAATGTTTAAAACATTAAAACTTCAACCGGGTTTCTTATTCTGTGATTTATCGAGCAGAAAAACCATCCCAACCTTCTGACTTTCGACTTAAAAACCGACTATCAAATGTTCACCATAATTTCTGATTTTTGGTGAAAATAAAGTCTACCCGGCTAACTTAATATAGGAAAAACAATTATGGAAAATGATCTATTTTTCGTCAAGTTATTGAGTCCTAAATGTTGCCCAAAATCGCTAAAATAGAAACCCATATTTCCAATTATTTACTCTTCAGTTTCATTCGATCAGACACCCAACTTTCGACCCAAAAATCAACCACTAAACGATCTTTATAAATTCTGATTTTTGGCATATGTATAGTTCATCTAGCTACCTTAATTTAGGAAAAAGAATCAAATAAAACGGTTAAACGAGTCAAAAGTTATCGTTCTCTAAAGTTTACACTATATCGCTAGTTAGAACTTAATATTTTCAGTTAATACTTTTTCAGTTTTTGTCGACCAGATGACCAACTTTAGACCTATTATTCGACCTTTATGAGATCACTAAAAATTCCGTATTTTCGACATAATAAAGTTCACATGACTAACTTAATTTAGAAGAAGGAAACACTTAAAATGATCGAACCATTTGAAAGTTATTAGTGTCCAAATTTCCACCCATCGCTAGCTTTTAAAATAATTTTTCAGATTTTATTAAAAACGTTTTCACTCACTCGACTTTAGCACCATATTTCGAATATCAAACGAATTTCATAAATAATAAAACTTGGCCAAGATTTAGACGACCTGGCTAGCTATTTATAGGAAAAGAGATTACGTAAAATGATTTACTTATCGTTAAGTTCTTCGAGTCCAAAACTCTAGCTAATTCACTAATTTCATGCATATCATTTTTTTTTTAATAATAAGAATTTTATGGGCTGATTTTGTAAAAGTATTTAAATCAAGGGACATTTTTGTTAATAACAACTAAAAAGGGTAGAAAATGTTATTTTTGAAACTTAAGGGTAAAATTTGTCATTTTCCAAAAGTTCAGGGTATAAACTATCATTTGACCAAACTGTAGGGATAAAAGTGTAACTTTTCGTAACTAATATTTTATCATTTTTATTTTCCCGATCTAATAGAAAATTTATAATCCTAATATGTTTATTTCAACAACGAACGAACGAACAAAAGCTATATTTAACGAACGCAAAATATCTTTAACGGACGAAAGATATATTTAACGAACGAACGAACAGAAACATAAGAACGAATAATAAGATAAAATCTTATTTTTGAGGAGACTTCATGTTGTCTCGTTATAGCAATTAATCAACAACCAAACAACGAAATGAAACAAACAAACAAACATATAACATCTGAGATTGATTACTGAAAATTGGCATAACAACCCAGGTTTCGTGTCCGGAGACGTTTATCAACTTTCTTTCATTTTGCTTTCCATCCAGACTACTCAGGTGAGTTCATAGTCCCACTTTTTATATATGTTTTCTAAACTTGTGGGGAGATACATGCTATTAAACCGAACACAAGTATTTTCTCGTATGCTTTCCTGATTTATATTGCATAAGTTTAACTGTTGCCTATTTAAAGACCCTCTATCATGAACCATTAATCACTTTCGGGTGAGCGCGAATATAATGAATAGATCTATTGGATTGACAATCCCATTGTGTTGCTGGATAAGTAACCCAATGCATTTTATTTGAAATCGTTTAATAAAGAGTTTCAGGCAGACTCCTACTCGAGGGCATAATTACTACATTTAATTAGGTAGTGATTTATATCATAGCTTATAACTATGATGTCCATCGTGTTAACGTCTTGCGATTCATGAGACTTAGAGCAATATATAATAAACTGTGATATAACCGATTTACTTTCTATTTGGCTTGTGTTCAAACTTATTTAACGTTAAACGCTATGGATTCACTCAACCTTTGTGTTGACTTTTTAAGCATGTTTATCTCAGGTAACTAGAAGTACGATTTGGCACGGAGTGGCGGTGGACTTTCTTTTAAAAGATTGTCCGTTTTGTTATCATTCAACAAATAACGTATTTTTATTAATGTATTTTGGAACCTTCCGCTGGGACCTGAATATTGTAACTCTGATATCAATAAATGAATGATAACAATTTTATCTAAAACGTCTCTTTTCGAGTCGTTTTCTATTATCATGACTGTGAACCGTGAAGTAGCACCCCAACTTATATTTCCGCTGCGAATATCGAAAACGGGGATGTTACACCGCACGAGCCAAAAAAGAAAGAATAATGAATTTGATGTATACATGCATCATATTACATAATTTGGTTTGACAAAATTAAAGAAAAGCGATATCTCTCAATTAGTTCCCCGAGGAAGCATGTAACAGCCAGAAATTTCCAGACAAATTTTTAACAATAAATTGTATTTATTACTTCATAAGTTTCACTTTTGAACACTTCCGAGCTAACTTGAATAAAAAACGAGAGGTTATCTCATGAAACGTGAAAATCGACACTTAACGCGTACTGGCATAACCGTAAACTCGATAAACAAATTGATTTGATTAATATTTTAATTTCATGAAGTTAGTCGTATGAATAATCAATTTTAACGGAAAAATTAATTCAGACGCAATAGTGTAACTTTTGTGAGTCGAATCGAATATTTACGAACTAAAATGGGGCCCACAATGTTTTATTACAAAAGATTGCCAAAATGACTGCCTATCATTTAAATTACACCGCCGCCCCCTCTTTACATCTTCGGTCCCTCATGGGAGTATATAAACCCAAATTAGGGTTTCACCCTCATTTTGATACCACACCTCACCGGAAAAACATTCCGGCACCGTCCCCCAACTTCCGGCCAAACCCTTTTCGTTATCGATGCGTAGATCAAGACACCTACATCATTTCTTGAGAATATTAGGCCGAGAGGACGAGTCTTGCTTGTATTTTGGTTACCACCGCCGTTCACCACCGCTCACCGCCGCATACCACCACCTCCCCTCTCCTCTCTCTCTTTCTCGTTGGGTAAGGACCACACGCCCCTTTTCTTTTATTTATTTCATTTTTACTAAACCCTAATCGGTTTTATGCAACCAAAAGGCTTTTTTTAATAAAAAAAAATCTAAATAAAACTTGTGTTTTCTAAATTAACTCGTGTGGATCTAAACTTTTAACACCGAAACTCGGACGACTCATAACTGAGTCAAGTTGAATCTTGAACTAGGGTTATTTTTTTTGTGTTTATTTCATTTTTGTAAGCTTATATTCGTCCTTGTGAATTTATTCTTGTTTTTTGGAGATTGTTTGCTTATTATTATGTTAGCCGAATGGTTTTGGTGTCGTATAGGTTTGAGTCGTGACTCATGGGAGTCACGACCTTGATGTTAATGTTATCTGAGACTTAGGAAAATTTTTTAGTGTTGAATGGTATTGATTCATGACTCAACTTGAGCTTGTTTGATTAACCGAGTCGTATGTTGGTTTGGTAATGATGTTTGGTTATTTTGGTCAAGTATGGATGCATTGGGTTTACTGTTTAACACCTCAAGGGAGGTTGTTTTGTGGTGATGTTAGGCTATACGACCATGATGCTCGTATAGACTTTATTGTGGTTTTGCAACCTTACAACAGGTTTTACCTCTCGAGGGATCTTAAGAGGCTTACAACCCCACCAGGCAGTGTACCTGACCGATGTAGTATAGTGTAGTGGTAAGTACGGGGGATTGATCGTTCTCCACAGGGAATAGTGTTCGTTAGGTATGAAAAACTACTTTAGTAGGTCTAAGGGTGAGGGAAGATTCTTTTTTGTATTTTTATAATTTTTTATGAAAGCAAGTAAAATCTCGGGTTTGAAGGAGTGGGTGGAATTAGTTGCTAGTCAACTAACCCAAATTACTACGAATGCAAATAAAATAAAATAACTGAAAATGAAAAGAGTTGTGAAACTTATGTGGAGAGAAATGTGTTTACTTAGATTTCCTTACTCCCTAACTATCTTTTACCGGTTGATTAGTGTGTATTAATTGCGTGGATGACGGGTGTATTCCTTAATACCAATCGTGGGGTGGCGTACGTACTTCCCCAACTCTACAAGCTCCTACTTCACTCCTATGTCGAGCCGGCTAGGAAGCTCCTAACATGGGATCACTAGAATTCGCTCATGCATTAAATACAACCATAAAAACCTTAGTACGCATTGGTTCATGTTTCTTAAGACGTTCAAGCAAGTTACCGAATAGGAAGTTAGCCAGTTTTCTTAAGCCTAACATCGATAAACAATCATCCAATACAACTAATAACACACTAATAACCAATAATCAATAGCTAGGTTTCATTAGATCTAAGCAAACACAAGATAAATCTAGCCTAGCATGTTAATTAAAAGACAAGAACAATATATAATCAAACAACACATAGACATATTGATTGATTAAATGACAACTTATCTTCAATTAAACATGGGAGATCCAAGGGTATGAAAACCCTTAAAAATGGCAGAAATTCGTCTTTAGGGTTTCTCCTCACAAAGTTGCACACTAATGACAAAAAATTGCAAAACTATATATAGAGTTTAAGGGCTGACGGCGTCACGTTATAGGACTTGACGCCGTCACCTCGCCGTGTCTAGGGTTCCCGGATGGCCTTCCTGACGCCGTCCCTCTTTAGACCTCCAAAATCCGCTCTGGCTTATCAAAGCTTGACGCCGTCAGAAATGAGCTTGATGCCGTCCCTCTTTAGCTTAAACCGTGACGACCTTGATCACTTCAAAGGGTGACGCCGTCAGAAATCCGTTGTAAAATTCTCTGGCTTATCATGAGTAATTTTCATATCCACCTTTTTTGCCAAGCCGTGACGCCGTCAAGAACAATACTTGACGCCGTCAAAGGTACTTTTCCAGCCGATTTTGAGACTTTGTCGTTTTCTTCACTTTTATGCTCCAAAAATGTCCAAAATGCTTCCTTTTCCAGATTTCTTCTCCAAAGTACCTAAAATGACAAAAGGAACGATTTAGGGCAATATTTGATCAAATAAATACGATTTAGGGCTTAAATGACCCCCTAAAAGCGGTACACTTTTCGCTTCATCAAATACCCTTACACTTGAGATTTGCTTGTCCTCAAGCAAATGCGCTTTTATTCTAATCAAAATACAAGTTAGGGGTCATTTAATGCTAATATAAAAGTAATTACAACAAACAGTCGTTCAACTTTAATCATAATAAGCACGGAGATTACAAACTAGCACCTCACAAGTAGTGTTTAGATACTCACATCTCTCAGGTGTCATCAAAATAAATCTCATAAATGGAAACGGATAATATCTCTCACTACCTGTCATAGCAAATAGATTACCATAGGCTTGGGAAAGGATCGAAAGCCTCCTCCACTAGGCGTAAGCACCTAAGATAAACTATCAAAGAGGGCTTTTAAATGGGTTATAACGTGAGGTGTAGGGATATGATAAACACGGTTTTGTTGGATAAGGGATATTTTACTGGTGGCGAGTTAAATATCTTGATCAATTACATGTACAATATGGCGTTGCTAAGCCAAGACTAGACTTGACTTAAGCTAATGAAAGAAAATAAAAAAAACATAAAATAAACATAAAATAAAACGGGATGGTAGTCCGTATGTTTTTTCTATTTTTCTTTTTCTCATTTTTTTTGTATTTTTCTTGATTTTTTCGATTTTTTTTTTTTGTTTTTTTTTTGTTTTTTTTGTTTTTCATACACTCTTGCCCTACCATCCAAAATAATACATCATAGGGGCGTTGCATTCCCCTTACACTTGAACTTTTACATAACTTTACAAATAACTATTCTAATGACTCGAATTAAGATAATCGAAACACTTAGAGTACTTTTAAAATATTTAGCACATATGGGGGTAATAAATGATGTTCTTCCCCATTACTCCATTACACTAGTACTTTACCCATGAGTCCCAATCGTCCCAAAACAATATGTACAAGGATATGACTTGACTTAGCAACCATGTAATCAATTAGATAATTAACTTGGGGTTAAACAAATGTTGTCACAATAATACACTAAAAATGAGTGCATACAAGGTGGGCCAAGGCGATTTGGGTGTACATTTTAGTGGGGTGTAAACAAATTCTTCCTTTAAGTAAAATGCTTAAAGGTCGAAACGAAAAGATAGGCTCTGAGGGGTGTACTAGGGGTATCGTGTACTAAAAATGATTACAACGCAAAGGGTGTGGGAGAATTACTTGACCAATATAGCCAACGTAATTATAAAAAAAACACAGGTGTAAAACAATGGGTTAATCCTAATGCCTCTTATCATGTAGTAAATCTAACTACACGAATGTAGTGTCACTTGTGGCCTCGGAATGGTCCTAACGCAAGTTCTAGAATCTAAGTGCTACCGGTACACACATCATCGCATAAATGCTTTTCCTACCAATTCTAGGGGCGAACCTCACATATTTGGGGGTGGAAAATTTTTTAGTGGTACGGTTTTTGTGCTAGTCGTATAACTCCTATCCATGAGACGCTCATTAAGATCAAAGCTTCACTCCTATATGTTATAAAAAATTTTAAATTTGGCACTAAAATTGCCCTAACAGGTATTTCTCTCAGTTTTATTACACATCTACTATTAAACAAACAAAAATCAAGCGTAATAGCATTCTCTAAAGTATCGTATTTTACCCCCCCCCCTTACACTTAAGATGAACATTGTCCCCAATGTTCAAATAACAAGATGTAAAAGTAAAAAGGTAAAAGAATGAAATCAAATACTCCCCTGATTCGCTCGGTGGATAATGTGGCCACATGGTTAGATCTTCTTCCAAGAGAATGTAGAAGCTCCAAAACTAAAGCATCACCAAAAGCTTGATTCCACATACATCTCCTTGTCCAAAATAACCTGTTAAACCTGAGAAAAACAAACACGAAAACCTGCATAACATCGGCGGGATAAATTCTATATATAAGGATATAATGCTTGTGGAATGATAATTTTGCAGATTCCTGGAGATTATAAGTTAGAGATTTAATAAAAACTTTTTATGAAAACAAAACTTTCAAAAATTTCAGAAGATTCAAACCTGACGCCGTCAGGTTGTAAATCCTGACGCCGTCAGAAATGATCTGACAGAATTCTCATGTTAAGTTTCCGGAAAATTTCTGGAAAAACCTATACCTTACTTCCTGGAATTCCTGCAAAACATCATTATGACTCGATACAAGCATTTGACTCAAACAAATACTAATATGTATGTTAATTTATTATTATTATGATTCATGTTCATTTGTTCTTATAAACTGATTTGGATTCCCCTTACACTTATCTTTTGCAAAATACCTTTATATGTAGTTAAGACGAAGTTAAAAACAAGATAAAGCATTTTCATAATTTAGTTTCGAACATGAATCAATAATAATAGAAATTAAACACACATACGGAAACAAATAAAATCCAACAAACAAATAAATAAACATATAAAACAAATAAAACTTGCATGCAATAAAGAAAACAAAGTGTCACAAATGTTTAAAGGCCAAAAGATGCCAAATCCTAAACTATTACAGACCAAATTGTTCTAAAATATACAACCATAGATTAAATTGTTCAAACATTATAACATCAAATCAAATCATCACTGGGGTGGGGGACCTTGGCGATAGTCATAGTTAGGAGGGAGGTGCCCGTAGTACCCATATGGTGGGTAGTCCTGCTCACGTCCAGGGAAAGGGTCGATCTGCAGGTGTAGGTCCGACTGATCACGCGTAGATAAATGCTGCATCTGACGAATAGTGTGATCGTACATCCAGTCGAACCTCTCGTCCACCCGGGTCCTCCAAGTATCAACCTGGGCCATCCATACCCCCTGGTGCGCCTGCCAATCCCCTCTGCTCATGTGCCGGTAGTAATCTGCCGTACCAGCCTCATAACCCCCATGCTGCTGCTGCTGATGCTCCTCCTCCTCATCATCCTCATCACCAGCATCCTCATCTCCGTCTGGATTATACCACATAAAGGTCCCATCGTGCATCTCCATAACAACCTCCATCTGCTTCAGGGACCTAACCTTCACTGTCCTGCATGCATCACCACCACTCAAATACCTCATGACCTTGGGCCTGAGGACTCCATAGGATCGGGCCAATCGGGTGATAAACATCCCACCATAAATCCTATCTCCTTCCCTTTCCCCAACTCCACCATTCAGAAAGCTAGCTACCCAAAATGGGATGTTGCAGTAAACCTCATCAGAGTAAATGGTGTACAAATAGAAGAGGTCTGAAGCAGTGACACGGTGGTGAGAGCTGTGGCGCCCTGTCAAACTGTAGGTGAGACATCTATGGGTCAACCTAACTCTAGGCTCCCTGATTTGAGATGCCACAGTAGTCGAGGTGTACACACCATCCCCAATAGTCGGCCAGAACATGGAACATCTAAAATCATTCCTCATTGTCTCTCCATGCAACAACCTAGGCATGAACCCTGCTTGAGTGGTTGCATGCTGACTGTGCAACCCAAGTCTCCATCCAAACTCAGTAACCGAGCATGTCCTTAGCTCACCCCCCAGCCTAAAATAGATTGTGGTCCTGCCCACATCGGTCCTTGCCTCGGCCATGTCAAAGTGAAAAGTGGCAAAGAATTCACATACCAATTCGTCATAGACCGGCTCTTGAATTCTAAACAGGTTTTCCCACTGAGGGCCGGTAAATTCATCCGTCTGAAAACTTTGAAGAAAGGTTTGCTCAAGACCTTCCCTCCTCAAAAAGCTCTAATCTACCACGGCCCCATTTTCAACTTTATGTTGTAGCAATTGGGTGTATTTAGTTGTGGCAGCATCGTCATCAAAGACACCCCAACTGAGGACCGTGTCGCCAAAGTTCTCTTGTTGAGATCTAGAAGAACTCCCTCGGCTAGGTCTTTGACGCTTACTCATTATCTGGAACAAAGCAAGGAGGAACAAAAAGGGTTAATTTGTGAATCAAAGAATTGGTTGAGCATCAGACAAGTCTGACGCCGTCACCCTTTGCTAGGTGACGCCGTCAGGTTTGACCAAATTCAAATCTAAAATTAAGAGGGAAAAATCAATATCCAAACTTCAAGCTTATAAACCAAATGCCCCTTTTTACAGCAAAATGGGTGATTGGATCATAGGTTATGGTTCAAATTCGTGGCCACCCAATTAGTGAATAAACCCAATTGATTGCCAATCATCAAATGCTTTAATCATTGCTAAATAACACTAATTAAAGGCATTATGAGTTCTAAGCATGAATCAATCCTAGGGTTTCATGAGTTGGGGGTTTTCGAAATTTAAAAATCCTAAGAGTAATTAAAGCGAAAAGAATGAATAAGAATTACTTACCACGTGGAGATTGGTAACGAAAGTCGGTGAATTTGACCTTGAAAATTCGTGGGTGGGGTTGGAGTGGATATGGTTTGTGGGGTTTGTGATGAAAGTGATGGAAGTAAAGTTATTATTGCTGTGCAGACGGGGTGTGACGGCGTCACGTTCATAGTCTGACGCCGTCAGACCAGCGTAATTTACCACTTTGTGCCAGTTTACAATTGAGCCCCTTGTACTTTAAGGGAGCAGCTAGTCAGGGTTAATAACCCTGATAGCTAGTCTCGTTAACAAGTTCCTCCTGGGTCAAATATTTTGTTACTGTCACGGGATGTAGTAAAATGTTGGAAAGGGCCGGTTGACGTCTCATTCAGGTTCCAATTTCCATCACGGCAGGTATTCGGGGAGTGAGAGGAACTTTTACAGGGGGTTTTTGAAATGAGGGTGTGCTTTAATTGAGTTTTTCTCACACCTGGCTTAAATCCAAAGGATCGTTTCCTAGCTTCATGAAAGTTAGGGAGCGTGACAACCATGCTTCCCACGAAAATGCTATGATCTTGAGAATCCTCTTTCTCGCGAGGGGATCCAAATGGATAAGAGGGTTTTAAAGGTGAAGGCTCGGGGAGAGGGGTTTCATCATCCCATTCGTTGTATGGTTCATTAGGGACCGGGAGTTCAAAGATCTTCTCGATCTTTTTGTGTGAAGCTTCTTCCCTAATTTTCTCCTTTATTCTCGCGATAAATTTTTCTGCTAGTTCCATGAACATATCTTGGGTGTTTTTCAATTGAGTCTCTAATTCCTGGATCCGTCTCTCTTGGTTGTTTACGAAAGTTAGCATTATCCCTTCAAATTCATCTTGTCGTGAGAATTGATGAGACGTATATTTACCAATTGTGTTCACGCACTCATCGGGATTTTCATCAGCCGTAGGTGTCTCAGCTTTCATTAATCTCTCAACCTGCCTTTTTATGTTTTCGAACAGCTGTTCTTGGGTTGCACTCATGCAATTTAAAATCCCTTCTTCCGAGAACGTTGAGTCTTTCCATTCTTCTTCTTCATACTGTGCTAAGTCCTCAATGACTTCCCAGCACTTATCGACACTGAGCCTGCTCAGCCTTCCATTGGCAACGTAACTATTCAACCTAAACAATAAAGAAAACGAAGAAAAAAAGATAGACTAAAGAAAACCTAGAAAAAGAAAATAAAAATCTCACTAGAAAGGAATCTAGTGAGTAGACCTAATAAAATAAAAATTCAACCTAAACAATAACTATTCCCCGGCAGCGACGCCAAAAACTTGATGCGTGGTTTTGCAACCTTACAACAGGTTTTACCTCTCGAGGGATCTCAAGAGGCTTACAACCCCACCAGGCAGTGTACCTGACCGATGTAGTATAGTGTAGTGGTAAGTACGGGGGATTGATCGTTCTCCACAGGGAATAGTGTTCGTTAGGTATGAAAAACTACTTTAGTAGGTCTAAGGGTGAGGGAAGATTCTTTTTTGTATTTTTATAATTTTTTATGAAAGCAAGTAAAATCTCGGGTTTGAAGGAGTGGGTGGAATTAGTTGCTAGTCAACTAACCCAAATTACTACGAATGCAAATAAAATAAAATAACTGAAAATGAAAAGAGTTGTGAAACTTATGTGAAGAGAAATGTGTTTACTTAGATTTCCTTACTCCCTAACTATCTTTTACCGGTTGATTAGTGTGTATTAATTGCGTGGATGACGGGTGTATTCCTTAATACCAATCGTGGGGTGGCGTACGTACTTCCCCAACTCTACAAGCTCCTACTTCACTCCTATGTCGAGCCGGCTAGGAAGCTCCTAACATGGGATCACTAGAATTCGCTCATGCATTAAATACAACCATAAAAACCTTAGTACGCATTGGTTCATGTTTCTTAAGACGTTCAAGCAAGTTACCGAATAGGAAGTTAGCCAGTTTTCTTAAGCCTAACATCGATAAACAATCATCCAATACAACTAATAACACACTAATAACCAATAATCAATAGCTAGGTTTCATTAGATCTAAGCAAACACAAGATAGATCTAGCCTAGCATGTTAATTAAAAGACAAGAACAATATATAATCAAACAACACATAGACATATTGATTGATTAAATGATAACTTATCTTCAATTAAACATGGGAGATCCAAGGGTATGAAAACCCTTAAAAATGGCAGAAATTCGTCTCTAGGGTTTCTCCTCACAAAGTTGCACACTAATGACAAAAAATTGCAAAACTATATATAGAGTTTAAGGGCTGACGGCGTCACGTTATAGGACTTGACGCCGTCACCTCGCCGTGTCTAGGGTTCCCGGATGGCCTTCCTGACGCCGTCCCTCTTTAGACCTCCAAAATCCGCTCTGGCTTATCAAAGCTTGACGCCGTCAGAAATGAGCTTGACGCCGTCCCTCTTTAGCTTAAACCGTGACGACCTTGATCACTTCAAAGGGTGACGCCGTCAGAAATCCGTTGTAAAATTCTCTGGCTTATCATGAGTAATTTTCATATCCACCTTTTTTACCAAGCCGTGACGCCGTCAAGAACAATACTTGACGCCGTCAAAGGTACTTTTCCAGCCGATTTTGAGACTTTGTCGTTTTCTTCACTTTTATGCTCCAAAAACGTCCAAAATGCTTCCTTTTCCAGATTTCTTCTCCAAAGTACCTAAAATGACAAAAGGAACGATTTAGGGCAATATTTGATCAAATAAATACGATTTAGGGCTTAAATGACCCCCTAAAAGCGGTACACTTTTCGCTTCATCAGACCACTAGGGTCGTATAGACTTTATTGTGGATTGTTGTTGGAATAAAAATGACACACCCGGAGTGTGTCGTGATGTGTACCACGACATAAGTAGTGTCGTGGAGACTTGATTGGTAAATGTTATTAGTTATGTTTGTTTTGTTTGCGAGATGGATGCAACGAGACATACCCACAAAGGTGTGCTCATTGGGGTTGGTCAAATGAGTCTCGACACGGGTCGAGGTCTACTAGTAAATCAGTGACATCAAAAGTGCTTACTAAATTGTTTGTGAAACGTTTTGTGAAAACAGTTTGTGAAATCAGGTTGTAAAAACAAGTTTTGTAAAAATGTTTGGTGTGAGTATCAAACTGGGCTTAAGCCCAGCAGGTTGTTATAGTTTCGTTTAAGGGACTTATTAGCCCAATGGTTAATAAGAGTTATTATTTGTTTGGGTTGGGCTTGGGCCTAATGGTATTGTAGTTGTAAGTTGTACATGTCAAACTGTTGTGATTTTGTGTATTAGCTCTGTGTGTTATAACTTATCGAGCTCATTACTAACTTGATCTGTGTTTTTTTTTCATGAATCGATGATGATGTTGGATGCTAAAGGAGTTATACCGGGATTTTTGTCACCAATTCATTGTAATTGTAAAAATTATTGTAATAGATTAGTTATTCGGACAATCATTGTAACCATTATTGGATTTACGATATTAGTGTAGGATTTATTGTATAATTTGATACAAGAGACGAAATAATATATTGGACTCGTTGAGCTTAATATATTAGGACCCGAACGGACACAAATTATCCGATAAACCGAATCTAATAATTACACGAATGATAACGATATAAAACTTATAAAACTTGTATAAAACTTGTTTACAAATATTCATGTAACTCGGGAACGTAATATAAACGGACGCGTTACGCCAAAGTTTATAAAACCTTCCAACAATTATAAACTTATAAACATATCAAAAATCATATAAATTTATACAAAATGACTTCATCCAAATATATACAAAGTAATATTTTGGGATACGGGGTAAACATCGAACTCATTCATTGACTTATCTTTATTATTATATCCATTCGATACCATTTATTTGTTTTCTTTCTTATTTCTTTGTTTATTCTCTCTTCTTTATTTTCTCCATTTGTTTGATTGTGTCATTGAAACTAAATCTTTTCCATAAATAACCCGAATATTCCACAAACGATTTATCTTTTTAAAACTCATTTACTTTACGAAGCATACTCTGAGATAACCCTATACTTATTAGGTTGTGCCGATCAAGTACTGTTGTGCTCTATTACTTTTAATACCGCTAAGTTTCTCTACTTGATGCCACTTGTGTTACTTGCATTGCTACATACTGAGGTTAGTTCATAGCCCCACTCTTACTTATTTTAACTGTTTTGTAAACTACTTGGGGTGAGATACACGCTACTTTTTCTATGATCACAATTGCTTGAAAACTGTATTTTGAACTGAAACTGTTATTGACACTAAGTGCCACTATTGCCAAACACAAGTCCCTTTATCATGCACCATTAATCACTTGTGAGGGAGCGAGAATATAGTATATAGGTCTATAGGACTGACGCAACCCACCTTGTTGACCAGATAGGCAACACGTGTGTGCTATATTCTAGTTACCTAGGTTTTTGGAAAACTACCTACTTGAGGGCATACTATTATTATATCGATTACTGTCGATACTATCAATGTTGTTGATACCGGTTAACATTTTGTGTGTCATGAGCTTAGTGCAATAGTAACTACTGGATTTACGGGTGCAACAACGTGGCCCACTGTTTCTTAAACTTGAAATCTTGTGATCAACTGCTTGATTACTAAACCTATGAATTCACTCAACCTTTGTGTTGACTTTTTAGCATGTTTTATCTGAGGTGTTTGATCTTTACTGCTGCATAACTTACTTTTGGAGGAGCTTGGCGAATGACATAGTATGGTCATAGATGACTCTGAAAACTATTTGGGACCACTTAAATCCTTTTATGGGTCTATATTTTCCGCCTTATTTTGAACGATGTAAATTGAATGTTTTTAATTATGGAACTTCTTCAAAAACGGTTTAGGTAAAACTGTTCTTTATTCCTTGTGCTGTGGTAACAATTGAGTAGCACCCCACGATTTGTCTGTTTTCGCTGTTCCGATTTGGGGGTGTTATAGATTGGTATCAGAGCCTCTCGTAATAGAGAACTGGGTATTTTCAAAAACCTAGACTATAACTGTTTTTACGAAAACTTAACCCTATGAGTGTCACGTGCCTGCCTGCCAAGCCGATGCCTCACTTGTAATTTTGTTTGATGACTTACTTGATGAGATATTTGATGATATATTCGATGAGATATGTGCCTTGTTATTGGATAACTTATATTCCCTTATTTTAGCTATTCACTATAAGTATTCCCGTATACTTACGCTTATGCACCGAACTTGTCACAGAGTTGCGCTATTTCCTTGCTTAAACACGTTATTTGATTTCGAGTTTGGACACTCGTCATGGTTTTCAAAAGATATTTTAAAAGTAAAGGACATACTACTATTGTAACTAAGCTGTGTTTTTCAAAATTCATTGAACCTCGGTGGAATATAAATTGATTACCTATATTCAACCAGGGCTAGTGGGGACATAGCCTGATCACCTATGTCTCAAAAGTGAATTTTGCGATACTGGGAGTAGTTGTAAAAGAATTATGTTCAGGTTAATTTTTCTATTTGATTTTTGGGAATGATAAAGTTTTGCATGTGTACACAAGCATCGAATATCATGAAAGTTTACCCCTACACACGACATACTAGCATCGCAAAACTTCACGAATCGTAATACTCTTCAACTTGCTATACCTCTCCTCCTATATGGAGTGCTTGTCCGTCGCCGTCTGATTTTATTCGCATTGGGTCGGGTTAGACCAGATCGGTCACCGTTTTGAATTCGAGCTGTTTATTTTAACTCGTTCGATATTGTATTAAGCACATTTAAGTTTATTGGAATGTTTGGTTTTGGGCTTTGTTTGAATTTGGATTGCTTGATTTTGTGATTTTGGGTCTCGTTGTGGATTTGAATTTGTTTCTTTAGCCTTGTTTTGTTTCTGGTTACGTTACAGTCACCGCTACCCCAAACCTTACACTCAATGGATGAACCGGGATAGATCACTAGTCCTCTAGGAATGACCCTTCCATAGCACTCGTAAGATGAACCTCTTGATGGAAGCAAACAATGAAATAACAAATGAATCTTTGGCAAGACCTAGTAAACATGCAATAGGTTGACTTGTAACCCGACAGAAGTCTTAGGACCTTATGAAGTAACTCGATCCACTATTTTTGGGAACAGATACCTAATACCTTACTTATCCCTCGGGAATACCAGGGGTCTATCTTACTACCCCCTTATAAAACAATGAACTGCGATACGTTATTTTACGAAATATATATATGCATTGATACGTTATTTTGAAAACGTTATTTCAGGAAAACAATTTTGGATACGTTATTTTGGATACGCTATTTTGAATACTATCTCAGACGGTCAACATTGGTTTCACTATTTTTAAAGACGTATTATATTGATATACTATTTTGAAAACTATTTTGGATACACTATTTTGAACACACTATTTTGAGATACGCTATCTTTGAAATATTATTTTGAAAACACTATTTTGGAACACTATACAAAAGTTATTTTGAAAACCGGATTACTCTGGTATTGCCCTAGGCCATTATGTCACATGCCTCGTTTCCCCCGACCCCTCAATTTGTAAGAAAAATTGAATACACCGCATTATAAGCTGATAAGTCGGATGACATCATTAGTTGCCTTAGGAAGCAACTCGTCAATTGAAATAGACACATTAACGGTTTAGTCGTACGTTTTAGACCTTGGAGACCACAAGTAGGATGATAGTACTCATGAGAAACCAATAACCTTAAACTTATTGACAGAGTTGTTTATGTTGACCATGATAGCGATGTACGCCCTATGGTATATGTCCCGAAGATGGTATTTAATTAGGTAATTTGAATCCGGTTGGTCAGGATTTTGCACAAACCATGAATCATTAACCATTTATCCCAAAGGATCATTAACCATTTCACACCTTTACACTTTAACCATGGATCCACGATATTTACCTTTTAACACCCACTCTTTTACATCCATTTTTATTGAGTTAAAACAAGCGTCATATGGTATATGAAACCTACTTATTATATCTACACATCTTCTATGTGTTTACACTTTCACTATAACTTGCATTCATTAATCCTCATTAACCATTTTCAACACTTTTACTTTTACCCCTTTTTGTCTACTCAAATTTTTCACATTTAAACTATAGCACACTCATTAGCATTCGTTATCCTTTTTACACATCTTAAACATGTTTTATTTTTCAACACTTTCGTTTTAATAGTCACCGCTCATGGGGCATATTAGTCGTGATATAAATTGTTTCAAATCCTTATCTTAACTTCATACATACTCATCTCATTTTAGTTATTTACGCCCTTAAGCAATATCGTTCTTTTTCAACTTTTACGAACCATCATACCTCATTTACGTTCTATACTTTCACTATTATTGAACATTTAATAATCAAAGTGTCAAATGCAACTATGCTATTACTACATACTTATCATCACACTATTCCCTTTTAATTCATTACCTTAACAATTATCTAATCGTGCTTTTCTATAAGCAACCAACCCACTTACTAAATCATTTCACAGTCCATTATTATTACTACTACACACACATTCACATAAACCCATAATGATCACCGACACCATCCGAGTGCACGGTGTTCTTATTTTGTAATCGCATATCGAGTCCATAGGGAACTGTGTCGCTATCTAACACATAAACTGTTTTCAATTATTTTACCGACCATTTTGCGGTCATCCTACAAAATGTTTTACTACTATATCATGAAAACAAAAATTTTGATCTTACCACTATTCTATAAACACTGAATTGATTTCTTAATATCATTCCACCTGTTATTTTATAAACCGATTTACTGTCTTACTAATACATCACAAACTGCGGTTTTGATATTATTTTATAAATAATGAGTTGCTTTCCTACTGCCCTATGAATTGTTTTACAACTCAATGTACAGGCTATCCTATTATTAAGTAATAAACCGATTCGCTCGCTTACTACTATTTCATAAACCAACGAATAGTTTCACAAAAATTTTGTAAACTATGTTGCAATTATTCTACAAGTTTTACTACAGCCTTATGAACCATTTTACTCCCCTGTGAGCTGATCTTGCCACTGTTTGATTTAAAAACAATAAAACTGTGTTACTATTATCTTACAAATTTATTTCGCCATTACTTTCCAAAACTATTTTACTGTCATCCGATGAACCGTTTTGCTACTAAATCACTAAGTAAACTACAGCCTTGCTAATATTTTACAAATAACAAATGATTTTCTTATTACTCTATGAACTGTTTTACAAATCATCTCATAAGTTATGGTATAAGCTTATTTGCTATCTTGCTAATATATCACAACTTTAAATATGGTTTTGTTTTTATCTTATAAATAATAAATCGTTCTCTATCACTTTATAAACCCTTCCACAAACCATTTTATATAGTATTTTACAATCACCATGTGAACCATTTACTTTCATGAAAAGTGTTTTTATACTATTACTTCATAAACAGAATAACAAATATTTTCCCTTTTGAAAATCAACCAAACCATAGAAGTGGATCCCACACCTTTTCCTGAGACTATAGATAACAGTCTGCCAAGCCTTGATACTTTTTCATCACTGAATAAGTTACCTCATTCGTTCCATGCGATTAGAGTCCCTTATTTAATACATGCATTGAACTAGATTACCAATATACCATCTCTCTTGTAACATTTTGCGCAAACTCAAAACCCATTTCTTTTATGTGGCCCGACTTCTGCACCGGAATGCCAAGAAATCTTAGCCTACCTAGCGACTATTAATACCCGACCTCACCTTATAAACAAGAGGGACTTTCTCAACATAGTGTCGGGGTGATTCAGTCCTCTCGGGTCACTAGTGCAACCGTCCAAGTCATGATACCTCTTAGCACTGAGTTATCCCTTTCAGATCGTCAGTACAACAATTTCAGTCAGGATACCATATAGTAGCATTTAAACAAGTTGGATACTTACATCTATGAGCTTCACCTGATATTAAGCATTGAACCCCACTCAGATTTGACAATTAGACCTTGTCTTTAGATATTTAAAACATAGGTAGACGTGCATGCCCAACTACCATTCCTTCTTTGATGTTCTCATTTTAAGGACCTTTCTTAAATGCGTCTTTATCAACCATAGAACTCGTAATGATATTTTTCTGAGATACCTATTTTGATAGGTTAAATTCTTCTGGTCAAAATTTATCAAACTCTGGTTAATGGATGTCAACGTTAATTTTTGTGAACATTTCCTTATCCATACCATGATTGAACACCCGTTTTACAATATTTTAAAATCTTTTGAAACTGTATCTTACGTAACTGTTAAATTCCTAATAAAGAAATTTGTAATACTTGAAAAGTTATTTTGGTCAACCTCGTATTAACACTTACCCAAATAAAATTTTTAAACAAAACTTTTATCCATTTCTCTGAGGAAAACATACAACACTGGAACAAAATTTTTAAGACCAGTCATCATTCCATTTTTACCACCTTACATCTATCAGGTTGGAGTTTTGTGTCACTAGAGTATAGACCATACATTGGATCAATACCGAGAGAATTTAGAGGAGACCACACTAACAAAGTTGCGAAGCATCGTGAAATTAAAACTAGAATTGTCTCCCCCTAATAAACTTACTCTATGAATCATTGCACCTCACCAAGTCATCGAAAAAGGGACAACTAATGGCAGACAACCTAAGTACCCTTCTGCAAACAAAAAGAAACCCTTAGACAGCTTAGTGAGACCCAAATCAGTTACAGATACCACCACCTCTTCACTGACACCGTTCCGAAAAATATCTTGAACAGAATCGCGAGGACGCAATTCCTTCTAAGGGGTACCTGCTGTAATAGCCCAGAAATTTCCAGACAAATTTTTAATAATAAATTGTATTTATTACTTCATAAGTTTCACTTTTGAACACTTCCGAGCTTACTTGAATCGAAAACGAGAGGTTATCTCGTGAAACGTGAAAACCGACACTAAACGCGTACTGGCACAATCGTAAACTTGATAAACAAATTGATTTAATTAATATTTTAATTTCGAGAAGTTAGTCGTATGAACAATCAATTTTATTGGAAAAATTAATTCGGACGCAATGTTAAAACTTTTGTGAGTCGAATCGAATATTTACTAACTCAAATGGGGCCCACAATGTTTTATTATAAAAGATTGCCAAAATGACAAAAACTGACCCTCATTTAAATTACACCGCCCCCCCCCCTATTTACCCTATTTACAACTTTGGTCCCTCATGGGAGTATATAAACCCAAATTAGGGTTTCACCCTCATTTTGATACCACACCTCACCGGAAAAACTTTTCGGCGTCGACACCCAAGTTCCAGCCAACCCCTTTTCATTACCGACACGTAGATAAAAAACAACATCATTTCTGGAGAATATTAGGTCGAGAGGACGCGTCTTGCTCGTATTTTGGTTACCACCGCCGCTCACCGCCGCGTACCACCACCTCCTCTCTCCTCTCTCTCTTTCGTTGGGTAAGGACCATGTGCCTCTTTTCTTTTATTTATTTCGTTTTTACTAAACCCTAATCGGTTTTATGAAACCAAAACGATTTTTGATAAAAAAAAATCATAATAAAACTTGTGTTTTATAAATTAACTCGGGTGGATCTAAACTTTTAACACTGAAACTCGAACGACTCGTCACTGATTCACTTGACTCACCCGAGTCAACTCACGAGTTGAGTTGACTCGTGAACTAGGGTTATTTGTTTTGTGTTTATTTCATTTTTGTGAGCTTATATTTGTCGTTGTAAATTTATTCTTGTTGTTTGGTCATTGTTTGCTTATTATTGTGTTAGCCGAATGGTTTTGGTGTCGTATGGGTTTGAGTCATGACTCATGGGAGTCACGACCTTGATGTTAATGTTATCCGAGACTTGGGAAAATTGTTTAGTGTCGAATGGTATTGAGTCGTGACTCAAATTGAGCTTGTTTGATTAACCGAGTCGTATGTTGGTTTGGTAATGATGTTTGGTTATTTTGGTCAAGTATGGATGCATTGGGTTTACTGTCTAACACCTCAAGGGAGGTTGTTTTGTGGTGATGTTAGGCTATACGACCACTAGGGTCGTATAGACTTTATTGTGGATTGTTGTTGGAATAAAAATGACACACCCGGAGTGTGTCGTGATGTGTACCACGACATAAGTAGTGTCGTGGAGACTTGATTGGTAAATGGTATTAGTTATGTTTGTTTTGTTTGCCAGATGGATGCAACGAGACACACCCACAAAGGTGTTCTCATTATGGTTGGTCAAACGAGTCTCGACACGGGTCAAGGTCTACTAGTAAATCAGCGACATCAAAAGTGGTTACTAAATTGTTTGTGAAACATTTTGTGAAAACAGTTTGTGAAATCAGGTTGTGAAAACAAGTTTTGTAAAAATGTTTGGCGTGAGTATCAAATTAGGCTTAGGCCCAGCAGGTTGCTATAGTTTAGTTTAAGGGACTTATTAGCCCAATGGTTAATAAGAGTTATTATTTGTTTGGGTTGGGCTTGGGCCCAATGGTATTGTGTTTGTAAGTTGTACATGTCAAACTGTTGTGATTTTGTGTATTAGCTCTGTGTGTGTTATAACTTATCGAGCTCATTACTAACTTGATCTCTGTTTTGTTTTATGAATCGATGATGATGTTGGATGTTAATGGAGTTATACCAGGATTTTTGTCACTAATTCATTGTAATTGTAAAAATTATTGTAATAGATTAGTTATTCAGACAATCATTGTAGCCGTTATTGGATTTACGATATTAGTGTAGGATTTATTGTATAATTTGATACAAGAGACGGAATAATATATTTGACTCGTTTTGCTTAATATAATAGGACCCGAACGGACGCAAATTATCCGATAAACCGAATCTAATATTTACGCAAATGATAACGATATAAAACTTATAAACTTATAATAAAACTTGTTTACAAATATTCATGTTAACTCGGGAATGTAATATAAACGGACGCGTTACGCCAAAGTTTATAAAACCTTCCAACAATTATAAACTTATAAACATATCAAAAATCATATAAATTTATACAAAATGACTTCATTCAAATATACACAAAGTAATATTTTGGGACACGGGGTATACATCGAACTCATTCATCGACTTATCTTTATTCTTATATCCATTCGATACCGTTTATTCGTTTTCTTTCTTATTTATTTGTTTATTCTTTCTCTTCTTTATTTTCTCTATTTGTTTGATTTAGTTTCGCCGACTTTTATCGTCCTAACTTAAGTTAATCTTGAAACTATATTTTCTAAAAACCACACGAGATACAAACGATTACTTCTTTTCATTGTCATTGAAACTAAATCTTTTCCATAAATAACCCGAATATTCCATAAATGCTTTATCTTTTGAAAACTCATTTACTTTACGAAGCATACTCTGAGATAACCCTATACTTATTAGGTTGTGCCAATCAAGTACTATTATGCTCTATTACTTTTAATACCGCTAAGTTTCTCTACTTGATGCCACTTGTGTTACTTGCATTGCTACATACTGAGGTGAGTTCACAGCCCCACTTTTACTTATTTTAACTGTTTTGTAAACTACTTGGGGTGAGATACATGCTACTTTTTTTATGATCACAATTGCTTGAAAGCTATATTTTGAACTGAAACTGTTATTGACACTAAGTACCACTATTGCCAAACACAAGTCCCTTTATCATGCACCATTAATCACTTACGAGTGAGCGCGAATATAGTGTATAGGTCTATAGGACTAACGCAACCCACCTTGTTGACTAGATAGGCAACACGTGTGTGCTATATTCGAGTTACCTAGGTTTTTGACAAACTACCTACTTGAGGGCATACTATTATTATATCGATTACTGTCGATACTATCAGTGTTATTGATACCGGTTAATGTTTTGCGTGTCATGAGCTTAGTGCAATGGTAACTACTGGATTTACGGGTCAACAACGTGGCCCACTGTTTCTTAAACTTGAAATCTTGTGATCAACTTTTTTATTACTAAACCTATGAATTCACTCAACCTTTGTGTTGACTTTTTTGCATGTTTTATCTCAGGTGTTTGATCTTTACTGCTGCATAACTTACTTTTGGAGGAGCTTGGCGAATGGCATGGTATGGTCATAGATGACTCTGAAAACTATTTGAGACCGCTTAAATCCTTTTATGGGCCTGTATTTTCCGCATTATTTTGAACGATGTCAATTGAATGTTTTTAATTATGGAACTTCTTTTAAAACGATTGAGGTAAAACCGTTCTTTATTCCTTGTGTTGTGGTAACAATTGAGTAGCACCTCACGATTTGTCTGCTTCTGCTGTTCCGATTTGGGGGTGTTACAAAGAACATCAACCAAACGACTTCATACGATCCGATGAACATGTGCGACAAGTTATGAGGTACATCAGATTGTCACAAGCGCATCAAAACCTTCGTGCCTATTTGGTCGAACACTTGTCTTGTAATATTTAATTTCAATTTAAAATGTAATATTTTTAATATTCGAAATCTGTTAGGAATATAAATATTCATGTGAAAGACTCGGTCACCCCGAGTATCTATTAGCATTAAGTAGCTCGTAGGATTATCAGCATTAGTTTAGTTATCGTAGTATTCGTGGAGTTGGGTCGGGTCTTCACCCACTGTCAGCTCACTCCACAGCCCACATGGGGCGTTTATGTTTGTTGTATAAATACCCTCTCCCACCAAAGGAGAGGGTTGGACCTTTTCATTTTCACCTAATCTAATATTCTCTCATTTTCTCTCACAAGGTTCCATACTCTCTTTTCTCTCTCTCTAGAATTGGCCAAGCATTAATCTTGAGTGTGTGTTATGTTTATGAATATCATACAATTGGTATCAAGAGCCATGGTTGATTAGTGGTTGAATTCGTTATGATTGTTTGTGTGTTTCTTTTCTTTTCTTTTGTTGTTCGAATTGAAAAGTAGAACAAATTATAGGTTGTGCTTAGTTTGTGGTTTAACTTGTTAAAACTTTGAACTTTTTCGTTCACAAATAGCACTAGGATCGTTTCTTGCTTTGCTACGGCCTTGGAGGTGAATTTCTTGGAAGATTGAAGAACTTTTCCTGGTTGCGTTTTGCCTCTCGGAGATTATTTCTTCATTGCGTTTTGCGTTATTTAAGGTTGTTAAAAGTTACGGTTTGGATAATATTCTGGTTGCGGTTTGGTTTTTAACTGAAAATGGAAAAAGACAAATCGTAGAGAAAGAGACATCTTTGTCCTTTGCGTTTTGTCTCGTTCTGACTGAGGTTTGACCTGTTGCTTTTGCGGTTTCTGCTTTTTGTGATTTCTGCGGTTTGCCAAGCTTGCGTTTTGGGATTGTTGCGGTTTGACCAAGTTCTGCGTTTTGCTGAGTCTCACGGGTTGAAGCCCTGCGTTTTGCTATCTTGCAATTTGGTCTTATTGAGGTTTGGCAAGTTGCGTTTCAAAATGTTGCGGTTTGACCAAGTTCCTGTGTTTTGGGCCGTGTTTATGTATTTGTTTCAGGTTGCGGTTTGAGCTGCTGTCTGCGGTTGATAACGCTCAAATTGTGCATGTTTTTAGTAGCGTTATTCGTGCTTTTATATATGTTATTTGGTTATATTTATATGATTTTGTTACTAAATCATACCAAAGCGTGTTTGCAAAGTGTATGTAGCCAAAAACAGGAAAAAGGAAGAAAAAAGATAAAAGCAAAATGAGGAAGAAGGAAATATTTATGATGGTACGAAGATTCTTTTGTCAAGTTCCACACCAAATAGGCATTTCAAAGAATAAAGGTCCGAGTATTCAAAGTTGACAAGCTTCAAGATAAAGAAAAGATCAAGTTTGGATGAAGAACCATGAGCCATGAACAAGATACAAGCCAAACGACAAAAGTCCAAAAATGAGTTAACAGCATCATTCCATCCGATCGGATGCAGCCCGCGACCGAATCGGATGGAGGCCAAGGTTGAAGATCAACCGATCGGTTGGATGTCGGCTGTTTTCCCAATCTTCATCATTAAGTATACTATCTTCATACCACCGATTCTAGGGCTTTCTAATGATGATTCTAGGCCATTCTAATTTGCTTGGAGGCCAAGTTGGAGCATTTATCACCCTAGGCTTTGAGAGTAGTATAAATAGGACCATTTGTGAAGTGTTTAGACACAACTCTCAACAACATAATTACCAATTAACTCTCTAATCATCAACCCACTCTCATAATACTTTTAAATTTGTCCTTAAAAAGTCAAGGGAAGTTTGGAGGTTCAAGAAGTCAACATTTGGAGGTCAAAACATCAAGAAGTCAACACCAATACTTTGGGTATCATTACCTTATCATTTGTAATCTATTTCTAATTATTGTAAGACTTTCAATTATGGTTTCTAATGTTCTAAGTTCTGAGTTTATGTTGGTGTTTGCTATGAGTGGCTAGTGCTTTTGTGCACTTGCTTAGATGATGTGTATTGCTTATTGATTTGCGTATGATTGTGATATCATGTTTTAATTTAATTTCAAGTTGATTCTAAGATCCAATTGTGATTAAGTTTCATAGTGACATTTGTTGATCAAGTTTAACTAGTCGCTAATAATTTTAAGGGTCGAAAGATTTATTGTTATTCAACTAGTTATAATCATTTGTCTATGAATGATTGCTTTTCACCCATTGTTCTTGATTCAACAAAGGAACTTAATTGTGATTGTAATGAGAATGCCTTTTGTCTATCAAATTGGATTGAATGTAAACCATTTCAAGGGTCGAAAGATTAGTAGTTTATAATCAATTGTAACCTATTTGTCTATGAATCAGTTACCTTTTGCATTGACCATTTCCTAAGCGAATTTGATAAAACAAAAGACTATTTTTGTGTTTAAGTTTACACCAAACTTATGAACCTTGAATTGATCTTGAATTGATTGGTTAAACGTAATGCTTGTTTTTATGAACTAAAATCTTGACGAAGGTTTAATTTGTAGTAACAATAGATTAGTTCACTAAACTAATTATCATAACCAACATATTATCAAAAGTTATCACAATCATGCTAATCAAGAGTAGTATATTAGTCTAAGCAAGTGTAGTTTTAATCATTTGAATTATTATATTTTCATCATTGCTTGTTTAAGAAATTTACTTTTAGTAGCTTACAATCCGATTCACTCATAAATCCCTGCGAACGATCCCGACTTACCATCATAATCTTGCTATAATGGACGAGTTCACTTGCTCGTATGTGTTATTTCTAGATTCGATAATTCGACCTTTATAAATTTAAAACTTGTACACACGCGTAACACATCAGCAGTTTACCACTTGCTTAATTCATAAACGTAAAATCATTTCAACCAAACCAAATCAAAGTTTAACAACATATCATCTAACCCAAATAACAAACAATCATCAATCTTAACATACAATCACTAACCTCATTATCGATCCAACTTTTAATCATAACACATACAAGTAATCAAATCACGGTTTATTCTTGATTTTTGTAAAATCCCGCGAAAGAATCTATTTCGAGTTTTAAATCATAGAATTGTAAAATCCCATGCAAGTTTACATCATGGCAAGCACTTCTTCTGATGACATTCAAGCTGCCGGGTCCGATACCCGCCCTCCTATGCTTGATAGGATGGATTATGAATCATGGGCACAAACAATACGACTTTATTGCTTCTGAAAAGAGAATGGATTTAACATTCTTAAATCCATTGATGAAGGACCCTTTCAAATGGGCACCACTAGAGATCCTGTCACTACCGCTGAGGATGGAACTGTCACTCTTGGAATCGACAGGCCACGTAATTACAACGATCTCAATGAAGAGGAAAAGAAGCATTATGATGTAGACATTAGAGCTTCTAACATTGTGATTCAAGGACTTCCCAAAGACGTTTACAAGCTTATCAACTTCAACACTGAAGCCAAAGCTGTTTGGGACAATGTCAAAATGCTTCTGGCTGGATCTGAACTGACCAAAGAAGATCGTGAATCTCAGTTGTATGATGAGTTTGAGCACTGACTATTATGTGAGATTTCACAAGCTTGTGAATGACATGAGGATCATCAGGATGAAAATGTCAAATATCCAGCTCAATTCTAAGTTTGTGAACAACATGTCACCTGAGTGGGATAGATTTGTTACAGCCGTGAAGCTCAACAAAGGATTGAGACAGACCAATTATGAACAGCTGTATGCCTACTTACAACAACATGAAAAGCATGCTGTCTATGATCGTCAACTGAGGGAAAAACTCAATCCAACAACATCTAATGATCCACTTGCATTTGTCTCAAATATTCAGCTGTTCAATCAATCCTCACTTGATCAAGTATATAACCATTACTTTTCATCACATAATCAGACATCATTTGCCCAATCATCGTTACACCCACCATCTGCTGTGAACCCCCAACTGGATTCAGGATATTCTCATACTGGCAAGATGATTGATAATCTATCAAACCAAGTTTCTTTACTTGTCCAACAGTTCAGAGCAACACTCCCTCAAACTAACAACCAACTTCGAACTTCATCAAATCTACGTAATCAAGAAACTGTGAAAGATGGAAGGGTTGTGGTTTAGAATGTTCAGGGAAGGCAGAATATGAATCAAAGTAACATTGGTCGGGGTAATATACAGAACAGAGTTGGGAATGCTAATCAGGAACAGGGAGGGCAAACCAAGTGTTACAACTGTGGTGGACTAGGACACATAGCAAGGAACTGCACTCAACCAAAGCGTCCACAGAACTCTGACTACTTCAAAGATAAGATGTTGTTGATGCAAGCTCAAGAGAATGGAGCAGCTTTGGACGAAGAAGTGTTACTGTTTCTTGCTGGTGATGAGGGGAACACGTTTGATGCTGATGTGGATGATCAACCAGTTCAGGACTTGGCACTAAATGATCCCAACATCTTCCAAGCTGATGACTGCGATGCTTTTGACTCAGACGTTGATGATGAACCCACTGCTCAAACCATCTTCATGGCTAATCTGTCTTCTGTAGCTTCATCACCACAACAAGCTGGTCCTTCCAATGCATCAATCATATCTGAGGTACTAAAGGTTTATGACACCTATAACATGGTAGATGAACAGAAGATTCCTAACAAAGTACAACAGACAGATGTTGTTGAATCAGATACTGTTGATATGGGAAATAGTAATGTTATTCCATATGAACAATATGTGAATTACAACAACGTGTCTGTTGTACCAAGTAGTGCATCTTCTGTTGTTGATAATACTTGTGAGTTGCATGAGAACACCGTGTTTATCCCTGATGACACTTTGACCACTAGACTTAATATCTATAAAGATCAGGTGGCCATATATGAACAACGTGCAAAATTTGAGCTAACTGAACGTGAGCAGAAAATGGATAGTCAAATGCGTACATTCATAACTGAACGTAATTTAAGGGAAGAAACTTTGAAAAAGGAGTTATATTCTTTACGAAAACAACTGGATCAGACTGTAAAACAAAAACAGGAGATTCAAGAAAGTGTAAATACACTAAAACAAGATTTCAAAGAAAAAGAAACAAAACTCTTAAATGATTTTTCCAGACTTAAAACGTTAAAGAATAAGATTGAAAACAAGTTGTACACACAAGACCAAACCAGACAAACTGCTCAAATGATTCAAAGGCATAAAAAGTTGTGTGATAAACATAGTGAAAAGGATGTAGGTGAACCTAAATTAGTTTTCCTTAGGAGTGCTAAAGTTGCCCAACCTGCATTATATGATGGAAATGAACTGCTTAAGCCTGGTCATGCCCTCCTGATGTGTCATCATTTGAAGAGACTAATGAGATAGAAGTAATAAATAGAAAAAAATTGGCTGAAAAAATGAAGGATCCCAAATGTATAGCAAATCGAGTCATAATCAAACCCCATGATTACTATGAGGAGAACCGATTAGCTATTTTTGTGCCTCAAACTAAGTTGACCCCAGAACAGATATTTTGGTCCTTAGACTTAGAAAAAAGGAAATCCGAAGAACTTCAAGCCAAAACTCCACCCTTTAGAAAGATAGCCGCAGCAACGGTGTACCCACCCAATACACCCATGCACTTAGTTCCTTTAACTCTTCCCACAAAATATAAAACTCTAATTAGCATATATTTTCTTTGTCAACTATTTGCTGATTTTGATAAAACATGTAAGAAGAGAATTATGCCAACGGGAATTACTGAAGGGGAAAGGGGTTTTGAACTAACAAAACAGTGCTACTTAACTGAGGTTATTCCATTTTTTTTAACTTCTCAAACAACATTTTGAGGGCATGCAAAAACCCTTGAAACTGAATTAAAAGAAATGAAAGAAGTGTTTAAAGAAATGGAAAACATGGGAAAACAAAATGCTATTGATCTTAAATGTTGTGAGATTGAGAGAAAGAACATTCTCATCACCAATGAGAATTTGCTTGCTAGATATATTGCACATGATGTATTCTATACTGCTACTGATAATGCATTTACTGCTTATCAATTTCATGAGTTATCTATTGCATTGAATGTTACCCAGAATCGTGTTGTTGAGCTTGAGGGGGAGAATTTAAAATTGCATGTGAAAATCCAAAACGATGACCATGACAACATGGTCAGGCATTTTTCAAAACTAGAGGTTGATAATCTTAACTTGCAATTAAAATATCAACATTTAGAAGAAAGAACCAAAATCTCAAATGCCAAGACATCTTTGGATGCTCATGAATTTGATGCATATTTTGAATTAAGCAAACGAGATGAAAAAATTCAAGCTCACACTAACACGATTCGGAAATTGAGGGCCCAAATTGCCCAATTAAAATCAAATAAGAGTGATGTGATTGGCACCCATAAACCATCGTCTTTAGATTCTCAGAATTTTCACTATCAAGACATCATCAATAAATTACAACATGAAAATGATTGTTTTTAAGCCGAAAATTCAAAAATCAAACAGCATTACAAAGAGTTATATGATTCGATTAAAATCACACGTGATAAAACCAATGAAAAAATAACTTCTTTGCTTAATGAGATTGAGAATCTAAAGGGTCAGGTGGAAGGGAAAATGCCAGTTATCGCTAGTGATAATGATGTTCCAAAGGTTTCTGCTTGTAGTAAGTATGCAATTGATGTTGTGCCTATTTCGCTTCCCCTTAGGAACAATAGGCCTGCTCATCATGTATATCTCACTCACGTTAAGGATAGCCTTGATACCCTTCGTGAGATAGTAGAAGAGGATAGGATAGATAAACCACTTGATAGTGCAGTTGTAGATGCCTGCTTCCTCACTAAACGATCTCAGGAACTCTTAGAATACGTCATTGGTACATGTCCTAAGATTGATAACAAGCGAGACAGGTTTATTGCATCATCCTCAATGACTAAGAACAAGCATGTAACCTTTGATGTACCACTGAAAACATCTGAACCCAGCACATCAAAACCGAAAAAACAAATGGCAGTGAAACAAACTAATGTTCCCATCATTGCTTCTACAGGAGTAAACAGTGACACTAAAGTTAGCGGGTCAAAGCCTAGTCGCAATACAAAGAAATATAGAACTGCGCTAGCTAAGAGTGCTCATGAGAAGAAAGTAGAAGTCCACCTTAGGAACAATAAGTTTGGTTTGAACGAAACGAATCGTGTTGATTCTAGTATTAGCTATAAGCGTACTGTAATTAATTCGAATTCTAATGCTATTTGTAAGACATGTAATGAATGCTTAATTTCTGGTAATCATGATGAATGTGTTGTGTCATTCTTGATGTCTTCTCAACGATCCCCAGTTAAGAATGTTAGGAAACCTAAACTGAGTAAGCAAATTAAGAAAGCAACAAGAAAAATGTTTGCTAATGTTGGTTATCAATGGAGACCCACTGGTTGAAAATTCACTTTAGGAGATCAGTGCCCCTTAACTAGAATGACTAATCATAAAGTAGTGATTGTTAAGGAATGGAAGCCAATTGGTTGAATTTTCCCTTTAAAGAAACAATGCCCTACAACTAGGTCAATTGTTGCTACTAGTGAAGTTTCCACTGTGATTACCATGACATCTATGAAACCTGTAGTTCCAGAATTTGTTTGTGCTAACCAAACGGACCCCAGTTGCACGTGGGGATCCACTTTTTTCAGTTATCCATCGTTGTCTGTTTTCAAATGCAGGTCGTACAAATCTTCCTTTGGTTTTGGACTCAGGCTGCCTAAAATATATGACCGGGGATCGCTCACGGCTCAAGAATTTTGTGAATAAGTTTATCGGTACAGTTAGATTCAGGAACGACCATTTTGGGGCGATTATGGGTTATGGAGATTATATGTTTGGTGACAGTGTAATTTCCAGGGTATACTATGTGGAAGGACTTGGGCACAATTTGTTCTCTGTTGGTCAATTTTGTGATTCCGATCTTGAAGTTGCCTTCAGAAAACACACATGTTTCGTCAGAGAATCGGATGGTATTGATCTCCTTAAAGGAAATTGTGGCACTAATCTATACACCATCTCTATTGAAGACATGATGCGGTCCTTTCCCATTTGCTAGCTGTCAAAGGCCTTAAAGAACAAATCATGGCTTTGGCACCGTCGTTTAAATCACTTGAACTTCGGTTCCATAAATGAACTTACTCGCAAGGATCTTGTACGAGGTATGCCCAGATTGAAGTTTGAAAAGGATCATCTTTGTTCTGCTTGTCAACTGAGCAAAAGCAAGAAGCGTACTCACAAACCCAAAACTGTAAACACCATCATGGAAGTTCTTTACACCCTTCACATGTATCTGTGCGGACCAATGAGAGTGCAGAGTATAAATGGGAAGAAATATGTTATTGTGGTGGTCGACGACTACTCTCGGTTTACATGGGTGAAGTTTTTGAGAACCAAGGACGAGACTCCAGAGGTTATCATCAAACTTATCAAACAGCTACAAGTAAGATTCAACAAAACCGTCAGCATCATCCGCACAGACAATGGAACTGAGATTGTTAACAAACAACTCATTCAATTTTATGAAAGTATTGGCATAACTCACCAGAAAAGTGTTCTACGCACTCCTCAGCAGAACGGGGTTGTTGAAAGACGAAATCGTACTTTTGTGGAAGCTGCACGAACCATGCTGATATTTTCCAAGGCACCGATGTTTCTTTGGGCGGAAGCAATTGCTACAGCTTGTTACACCCAAAACCGATCCTTGATACATACTCTTCACAACAAAACTCCATATGAACTGATACATGGCAAGAAACCAGATCTTTCTTTTCTTCGAGTGTTCGGTGCTCTATGCTACCCGACAAATAACAGTCAGGATCTGGGAAAACTAAAGGCTAAAGCATGCATTGGATTCTTCGTTCGGTATGCACCAGATCGCAAGAGATACCGAATCTACGACAAATGAACCCGACAAATCATGGAAACCATTCACATGACATTCAATGAGTTGACTGAGCAAATGGCTCCTGGACACACAAGTTCTGGACCCGCTCCTAATCTTTTGTCTCCTGGACCAATTAGTTCAGGTCTTGTACAACATCCCACTCCTGCAGTTCCTTATGTACCTCCTACCAGTGAGGAGTTGAAGAATTTGTTTGATCCGATGTTTGATGAATACTTTGAGCCA
The DNA here is from genome assembly GCA_021014915.2 of Artemisia tridentata subsp. tridentata. Lineage (NCBI taxonomy): Eukaryota > Viridiplantae > Streptophyta > Magnoliopsida > Asterales > Asteraceae > Artemisia > Artemisia tridentata. Next base: position 383,528,481 of record CP139507.1, on the reverse strand, counting down.
CCAACTGTTGATACTGCCACTGAAGCCCCACCTTTACCTCCAGTTGATGATGCTCCAATTCCACACAACTCAGATGGTCCATCTGTATCTGTCTCAATTAGTCAAGACGCACCATCTGCAAGTCACTCACCATCATCATCGAATGTTCAATCTCCTTCGGTACAGCTAGGGCCTGCAGTTGACAATTCTTTTGAAGTGAATCCTTTTGCTCCTGCTGATGATGCTCCATTCGAGAATATATTTGCTCCTGAATCTTCTACTGAGACATCTTCTTCAGGGGATCCTAACACGGCAACATCAACTCCCTACCCTCAACCACATGATCATCTCAGAAAATGGACCAATGATCATCCGATTGACAACATCATTAGAAATCCTTCTCGTCCGGTATCCACACGAAAGCAACTTGCCACCGATGCATTGTGGTGCTTCTTTAATTTCGTACTATCCAAAGTCGAACCCAAAGATTTCAAAGATGCTTTGTCTAAAGACTACTGGTTTACTGCAATGCAAGAAGAAATTCATGAGTTTGATCGACTTGAAGTATGAGAATTAGTGCCTCCTCCAGATTGTGCAATGATTACCGCTCTAAAGTGGATCTTCAAAGTGAAACTCGATGAGCATGGTGATGTTTTGAAAAACAAGGCACGGCTTGTTGCTAAGGGGTATCGTCAAGAAGAGGGCATAGACTTTGAAGAATCATTTGCACCAGTTGCTCGAATTGAAGCCATCAGAATCTTTCTCGCTAATGCTGTCAGTCAGAATATGACAGTCTATCAAATGGATGTAAAGACAGCATTCTTAAATGGTGACTTGAAAGAAGAAGTCTATGTCAGTCAACCTGAAGGATTTGTGGACCCTGATCGTCCTACTTACGTCTATCGCTTGAAGAAGGCCCTCTATGGCCTAAAGCAGGCACCTAGGGCATGGTATGACACTTTGTCTAAGTTTCTTCTGGCAAACAGATTCTCCAAAGGTGTTGTTGATCCTACACTATTCACTAGGAAAACGGGGAAACATCTACTCCACGTTCAGAACTACGTAGATGACGTTATTTTTGCCTCCTCTGATCCTATGGAATGTGATCGGTTTTCTAACGAGATGAGTTCTAAGTTCCAAATGTCTATGATGGGACAAATGTCATTCTTCTTAGGTTTGCAAATCTCTCAAACTCCCGGAGGCATCTTTATTAATCAATCCAAATATGCAAATGAAATATTGTAGAAATTTGGATTTGGTTCAAGTGATCCTGTTGACACTCTTATGATTGAGAGATCGAAGTTAGACGAAGACCTCTCTGGGATCCCTGTTGATCAAACCAATTTTCCAAGTATGATCGGATCCCTAATGTATCTCACCGCTAGTAGGCCAGATCTCTTGTTCGCGGTATGCATGTGTGCTCGGTACCAGTCTAAGCCCACCAAAAAGATCTGCAAGCGGTAAAGCAGGTCTTTCGATACCTTCAAGGGACTATTCACATGGGTCTATGGTATCCGAAGGACACCACCATGGCACTCACGGCCAATGCAGATGCAGACCATGCGGGGTGTCAAGATACTCGTCGAAGTACGTCGGGAGGTGCTCAGTTTCTGGGAGGAAAGTTAGCAAGCTGGTCATTAAAGAGGCAAATGAGTACATCTATATCTTCCACAGAGGTTAAATACATTGCCATGTCTGCGTGCTGTGCTCAAATCCTATGGATGAGATCTCAACTATCGGACTATGGCTTTGCATACAACAAGATCCCTCTATATTGTGATAACAAAAGTGCTATAGCTCTTTGCTGCAACAATGTCCAACACTCCCGATCAAAGCACATCGATATCCAACATCACTTTATAAGGGAACATGTTGAGAAAGGGGTTGTTGAACTTTACTTCGTGAGGACTGAGTTTCAGTTGGCTGATATCTTCACTAAGGTACTTCCGAGAGAACGGTTCCAATTTATTCTCCCGCGACTTGGCATGAAGAGTTTGACGCAAGAAACCCTCAAGCGTCTTCAGGAAGAGAATGAGGAGTAATGGATTTGCTTCATGTATCCTTGCATATATCTTAAACCAAAAAGAAAATAGAAAAATATAAAACCTATAAAAAACCATAAAAATCGGAAAAACACAAAAACACCAAAAATAGTTCCTCTAGGCATGTCTTCTGTTTATCGATAACATTTACGGTCCTAGAAATGTCATTCAATAATGACACGGGACTTTAAATGAAGCTCGAGCAGAAGTTAAAATGAATTGTTAAAACATGTCACGTCGGCTTGCAGTTACTTCAGACTGTAACCCGTTCGTCATTATGGGGAAAGCACGTCGCCAAAAAGACGGCTGTTCCTCCCACTGGGTGAAGTTCACCCGGGCATGGATTACTTTATATCCATGTTTCTTCGATTTGATGTACGTTTTAGTGCATCATTTCTCGTATAAGAAGAGAAGTATTCTTTACATCACAGATACTTTTCCATCTATGATTCTTCAGGAAAGTATTTGTGCTAAACTTGGTGGTACCATGATTTTTGAATATCAATCAGAATTGAACTTTTCATAAAAATCTATCACTCAATCAATGACTACAGCTCTTGAAATAGAAAACGGGTCATCGATTGAGGGGGAGAGTGATTTAAAAAAATTTATATCATCAAAACAAGTCACTTTGTACATAATAAGCAGTGAATTTAGTGATACATGTTATGTGTCAGTGTATGATTTTTTAGGTCAAATATCTTCCAAACTTATCATACCTGACACTAACATTCTCCCTCATTGATTGAGATGGAGCATCAGTATGTTCCATTATTAGCACATATTAAACCTGACCACATTTTCTCCCATATTTTCTAAACTTATTTAAATCAATTGGGATCACAAAATCTCAAAAGGTTTGAAATTTCTGATCGGGGGAGAGAATGTGATTTAAATATGTAATCTGATAAAAATGTGATGTTTTGGACTTAAATGTAAGCTCTCCCATATGTGCTAAACTCTTTTGTATATCAATGCACATTTTGAGGGAGAGCAAATGGTTTGTGGTGACATAATGAATGTGGCATCTTTGGTGACATCTCATGTGAGCGCGACTCAGACTTCACCAATGAATTGACGAAACAAAAACTGTCATTAATCGAAAGGACTTGTCCTGGCCAGGTAATAATTTCAAGCTGGTCTAACCAGTGATGTAAGTGTGTCTCGAAGAGGACGTGTCTGAGTAGAGTGTACCATTTCGAGAAACTTTCTGTGGACTTGACCAGGCCGAGTAATAATTTCAAGCTAGTCTAACTAGTGATGTAAGCGTGTCTCGAATCGGTCATGTTCACTGAAAGTGGATCAATTCAAAAAGTATGAACTCCACCCAACTTGTGCAAATTTATAATAAAATCATCCATGCACATGTTAAGGGGGAGCATTTGAAAAGTATAAAACTCTCAAAGTGTTAGCAAAATGTGTTTTATAATCATAAACACTTTGAGAGATTTTTCAAAGATTTGGTTAACGGCAACATAGGATAGTCATGAAGTTATAAGGTGGCTAAGGTTAGGAAAACCGTCCTATGATCCGCTAGAGCCGGAGGGATCTACCCAAGGACAATACCGAATAGTTAGTATAAGAAAGTCCTTAGGTATGATTATGAAAAAAAAATAGAAAAAAAAAAGGATAAAGAAGGGGTTGAAGAATTAAAAAGAAAAGTAATGTGAAAGGGTGAAAAGAAATAGCCCTCCAACTATTCAACCTTAGGGCAGAAACCGGGTTCAATTCATATGCTACTGGTTGTTACTAAGGTGACGCCAGTATTGAAGACAAGACGTCATGGACCCAGTGACGCACTGCACTAAACCTTCTAAGCCACTCAAGTTCTCTTAAAAGGACTTGTTTCATTCTCACAGGGAACCCTGCATAATCTATCAACCGCTCATTACGAGCTATGTTGATATTGAAACAGGAGACACCACTCCAGTCTCCGACTACCAAAATTGCACTTATCGAGTCTAGAGCCGCGAGATACATCATAAGATCTCATAGGAACACATGATACATCTACACTGGTTGTTCAATAGTAAGGACACCAGTCGTAAACTTATGAGTTCTACGCAGATCTTAGCAATCTGCCAGAACATTTATGAGGGAACTTACAAATGTAATTCTCAGTTATTGAATGGAAATTCCTGCCAGGGTCAACATCAAACAGCCCTAAAAGCAGGTCACTTCGGTAATTCCTTGTGGACTACGCTTAGTGGTCACGGCAGTTTCAAACGGTCTACAGTCGTGGAGTGAACTCCAGTGACTCACCTAATCGTTGATGTACTTCGGTAGATCTTGTAAGCTCTCTCGGGGGTATCCGATTTAGGAACGGCCTTGGTAAGGATTAGAGAAAGTTTTCACACTATGCTGTTAACAATCTCGAAGTCCGAACCTGTAAGTATCGAACGTTTTATTGCTAACTGTCGTATGCAGGAATCCCTGGCGGTTGCAGATGATTGCCGAAAAGATGCCGATTCATCACCCTATGCTCACACTTCATCATCATAATCCAAGAAATCATTATAAATGAAAGACTTTCAACACTGCTTCCGCAACTCTGATGCTGAAAATCATGATCCAGAAAAGTGTGAGCATGTAGGTCCAAAGATCACAATATCACATGGAGACGATACTGCAGAAAGATGACGTGGAGACGTACGTTGGATGATGACCTCAAAGAATCCTCAAAGATCATCCAAGACAAAAGAACAGTCATCAAAAGTTCACTGCTGAAAGTACAAAGATTAAAGACTTAGAAGAATCAAAGACTACGAGCTAGGAACTCTAATCTATGTAATAGAATGCTAGAATTCAAAATGTAATTTCCGGGGTGACCTCCCTTAGGGGGAGATTGTTAGGAATATAAATATTCATGTGAAATACTCGGTCACCCCGAGTATCTATTAGTATTAAGTAGCTCGTAGGATTATCAGCATTAGTTTAGTTATCGTAGTATTCGTGGAGTTAGGTCGGGTCTTTACCCACTGTCAGCTCACTCCACAGCCCACATGGGGCGTTTATGTTTGTTGTATAAATACTCTCTCCCACCAAAGAAGAGGGTTGGACCTTCTCATTTTCACCTAATCTAATATTCTCTCATTTTCTCTCACAAGGTTCCATATTCTCTTTTCTCTCTCTCTAGAATCGGCCAAGCATTAATCTTGAGTGTGAGTTATGTTTATGAATATCATACAAAATCTATGTAATGTTTTTAATTTATGAATAATAGTTTTTAATTTCGTACGTTTACGTTTTTAATTCCTTAAGTATTTAAATAAAAAAAATGGGTAAAGTTGAGGGTAAGGTGACCATGTCCTGTAAAAGGTGAGAGGGAGTGAAGAGAAGTGAGAGGAGAGAGAAAGTTGAGGTGTCATTGATGTGTAAGGTGAATGTATGTAAAATTATGGTGACCATGACCATTAGTCTTAGATACACATGGGATAACCGATTTAAAAAAAATAATAAATACTTTAAACTAAGGCTAAGTGTAAAATAACCATAATATTATTTTTTTTCTTCTCAAAATATGTTAAATTTATATTTTAAATATTTCAAAATCTGTTAAATTTCTAAAATTGCCTTTTCAAATTGAGATATATTATAGATAAAAGGGTGTTGTATGAATCTGTTTATAATAACCTGCATGTTATAAAAAAATTGAGAATTGCATATATATCTCTTCAAAAACATAATTACGTATATATCGAACTTAAACTTATAATTGGGTATATATTTTTTAAAAGCTCAAAAATTGCATATATATCAAACTTAAACTTTTAACTGCATATATATTATTTATAAACCCTAAATATGTCATATATATTCAAATAAATATTCAATATAAATTTATAACTATAAAATATATGACAACTATAATTATACAATAAATTATTATTTTTAAATATATTTGCTTTATTTAAAAACTTATTGGTAATAATATATACCCTTTCATTATAAACAAACTTAATCTATTATACATATATACAATCATGGTATTATGATGAGTTTTTTTTCATGTATTCATATTATATATTGTTTTGAGCTTTTGGAATGATATATATATATATATATATATATATATATATATATATATATATATATATATATATATATATATATATATATATATATATATATATAATATAGGGGAGGGTTAATGTGAGAAAAAATTTAAAGTTGTAAAAATAAGAACTAATCTAGACCGTTAGATCGATTGATTTGTGTCATTTATTGGCTGATTTGATGGAGTGGCATTTCAGTAAATAAGTCACTTTTTAAGGGTATTTGGTCAAACATTTTCAAGACATTATTTAATTAGGATACATTAATGACGACTTATTTTTGGTCAGCCATTTATTGATACATCTTTTAAGAAATTAATATACTATTTGATACATAAGTCCTTTAGAAAATTAATAAAGGACGCCAATTTGAAGTTAATGTCACTGCAGCGGCCTTGGTACATGTCACACGAAACCGCATCGGAGAAAATTAGTGAATCACTCATACACGTCAAACATTGATACATTCGTTCCAAATTTTTTTTAAAAAAATACATAAATGTCTAAAAAACTGATACATCCCTTCCAAAAAAATTTAAAAAAAATACGGATCTTACAAATGAAAATACAGATCTTTCAAAAACTACTCACTAATACATAAACGAATTAAGACACATACCAAAAACTCACCGCCATCACTAATACCCATGACTAATACACAAACTGACTGAAAACACATCCCAAAAACACGTCGCCGTCACTAATACCCATCTCAAGCACAAAACTTTTTGGAACACAAACCAATCTTATACACAACTAATACATTCCTTCTAAAAATATACAAAAAAATGATACCCCAACTGATCAACACAACCCAACAAATAGATAAACACAAAATCGTTTACTTGGGTACCAAAGCATGTTACACAAACCCAACAACCCACCTGATAATCATGTACCAGTTTCGATAATCTTGCATTAGTTTACTTGAGTACCAAAAACAGTTACGCAAGCCCAACTGAATCTCATTGTTGCACAATCTACTCCAAAACCTGAACCTGTATCGTGTGAATCAACAGATCCGGTGTACCGGCGACTGATGGCGTGATGTATCCGGTGTACCGGCGTACCGGACTTGCCTTGCATCACATACCATGATATATCCGGTGTACCGGGGACAGCAGCGGCACGACAAAAATCGGCGGTGTGGCAAACTCCGGCCACTATAGCGGCACAACAGCATATCTAAAACAACTATGGTCAATGGATCAAAACACGTCCATGGTTTCCGGCGATGGTTGGTTTTTTGCCTTAATATTTAGATCTAAATAACGAGAAATAAAATGGGTTTCTTGTTTCATGTGGGTTTATGTGTTTCGGTTAAGAAATAGTGTCTTCATGTAGGTTGATGTGTTTTTGTTAACTGGTACCAATAAGATCAATAACCGGATATGTGGGTTTAACTTTGGCGACCGAATGTACAAGATATGCGAACAGATTTCCATCGTGGTTTAGTCCTTGATTTTATTTGGCCGGATTTAAAAGAAAAGATGATATGATGGAGTTTGGTGGGATGGTGGTAGAAAGAGAGAGTAGTTTTTATTTGAGAGATAAGATGAAAATGAGAGGTGGAGGGTGATTTATTAATTTTGTAGGGTGGAAGGTTATTTAGGTTTAGGTGTGTATAATACCATAATACCCTTTTGTCTATATATTTAATTTTCAGTTTTTTAATACCCAAAATCCACTTGTCAAGCATTCATTGGGTTCTTACTTTTAGAACTTTAAAAAAGTTCTCATTTGATCTCAATTATATATATATATATATATATATATATATATATATATATAGAATTGAGATCAAATGAGAACTTTTTTAAAGTTCTAAAAGTAAGAACCCAATGAATGCTTGACAAGTGGATTTTGGGTATTAAAAAACTGAAGGGATATATATATGCCATTATAAGATTAAGTTGAATATATACGCAACTTTGAGCTTTTGAAGGGATATATATGCAATTCTCCCAATTATGATTATCATAATTTAGTGTAGAAAAGTATATTAAGTATTCATTTTGATATATATGACATACTAAAGGTTTAGAAACAATATATATACAATTATGAAAGTTTAGAAATAATATATATACAATTACGAAAGTTAGAAATGAATATATATGCAATGGGAGACTTTCTTGCGAGAATCATCTTATCTGCGAGAACTGACAGAACCATCAAAAACATACATGCACGCCTTTTAAAATAAAATAAAATAAAAATGCAAATCATCAATAATCGTTAGTATCCACCCAAGTTCTTCAATATCATCATGAACTCATCATCTTTTTTCACGAAAACCTTACACACGGCCGCAATATTGTCATTGCACGCCTTATAAGAATATACATGCACACCTTCAAAGAAAATTTTTGTATTTCCAATTTTTTATCAAATTCTTTAGAATAACCATGTTTTTTTTAAAACATATATGTTGTTTTTAGAATATATGTGCAAAAATACAATTATTGAAGGCGTGCATGTATGTTTTTGGTAGTTCTGTCAGTTCTCGCAGATAAGATGGTTCTCGCAAGAAAGTCTCACTATATGCAATTAGTAGTTTAAGTTGGATATATACGCAAATTTTGAGCTTTTGAAAGGATATCTATGCAATTAAAATTTTAAGTTGGATATATACGCAATTTTGAGCTTTTGGAGAGATTTATATGCGATTAACCCTATTAAAAAACACGATAAGACGCTGGTAACTTGATGTTATAGGCGCCTCTGAACCCAGAACTTTTTACTTTTCTCAATTTTTGGATAAAACAAAAACATTACCTAATTTAAATTATAAAAAATATTACACAATAAAAAAACTTGTTTTACATTTAAAAGATTAATAATATAAGAGAAATGAGATTAGAGAATAACAATATAAGCCTTGTAAGAAAAAAAAAATTACCCATAATCGTATACCGAAAGAAACAAGAAAAGTCGTAATAATACTTTTGAGAAACTTTTTCTTGTTTTCTTTATCTTTTCTTTTGGTGAAAAATTTGCATTAAATATTACATACTTGTATGATTTAACATAAACGAGTGGGACGACCCCCCGCGTTGCGGGGGAGGAGGGGTGAGGGGTGTTCCCCAACTTTTTTTTGTTGGAAAAATTATTACGTTAATAATTACGTAAGTTTCATAATTTTTCGAGTCCGTTTGGTACAAAAAATAATAAAAACAAAAACAAAGACAGATACATTGATTTCGAGAAAGTATTGCATATTTATATTCATTTTTGTTGGAAAAATTATTTCGTTAATAATGGTGCAAGTTTTATAATTTTTCGAGGTCGTTTGGTATGAAAAAATAAAGTTCATTACTGTAGCTACAGTACTGTAGCAAAATAATAAAATACTACTCTTGGCAGACTTGTGTTTTAATATAGATATATAATTTCTAAGTTTGAAAACTAAACATATGTAGCAATCAGTGTTTTGAAAGGCTCGAGGCGCACTAAGGCGCAAAGGGGGTCAAAGAGCCTTAAGGCGAGGCGCACTCCAAGGCGCGGGATTCATGAATACGAGGCGCACTAAATAAATTAAGTTTTTTATAACATATATGACCATTTATGTAGCTTAAATAATACAAAATAACATTAAAATACTTAATACATGACACATATTGTCGTTATAAAGATTAAAATTGACCAGTTTTCACCTTTCAAACGGATCAACTCTTTGGCTCGATGACTTATATAGAGATTAAAATTCATATCAGACTAAATATGCTTGTTTCCTACACTTGCAGACTTACATTTAACAAAGCTCACAATTTAACTCAAAATATCAAGCAAGCAACGTATTTATACTTAAGTCATAATGCCACATTTTCATGATAATATGTAATAAAGAAAAATACTTAATGAAACAAAGTAATTTCTTAAAGAAAATTTCAATTAATAAAATAAACATAAAATCAGTTCAAATTTACAAATCATACAAATACTCACCCTATGACTTAAAAGGACCATGTATATAACTTATAAGGCCCATGTATCTTATCTTAATATTTAGAAAAAAAAAGCCCAAAAACCTGTTACATCTCCGAGGCGCAAAAAGCGCAAAGGCGCAAAAGCCCCAAAGCGCGCGCTTTTTTTGGGATTCGTGCATGTCGTAAGCCTTGATCCAAAAAAATCCCCAAGGCTAGAGCCTCGTGCGCCTTAGCGCCTAGGCGCGCCTTAGGTGCGATTTTCACAACTTTGGTAGCAATATTGTTATAAGTATTTGTATGTATAACTCCAAAAAATTCGTTATTTCTTCCATTGAAAAATATACATCAATAGTTTTTTTAACCATATATTATACATGATATTTGTACATTTATATTAATACAATTTATTCATAAATGAAGGAAATATAAGAAGAAAAAAAGAATTCATGTTCAAATTCGATTAACATATCACATGTAATTTCACACCAATCTGCTAGTTCGAATATTGAACATGACATAGTAAAAGCATTTGTTTTGTTATATAACTACAAATATTTCCCCATTTTTCATTTAAAACTACACTTACAAAGCTTTTCAACCGTGTGAGTCACAAAATAGTTGTACATCAGGATAAGCATAGTTTATTCATAAAAGTTAGGCAAGGTAAAAAAGAGATAATTATACAATATATACATTTACCGTTTACTATTCACCATAGCACTGTTCATCATGAACAGTAAAAAAATAGTTTGGAAAAATGGCAGAAAATACCTTTGAAGTAGACGACCCTTTGCAAAAGGAGTCCTTTTCCCAAAAAGTCTATTTCGAACGTTTTGGAAAATGACACAAAGTACCCCTGAGGTCGACAACTCTTTGCAAAAAGAGTCCTTACGTACAAAATAAACGAGTTTTTTTTTTTTTTTTTTTTTTTTTTTTTTTTTTTTTTTTTTTTTCACATAATGAACAAAACCATAGTTGCAAAAAACTGATGCCAATCACCTCGGCGCAACGCTTGGCTGTCCGACTCGTTAGTATTGAGACTCGTTTAATATAGGGATAATTCCAAAAATGCCCCGGTTTCTCAAGTCGTGGGCTTTTCTAGACGGAATCTTTTATGTTTGCTTTTCTAGACCAGTTGACTTGGCAACTTGAATTTAGCCAACCATCTGCCGCCACTTGTCCGACATGAAGGCCGCCAGTTGCCCAAAAAGTACATCAGTTGCCCAAAAGTACACAAGTTTCCCTACCTTGTAATCCGTAAAGTCACATTTGTCACTTGCAGATTTTAGTTGCCCAAAAAGTACTGATTGCCCTCGTCTAGAAAAGCAAACACAAAAGATTCCGTCTAGCAAAGCCCACGCCTTTGGCAACCAGGGCATTTTTGGAATTATCCGTTTAATATATTACATGTGATTCATCATTACTATGGGTATGTTTGGTAAAGATAGCGGTAGCAAGAAGTAGTAACGGAGAGCACTAGCAGGAAGCAGTAGTTGTTTGTTTTGATAGAGTGTTTGGTAATATAGTTGTGTAGTCATAATTAGTACGCGAAAACGCTAGTTGCTCGTAAATACTACTAGAAGTAGCATTTTGATTTGAAGTATTTAGAAAAAATAAGAATGCTAGTTGCTTGTTTTCAAACAAGCATTTTGTAAAAAATGCTAACTATTAGTTGATAGTTACTTTAAAATGCTTTTAAACGCTTGCTACGAAACATACCCTACGTGGATTTCAACCCATTAACAATATATAAAAGAAATTACAGAAGAAATCATATGTTTATAAGTGTAAACAAATATAAATTTTTATATACGAAAATGTTATAAGATTAATAAATACATATGTAAAATCAGTTGTGAGCTAACACGAATGTATAATAATATAAGACTTTTAAAAACTCACACTAAAGATAATATGTGATTTTAGAGTGCAAAACTGCAGATTATCTATACCACAACTACAAAAAGTAAGGAGGCGTTTGTTTGGTGGGGTTGGATTGGGTTCACGGAATTCAAAAGTATTTTTTGTTTCAAATACGTAGCTTTTGGATTTGGTGTTCAATTTGAAAATATGGGGATATACTAAAGAGATCAAATTGATGGGTTTTGAAAATGGGTGGACCCAGGTTTTTCTTTATCTCAACATCTCTCTTCATAAACGCATCCACTATTAATAAAAAATAAACTTTTTAGTTAAATATAATTTTTTCTCTTACATCATTTCTTATATATATATATATATATATATATATATATATATATATATATATATATATATATATATATATATATATATATATAATTGAGATCAATTAAGATCAAAGTTAAAGTTGTAAAAATAAGATCCATTGAATAACCAATAGGAGGAGAGCAAGTGGAAATATATTTAAAACACAAAAAAGAAAAACTGAAAATTAATAATATAACTAAAAGGGTAAATTGGGTATTTTCACTCCCTTATCTCTTCAACCTAATAAAAATCTTCTCCACCTTTTTTTTCACAGATTATAACGCCATAATATTATCTTTTCTCCTCATTTGCAACTGCTCTTCCACCCTATACTCTAACTGGCCGTAAAAAACCCACCAGCGACCCACCGTTACTGGATCTTCCAAGCCGACTAAAACCCTATCCCGAGACACTAGCCATTGTCAAATAACCAAGAAAAAATTAACCAAGATCTGTTGTGTATGTGGGTCTCGAACGGAATCTGCTCTCCTCCCACCCATATCACTGGAATCATAAACCACCATATCTCATGTATCGTATTTTTAAACCAGATCTATTTTGTGTTCGAATCTTGATGTAGTTAGTTGTTTTTTGAAGAGGTTAAAATTTTGGAGATATGATTAGGATAGAAAAGATGTTTGTGGTTGTTGGCGGTGTTGTTTAAGGATGAAAGCTTGTAAGTTTCGAATAAGGTTTTTGGGGTTGAAACCTTAGCCATCTTTTTCTTTAATGACACTTGATGCACCAGTTTTATTTTTTTCGTTTTGTTTGAAGTACAAATCTAGTTATTTAGTACGGCTCTGGTTATTTAGAAAAGATCCGGTTATTTAGTTTTTACAAATCTGGCCATTTCGTTTGAAGTATCGGTCGTTTTGTTTGAAGGACACTGATGCATCAGTTTGCCACGCCGTCGGTTGCCGTTGTGTCCATGCAGTCGCCTGTACACTGGATACATCGCCGGTACACCGGTACACCAGATATCTGTTTCAATGTGTATCTGAGGTTTCGATCTGTTTATATACCAGGTTTGATACACATCTGTTTGAATGTGTATCTAGGGTTTCAATATGTTTATGTACCAGATTTGATACGCCAGATATGTTTAAATGTGTATTAGTGTACCAGATTTTGATACACAGGTCGATAAACAGATTTGTGCATAAGATGGGTATTAGTGACAATGGCAAGTTTTTATTTGGATTTTCCGATCAGTTTGTGTATTAGTGATGGCGGCGAGTTTGTGAGATGTGTTCCGACCAGTTTGGATATTAGTGACGGGGCAAGTTTTTGAGATGTGTTTAGATCATATTATAAAGGTGAGCAGTTAGTTGAATTTTGAGATGGGTTTTCCGATCAGTTTGTACCAAGTTAGTATATATCAATTTGTATGTATTAGTTTGGACTAGTGTGTATTAGTTTGTACACGAGACATTTTAGTTGGTCTTTTCTATTCTAGATGAAAATAACGTTCTAGAAACATGTTGATGTGTATTAGTGTTTATGAAGTTTATTTTTTTAAATATTTTGAATATAAATATGTTTGTAATGTTTTTGTATCAGTGTTTGTGTTTGTTAATAATGATCATAATTTACTTTTGTGTATCGCTATTTAACAAAAAATCGCTAGCGAAATATGTATAAAAAACAAAATGGTTGGTGAAAAGAAAATGTATCAAAAATTAATTCAAAAAACGTAATTTGAATTCCCCAAAATACCCTTGACATCCTATTTAATTATAATAAAGTCACTCATTTAAGGTTAATTTCATCTAACACAAATACAATGATCTAACGGTCCATATTGGGTCTTACTTTTAGAACTTTAAGGTTGATCTCACATTAACACTCCCATATATATATATATATATATATATATATATATATATATATATATATATATATATATATATATATAGAATCTGGATCGATTGAGAAGGTTTTTATTTTGAGAAGATTGAGAAGGTTTTCAAAAACGATAGATTTTTAACTTTGATTCATGTTTTTCAAGCGTAAAACTCATTTTAATGTGATTAAAATTAAAAATGTGTAAAAAAAATTTGAATCAATGTTAAAAATCTCTCGATTTTGCGATATATGTAGAATACTGAATCATCTGTACAAATTTAATGAATCATCATCATAACTCGATTTTAACAATGATTTGTGAATCAAATTTGTAATTTATAGATTCGATTCACCATAAAATGATGTTTTACTTGTGAATCAAATCAAAAACATGAATCAGTTTGTTCAAACGAAGATTTCTCAATCTTCTCAAAATAAAAACCTTCTCAATGGAACCGGATCCTATATATATATATATATATATATATATATATATATATATATATATATATATATATATATATATATAACCGGATCCTATATATATATATATATATATATATATATATATATATATCGGACCATATATATAATAGGAATACCTGATGACTGGATAATGCCACTTGACAAAAAAGAATGCCACTTGGCAAAAAAGAATGCCACTTGGCATTAAACAATGCCACGTTTATGCCACTAGGCTAGAAAACACACTCCTTACACACACTTCTTCCGGTTTTCTCTCATCCCATTCAAGATCTTGCGATATTTACTCAATCACATTTAAACCTTCACTATAATCTCTCACAAAATCAACTTATTTTTGATAATTATTCAAATCAAATAACCACAAGCGCCTCTTCAGTCATTGATTATCAATCAGTTTTCCCCGATTACCGGATCTCATATAACCTTAATCAATCAAAAATGAACATCAACCTTCCCGTAAACGATTGAATGAAATTGGATACTTGAGATTGGTAATATTTATGTTTTTATTTTTCATTCTAGTATATAATCATTAACAGGTGATGTCGTGAATTTAAGTTCATTATTTTCACAAATGGATAAAAGTTCTATGTAAGTTATAATATTATATGGATAGTTAATGCTTGATGAAATGCCTGAATGAAGAGAAATGGTTCTAACTGAAGATCACTTATCATTTACAGATTTATATGATTTCGACTTTAAGCTATGATTGGAAATGGCTATTGGAAATGAAGGTATTCTAAAAAATTATCCACTTTTTTTGTTTTTTTTTAAGTCCTACGGCTATTATATGTCAGTGAATTCCAACTTTAGTTTTAGGAGTTCCATATAGCATGTACACTAAAACCAGTAGTCAAAGGGAGAGATAATGAAGTGGTAAAGAAAGAAAAATGATGGAAAGAAGGCTCTTTTTGTAAAAGAATATAGGAAAGTCTTCATCATCTGGACCACTAAGCTATTAAGTATTGAGAAAGGGATAGCCTCCTCATGGATATATGGATGAAAACTATCTTATGAATTTAGAACCTATTGGATTTATGTGAATGGTAATAAGCAACATTAGAATTGAAGGAAACCTTTTAATCAAGATCGATTAATGATGGGAGTTTAGTGATTGAAACCTGTTTTCAGTGTAGTTAACATCTTAATGGACATCTTAATGGCCGTTATCCCATGTTTCAGATGTCATAGTGCTAATTGATGTTATATGTAGATTTATCCTAGCCTCAAATATCATAATCTCACAAAATAAACTGTGTACGCCTATGTAGGATAGTTGTACAAGGACCTTCAGTTTACACCAAATCAATCTTAAGTTTACTAATTTTAATGAATTCCATAAAAGTACCAAATGTGTGATTCTAGAAACCATGCAAAATAAAATTATAGCGTTTTGAAGAAATTAATAAATAAGTTAATATCTGTATATATATAATTAGGCCTATCGTCCACAGATCCCCTAAACTGATGTTTGGAATGACTCAAGCATAACAGTCTTTCTTCTGTGCTGAGGGAATGTTTGTCTACTTCATACACTGCCCGTATAAGTTGTTACCAAATATATCCAGCATCTCCAATAAATGTTGATATTTACTTAATGATACGTAATTTACTAATATATATACTAAGCCTATTTCTATTGCAGTTCTCAGTTTCTCACGCAACATGAGTCAGACTCGTTGGATAATTGATAACGAAAGAAAGGGAGAGGCGTCTGTTGAGGTATGCACCGCTTTAAGTTTCATTTTATAGTCAAAGTTCTTTGTATATTAATTTTCTAAAAAATTGTCACCTAAGTGATTGTAGTATCCTATAGTAGATCTCCTACGAGGCTAGCGTAATGTAATTTTGAATACATTTATGTTGTTAAGAACTGTTGTTAAGAACTCATCCCTAAAAAGTAATGTGGGATATCACAATTGATCGACACAGTAGAAGTAACTTTGGGTTTACAAGATTGAACAGAGGTTGGAATAGCCATGAGAGAGTGACGTAAAGTCAAACTTTGGGTCACAAGATGGTTGAGTGAGGCAAATGTTAGATGTTCTTCAAGCCACATGTGGTCAACGTGTGACTTATAACAGGGTATGAGTTTATAAAGGTAGTGCGTGTAATGGTAACTAGAAGCGGAAGGCAAATGAGGGTTACGTCCTACTATTTAAGAGCATAGGTTCATTCATTACTATATTTATCTGAAAACTCTCATTTTTTACTAGATCATCCATGATGGTATGTTAGACGTGTTGGGCGATTTTTTCCTTCTTTGTTATTACTTTATAAGCATTTTCTGTTTAATTTAGTTTTTTTCTGACCATATTTTGGAAGCAGGCACACCCGCACTTGCTTGGGATCCATCAGAGTAGAATGGCGTTGCCACTTCAAATGGAAGAGGAGCCTGTTTATATAAATGCAAAACAATATAATGGGATCCTGAGGCGAAGACAGTCAAGAGCTAAAGCGGAATTGGAAAAGAAATTCGTTAAATCTAGAAAGGTATAAGTTTTATACTCGCTTTTTTTTAACCTTGAATTTATGATTCCTCTGTTATACGAAAATATGGAATATGGGATGTCCTGTTTCATACAATAAGACAACGCACATTCTCTTCTTATAGCTGCACTCCCTCTTGGACATATGTTGCATTAGATGGTAACATTTCTGGTAGCTATAACTCGCTTTTAAACGAGCTTTATCATAAAAGAGTTGGTTACAAATGGTGATGCGGAAATGAAAGAGCAGCCAATGATTATGATTCAGTTTTTTACAAATAAAAGAATTGTTTTGCTTTATTTAGAGGTGGCAAAGTATATGGCGTGGGTAAATGATATCCATCGATGGTGTTCTAATTTAAATACATACATGATCTTTCTGTGGATGATTACAGTTGAATCTCAACTTCTAGCCAAGTTTGTTTGATTTTGATTTTGATTTTCAATTATTGTGTACATGATATTCAATACACAATATGAAATTGCTTATTTCAAATTGATTAGTTTTTGTTAAGTTCAGTAGGCATTCAAACTCGAATTATTCAAATCTCTCGCACATAAAACTTAAGTTATCTTTTTTTTTTCTTCTTATATTTACAGGGATAATTTGAAGTTCTTAAAGCATATCGGAAGGCAGATGGTAATATATCATTGTTGACATAAATAAATGCCTAAAAACATTATCAATATTTATTCATATCTCTATGTTTTGATGATCACAAAATGTAAACTCATTAAAACATAAATTTATAAGTTAAACAAGTACTTAGTTGTAAATGTTCACTTCTACAACTAAAATCACTTAAGGTATGAATGAACTAATGCTTAATGCATTATATGATCAAAGGAACATTTTCTTAATAACTAGATTTTTTATAAAACATCAAAAACATTTTATATACTTTTGAAAACATTTTTGGTATTAAATAAAAATGTTTAATCTTTTATAAAAATATGAATTCAAATTTTTAACCAAAATCAGTTAAAATGTTCCAGAAAAACCTTCCCCACAAAAGGACAAAATTGGCCAACGTTCAGTAGGGGCGGCCCCCTTAATAATTAAGGGGACCGAGCCCTATTTAAGGGGGTCCGCCCCCGCTCCAGTAGGCTCCAGCTGTCCAGATTTTTCCCTATAAATACCAGCCTTCCCCTGGATTTTTACTAAACCCTTTTGCACTAAAACTTTCTGTTGTAGATCTCATTTCATATCTTAAATAAACCTTTGATCATGTAATCTTAAGCATTGGTTTCCAAGTGATCCAAGCTTCCACCATCCAAGTGCAAAAGAAGAATACTTCTATCAATCAAGATTAGAAGTATTACAACTTAGTATCATTTTGTTACTTAAGTTGTGTGTTTAGCAAAGTTTGTAAATCATTCATTCATTTCTATGTAAGGTGTGTGTTGTAGATTAGTGTTGTGTGTAAGTAGTGAAGATGTTGTATAAATAGTTGTGGTATAGAAGTTGTGAGGTCAAAGTGTAGAAGTCTTGAAGCCGTTGTGTAGAAGTCGTGGAGCCGTTGTGTAGATGTCGTGAACCCGTGGTGTAGAAGTTGTGAAGCCGTAGCTTTGAAGACGTGAAGTCCTTGTGTTGAAGTCGTGAAGCCGTAGCATAGAAGTTGTGTAGCGGTCGTGTTGAAGCCGTGAAGTCCTAGTCGTGAAGTCCTAGTGTTGAAGTCGTGAAGCCGTAGCATAGAAGTTGTGTAGCGGTCATGTTGAAGTCGTGAAGTCTTAGTCATGAAGACATAGTGTTGAAGTCGTGAAGCCGCATCATAGAGGTTGTGTAGCGGTCGTGTTGAAGTCGTGAAGAAGTCGTGAAGAAGTCGTGAAGTAGTCGTGAAGCCGTTGTGAAGTAGTCGTGAATAAGTTGTGTTGTGAAGTTGTGAGATTGGTTCTAGCTACGATTAGAACTCGACATTTAGCTTTGTGTCGTTAAACCCGTGTAAGCCAAAGTTGTGTACGGTTTTCTCCGCCATAAGGGAGCTTATTGAAGTTGTGAAGAAAAATCTCGAGCAAGGTGTGCTTGGGGAGTGGAGTAGGGCAAGGAAGGTGTCCTTGTAGCCGAACCACTATAAATCTCTCGTGTCTCGGTTAGATCTTTCCATACCTTATTTATTTCTTTACTTGCATCATCATTACTTTCATACACATAGGCTTATATAATTGCTAGTATTAATTAGAGGTCAACTTCACATAAAGATCAAATTGAAAATCCATTCAAGAAACCAAAACTTTTACAATCAATTTAAAAGAATACATATATAACTAATAATAAGATTTATGTTTTATTTTTCATAACAAACTAGAATCTAAAGTTTTTAAAAGTATAAAACAAAGGTTTCATAATAAAATTAAAAAGACGTAAAACTATTCAACCCCCCCTTCTAGTTTTCCACAATTGGTATCAAGAGCCACGTCAATCAAGATTTTTAAAATATACTGTATTTTAAAACTTGAATCGATCTATGGAATTCGAAAAATATCTAGAAGGGGAATCTTTGCTAAAACCACCACTATTTGAAAACTATACTTTTCTTGAATGGAAAAATAAATTTGAAACTTATGTGAAATCAATTGATCTAGATCTTTGGCATGTCATTTCGATTGGTGATTTTGAAAGTCAAACAAAAACGGATTTTGAAAGTCAAATTGATTATTTGAAAACAAAGAATGAAATAAATAATAAAACTAAAATAATTATTTATAAAACCTTGCCGAAAGTTGAATATGAAAGAATATTCTTCTGTAAAACGGAAAATGATATTTGGAAAAATTTCTTAAACTTTCATCAAGAAAAATGTCAAGCCAAAGATGAGGATTTTGATCTTGTACATGAATTAGTTATCTTAGAAAATTTAATAGATAAACATTTAGATAAAATAGATACATGTGCTACTAGTTCAAATGTTGTTAATGAAGGTGTTAGCGACGAAGACTACATGAATCAACTCAAAAGTGAACTCAATCCAAGATCATGGAGTGACACAGACGAAGGAGAAGATCATCATCCGACTCACCTATCATTCACTCGTCGATCATCATCTGAGACATTACGAAGAAAAGCTAGGACGTGAGGTAAGTTCTCTTTTTAAATTTCATAAGTAATTACTTCATGCATATAATCTTATTAATGCCTTAGGATACGCTTAGTCTGATAGGTTTCCTTGCCTTTACACTTTAGTTATATTCGTTCTGTGGCTTAATGAACTAGAAACTCTTTAGTTAGCCCCCCTAAGTATTAGTAAACCAAACAATCTTCATATTTGGTACTCTTCGATAGGTAAATTTAGGAACTTAATTTGTTCTAAAAAGAGAATGACTACTGGAGAATCTATTGACTAGAAACTCAATTTGACCTAACGGTTGAATTGCTTCTATGTGAGAAGTTGGGTGTGTGTAACCCGTAAAAACGGTCGTGTTTAGCCTGAATTGAGCACCACTAGTAATAGTTTCATACTCATTCTCCAACTTGAATACATTATTCTTCCTAAATATACCTAACAATAGTTTACTTTTATGAAATTTTCTTTTCACTAAAGCTTTTCATTCCTAGATGTATGTCCTCCTGCATATATAAAATTTCTAGATGTTTACTTGCTCCTATGTGATTTGACTGCATGCCTTCGTAATTATTTGTTTAGTTGAATGCATTGTCATTATAATATCTTTTGTTTTTCTCTAACTACTCTGACATGATGTATTTTTGTATTTAGTCATAATACATGCGTAAATGTCATAGGATATGTAGAAAGAGGTAGCATGTGACAATAGACTTGAGCATGAGATCTTTTATAAACCATTATTTTTTTAAACCTATAATTAATGGGACTTATTTTTAAATTTGCAAAAACTTCACATTTTGGAAAAATAATTTTTCAAAAGATTATGACACATTTCTATTTTACATGTTTCACCATCCTACATTTCTTCCAAACTTGTGTCTATAATTACGTGTTTATCAAAAACCAAAGATTGGAAAAATATGTTTTCTTTCCTCATAAAAACATTTTGAAATAATGCCAAAACTATTTCAGTAATATATTTTTCACATCCACATAAAACCTACTTTCAAGCATTGTTGAATAATGCCAAAAACATTTCTTTAAATCATGCTTGGTGATCTCATATATGTCATATATACTTGTGTATATGACACTTATAAGTGAACTAAATCAAAAATGAAAAATCATGGTTTACTTATTAAAGATCTCACTTGGTACAAGTCTAGAAGTCCATGCTATCACAACTCCACATTCCCTTGTACATAGATAATCAATAGGATTAATTAACTAGCCTTTTAATCTTCTTAAGTATGATACTATGAATTACTTGGTGCTATGTATTATCTTCTTGTCTAATATATGTATATACATGTTATATGCTTAATGAGTAGTTTGCATGTTAGATAAAGTTACTTAAATAAATATGCTTAGCATATATGAGTTATTAAATTCTAAATTGCCTTGAAAGAAGTTGGAATTGCTTGAAACTAAACCCAAAAACACAACCTTTTCTACAAATTTATGCCAAAAACCCATTTCCAGTAATCTGGAAGTCAGCAGATGGGCGGCCCCCTTAAATACCCAGGCGGCCCCCTTAAAATTAAGGGGACCGGCCATCTGGAGTGACGGATTACTGATTTCTTCTTCAATTTCCAACCCATTTTATCCTATACTCCCCAAAATTCACAAACACATTTTATCACAAACCACCCTCCAAAATTTACCTTCCACAATCACATCATCACTACACCATACATACCCATTTGGAGGAGGAAGCTTGACATTTTCCATAACCCAACAAATGATGTTGTTCAAACTCAACCAACACCTAAACCTCATCCTAATGAACCCTTTCACACACATAACCAATCATCCATATGTCCACCTTCATTCACTCATAACTACCCAAGTTCACAAATGTCTCCACCACCAAAAGTGTCACCACCACTTCCACCAAATAACAACCACTCTCCATCATCATCACCTTCCACTCAACACTTGAAGTTCATTGAAGAACTCAAGGAAGCCCATGAGCTTAATGTTCTCCTTGCTTTGCACCTTGCTCAAAGCAACTTAAACCCATCACCACCCATATCACCATCATTACCATCATCACCACATCACTTGAGTCAAATTGAGAAACATGTCAACAATTGTCCTTGTTTCATCTTTCTCCAAAATCAAACCATCATTACCATCATCACCATCCATCTCACCATCATTACCATCATCACCACATCACTTGAGTCAAATTGAGAAACATGTCAACAATAGTCCTTGTTGCATCTTTCTCCAAAATCAAACCATCACCTTAAATGAGCGTCTCACTTGGATTTAGTATCTTCTCACTAGATCTAATCCAACACCACTACTTGAACAACATCAAAACCCTCATTCAACATGGTCAAGTCCAAGCTCTCCACCTCCAATTCCTCTATCAACACTCTCTCCAACATCCATACACCCAAACTTACAACCCCATTAATCCAACATTTTTTACCCCCTCTTTACCATCATCCATCCAAAATAATCCAAATTTTCATGTCTCAAGCAAGTCCAATGGATCTCTTAGGCAATTTAAAATTTTCTACTTATTGCATGCTATAAGCAAAATATGTGTTGTATCAATAATTATGTTTTTAACATAATTATTTTCAACTAATGAATGCTTTATGTCTTGTCTTTAATATATGATTGTTATGCTTATTGCTTGTATACTTGATATCATGATATATATACATGCTTGATGATTAATAACATGCTTATTCCATAATATGTTTTAAATGTATGCATGCGTAATTAACATGTTTATGTCACTATTTAATCATTCTTGATGTACATGATTCAAATGGAGCTTGCTGCAAAAACACCCTAAAAATGACCCTTTTCTGGAAATTTTTCAAATTTGGTCGCCTGGGAAAACACCAGATGGGCGGCCCCCTTAATTCCCTAGGCGGTCCCCTTAATTTTAAGGGGGCCGGCCTACAATTAAGGGGACCGGCCATCTGGGCAGTAAAATTTACTGTTTTCTTTTGCATCTTGCGACCCCTTTTATCTAGCCCAAACCTTACCTAAATCAACCATCACCTCCATCAAACACCCATTTTCATTCACCATGCTATCACCAAAATCATCTCTAAGACACCAAAACTCCATCACCACCATCAAGAGCATCAACTCCACCTCCTACTCAAGAACCTCCATTCACCCAACTTGTCATTTCCATATCACCAATAACACCTCTTGATGCTCATTTCTCATCATCACCAATACCACCACATCCACAACCAAACCATCATCTTTGGTCTTAGAGATGAGATACACTACATGTTTTCATCCCTTGAACACATGCTTAACAACCAACCTCCACCACAACCTCCATCATTTTCACCCACTACACTACCACCACCTTCATTCTCACCAAATTAAGCATATGCAATGCTTAATCAAAAATAATTTTTCAAACCATTTTGTGTGCAAGCCCCATGGAAGATCATGTACTCCTAGAATGATTATGTAGATTGCATTACTTACTAGCCAATGTAGGATTGAATATAATCTTGGATGGTTGTGTATTGATACACAACATTGTTAATGAATGTCTTTATATGCATGCTTATTTTTGCTATATATATGCTTGTGCTTCTAATATTTTTCTTGCAAGTATTCCATGTATCGATTCCTTGGTGCCCTCAAACGAGGGGGAGCACACATCAAGGGGGAGTTCTCGTTCCGACAAATTTTGTCTCTAAAACTTGTCGGCTCAACCTTTTTGATGCTACAAAAAGGGGGAGAAGTGAATATAAACTCACTAAATACTTGTCCAAAAATAAGTTTTTGGATTTAATGAGTTTTGGTTTTGTAATCATCAAAAAGGGGGAGATTGTTGACATAAATAAATGCCTAAAAACATTATCAATATTTATTCATATCTCTATGTTTTGATGATCACAAAATGTAAACTCATTAAAACATAAATTTATAAGTTAAACAAGTACTTAGTTGTAAATGTTCACTTCTACAACTAAAATCACTTAAGGTATGAATGAACTAATGCTTAATGCATTATATGATCAAAGGAACATTTTCTTAATAACTAGATTTTTTATAAAACATCAAAAACATTTTATATACTTTTGAAAAACATTTTTGGTATTAAATAAAAATGTTTAATCTTTTATAAAAATATGAATTCAAATTTTTAACCAAAATCAGTTAAAATGTTCCAGAAAAACCTTCCCCACAAAAGGACAAAATTGGCCAACGTTCAGTAGGGGCGGCCCCCTTAATTTTACTAGGCGGCCCCCTTAATAATTAAGGGGACCGCCCCCTATTTAAGGGGACCGCCCCCGCTCCAGTAGGCTCCAGCTGTCCAGATTTTTTCCTATAAATACCAGCCTTCCCCTGGATTTTTACTAAACCCTTTTGCACTAAAACTTTCTGTTGTAGATCTCATTTCATATCTTAAATAAACCTTTGATCATGTAATCTTAAGCATTGGTTTCCAAGTGATCCAAGCTTCCACCATCCAAGTGCAAAAGAAGAATACTTCTATCAATCAAGATTAGAAGTATTACAACTTAGTATCATTTTGTTACTTAAGTTGTGTGTTTAGCAAAGTTTGTAAATCATTCATTCATTTGTATGTAAGGTGTGTGTTGTAGATTAGTGTTGTGTGTAAGTAGTGAAGATGTTGTATAAATAGTTGTGGTATAGAAGTTGTGAGGTCAAAGTGTAGAAGTCTTGAAGCCGTTGTGTAGAAGTCGTGGAGCCGTTGTGTAGATGTCGTGAACCCGTGGTGTAGAAGTTGTGAAGCCGTAGCTTAGAAGACGTGAAGTCCTTGTGTTGAAGTCGTGAAGCCGTAGCATAGAAGTTGTGTAGCGGTCGTGTTGAAGCCGTGAAGTCCTAGTCGTGAAGTCCTAGTGTTGAAGTCGTGAAGCCGTAGCATAGAAGTTGTGTAGCGGTCATGTTGAAGTCGTGAAGTCTTAGTCATGAAGACATAGTGTTGAAGTCGTGAAGCCGCATCATAGAGGTTGTGTAGCGGTTGTGTTGAAGTCGTGAAGAAGTCGTGAAGAATTCGTGAAGCAGTCGTGAAGCCGTTGTGAAGTAGTCGTGAATAAGTTGTGTTGTGAAGTTGTGAGATTGGTTCTAGCTACGATTAGAACTCGACATTTAGCTTTGTGTCGTTAAACCCGTGTAAGCCAAAGTTGTGTACGGTTTTCTCCGCCATAAGGGAGCTTATTGAAGTTGTGAAGAAAACTCTCGAGCAAGGTGTGCTTGGGGAGTGGAGTAGGGCAAGGAAGGTGTCCTTATAGCCGAACCACTATAAATCTCTCGTGTCTCGGTTAGATCTTTCCATACCTTATTTATTTCTTTACTTGCATCGTCATTACTTTCATACACGTAGGCTTATATAATTGCTAGTATTAATTAGAGGTCAACTTCACATAAAGATCAAATTGAAAATCCATTCAAGAAACCAAAACTTTTACAATCAATTTAAAAGAATACATATATAACTAATAATAAGATTTATGTTTTATTTTTCATAACAAACTAGAATCTAAAGTTTTTAAAAGTATAAAACAAAGGTTTCATAATAAAATTAAAAAGACGTAAAACTATTCAACCCCCCCCCCCCTTCTAGTTTTCCACAGTAATATATCATTGTATCGTCCTGAAGAAAATGCCACAAGGATGATCACACGTGCACAACGTATGTTCATGCCTTCTCCTTCTGTTGAACTATTATGTGGCATGCTTTATACATAATTATTTCATTCTTTTTTTACTTATAGTATTTTATAGATTCTTTCATTCCAAATATATTAAGGCTTGTGTCATCTTGATAGTGGCGTCGGAGGTGAAATTACTTGACTGGAAATATATAGAAGGCACTAGTTCACACTAACATAATAATTTTTGAAAGGCATTATTGTGGCGTGCTTGACTTGATGAGCACCCCTTAGCATCCATTACAATTTATTCCTATGAACATTATGTTTCTGAGCACCAGTTAACAATAGTATATTTCACACTAACGTGACTATTTTGACTCTTATTTGCAGGTCAAAACTGCTCTGCTTCAACAGCTCCTGAGTGGATTTGTATCTTGAATATGAACGTCATCCTTCACCATTAAATAACTTGAAACATCTTTTTGCAAGTATTTTCTTTGTACAGTTTCTACTTCTTAGTTGAGCAGTTGATTATATATTTACTTCACCACCTAGATACTTATAGATATGGGCAGGCTATGTAACTGGTGCTAAGTCCTAACAAGTGATGTAGATCCAGTCAAAACGCAATGGGTCGACTCACAACCCATTTCGTCTATGAGGATGACAAAATTATCAAAGATTGAGATTCCTTATTTCGATTCAATAACTTATGAATAGTTCCTTGATTTGGATTTAATATGAAACTAAATGTACAAGATAATCTAAGTTTTTGATTGAAAGCTATTTAGGATGTTGTATCAAGTATGTAATAAAAGTCTTGATTCAAGGGAACAAAGAAGTTCTTAATACTATTTAAGAGGCTGTATCAAGTATGTTATAAAAGCTATTTAGGAGGCTGTTACAAGTTCTTAATACTCATGTTAATCCAAACACATGTGTATGTATTGTTTCCAAGTCATAGCCCAGATAATATTTAAGCTAATCCAAACAGGCCCCATATATCAGATATTTAAGCTATCCCAGATAATAGGAAGTGGGTACCTTTTTGTTGGTTTTGGAAATGAAGTTGGCGTTTGCATAAGCACAAATAGTCATGTATTACTCGAGTTCTTTTATTTTTAATTATTTTTCCTACTATAAGGAGTTTAGAGGTAATATATCAGAATTTGTTATAAAATTCTATACATTAAATAAGTGAAACTCTTTTTTGTATTCACTATTAGCTTATGTTGGTGTGTAAGCCATTATGTGTATACGGGGTTATGGTTATCAAACAAGATACGTGGTGTTCTAATTGCAACTCATGGTTATGTTTTATATTTACTACTGTAACATAGATTATATGAAATTTGAATGAAGATTTTTTTATTTTATTATTTTATTATTATTATTATTATTTGGTATTGCATAGATTTTATATAGAACAGCTGTTTATGATGATATAAACTTAATTACTTATGATGATGATAATAGCCTTTTTCATGAGATTTGTTGTAACGTTGTTAGGGGCAGATGAATGGGTGTTGTAGCTGTTATAATGGATCAGACAAGAAAAGAATGTATCAAGATAAAGAATACTTTGAAAGTTTGTCATTAATATTTTAAGCTTGCAGTTATTATGTTTACCAACTATAGTTGGTTAGTATAACATTATGATCCAAAGTTTTGATCATTTGTCTTGTGCAGTATTTGAAAGACCAAAGACTTCCTCCTACGACATTTAAACCCCTTCACCCGGTCAGAGTAAAGCCAGTCTATTAGAAGCTGCACACCTTATGAATACTTTAGGCTCTGATAATCTTGACAAGGCTAAGCGTTTGAGTTGGACTCGGGAGAGATTTGAAGGTAAAAGATAACTTATTTATCTATGAAAAATATCTTTTATTAGGTTTACGAGGGTGTGTGGGTAACCTGATTTTGAAAGTCTATGAGGTCCATTAATATGTTGGTGTTTCCTGGAACATAATTGTTATAGAAACCATTAATTAAGCAAGGCACACCGGAAACCAAGGTTACTTTAGACTTTAGAGACAGGTCTACCATTAGATGAAAAAACAGTTTTTCATATTTTTTTCCATAGGGGTGATAAGATGGGTCGGTTTCTTAGTAGGCGGTGAATTGCAGACAACACATTTTACTTCATATACATTATACTGAAAATTTTTCCTGTTCACAATTTTTCCCTTAGCCATTAACAAAAGTCAAAGAGAAGTAGCGTGAAATGGTGAAAAGATTAAGATTTGTTGTTTCTAAACTCTTGAAGTAAAACAAGCTGCCAGCAAATCACCTCCCCTGGGTAATGAGTGAAAGCGGGTTGGTTTCGTACTGGGCGAAACACGTTCAGGCTGGGTTGGTTTGAATGCAAACATTATCTTAGTCTTGGTATGAAAGAATTTAAGAGGTCAAATGCATTAAATTATAATGTGGATGACGTTCAACCCATTTGACATGTTTTCTTTTCGCTGAAAAAGTTATTAGACCCAGTTGAGAGAACACGTTGTATTTCTACCTGCTAATATCTCTATTTCACTAAATTTGGAGCCTCAGACTACTATCAGTTATGTGAACCTATTGACCCCTGAGGAACAAGCCCTAAGACAGAAAGTAAGAGCGTGTGTCGAGAACGAAATTGCTCCAGTAATGATCAAGGTGCTTCCATAATTCTTCACGGGTCCGAATGGGTCATTCATAGTTTTGTGTCGGGTTAGGTTGGCCAAAAAACTGATGTTAAGTTTTGTGATTAATGCAGTACCGGGAGAAGGCTGAATTTTCATTTCAGATTGTTCCGAAGCTAGGTGCTCTGAATATTGTTGGTGGAACTATTAAGGTATTTTTTAAGCATGTTTAACTGTGAGTCTTCTCTTCTCAATGAAACCATGCACACTCTTTCAATGCTAGAAATAGAGTCTTACGACTTTGCATATATAATATTTTTCTCTCAAAATTGATATAAACCATAAACAACCTATGTGACATGAACATTTTTCACTTTACTGATGCTTAATCAGTTTTTACATGGATTTTAAAAATGGACTAACATTCATTCCCCCGAGCCCTTAACTGTTTAATCAGTCTTTAGGGATTGTCCTTGTAACCCAAGACTATCTTTACAAGTTATCATTTAATAATGGTTCGTCTGACGCAGGAACAGGAGATCATCAATGGCTTAAGGAATGATTTGAATGTGCTTCACGAAAGGATGAATGACATGCAGAGGATGCTGGAGGCTTGCATGGATGTGCAACTTGAGTTGCAACGATCAGTACAGCAAGAAGTTTATTCAGCTCTGAAGCGGTCAATAAATTCAGGAGGTCTGTCTTCCTTTCGTCTACATTCTTAAACATGCTATTTCCTTAAAATTCCTACTTTGTCCACACTACAAGATAATAGTGAACTGCATTTACAATTTGGGACTTGGTCCTCACGGTGATCAGATTTTATACATAGCATATATAGCCATATAGGCTATAGCTCTTAAAACGTATACATTATCACATAACAAATTGACAAAGGAAGTATGGCGTTTAAAAATCTGATTCTTTGATCTTTTAAGTTTATTTCATGATTTATATACTAAAGAGATCTCTTATAAGATGCAGGAGCATGTGAAGATGGTATATATGACGATCATTCTGGATCAAGCCCCGCAAAGGAAGGAGTTTGCTTCTTATGTTGTGACAATGGTCTTGAATCTTTGCCCGATAGGTAACAACATTTTTTTGTAATTTTATTCAAACTCTAAATATTTAACATTGATCCATTAAATATTTAAACCATTAAGTTATTCATATTTGCTCAACCTCAACCATGTTCACCCAGTTCTGTTGATGAAGCGAAAAGTGTACCGCTTTTAGGGGGTCATTTAAGCCCTAAATCGTATTTATTTGATCAAATATTGCCCTAAATCATTCCTTTTGTCATTTTAGGTACTTTGGAGAAGAAATCTGGAAAAGGAAGCATTTTGGACGTTTTTGGAGCATAAAAGTGAAGAAAACGACAAAGTCTCAAAAATCTGCTGGAAAGTACCTGTGACGGCGTCAAGACCCAATGTGACGCCGTCAACCCTTGATAAGCCAGAGAGGATTTTGGAAGATTAAAGGGGGACGGCGTCAAGAAGGTCGTCAAGCCTTGATAAGCCAGAGAGGATTTTGGAAGATTAAAGGGGGACGACGTCAAGAAGGCCATCAAGAAACCCTAACCGCGGCGAGGTGACGGCGTCACGACCCAAAGGGTGACGCCGTCAGATCTGTTTTCCTATATATACTTTCATAATTTTTAGTCATTAGTGTGCAACTTTGTGAGGAGAAACCCTAAGACGATTTTTCTGCCATTTTTAAGGGTTTTATACCCTTGGATCTCCCATGTTCAATTGAAGATAAGTAATCAATTAATCATTCAATATGTCTATGTGTTGTTTGATTATATCTTGTTCTTGTCTTTTATTTAACATGCTAGGCTAGATTTATCTTGTGTTTGCTTAGATCTAATGAAACCTAACTATTGATTATTGGTTGTTGGTGTGTTATTAATTGTATTGGATGATTGTTTATCGATGTTAGGCTTAAGAAAACTGGCTAACCTCCTATACGGTAACTTGCTTGAACGTCTTAAGAAACATGAACCAATGCGTACTAAGGTTATTATGGTTGTATTTAATGCATGAGCGAATTCTAGTGATCCCATGTTAGGAGCTTCTTAGCCGGCTCGACATAGGAGTGAAGTAGGAGCTTATAGAGTTGGGGAAGTACGTACGCCACCCCACGATTGGTATTAAGGAATACACCCGTCATCCACGCAATTAATACACACTAATCAACCGGTAAAAGATAGTTAGGGAGTAAGGAAATCTAAGTAAACACATTTCTCCCCATATAAGTTCCACAACCTTTTTATTTTCAGTCATTTTATTTTATTTGCAATTGTAGTTATTTGGGTTAGTTGACTAGCAACTAATTCCGCCCACTCCTTCAAACCCGAGATTTTACTTGCTTTTCATAAAATATAAAAAAATACAAAAAGAATCTTCCCTCACCCTTAGACCTACAAGAGTAGTTTTTCAATCCTAATGACACTATTCCCCTAGAGAACGATCAATCCCCCGGTACTTGCCACTACACTATACTACATCGGTCAGGTACACTGCCTGGTGGGGATTGCAAGCCTCTTGAGATCCCTCGAGAGGTAAAACCTGTTGTAAGGTCGCAAAACCACGCATCATCTGTGCACATGTATATATGCTCAAAATGTGCTGAGAAAATAAACTGGTCCAAGCTAAAGGAAAGTGCCAGGCACTCCCAAGTTTAGTTGGATACGTGTTTTGTAATGCAAGTTTTAACACGCGAGAATGAATAATAGAGAAATAGATTTAACAGTTGGGAAAAGAAAGATAAGAGTGTTTTTGTGATCAGGTAACAATCCAAACACTCTGTTAGCAAATGATTATAGCTAGCCAGATAAGCTAGGATCGCTTGATAGTTGTTTATCAATTTATATTGTTCTTGATAATACATGTGTAAGCCATGAAAATGCTTTTGTTTGAAGATGACTTAATAGTTCCCGCTCAAAGGCCCTAACCAAATTAGAGACAGCACATCAATTGGTAAAAGTATGCAAGTATGTTGGATTTTGGTACCCATTCTATTTAAAGTCTGGTTTTTTTTTTTTTTTTTTTTTTTTTGGGATTTGCTTATTTCAAAAGTGTTTTCCTAAGTGCTAATTTACACTATAATAAACCGATATGTGCATGTTTATCCAAGAATTCAAGACTGAGTATATCCTTAAAAGGAGCGAATGTGCAGTCCTAAGCGCTTTATTACATACCTTGAGAAAAAAGAATGTATAGTGCAGAATGACAAGAAAATGAAAAGTGTGTTACATATCACCACAAGCAAAAATACATTTAAAAATTATAAGCATGATCATATCAATCATATGCAACATGTGAGATATACAAGTCATGTTGCTTAACCTTATTATTCACTTCTCATTTTGTGAATGCTCATATCTTATTTGAAAATGTGGCAACAGGAGACGCATGAAATTCACGGACAAACCTCATCTATTTGATTTGAGTTGGAAAGAAGCCAAATGGACAAACCTCATCTATTTGATTTGAGTTGGAAAGAAGCCAAGGGGAGTTGGAGAAATGCAAGATTTAATTAAATTATTTAAACTTCTATAATGTTTATGACTTACGACCACTAATTGTTATCTATATACTCTAAAGATCCAATGGCTTAATTTAATGTGGAAGAGTGAATGTGCATAAAAATTTGTACGGTACAACATGCTTCAGCTCAAAAATATCAATGCAACCTCATAATAAGTATACAATCATGAAAGAAGATGAAGTGCAAAGGTTGCCGAAATTGATTATATGGTATTTAGTATAGAATTAAAAGTTGGCTAGATGAAGTGCAAGGGTTTCCGGAATTGATCACATGGTATTTAGTATAGAATTAAAAGTTGGTTAGATAAAGTGAAAGGGTTGCAAGAATAATTTATGATTTAACCTAATCCATGCCTATATAAACCGGCCAAAATCACATGCAAAAACACAAAAGTTCAAATCTTCATTCTTGATTTTCAAAAGTTCAAATCTTCATTCCTGATTCTTTTTTTTCGTGTGCAGGTTATACAGCATGATGGAGCAATCCTCTCTATAATCAGCTTTGAAAACTCATTCAACAACCCTCACCGAAGAGTAGGTCTGGCACTTTACGGTGCCATTCTGGTGCAAACATTGGTCGGGTTTGGCAGGCCTAAGATGTAAAACCCTAAAATTTGAAACATGTAAAATGACCAAAATGCCCTTGAAACTTTAAAATTTAATTAAAGCATATATAAAACACCAAATAAATTCCAAACTTCTGGTAATGAACTACATATGAAGTAAAATAATTTTGAGGCAACATTTTAACATTTTTGCAATGTAAAAAAATTAATGTTACACACAAAAGATAAATATGGGCCGAAAATTTGATTTAATTACTTATGCTATGATTATAATTATTTAAATCAAATTAACTACAAATAAATTAAGAAAGGAATGTCAAAATTAAAACTTCTGATTTTGTCAAAGGGTGGGCCGATCCTTTAGCCCTCCCCTCCCCATTTATCTCGGCAATTCCCTTTAATTAGTTACTCCCTTTTATTTTCTTCCAAAAACAAAACCGAAACCTTAAAACTATCGACAAACAAATATCCCTATCATCACCATACGATTTCCTGGAGGAGTTCTATCAATTTTCTGGTGTTCATCTGAGTTCTAAGAAGCTATGAAAATTAGCTAGAGGTCGTGGATAGCTTGGTTCGAACGTGGGCAATTCTTTTGTGTCGATTATTCAATCCGTGAGGTATTAAATCCATTCGATCAAATCACACGTTCTAAAATCATTTTGGTATTTTTCTCTTGCACCTTATATCAGATATGATCTAAATAAAATGGCTAAATTGAATCATGCAAGCTCAAATGATCAAATGAAAATTTACGAATTATTAAACCCTAAAAACGAAAATAAATCTGAACGCGTTCATACGAATTTTCTGGGAATCGAAGCTATTTTATCTGAGTTCTAATATCATCATACCACTCTGGAAAAATGATTGTGATAATTGTTGAGGCCTAATTCATCCTGATCTAATTTGTTTTACCGATCGGGTTTTAAAGAATATTAACGAAAAAGATAAAAACCTTAATGGAACGATTTGGATTAGGGTTTTGGGATTAAACCTGAGTAATTAATGTGTTTTAATGATTGTATAATGATTGTGGAATG
Source organism: Artemisia tridentata subsp. tridentata (assembly GCA_021014915.2). Lineage (NCBI taxonomy): Eukaryota > Viridiplantae > Streptophyta > Magnoliopsida > Asterales > Asteraceae > Artemisia > Artemisia tridentata. The sequence continues at coordinate 383,494,963 of CP139507.1, read as the reverse complement.
ATTTGGTAAATTAGGGTTAGGGTTTGGTAAATAAAATGTATTACCGATTGAAAATAAAAACTATAAGGGTGTGTTTTGTCATTTGTTAAACTTGGGGGATATTTTTGTAATGTTAATTAGGTCAGTGGGAATGTAGGAAAAATATAACATAAGGGTCCTAAGTATAAATATTGCAAGAAAAGAATTAATTCGTATTTATAGGGTACGATTGGTATTTATTTAAAATAGAGGGACTAAAAGTGAATATTCTGGAAACTCATGGTTATTCTGTGTAAATAATGATATTAGAGGTGTAAAGTGTAAATTTGAGGATTTGTGGGCTAAATATGTAATTGTTACTAAATTATGATTTGAATTATAAGTTTTGTAAAACTAAGGGACCAAATGTGTAATTTCTGAATTCTGAGGGTTATGATTCGTACTACTTAAAATTATGAGGGTAGGTTCTATAATTTTGTAAAATAAAGTGCTTGGCATGTAAATATAAATATGGAAGGGATTTAATTATGAACTATGTAAATGTAGGGTTTATTTTGTAATTAGTATAACTAGAGGGGTGTAAACTGTAAATTGTGAAACTTAAGGGATTGAAGTGTCTTTCTGAATAACATGAGTATTTAAATCAGTAACTTGAAGTATTTTCATTTTAAACCTTTAACTTTGGGATATTTGCAATTAAAACCCTAATTTATTGGAAACTTGTCATAGTTAACCCTGAACTATCATAACTTGTTAAAATCTACCCTATGTCCATAATATGCTTAAATAATGACTTAACCTAAGTTATGATACTTAAATCTTTCTGATTATGGAGACTTTCTAAAAATGGAAACCTGCTAATTATGGAAACCTGCTAAAAAAAAGGAAAGTTACTAAAACTGGAAAGCCGACTAAATAAGTAATCTGAATTAAATAAGCTTTTAATTCGTGTAGATTCGCTGAAGATGGAGTTGCTTCCGACTTTGATATTTTCTGTTGTGTTTTCATTTGCGGTATAAGGTACAGATATTCTGACCTTTCTTATAAGGTTTCTCATGATCTCTTTCATATTCTGATCTGTCAGTTTCTGTATTGATGCCATTGCTATGATCCCCTTACTTTGAACCTTTCATATGATCCCCTTTGTTATAATTCCTGATATTAACTTTGTTATGAAACTTGATTCTGAACCATCTGTTATAAACCCTTTTGAAATATGAACTTGTTATAATACTCTGATTCTGACATGATATCTGACTCTGAATTTCCCTTGATACTTGACTCATCACCTTGTGACCTGCATATTCAAATCCTTGTATACCCTGAAGTTTCATTTGATAATATAACTGAATTGAAAACCTTCCTTAATGATATAAAAATGTTTTTGAACAGCTTTTGAGTACGATGTTATACCAATTTTGAATTGAAACTGCACTAAAGGTTTTATGAAAATTTCTTTAAAGACTATCTGTACAAAAAGGTCTTACTAAACATCATTTTATGAAAGTCATTGAAAGATTATTTTAAATACAAGTTTAATATGAAACCTTTGAATTAAAATCTTTTCTATGAACCTATAAACCTTTTGATTATGAGCCTTTGATATGACCTATTGAACCTCGATTTGAACCTTATTCTAAACCTGGTTATGGGAAACTAGAAGGGGGGTTGAATAGTTTACCGGTTTAAAACTTCTATTAAAAAATCTTGTTTTAAAAGTATGCTATTGGAAACTTTGATTTAAACTCTATGTGTAATCAATCAACACCAATATGAACTGCAAACTAAGCTACGTAATAATAACAAATAAAAGTAAAGAGTAGAGTTGGAAAGATCAAACCGAGACAAAGGATTTATAGTGGTTCGGCTACGAAGCTCTTCTTCGCCCTACTCCACTCCCCGAGTACCACACTCGAGAGTTTCAAACACTATATCAACAACCTCCCTTCAGGTGGAGAAAACCGTACACGTCGCTTATCCTATTACCGACACTAAGCTAGATGTCGAGTGCTAATCTTAGCTAGCACCAATCTACCAAGGTCCATGTGACCAAACACTCAAGCCCAGTGGCTTCAAGAGATCACCAAGATCTCAACACGATCACAATGATCAACACTCACTTCACTCTACTCGACTAACACTAACCTAATGACCCTTGATCTTCTTGATCAATCACACAAGCCCAATGGCTTCAAGAGATGTTCACTATCTCTATAGATCACACTTGATCTTCACTCTCACTCACAAAAAGAAAATAAACTTGATGTATGCTAAGACACAACAAGGTTGTAACAAGTGTTACAAAAACCTATCAACTATAACTCTAGTATCTTCTTGATTACTTGAGTTCTTCTCTTGCTAATGAAGAGGGATGACAACACCTTGTATCAACTTGGATACTTGTGTTCTTCTCTTGCTAGTGAAGAGGTATGAAGAGGATCACTTGAAGGATGATTGGATCACTCTTGAAACAAAGAAAAACTAATCTAAATGACCCTAAGAAGTGAAAGGTGTGAGAGGATTTAGCTAAGGGATTTTTCTATGTGTGAAGGGTGCCTAAAACTGTGAAAGAGGTGGGTATTTATAGGCAAAGAAAATCTAAACGTTACAATTCAAAATGGTACGGACGGCTCCATTAAATGACCCACGGCTCCATTAAATTTAACGGTACCGTGGAGCCGTGGTAGACTAGGACGCTCCAAATTTTGTCTTTTCTGGTGAAAACTTATTTGGGGAAGGTTGGAGCTGATTTTGGGGGGGGGGGGAAATAGCTGTTGTGATTTTCAAACTTATTTTTCCATTAAAACATTTCTTAATATTTCAAAAATAATTTGTCATGTGTATTTTTGAAAAAATGTTTTGTCCCATTTAAAATGTGAATTTTCAAAACATGAATTCACTTCTTTGATCACTAGTTCAAGTTGTAACTTTCTTCAAGAGTGATTTGCGTAGAAACGGGATCTTCCGATTAAAAACTTGTTAACGTTAATTTTAACGTAACGTGAGTTCACATTTTGTCATCCTCAAAACGTGAAGTAATCGAAAGATATAAATAACGTTTTTAGAACATTATTTGCATCAACAATCTCCCCCTTTTTGATGATGACAAAATATAAACTCATTTTAGGTTAAAATTAGTTTTAACAAGTTTTTAATGAGTTTACTCCCATTTCTCCCCCTTTTTGTCAAATCAAAAAGGTGGTTAAGGCTCCCCCTTGATGTGTACTCCCCCTCATTTGGAGAACACAAAGGAATCGAGCAATGGTTCGTGCTACAAAACAAGGTTAGACGGCAAATAAACAATATCTAACAAGTAGCACATAAGACAAATATCCAACCACAATAAAAGAATTATGGCTAAGTAGCCAAAATGAAAAGCCCATTACATAAACATAAAATAAATGTCATACATAAGTATGACTACATTAGGAAAGCAAATTAAACTAACAAGAAGACACATAAACTTCTAAAGTAACATGAGGCTTCTAGATTTGCTTCCAACTTCAAAAGGGTTCCTAGGTATTTATTGGGAAAGACTAAACATGACTATGTTTAGTTGGTTGGGCTATGTGGTGGTGGAGGTGGTGGAAGTATGATGGGTCCTATGGGTGGTGTGAGGAGGTGTTCTAGGTATGAGAACCTAAAGTTAAGCTCATCTCTAAGGTTCATGATGAGTTCAAGGTTGTAGTTGCAACAAGGGCAACTCAAGGTGTGTGAGTGAAGGGGATACATGATGGGATAACCCATTAAGGGTTGAGGTGATGGTGATAGTGAAGGTGATGATGTGTTGCTCCCAAATTCAAAAGGAGTGTTTGGTGAAAGGGTGAGGGTGAGAGTTAGAGGTTGTGGTGATGTTGAAAGTGATGAGGGTGTTGCGTTAGTTCCTAATTCAAGGGAAGTTGATGGTGATGAGTTGAGTGTTAAGGCTAAAGGGTGAATGGGACTAGTGTGAGATGAGTGTGTGGTGATTCTTGTTGTGGAGGATGATGATGTGGGTTTGATAGAGGTTGCCTTGGATGGAGCTAGGGGTGTAGTGAAGGAAGATGATGATTTGGTAGAGGTTATAGGTGTATGGGTTTCATCTTCATCATCCAAGGTGAGATCAATGAGGGGAATGTCATTGGTGATAGGTTTAGTTGATGATTGAGGTGTGTCAATACTCTTGATCCATTGATCAACTAGAGTAGTTTGGTTGGATGGTTTGATGTTGAATCTAGGTTTCTTGAATACTCTTGATCCCATGATGGTTATGTGGTGAGTGTGGTGAGTGTGAAGGTATAAGGATGGGTGTAAGGATGCATAATGTTAGCTTAAATAGCTAAATCATAAGCATGCAAGTTAGAAAGGTTGGATTTGGGGATTTGGGTGCATGGGAATCAGGTTTTGTTTGCAGATTTTCTGGAAAAGATAGTCAAAAAGTGGAAGAGAATAGCAGTTTTCGTCTTCGAGAGGCACGGCACCATTAAAGGTGCTACGGCACCACTAAATTTAGTGGAGCCGTGGCCTATTTAATGGAGCCATGGGCTCTTTTGACCTTCTTTCCAGGTCTGCAGGTTTTAGGCAGCCTAAATGGGGAAATTTCTGGGGAATTCATTGGCTGCAAATCTCAAAGCCTCAAATTACTAAACACATAGAATTCCTAAAGCTAGTTTCAACTAGCAACTAACATGATCATGTGATCATCTATGTATTTTAGGCAACTATTAAGCATGCATGAATTCAAGCATTTTTAACATTTAGTGCATGTAATAAACTAAGCTAACATGCATGATTTAGGCAAGATAAACCAACATGAGGATTAATTAACAAGAAAATTAACCATGTTGAAGTGTTAAAATGTTAAGAAGGGAACATTCCAAGCAAGTTAATGCCATGTCTTTATTTATAATAGCTTAATAATACTTAAGTTAATAGTACTACTTAAGCTAATCCTAACTAGTCTCGTTTCTTCCCCAACTTCTTCAGCTTGCTCCCGATCCCTTTTAGGGCCTTCCCAATAGACTTGAAACCCCCGACAGTTTGCTCATGCATCTCCACTTGTCTATTGTACATTGTAGATTGTTCTCTCATCACTTGGGATAGGTTGACCATCCCGTTTTCGGGGTAGGTTGTACGTCGAAATGATGAGGTGTCAAGGTTGTCAAAGTAGACGTCGGGAGAAGGAGAACGTGTACAAGACGTTCCTTATTCGTTCACCTCATCATCATCTGCATGCATAGGTTGAGATGATGAATCATGACCGAAGGAAGAGGATGAGAGAGGAATGTCGGAAGTGGATTTACGACCACGCTTGGACCCTTTGTCCTTACGTTGCTTTGTGCGACGTCGTGGTCCACCAAGAGGTTTCATAACAGAATTGACTAGGACATAGTCGACACTTTGGAGATTAGGAAAATATTCCATGACCCAATGGAAAAGACGAGTAAGCAGCATACCATATGGCATGAGCTTATCCGAACGACTGTGAATATTGGCCATTCTTTTGACCATATAGTATGCGAGGTTATATGGTTCCTCGATACTAAGACAGTAGAGCATATGGGCGAGACTCGCAGAGACGTGATCACGGTTGCCCGCAAGGCTCAACACGTTCTCACGAAGAAGGAATTCCCAACTTCTAAGGTCGGGAAGGAGCTGTTTGAGGTAGATACGGTTTGGGTCAAGGTGGACAATTGAACCATCACACTTTTGATACGTGTGGACGACTCGAGGTGTTTGGATGACTTGTTTGATGGACTCGAGGTCAGGAATTTCAGTGCGATAGGCACCTACATCCTCAAGATTATAGAAGAGAGACTCAAGAGTAAGGTCTTCAGTGTATGCACACTGACCATATGCAGGAACACCGAGAATTTGTCCAATCTCGGAGACAGACAGGATGATATTTTGGTTTTGAATCCAAAAATCAAGAAAAACATTACCATCATCATCATTGAAGGTACGGACTCGACTATAAAACTCGAGAACAAAACGAGGACAGACTTGATCGTTTATTTTGTATAAACAATCGAACTCGATAGAAGGAAAACAGGCACGGATGTTGTCTGTCGTGACATAGAGTGCATCGACTACACGCCCTTCGTGTATGTATCGATTTTGGACTTTTGCGAAATAAGCTCTTTGCTCATTAGGAATGTTTAGATTTTCAAGAGTACTAAGAATGTATGGTTTGGTATCTTGATAATCATTTCGAGGCATTGTTTGTCTACAAAAAAAATATTTTTGTATATGTTAGTTCGTTGCATTTTAATGATTGCACTTCTAGTGTGTGTGCCTAAATGCAAACAATGTGGAGGTGCGGCAATCTCGACTCTAAAATTATCCTAAAGAGATTACCCAAACGCTCCTAACTTTACTTTTGCTCAATCAAATATGTCGAACAATACATATCAATTATGTACTTCGAGCCATATTTGAGAGTTCATGTATGCATGCAAAAACGTTTTTAATTTGCATCAACAGTGCATGAAAAAGGTTTCATGATCCTAGACTTGTGAAGTTTTTCAAAAAATGATCGAATTGGGGTGTTTGGCAAATGCCTCAACATGGTGCCAACAAGCTTTAAGATTGAAAAGCTTTAATGCAGAACGTTCCTAATCCAATTTTAATCATCCTAAACATGATTCCATTACAAATAATCAATCATAATCTGAATTTAGTGATTAATTTTGGATTAGGTTTTGCAACATAAATGAGTTTTTGGAAATCCTAGGTTTGGGGAATCATGTGAATACTACATTGTCTAATCCTAGTCTTAATTTCACAATGGTTTAACTAATTTTGAAAATCCCCAATTCGGATTTATACTCAAGAACAAACCCTAGACTCAAATTAAAAGAAAATAAGAGTGAATTACTTACAATTGATGATGTTGTGGTTAGGATTTGTTAATTTCAATGCCGCCTCAATCTTGATTTGCAAAAGATTAATTGAATTATGGTGTTATGGTTCGGTTTTGACAGCAAGTGGAAGTGGTTTTGTGTGTTTGGAAAATTTGTGCAGAAGAAAAGAGTAACTGGGCGCGTTTTTCAGATGCACGGCTCCACGGTTCCACTAAACATTAGTGGAGCCGTGGCTCTTTAGTGGAGCCGTATGTCTGATGGTCCAGTTTTTCTTCTGTTTTGACTTTTGGCTAATTAATCTTACTTATTTAGTAAGACTTTTTGACACGAGGAAAAAGTTTATACCTAATAAACTTTTTGACGAAAGATGAATAAATGGGATGACCGAAAATGACCTTAGTGTTTCCGAGGAAATTGACTAAGTTGTCATTGGATGAGGATTTACTTCTAGTATTTCCCGTGAAATAAATAGAAGTTATGAGTTGTGTTTAGGATGATGACTATAATATTTCCCATGAAATATTTAATTAGTCGGAGTACGCGACACAAGGAATGACTAGATATTTCCCGTGAAATATTCATGAGTCATGTGACGAGTGAAAAATATGACTTAAGAAGTCATGAGCGATTTGTAGAGAATGACTTCAATGTTTCCCGCGAAACTTTCGAGAGGTCATAGAAGGGATGAAAGGTTATGAGGTATGACGTAACGAATGACTTTAATATTTCCGAAGGAATATTCAAATAGTCATGAGCGGGATGACAGGGATGACTTGAAAAGTCATATGACGAGATACGAGGAATGACGTTAATATTTCCAGTGAAATATTACGAAGTCATGGGATGAGGCTTAGGGAATGACTTGAAATTTCCAATGAAATATTCAAGAGTCATGAGTCGAGAATAAGATGGATGTGTGAGATGACTTCAATATTTCCGGAGAAATATTCAAATAGTCATAAGAGGGGATGAAAGGTTATAAGGTATGACGCGAGGGATGACTTTAATATTTCCATAGAAATATTGAAATAGTCATGAGCGGGATATGAGGAATGACTTGAAAAGTCATACGATGGGACGTGAGAGATGACATTAATAATTCCAATGGAGTATTAAGAGGTCATTTGACGAGAATGTAAAGGTTAAGGTGAGAAGAAATACTTTTGAAAGAAAAGATTTCTCTTTCGACGTTATCATGACGGAGGAGATGTCTTTCTGCGGGGAGATGATGTACTTCGACGAGCTTCGTTCATGAGCAAACTATAGGGTTCCCGAACAAGTCTAATGGCATCTTGACTGCTACTCTTCACAGGGAGTTGTTTCATCTATAGTGTTTGTTGTCATGCCTTTCCGGCGCTTGCGTACTCGGTTTCGGTCGTGGTGACAATAAGAGTAGTTTGTTTCTTGGGGAACCAAGATGTTTGTTAATCAACCTATGAAGGTACAAACATTACTCATTATGTTTCAACCCACATTAACTCTCTCATTATCAGAGTTGGTATAGAAACATTTTCTACATCAATCTCCTCAAGATATCGTAATCTCAAGTGTATAGTATCTTTAATGTATGGTATGATACATTAAACACTTTGATGTAAGAAGTTTTGGGATACTTCTTACAAGTGGGCACAAAGCCAACACTATTCATGATAATGGACCTACTTGCCGTTAGGTAAACTACTTTACCTATTATGACCCTAACCTAGTTATATCCGCGCACTCACCTTCTTCGTCTCTTGTGAGTTTCGCATTTGCGGATATGGGCGTTATTGTCAATAAAGACTATTACTTAAACTATGTATCTCATACATATAGTATACATAAGTTTGCAGGGATACTTCATTTAGGCAAGATTACATATGTGCAAGGAAGGGAACTTGATTCACTCATCAATGCTTAATTCAAACTTGTCACGCATGATCTTCAAGCGATCATCGAACATTTCTGGACAAGTTGAATTTGGCATGATGAGATGTGAATAGAGTTTCTGTGTTATAGTGCCTACCATGTTAGATTCTAACTACACTATTTCATGCCAAACATTACTACTAACAAAGGGTGTTTTAAGAAAGCGTACATGTGCCTGAGGTGTTTGCTCTTAAAACTAGAAGACTAGGGTACCTTTGTTGAATGTTAAGCATGAAAGACACGACTTGACTATTGCGTCACCGAATATGCTTGATAACGCATCATACTCCTTTTGTTAGACTCCAAAGTTTATTTACACTCATGTTTTCCTAGCAAAAAAAATGTTCAAACATCTGGTCCCCAATATCTCATGGGTCCAAAGTTGTTAGAGTTAAACATCCTACGCATTTGTTGCGTTAGTTTAGGATGTGAGAATGGAGGACACATTTTCCATGGTAAGTAACTTTGTGGTGGACGATCATTCCAAGTTACGGGAAAGTTACTTGGATGATTTTGTCTTCTAAAGTTACCTCTCGGTAGAGGAGTTCTAGACCGAGGTTTGGGAGAGTTTACCTTTCTAGGAGGAGGAGTAGTTGACCTAGTGTCACGCTTTACAAATCCATGTTCGGGAGATGACAATGGTTTGTTAAAGCCTTTGGTTTCCTCTCTACTTGGAGTAGACACTCTAGTTCTATTTACAACTACTTGACTTGGTTTAGGACTTAAGTTACTTTTCAGAATTGACCCAGTTTTGTCCTTAGCACCACACGGTACCACGGTACCACTAAATTTAGTGGTGCCGTCTGTATCTTTAATGGTGCCGTCACCTTCAGACATGGACTTTTCAGGCATTACAAATTTTACTTGTTTAGTACCACTTGTAGAAGCCTGATTTGGGTCAAATCCTAAACCCGAAAGGTCATGTTCACTATATCTAATATTTTCAAGTATATCATTAAGCTTTTTAGTTCCTTCATCAAACTTAATGATTCTTAAAGCATTTTCTTTAAGTTTTTCATTTTCTACTTGAAGACTAATACATGACCCGCATCCTAAATCTACTTCCTTGTTTTTCTCAAGTCTCTTGACTTGATCTTTTAGTTCTAAGACTTGTAGTTCTAGTTCTTTTAATTTTAATTTTAGCTTTGTGTTTCTACCTAAGATCTTAGTACTAACTACGCATAGTTTGTTGTATTCGTCATGTAATTCACTGTCATCTACTGACGAATTATTATCACTATAATAAGAAGAGTCGGAGTGTACCTCGTTAGAAGCTTGAGCCATTAAGCACGTTTCATCGTTAAGCTTCTTCTCTTCTTCTTCACCGCTATCACTCCAAGAACCTCCTACAAAGGCTCTTTGGTTGTTGGATTTTGGTGGCTTAGGACATTCTCCTATGAAGTGATTAGGATCTCCGCATCTAAAGCATCTCCTATCACTTGTCCCTTTTCTTTCATCATGATTTCTATGGGATGACTTCTTCTCATCACGAGATTGTCTAGGAAATCTACCTTTCCTCCTAAAGAACTTTCTAAAGTTCCTAACGGCTAGTGCGTACTCTTCATCTTCACTACCGGAACTCGAACATTCCTCATCACTAGACTCCTTCTTGGCTTTTAATGCTAGAGATCTAACTCTCTCACTTTTGCATTTGACAATGTCAGAGTCTTTCTTGATGATCATCTCGTGAACTTTCAAGTTTCCTATAAGTTCATCGAGTGACAATGCCGCCAAGTCCTTTGACTCTTCTATGGCGGTGACCTTTGCTCTCCATTTAGGATGTAGAGCTCTAAGAAACTTCCTAACATAGTTCTTACTAGAATAACCTTCATCAAGAGCTTTAAGACTAGTGATAATAGTATTAAATCTAGCAAAAGCATTATCTATTGACTCATCCTCCGAAATGAAGAATTGTTCATATTGTTGAACAAGAAGATCTATCTTGTTCTCTTTGACTTGGTCATTACCTTGGTGAGTGACTAACAAGGTTTTCCAAATATCTTTTGCCGTATTACACATGAAAATTCTTTCAAACTCCTTTTTAGGCAAAGCATTATAAATCATCATTTTAGCCTCATTATTTTTGGCTAATTTCCTTTTTAGTTCATCACTTTGTTTATCATAAGAAACTATTTCATCCTTTTTAGTTTCCGGATTCTTTTGAATAGGTTGAAAGTCACCCTCGGTAATAACATGCCAAAGATCAATGTCTTTTGATTTCACATACGTTTTGAATCTTGTTTTCCAATAAATAAAACAATCGGTTTCGAAAAGTGATGGTCTTTGCATAGATTGCCCTTCTAGATATTTGTCGGAATCCATTGATCGGTTCAAGCTTTAAAATACAATATACTTTAAAAACTTGACTAACCTGGCTCTGATACCAATTGTGGGAAACTAGAAGGGGGGTTGAATAGTTTACCGGTTTAAAACTTCTTTTAAAAAATCTTGTTTTAAAAGTATGCTATTGGAAACTTTGATTCAAACTCTATGTGTAATCAATCAACACCAATATGAACTACAAACTGAGCTACGTAATAATAACAAATAAAAGTAAAGAGTAGAGTTGGAAAGATCAAACCGAGACAAAGGATTTATAGTGGTTCGGCTACGAAGCTCTTCTTCGCCCTACTCCACTCCCCGAGTACCACACTCGAGAGTTTCAAACACTATATCAACAACCTCCCTTCAGGCGGAGAAAACCGTACACGTCGCTTATCCTATTACCGACACTAAGCTAGATGTCGAGTGCTAATCTTAGCTAGCACCAATCTACCAAGGTCCATGTGACCAAACACTCAAGCCCAGTGGCTTCAAGAGATCACCAAGATCTCAACACGATCACAATGATCAACACTCACTTCACTCTACTCGACTAACACTAACCTAATGACCCTTGATCTTCTTGATCAATCACACAAGCCCAATGGCTTCAAGAGATGTTCACTATCTCTATAGATCACACTTGATCTTCACTCTCACTTACAAAAAGAAAATAAACTTGATGTATGCTAAGACACAACAAGGTTGTAACAAGTGTTACAAAAACCTATCAACTATAACTCTAGTATCTTCTTGATTACTTGAGTTCTTCTCTTGCTAATGAAGAGGGATGACAACACCTTGTATCAACTTGGATACTTGTGTTCTTCTCTTGCTAGTGAAGAGGTATGAAGAGGATCACTTGAAGGATGATTGGATCACTCTTGAAACAAAGAAAAACTAATCTAAATGACCCTAAGAAGTGAAAGGTGTGAGAGGATTTAACTAAGGGATTTCTGTGTGTGAAGGGTGCCTAAAACTGTGAAAGAGGTGGGTATTTATAGGCAAAGAAAATCTGAACGTTACAATTCAAAATGGTACGGACGGCTCCATTAAATGACCCACGGCTCCGTTAAATTTAACGGTACCGTGGAGCCGTGATAGACTATGACACTCCAAATTTTGTCTTTTCTGGTGAAAACTTATTTGGGGAAGGTTGGAGCTGATTTTGGGGGAAAAATAGCTGTTGTGATTTTCAAACTTATTTTTCCATTAAAACATTTCTTAATATTTCAAAAATAATTTGTCATGTGTATTTTTGAAAAAATGTTTTGTCCCATTTAAAATGTGAATTTTCAAAACATGAATTCACTTCTTTGATCACTAGTTCAAGTTGTAACTTTGTTCAAGAGTGATTTGCGTAGAAACGGGATCTTCCGATTAAAAACTTGTTAACGTTAAATTTAACGTAACGTGAGTTCACATTTTGTTATCCTCAAAACGTGAAGTAATCGAAAGATATAAATAACGTTTTTAGAACATTATTTGCATCAACACTGGTTATAAACTCTTGTTTTGAAACTTAATTTGGACTTTGATATAAGCATTAATCTGGTATACTATTTCTGAACCTGGACTTGAACATTGTTATAAATTCTGATATAATACTCTGATTTCTGAACCTCTGATATACACTTCTGAAACATTTGACATGGACCATTATGCTATGAACCTTCTGATATAATACTCTGATCTCTGACCTGATATTTGACCATGACCCACAGTTTGAGACCCGAGCCAATCACTAGGCATGAGGGTTTCATGTCCATGTCATTGATGCACCGATGGCATGACTCTAGGGCAGGAGAGTGATGACCTGTCCCGTCCCTGACTTTATTTTATCTGGTGTGTATTGGTAGACTCTGGCCACCTGGGGCGTATGGATGCATCCTAGATCTGATCTGATTTCTGTTATCTGTATCTGTTTATCTGTTATATATATCTGGTGACTGATGGTGTGTGTGATATACGTCTTTCACATATCTGGGAGCTAGCTACTCCATTTGATACATGAGGACACCCCTCATATTATCTGGTTACTGAGAGGACTCCCCTCTGCATGATTGATTGACATGGTTACATTATATATATCTGTTTCTGGGCTCGTGGTGGATTACTGTTTTTCCTTTACCATATACATTTACTTACCTTTGACCCTTATTATATCTTGCACTGTTTCCCTTTACCTTTATCTATTTATTATTCCCTATCCCTTTATCCTTACTCCTTGGTTTATCCTTTAACTCTGATTATATCTGCATGACCTATATTTCTGACACTCTGTACTATTCTTTATTACTGCTTTGTTACCGTTATATCTGTTCACTGGGCTCTCGTAGCTCAGCCGCATTTCTTTTCCTGCGGCAGGTTTTAGTAGGAAGTTGGGTATGAGTGGAGAGTACCATTGGACTTAGAAGACTATACTGTGATAGATATTTTGTTATAGAGATGACTAGAAGGATTTATATTTTCAGACTTAGTATTTATTCCTTTGTAATTTTGTATTTCCTTGAAATTTCTTTGTAACCTTTGTATTCTTTTGTATTATTGAAGATGTATGCTTGTGTATGTTTCTGATATATGTCACCATCATTGTGACACTTCTACCCTTGTCGGGTTGGGGTGTTACATAAGAGGTAGCATTTTTATTCTTAATTACAGCCCAAAATCCATGTCAAACAATAACAACACGCTTTTGCTTTGCATGCAGGGGGACTAAAGGAAAGACCTTCTGGTATGTTTTTCACTGGATTTTTGGCACAACAACTTCATTAGTTGGGATTTTGAACACCTACACAGGTCTAAGAGCATATCACAAAAGAACATCCATGAGTGCTAGAGTTTGGAGTATTATTTTCACATTTCAGGGCTCCTTTATGGCTTTTTTCTACCTTTTTCAAGAGAAATGGGGTTACATGCAGAAACAAGGAGAAATATCAGGTGATGAACCGGTCATAGTAATCTCTTCTGAATAACATGAAGCTTTATGATGATAGCTTCAAACTTTTTGCAGTTGTATACTTTTTTCTTCATTTCACACATGCTTTTAAGTCATCAAAGTGCTTAAAACCCTTAAGTGGACCCTAGATTTCTTTTAACTTGATGTTTACCCTTTAAATATGTTCGGAAGACCTAAATTCAAGACTAAGGAGTCTACGGTAGGACATTGTCTCATACGTCTTCCATGATATTACGGAATATATAATACAAGTGACTAAAACTATTCCAAGTGTTAAGTTGTACGAGTAAATGAGCCATAGAACAAAAAGTAATTCAAGGGATGATAAACTTAAATAATCTGTATAATGTTGCGCCTTATATATACTTTATGATACTTGAAAGTTGTCTAAAGACATTTTCACGAGTCATGTCATATCCCATAATAGCACAATTGCACAATACAAAATGCATTCCACGACATTTATGGTGTATGTGGTTTCACTCAACTCATTCATGTCTTCGATACTTATATATAAGATAACTTACAAGTGTTGCGTCCAAATTTATTTCTCACTTGGGCATTATTCAACTTTTCATTCGACTTTGAATGCATAATGAAAGAAAGGCAAACGTTTCACTCACTTGGACTTCTTTTTCTGAATCACATAGAGAAAACACCTTGGCGTTTTTAGATATATTCTTTAAATATAAATGGTGGCGTGTCTTAATTTTTGTGTAATCTTATGAAGTACTCCGTATAAATTAAAGAATTGATTTCACTGTGGAATCAACTTTGGGCTTAAAAGTACGGTTCATTCTAATGATGCAATGATTTTCTATAATTTATGAATATAAATTTATTTTAAGTAATAAGAAAGTTAGCTATTTAAAATTGTAGGCTTATCTCTCTTTTCAAAATGATACAAAGTTTAGTATTTGTCTTGGTAAGAGATAAAAGTCATAATTAACCAAAGATATTGGAGATAAACTAGAGGTAGAAAAAAGTTAATAAAGGGGGAAAAAGGACAATGACACAAGGATTTAGCAAAGACTTGGGTTTAAAATTTTGTAGGTGATGGCGGACAAATGTCTATATATGAGATGCAAGTGGAAGTTGTAGATCTATGTGAAATGTTGTAGTTAGAAACACATTGTATGTAAAGATATCCTTATTTTTACTAGATTATCATTTGTAGACACATTTAACAAAGATGGATGGTGATTGTACCGGTGACCGTACGACATCAAAGTATGAACGAAGTAATGGGTTGAGGTGGTGGTACTAAATATCTATGCCTACAAATCGTATGTTTAACATATGATAGTTTGACGTCGTTTGTGAATCTTTAAATTACATTGGGATCAAATTGTTTTTGTAACTTTGCATTGGAAGGTTTTAAATGAAGGCAACGATTTTGTATTTTTCAACTTTTAGCCAACTATTTTTTCTATAACTACGCATGTGTGTTTTACTTATTATGTTTAAATTCGTGAGTTTTATTTGCATTTGTACATTGGTTTGATTTTCTTTTTCTCATCATCACTTGAAGTAACACATACTCCGGAATATCTATACTATCTAAAGATTCAAGAGCTTAATTTAATGTGGAAGAGGATTTGTGCACACAAATTTGTACGGTACATCATGTTTTGCAAGAGGAATTGGGCACAAAAGTTTGTACGGTACAACATGCTAAAGGTATATCAAATAACATAACAAATACAATCACGGTACTGCACAACTCTTCACATGGCCTACAATTAGTGTATTAACAACCAAAAAAAGAAGGGAAGATGTAACACCCCCTAATTTGTTTTGTGGCAGCGAAAAAATAATTAGGGTGTTACGGTGAGGATCGAGTTAAAATTTCAAAAAACGGCCTGGAAGAAGCGTTTTGAAAGTTATATGTCATTCAAAATAATAGTTTTGGTACAAAGGAAAAATATCTGATTTGAAAATCCCACAAAAGTATGGTGATTTGGAAAGAATGACATATTTGATTTTACACCATTTTATTTATCAGAGTATAAGATGCCCGCTCCGTGTCTTGTCCTGCTCCGTTAATTACCTGAGATAAACATGCTTAAAACGTCAACACAATGGTTGGTGAGTTCGTGGAGTTTAATAGAAAATAACTTTCTTTCAATGAATTTTAAGAGGTGTACAGTGATTGTCGAAATAAATACTAAATCTTCATGAAATAAATAACAAGTTGAGTTGAATAAAAATCCACAAATAATTCATGTATGATCTTAAGCGATCATAAGTTTCAAGTTATAAATGAAGATGAGCTACGTTGTTATACGCTCGAAATGATGTGATGGGTCAACTTTTAAAAATAACGAAATGTCAAGTAATTTGGGCTGTCTTTATTAGAAGCCGCAACTAAGTCACATTTGATAACAATTAAGTTTCAAATACAGAATCCATCATTCTAACACGTAGTGAAGACATTAATCTAGTGTCTGAAATTTATCAGTGTGGAGTGGTGTTTAACTAAATACAGCTGTATCCTAATATATATGAAACATTCATATATTCATAAAGTTATATTGCCCTAAGCCTCATGACACGCAAAACGTTAACAATTTACCGTAAAACGGCGGTGTCCCATCAGGGTTACTGATGGGTGTTTTAGCCCTCATGTAATAGGTGATTTGCCAATTCCTATTTTTCTCAAATATAGTGTATCACGACTAAATACGACTAACCATAAGGCATTCCGTCAAAGTATTTAGTGGGATAGGTCGTCAGCCTCTAACAGGTTTCGAAGTTGTTCACTATATTCGCGCTCACCGCAGTGATTAATGGCTCATGATCGAGGGACTTTATGGCAATAAAGTAAACTTAGGCAATATAGGTCTCAGGGTTCATAAATTATACGTATTCTGGTCTTGGCAATTATTTCCAGTTGGAATGTAGAAATATCATAGTAAAGTAACAGTACATTCATTTGTTATATGAATGCTTACAATAAGTCTCAGTATCATGTTACATCAAGTAGTTTAAAAATGTTATCTTTCAAATTCAGTGTTTAAGCTAAGCAAGCAATTTGCACATATAACGAACATATATTTCTCTCAAGGGTGATTCAAACATGTAAAGCATAGTGGATGATTTTGAGTAAATCATGAGAGTTTTCAAAGTATACAAGTAACTTAAAACAGTTAAAGCATGTATCTCCCCCAAAAGAGTTATTAAAAACAAGTGTTAAAAGTAGGGGCCACGACTCACCTGGAGCGTATTTGACAAGATAGAATTTATAAGATCTATGGAAACGACCACGGAAACGTCTTCGATACGAAACCTGAATATAAGGGAAGTCTAAGATTCTGACTTACTACTAACAGTGAGTGTGATGTGAGAAATCGTATAACGATTTGATCGGTGATATGAGTGTGATATGCTTAAAATGCCTCAAGTTAAAAATATAATAGACATATGCTATTATCTTGATTCTTATGTCACTCGAATCAAAATATTATCTTCTCAAAATATGCTGAAATGATATGCAAAGTGATGTCGCTAAATTTCTAATAACGAAACTTAAATAATACATAACTAAAATGTAAAATGCATATGAAATGAGGGGTGAAAAATAGAAAATAAAATAAGAATGTCAAGTGAAATTAATTGGTCCTTGTCCTTTCCAAGTTTTATACTTTTTGCCCTAACTGCGCTTGCGTTACGTCGTTAGTCCTTCATTAAGTTCCAAAGTTCATAATAGTCCAATATTTGTCCATATGTCCATATAAGGCTTGGAGTTCAATGATATGTCAATTTAAGTCCTCTATAAACTGTTTTCACAGCTTCAGTCCACAAGTTTCATAGTTTGGCAGTTTTAGTCCTTCTAGTTAGGTCGCGTTACATTTTTAGTCCTTTTTGCATAAAAATGACGGGAAAAATATTCTGAAGATTTCTATAACTTTATTAAGTTTATTATAACTTATTTTAATTGCTTATTTCGGACCAGAGCTTATTTTGGTGCTAATGGACCACTTAACGAATCACTTAAGGCCCGTTAAGAATTTTAGAGGCGAGGGCATGTAAACGGTTTTGGGCCTGGTCTTGGGTTGTTTTTATCAGTCTGAAAATATATCACATGGGCCTAGTGGGTTGTTCTATCGCAAATGCTTAATGGGCTGAATTTAAGCCCAATTCGGAACAGTAACTATTTTCTTTAAAAATAATATTTAAGGGCTAGCGATGGATAAACAAAGTGGGTAATTTAGAACGTGTTACAGAGTTTATGAGACCAAAGTTAAAACACGAAATACGTAGCTTTCCAGGTGTACTATCGAGATGAGCAAAATATATATACGTTACTTTCATGAAATCGAAGTAAACAGACCATGAGTTGGACTAGTCGCAAGTTTTAAAAAAAACTGAAAAACTCTATATATTTCTAAGTGTTTTATACTTTGTCGGGTAGAATTTAAAATGGTTCATTTAGAGTGTCGAGATGAACTTGTGAGTAAAATCTTAAAATACGAAAGATGTTCTTGGCCAGGTCGACAATCGTGATAAGCAAAAATATTGGTGTGTTATGTTTACCGATTCGAAATAAATTAAATGAACTTTGGCCTGTCGAGACATGTTTATGAAAGGAAACACACTTTAGTTTATTTTTGAATACTTGTGCATCACATGAGAGTAGTGATTTGATTTAACTATTTTAAAGCTAGTAAGTGAGCTTATTTTAACAAAGTACAAACGCGACTTATTTAGTTAGCAAGGTGGTCTTTTAGTTCGTGTAATATTGTGGTGGGTCGTTAAGTGAAGCTTAGTTTTACTGAGCCGTTTATGTGGCGGTCTAGAGCAGCCTTCTGGGTTATTAAGACTTAGAGTTTTTCTTTAAGTTTTCTTAATATATGGTACGCGTGAGATATGATCAGTAGAGTGGTCGAATGAGTATGTGTGCATGCAACAAGTTTTTAAAAGTGAGGGTGGTGTGAGTTGTGTTTCTCAAGCCTTCACAGTGAAGACATGTTATGTTGTTGTGAGTTACATGAGTTCGTATATGCGACTATAAAACTACATACGTTCGAGTAAAGTGTGTACATGATACATGAAATGTTATTTAACGTGTAAGTAGTGTGTAGAGTGATTCCTAACTCGTTCACAGTGTGGGTTGTCACATGTGGGTTTCATGCAATTTACTTAAGTAACATAAACATATTAAGTAACATGATGCGTTCGAATATAAAATGAAACATGCATGTGTGACTCGTGTATGTGAGATGTGGACTGTGAGACATGATAATAAAAGAGCTTAAGGACACTTACTACACCTCTTAAAGGTGGTGGAGAGACTATGGGAGTCGAGGAATGAAGACAGTCCACATGGACGAGCTAGGACACGTTTTTACGTGTTGGATTCCTTACTCGTATTGCTTCCCCAAGAAGAGACAAACGTTTCTGGGTTGATAGTGTGTTTGGTGAGAGTGAAATAAGTGAGGTGTGAGCAATGTAGGCTGCTAAGAGAGGGTGAGATATATAGAAGTATATTACGCATGATACTTGACTATTTTACCCTCAAAGCTCAATCATTGATCTTCACTATAGAAGAGAGGACACCTAAGTTAGTTTCCTGACATTATGAGATATTTGATAGATATGAAAACGTGGGTAAACCTTATCTTTTGTTTTTGGTGCTATAGGTGTTCGGTTTGTATTTTAAATAAATGACAAATGGGTTTAGCGAGTCGTATTCCCATACTACAGTCCTTATGACCTTCTAGTCATTACACTATGCTAATGTGATCAATAGTGGGTCATGGGAAAAATCGGGTTTAAAGATGGTTGTGTTTCAGAGGTTTCGTCTATGCGTATGAGTAGAAATGGGACAAACAAATGGGTCTTGAGAATCGTATTAATACTTGACATGTAAATCTGGAAATTAGCATGAATGATGTCGGGTGGGTGGTGATTCTGGTGATGTAAAAATATTCGAGGGTTATGTTTCAGATTCGAGAGCACATGAGTCGTTTTGGAGGGTTGTGATATGCCGATTACACATAAAATCATAAGGGAAGGGTTGGGTTTGGAGTTTGGGCTTGGAACAGTGGGCTGCGAGGTGGGCTTGGACAGTTCATGTGGCCCGTTTGGTTTTGTAGTTAGGGAGAAGTAATTTGTGATTAGTGAAAAATGTAATTATGTTATAGTTTTATTAGTTTTAACTATAATTTGTAATTTATGTAGATAGTGATTTTATGAACTACTAATTCTTGTATAATAGTGATGTTCCATAAAGCACGTCGGGAGCTAGTGTTGTTATTTGGTGATCTTTGTGATAACGCGACTTTGTTGGAATAAAGTGATAAGAAAAGTTTAAATTTTCCTGTAAAAATGGGATTAGGTAGACAGTAACTCGAGGTTATTATTAATTAATGAGGATTATTATAATGGATTTTCGTAGGATCCTACAGAAGATGAATACGAAGTGTTACAAATAAATAGACAATTATCACCATCTTCACCACATAATTTTTTTTGGCACTAATCTTCACCACCGCCCATGCATTGTGAAAGAGCAATGTTGTCATAGATTATGGTTGTGGCACCGGGTGGTGATGGTTCTTATATTTCAAGGGCTCTAAAATGTAGGTGATGAATGTGTAAATACTCATCATTTTTGTTCCATCTGAACTGCAAAAACATTTAAAAACACTTAGAAATGCTTCAAAATACAGAAAATATCCTTGAATTGTGTTTTTATCTGTTTCATGTGCAAAAGGATTAAAAACGGAACGAAAACGAGCATTTTTGGATCGACTCGACAATAATTGTGCATTTGATCAAGTGAAGACGAAAGTCAAAGACAGAGTCAAAGTCAACCCCCAAAATCCCAAAATGACACAAATGGTCCCTGGGAATAATTTCTATTTTTGGCATGTATGGTCCCTGGATTTTCAGAATTTGCAACATTGGTACCTTAAACTTTGTGCCAATTCCATTTCTAATCCTAAGTTAAAACATACCCAATCCTTAACAAACCCAACCCAACCCTTTTAATAAACCCAGCTGCTAAACTAAACTACCCAAAGCCCAAACCCAACAGCCCACTCCCTTCCCATTTTAATAAAACCCAAAACCAGAGTTTGACTCTGGTCAAACTCTCCTTCCTCAATACCACCCCGCCAAAACAAAACCATACCACCATTCCCATGGTTTCTCTGCAACATCACCTCACCACCCCCTCCTCCTGCTACACCCTACCTAACAAAGCCAAAAGCAATTAATGCTTCTTCCTCCCCCCAAGTTACAGTACACAAGTGGTTTTCCCACTTATAACTTTTTTGGCGCCAAAATGTGAATTAATGGCTGAGATCATTTGAAGCTAATCCAAGGGTGCAGAATGGATCAGAGATGAATATGAGAGATATCCCACTTCATTTTAGTATAAATAGGACCCTATGTAAGCCTTAAAGGGCAAGTAGTTAATTTAGTATAATCGTATTTTCTTATTCAGTCTTTATCTTTTGTAATTTCAAGTTCAGTTGTTAATTCAAGTTAATTTCAGTAATATTGTTCTAAGTTCAAGCAATCTTGTATTAAATTTCAGTGATAATAGAAATTCAAGTTTGTGTTAATTCGAATTAAGCTTATTTTTGTTAAGAATCAATCACAAACACTACCCACCCTTGCTATAAGCTTATACAAGCTTATCATAGCTTGTTGTAAGTTTATATTAGTTATAATCTGTTCTAAATTCAAGAAATGGAGAAAGTCAATGAAAGTCAAATAAGCTCACAATAAGCTGTTCAGAGGAGATAAGCTATTTTAGAAGGTTGGAAGTGGGTATCTAGCTTGTTGTTGACAAGCTAGGTGAAGTTCTGATCAGTAGTTCCATTGTTTCACAATCTCTCAGTTGTAAGAATTTTCAAGTTTTTGCACAATTTTCTATTACACTGTTGCATAGCTTAATTTTAACTTATTTTAGTCACTTTCTGCTTATTAATAGTTGATAATTGTATTTAATCTGTTTTATCAGTAGTTAAATAACTTTTGCATTATTTTACTTAAAAACTCTAAAAAAGCCAAAAATAGCCAAATAAGGCATAGCTTATTCTACTGCTTATTTTCCTTTTGGAAGTTACTTATTAGAGTTAAATTAAGCTAGTTAATCAGTAAAATTTAGAATCTATAATCAAAATTAGCCTGTGCTAGTTCAAAGACCAAGACAGACCCTTGAAAGGGCTGTTTGGCATAAAAAGTCAAAACAGGTCAACCTAGCTTCTACTGTACATTTGCATTAAACTTAGTTTTGATCCAGCTTAATTTAGTCCCTATTAGCTATTTCTGAGTCTCAATTAGCCATTTAGATAGATAAACTAGTTTTCTTAGGCCTGTGGGAATTTCACCCCTCAAAAAGTCCAAATAAGCCAATATAAGCCACAAGCTCTTATTGACCTTTTTCTTTTCATTTCTGAGTTCCATGTGGTCCATATAATGATAGTTTAAAAGCCTAGTTTGAATTCCTTTGGATTGTGCAAGTTTGCACAAAACCTGTGCACAGACTGATAACACAGTCATATAGCAGACTGCATAGCTTTTTAAAACCCATTAAAAGTGCTTATTTGTTAAGCTGAGTTCCTGATTTTTGGTTTAGAGATAGCTTATAGTATAGGCTTTAGGATTCTGAGCTTTGTTTTCCCTTTAGAGCTTATTTCCTAGCTTAATTCAGGTCTGCAAATCCATGTGGTCTGAGACCCTTGTGGTCTGAACACCAACTCTGCACATCAGCTTTTTGGTTTTCAACCATCTGATCTAGCCTCAAATTGGAGTTCAATTGGTTGTTATAAATTGGGGCTTTTTGTATTTTAGTGTAGCCAGTAGTACTAGCAAGGTTTTTCCCCCATAATTTCCCACTTTTCAGCTTATTTAAAGTGCTTATTTTGCTCTGCAAGTTGGGCCCATAACCTGTCATTTCTACATAATTAGTAAAACTGTTTACCTGCTTATCTGCTTTTTCCTTGTGCTTATTTGTGCTTATTCTGTTCTTTTAAGCTTCTATTAGTGTATTAATATGTTTCCTATCTTTTGGTAATTTTTAGAGCTTTTTAGCTTATTTTTGTGCTTATTACCAAACTGCTTATTAGCCCATTTGCTTATTAGGGCTTAGATAACTTTTGAAAGTATTTTTCCTAGATTTAGAATAATATTTTAGATTTTCCTGAAAAGTTTCATATTTTTCTAAAGTCATTTAGTATTTTTAATAATTTAATTAGTTTTTAATAGTTTTTAATTCATAATAAAAAATATAAAAATCAGAAAAATATAAATCTTTTTTCTAAAATTTTCTTTTATTATTTAGGATTTAAGAAAAATAATTTTGCACTTGTAGGATTAGTTTTCTAATATTTCAGTTTTTATCCCGTTTTTAGATTTTCTGTTTCGCGTTTTTATATAAATTGTGTTAATATTAATTTTCCCGTGAAAATTTGTTTCTCATTTGTTAATTAGAATTAAAGAAACCAAAAAAATCCATATCACAATCATCAGTCACTTTAATCTCGAACCTTACACGGTTGTCCATTCACTCCTCGTTGGGAAACGACCCGGGTAATCACTTACCTGGTATCACACACACAAACGTGAGTTTTTGCAAGTTAGCCATTTTCCTAAAGGGTTGATTTATTTTATTCACGTGTATCCGTCGGAAATTATTTATATACGCTATTTAGCAAGGATCAAATTTTGGCGCCGCTGCCGGGGAGGTTGTGTTGCGACAATATCGTTTAAGTCTAAACGATTAGTGACTTGAGATAAAAAATATAAAATACAAAAATATTTTTCTTTTCTTTCATATATATATTATCATATTAAAAATAAAAACCCAAAAACATTTTCCGTTTTATTGTTAAAATAA
Organism: Artemisia tridentata subsp. tridentata; assembly: GCA_021014915.2. Classification (NCBI taxonomy): domain Eukaryota; kingdom Viridiplantae; phylum Streptophyta; class Magnoliopsida; order Asterales; family Asteraceae; genus Artemisia; species Artemisia tridentata. The sequence goes on along the minus strand of CP139507.1, from coordinate 383,471,100 downwards.
AAGATAAAAGCAAAATTAATATAATATTCCTCAACTTGGGTATTATCATAATAAGTTCCCAAACCAAAGATTAAAACTTGCCTTTGTGTCGCTTGAGAATTCGGCTCACCTTTAATTGATAAACACACTATAACGGAGGATTAAGGAGGGTTTGACATTAAATTGTCGAACCGAAAGAAGCGAGTTTTTAAGGAGCATTTATTGCCCACCTTTGCTTCTCCGCCACTCTGTGCGTTTTTCAGTCAGAGAGCTACCGTACGCTGGTTGATTTAAGGTTTTAAGTTCCTTGTGTTTTGCTTCGATCTTGTTTTAATTGAATCATTTTATTTAGTGCATGCACACTCGTTCTTCCACGTCAACAAGTCCTTTACGTGAACTCGTAGATATTCCGAGAAGACGTAATCATAGACGTGCTGCCCGAATAGTCGAACCCGAGATTCGTACTATTCCCATTAATAAAATGGCAGACGATCCAAACAATGATGAAACAGCCCCCGATCTCCGAACGATGGAGGAGTTGTGCCAACCAACCATGCAAGGACGGGGCGGACCTATTGCTCCCGTTAACATCCAAGCCGCGGATTTTGGACTTAAACATCACATGATCCAACAAGTCCAAACTTCATGCAAATTTCACAGTTTACCGGGTGAAGATGCAAACAAACATCTTGATAAATTCATTACCGTCACCCAATGTATGAAACAAAATGGAGTCACCGATGACGCCCTTCGTCTATATCTTTTCCCATATTCTTTGACGGATCATGCCACCGCATGGTTTGATCGTCTTCCCAAGAATTCAATTCAAGTTTCGATGAAATGACTTCAAAATTCTTGGCAAAATATTTCCCACCGTCGATGGTGACGAAATTGAGAAATGATATAAGTAACTTTCGCCAGCTTCCCGACGAATCTTTATTCGAAGCATGGGAACGTTACAAGCTTTCGATTGATCGTTGTCCTAATCACAAAATGCTGCTTGTCACCATTATAGACACGTTCTATAAATGATTTAACATTAAGACATCGTGACACGATCAATGCTGCGGCCGGTGGTACCTTTATGAAAAGGCGACCCGAAGAGTGCTATGATCTCATCGAGAACATGACCGCCCACCACAATCATTGGGATTCCTCCGCCGAGAGGAACGAGTCAACTAAATCTATCACTACGGACTCTTCACCCGAGATGGCTTTACTCACTAAAAGGATGGATGATATGTCCACTGCTGTCTTGAGAATACATCAAAATCAGATTCAAAAGAATCAACAAGTCAATGTGGTAGATCAAAGCTGTGAAACATGTGGTGGTCCACATCCATATTTCGAGTGTCCAGCCATCAGTGGCAACACTCAAGAGAGCGTTTATGCTGCTTCGGGATCCTATAATCAGGGAGGTAATGGTTACCAACCCCAAGGAGACCGTAATCTCCTCAGCTACCGTTCAAACAATTTTCTAGCACCACCAGGTTTTAGTCCTCAAAATCCAAATGGGCAAAACCGAAATACCAAATTTAACCAAAACCAAAGTTGAATGAATCAAGGTCAAAACCAAGGTTTCCAAAACCGAGGTCAAAATCAGGGGAATTTCAACCAAAATTCAGGGAATGTCCAAAACCAAAAGCGAGGTCAAAATTTTAATCAAAACCAAGGTTCAAACCAAAATCAGACGTCCTCGGATGAGTTGCTTAAGCAATTCATAAAATCCCAAGATGAGACAAATAGGACCCAATATGAGACAAACCGGTTATTGGTTACCCAATTAAATAAGATCAAAAAGTCTTTAAATGATCGACCCTCGGGCTCGGGAACTCTTCCTAGCAACACGATCGCTAACCTGAGGGGCGATGTGAAGGCGATCACAACAAGAAGTGGTAAGAAAGTTGATGGACCCTCGACTCCTATGCCCCCTCCACCGGGGGAAGTGAATCGAGATGCCGAGGTGACAAAGGACAAAGTGCAATTCTCAAGCCCACAAAGTACCGCACACGTCCAACCTCAAAATGTCCAAATTCAAATTCCGGAACCCGATGTTCCGAAGACAAATTCTAAGCCCTCGATTCCTTCGAGGCTTAATGAATAAAAGCTCCGTGACAAAACTAGTAGTCAAATGATGAAGTTTCTTGAAATCTTTCAAAAGTTACACTTCGATATTAGTTTTGCGGATGCTCTTCTCTACATGCCAAAGTTTGCTTCAACATTCAAGAGTCTCCTTAGCAATAAGGAAAAGTTGCTTGAATTAGCAAAGACTCCATTAAATGAGAATTGTTCGGCGGCAATCCTTAAAAAGTTGCCCAAAAAACTAGGAGACCCCGGCAAATTTCTCATCCCTTGTGATTTCCCGGGGATGGTTGAATGCTACGCCTTGGCCGATCTTGGTGCAAGCATCAACCTGATGCCGCTTTCCGTGTGGAAAAAGCTTTCACTCCCGGAACTTACTCCCACAAGGATGACTCTTGAATTGGCGGACCGCACTGTTACTACTCCTAAAGGCGTTGCTGAAGACGTTTTTGTCAAAGTAGGAAAGTTTCATTTCCCCGCCAATTTTGTAGTAGTGGATTTTGAATGCGATCCCCAAGTACCTCTCATTCTCGGGAGATCCTTTTTAAGGACCGGCCGTGCTTTGATCGATGTTTTTGGTGAAGAAATAACACTTTGGGTTAATGATGAAGAAGTCACGTTTAACATTAATGCGAACTCTAAACCTCTAACCACCAAAGGCAACGTTGCTATGGTTAATAAAAAATCTGATATCAAAATTGCTTCCAAAATAAGTGATTAGATACTTTCAAGATTTGAGGTTAAGAGTCTTTCACAAAAACGTGCTGAGCTCAAAGCAAGGGAAATTACCCCTGGTTCAAACAAATGGTTTGAAAGTTGTACTACAGAAGTTAAAAGTGTTTTTGACTACGATGAACAAGAATCGGAGATCACATCGGAAGTGGTTAAAATTGCTAGCTCTAAGAGCACACCACTTGTCCCACCTCCGGAAACGGTTTATCGTGTTGAAATGGTTAATTCTGTGGATGATCCAACCATTGCTCTCTCTTCCTACCCTTCTCTTACACCGGTTGAGGGAAGTGATCCCTTTTGGGATGAGGTCGATGCTTTTCTTGCAAGTGATGATTCAATTCCGACAAGGATTGATGATACTTACTTTGATTCAGAAAGGGACATCCTTTTTCTTGAAAATTTATTGAACGAAGAACCGTCCCCAACCCTCCCTCCCGAAAATTTTGTTGAAAATTACCATCCAAGCTTCAAGGTTAAGCTACAAGTTCAAACAAATGGTGATTTTCCTTTTATGGATGAAGAATGGATTCTCATTGTGATACACACCTTTTTACCATTCTTCACATATTGCGTGATTTCTCTTTCCCTTTTCTCCTATGGGAATGAGGACACTATCTTTGACCCCGGTATCCTCCCTTATAGTTTCTACTATTAAAATACCGTGGGTATCTCATCGGAGTGGAACTTTCAAAAACTTCAATGTTTATCCAAGCATTTTGAATGAAAGTCCGATGGAGATTTTCTTTTCCACATGCTCCCCCAAGAACAAATGAATTCGGGGTCTAGTCAAGCTAGTGACTCGGTTAACAAAAAAAAAATAAAAAACTTAGCATTGCATGGGTAAACGCCCATGTTTCTGACTTCTTTCTCTTTTCTAACACCTAAGTGGGGGGGGGGGGGGGTGGGGGTTGCCCCTGCTGTTGTATATATATATAAGTTAAAAAAAAAATTAAATTATTAAAAAAAAAATAAATAATAATTGTTGTGTTTCCACTCTTGGCTATTAGTATTACCTTTTTACGATCTAAGTTTCGGATTAATAGCCGGTGCTTTGAATATTGAGGGCAATATTCAATTCTAAGTGTGGGGGGGGGAATTCTCTCGAATTTTGTCACAATTGTACCTTCTAGTGCCCTAATTCCCCCGTTTTGGCCAAAATTTAAAAAAAAAAAATCATTTGGTGGAAGTGCTTTGCACTAACACAACAAATGGTTATCAGTCCACCATGTCTAACCCACATAAGGACTGGCTAATCCGAGAGCAAACGGCTCTAGGTAAAGATATCTCAAATCCGTTTATGGCTGACAATTTGCCAAAAATTGTATGGTATTCAACTCACCATATCTTTGATAGCGAAGAGTTGGCTAGCCCACAAGTTTATGGCTTGTGGTTAAGGCAGTAGAAAACCATAATTGGTAATCAGCTCACCAAGATGATAACTGTATTCTATCAAAGAGTAGGCTAGTCCGAAAGCAAACGGCTTTTGGTAAAGACAAATCAAATCCATTGATAGCTGATGATTTACTTAAAATCATTTGGTTATCAATGTACCATAGTATCATACTAAAACATTGGCTACTCCAGAAGTAATGGCTATCTGGTAAAGAGACATAAAATCCATTAAATTTTCAAAAAGGATTGCTAGGGACTAGCAATAGTTTAGTGTGGGGGATTGATGAGTGTGTAAATACTCATCATTTTTGTCCCATCTGAACTGCAAAAACATTTAAAAACACTCAGAAATGCTTCAAAATACAGAAAATATCCTTGAATTGTGTTTTTATCTGTTTCATGTGCAAAAGGATTAAAAACGGAACGAAAACGAGCATTTTTAGATCGACTCGACAATAATTGTGCATTTGATCAAGTGAAGACGAAAGTCAAAGACAGAGTCAAAGTCAACCCCCAAAATCCCAAATTGACACAAATGGTCCCTGGGAATAATTTCTATTTTTGGCATGTATGGTCCCTGGATTTTCAGAATTTGCAACATTGGTACCTTAAACTTTGTGCCAATTCCATTTCTAATCCTAAGTTAAAACCTACCCAATCCTTAACAAACCCAACCCAACCCTTTTAATAAACCCAGCTGCTAAACTAAACTACCCAAAGCCCAAACCCAACAGCCCACTCCCTTCCCATTTTAATAAAACCCAAAACCAGAGTTTGACTCTGGTCAAACTCTCCTTCCTCAATACCACCCCGCCAAAACAAAACCATACCACCATTCCCATGGTTTCTCTGTAACATCACCTCACCACCCCCTCCTCCTGCTACACCCTACCTAACAAAGCCAAAAGCAATTAATGCTTCTTCCTCCCCCCAAGTTACAGTACACAAGTGGTTTTCCCACTTATAACTTTTTTGGCGCCAAAATGTGAATTAATGGCTGAGATCATTTGAAGCTAATCCAAGGGTGCAGAATGGATCAGAGATGAATATGAGAGATATCCCACTTCATTTTAGTATAAATAGGACCCTATGTAAGCCTTAAAGGGCAAGTAGTTAATTTAGTATAATCGTATTTTCTTATTCAGTCTTTATCTTTTGTAATTTCAAGTTCAGTTGTTAATTCAAGTTAATTTCAGTAATATGTTCTAAGTTCAAGCAATCTTGTATTAAATTTCAGTGATAATAGAAATTCAAGTTTGTGTTAATTCGAATTAAGCTTATTTTTGTTAAGAATCAATCACAAACACTACCCACCCTTGCTATAAGCTTATACAAGCTTATCATAGCTTGTTGTAAGTTTATATTAGTTATAATCTGTTCTAAATTCAAGAAATGGAGAAAGTCAATGAAAGTCAAATAAGCTCACAATAAGCTGTTCAGAAGAGATAAGCTATTTTGGAAGGTTGGAAGTGGGTATCTAGCTTGTTGTTGACAAGCTAGGTGAAGTTCTGATCAATAGTTCCATTGTTTCACAATCTCTCAGTTGTAAGAATTTTCAAGTTTTTGCACAATTTTCTATTACACTGTTGCATAGCTTAATTTTAACTTATTTTAGTCACTTTCTGCTTATTAATAGTTGATAATTGTATTTAATCTGTTTTATCAGTAGTTAAATAGCTTTTGCATTATTTTACTAAAAAACTCTAAAAAAGCCAAAAATAGCCAAATAAGGCATAGCTTATTCTGCTGCTTATTTTCCTTTTGGAAGTTACTTATTAGAGTTAAATTAAGCTAGTTAATCAGTAAAATTTAGAATCTATAATCAAAATTAGCCTGTGCTAGTTCGAAAACCAAGACAGACCCTTGAAAGGGCTGTTTGGCATAAAAAGTCAAAACAGGTCAACCTAGCTTCTACTGTACATTTGCATTAAACTTAGTTTTGATCCAGCTTAATTTAGTCCCTATTAGCTATTTCTGAGTCTCAATTAGCCATTTAGATAGATAAACTAGTTTTCTTAGGCCTGTGGGAATTTCACCCCTCAAAAAGTCCAAATAAGCCAATATAAGCCACAAGCTCTTATTGACCTTTTTCTTTTCATTTCTGAGTTCCATGTGGTCCATATAATGATAGTTTAAAAGCCTAGTTTGAATTCCTTTGGATTGTGCAAGTTTGCACAAAACCTGTGCACAGACTGATAACACAGTCATATAGCAGACTACATAGCTTTTTAAAACCCATTAAAAGTGCTTATTTGTTAAGCTGAGTTCCTGATTTTTGGTTTAGAGATAGCTTATAGTATAGGCTTTAGGATTCTGAGCTTTGTTTTCCCTTTAGAGCTTATTTCCTAGCTTAATTCAGGTCTGCAAATCCTTGTGGTCTGAACACCAACTCTGCACATCAGCTTTTTGGTTTTCAACCATCTGATCTAGCCTCAAATTGGAGTTCAATTGGTTGTTATAAATTGGGGCTTTTTGTATTTTAGTGTAGCCAGTAGTACTAGCAAGGTTTTTCCCCCATAATTTCCCACTTTTCAGCTTATTTAAAGTGCTTATTTTGCTCTGCAAGTTGGGGCCATAACCTGTCATTTCTACATAATTAGTAAAACTGTTTACCTGCTTATCTGCTTTTTCCTTGTGCTTATTTGTGCTTATTCTGTTTTTTTAAGCTTCTATTAGTGTATTAATATGTTTCCTATCTTTTGGTAATTTTTAGAGCTTTTTAGCTTATTTTTGTGCTTATTACCAAACTGCTTATTAGCCCATTTGCTTATTAGGGCTTAGATAACTTTTGAAAGTATTTTTCCTAGATTCAGAATAATATTTTAGATTTTCCTGAAAAGTTTCATATTTTTCTAAAGTCATTTATTATTTTTAATAATTTAATTAGTTTTTAATAGTTTTTAATTCATAATAAAAAATATAAACATCAGAAAAATATAAATCTTTTTTCTAAAATTTTCTTTTATTATTTAGGATTTAAGAAAAATAATTTTGCACTTGTAGGATTAGTTTTCTAATATTTCAGTTTTTATCCCGTTTTTAGATTTTCTATTTCGCGTTTTTATATAAATAGTGTTAATATTAATTTTCCCGTGAAAATTTGTTTCTCATTTGTTAATTAGAATTAAAGAAACTAAAAAAATCCATATCACAATCATCAGTCACTTTAATCTCGAACCTTACACGGTTGTCCATTCACTCCTCGTTGGAAAACGACCCGGGTAATTACTTACCTGGTATCACACACACAAACGTGAGTTTTTGCATGTTAGCCTTTTTCCTAATGGGTTGATTTGTTTTATTCACGTGTATCCGTCTGATATTATTTATATTCGCTATTTAGCACGGATCAAATTTTGGGGACGCTGCCGGGGAGGTTGTGTTGCGACAATATCGTTTAAGTCTAAACGATTAGAGACTTGAGATAAAAAAATATAAAATACAAAAATATTTTTCTTTTCTTTCATATATATACTATCATATTAAAAATAAAAACCCAAAAACATTTTCCGTTTTATTGTTAAAATAAAAGATAAAAGCAAAATTAATATTATATTCCTCAACTTGGGTATTATCATAATAAGTTCTCAAACCAAAGATTAAAACTTGCCTTTGTGTCGCTTGCGAATTCGGCTCACCTTTGATTGATAAACAAACTATAACGGAGGATTAAGGAGGGTTTGACATTAAATTGTCGAACCGAAAGAAGCGGGTTTTTAAGGAGCATTTATTGCCCACCTTTGCTTCTCCGCCACTCTGTGCGTTTTTCAGTCAGAGAGCTACCGTACGCTGGTTGATTTAAGGTTTTAAGTTCCTTGTGTTTTGCTTCGATCTTGTTTTAATTGAATCATTTTATTTAGTGCATGCGCACTCGTTCTTCCACGTCAACAAGTCCTTTACGTGAACTCGTAGATATTCCGAGAAGACGTAATCATAGACGTGTTGCCCGAATAGTCGAACCCGAGATTCGTACTATTCCCATTAATAAAATGGCAGACGATCCAAACAATGCTGAAACAGCCCCCGATCTCCGAACGATGGAGGAGTTGTGCCAACCAACCATGCATGGACAGGGCGGACCTATTGCTCCCGTTAACATCCAAGCCGCGGATTTTGGACTTAAACATCACATGATCCAACAAGTCCAAACTTCATGCAAATTTCACGGTTTACCGGGTGAAGATGCAAACAAACATCTTGATAAATTCATTACCGTCACCCAATGTATGAAACAAAATGGAGTCACCGATGACGCCCTTCGTCTATATCTTTTCCCATATTCTTTGACGGATCATGCCACCGCATGGTTTGATCGTCTTCCCAAGAATTCAATTCAAGTTTCGATGAAATGACTTCAAAATTCTTGGCAAAATATTTCCCACCGTCGATGGTGACGAAATTGAGAATTGATATAAGTAACTTTCGCCAGCTTCCCGACGAATCTTTATTCGAAGCATGGGAACGTTACAAGCTTTCGATTGATCATTGTCCTAATCACAATATGCTGCTTGTCACCATTATAGACACGTTCTATAATGGTTTAACATTAAGACATCGTGACACGATCAATGCTGCGGCCGGTGGTACCTTTATGAAAAGGCGACCCGAAGAGTGCTATGATCTCATCGAGAACATGACCGCCCACCACAATCATTGGGATTCCTCCGCCAAGAGGAACGAGTCAACTAAATCTATCACTACGGACTCTTCACCCGAGATGGCTTTACTCACTAAAAGGATGGATGATATGTCCACTGCTGTCTTGAGAATACATCAAAATCAGATTCAAAAGAATCAACAAGTCAATGTGGTAGATCAAAGCTGTGAAACATGTGGTGGTCCACATCCATATTTCGAGTGTCTAGCCATCAGTGGCAACACTCAAGAGAGCGTTTATGCTGCTTCGGGATCCTATAATCAGGGAGGTAATGGTTACCAACCCCAAGGAGACCGTAATCTCCTCAGCTACCGTTCAAACAATTTTCTAGCACCACCCGGTTTTAGTCCTCAAAATCCAAATGGGCAAAACCGAAATACCAAATTTAACCAAAACCAAAGTCGAATGAATCAAGGTCAAAACCAAGGTTTCCAAAACCGAGGTCAAAATCAGGGGAATTTCAACCAAAATCCAGGGAATGTCCAAAACCAAAACCGAGGTCAAAATTTTAATCAAAACCAAGGTTCAAACCAAAATCAGACGTCCTCGGATGAGTTGCTTAAGCAATTCATAAAATCCCAAGATGAGACAAATAGGACCCAATATGAGACAAACCGGTTATTGGTTACCCAATTAAATGAGATCAAAAAGTCTTTAAATGATCGACCCTCGGGCTCGGGAACTCTTCCTAGCAACACGATCGCTAACCCGAGGGGCGATGTGAAGGCGATCACAACAAGAAGTGGTAAGAAAGTTGATGGACCCTCGACTCCTATGCCCCCTCCACCGGGGGAAGTGAATCGAGATGCCGAGGTGACAAAGGACAAAGTGCAATTCTCAAGCCCACAAAGTACCGCACACTTCCAACCTCAAAATGTCCAAATTCAAATTCCGGAACCCGATGTTCCGAAGACAAATTCTAAGCCCTCGATTCCTTATCCTTCGAGGCTTAATGAACAAAAGCTCCGTGACAAAACTAGTAGTCAAATGATGAAGTTTCTTGAAATCTTTCAAAAGTTACACTTCGATATTAGTTTTGCGGATGCTCTTCTCTACATGCCAAAGTTTGCTTCAACATTCAAGAGTCTCCTTAGAAATAAGGAAAAGTTGCTTGAATTAGCAAAGACTCCATTAAATGAGAATTGTTCGGCGGCAATCCTTAAAAAGTTGCCCGAAAAACTAGGAGACCCCGGCGAATTTATTGGTGGGTCTAAAGATGTTGCTGTTCGAGGAATACACTAAGTATAACTCTGCTGATTAGTTCAGTGACTCTGCTGATTAGACTAAAACTCTGCTATTTTGTAACTCTGCTGGTTTGGAAGAATAAGCAAAGTGTAACTCTGCTGCTAGCCCACGAAGACTCTGCTGCTAGACTAGTTACTCTGCTGCTTATTAGATATGTATAGTATGTTAAGGATAAGTATAGAAAAGATACGTAAGATATTTTTCTTGTATAGAAAGTCTTGTAAACCGACTAGGACTCCTTACGCTATAAAAGGAGGATCTAGGGTTAGGTTAGATATACGTATCATTATTGTTACACTTCAAGGTTTCTTGTAACCCTATTGCTATCAAGCAGTCGTATTAATATATTGAAGTGTTGTTTGAGAATTCGTTCGTGTTTTAATTCTTCTTAAGATCAAATATTAAGTTCCGCATAATATTTGATATACAACTCAAGATCAGTTTCTATACCGATTGCTTTAGGTTTATCTAAAGTAATTAATAAGATCGTGAAGCTCAACTGGGATCAACAAGTGGTATCAGAGCTTGTGATCTAGAAGCTGGTACCAAGAAGAATTACTGAATACAAGATCTGTTAATCATCAAAGTAAGCAATGGAATCCGATTCTACACACATGGTTACTGCATCAAGAGTCCCCATGCTCAAGACTGGCGAGTACGAGATCTGGAAGATGAGAATTCAACAATACATGAGAATGGTTGATTACTCACTCTGGGAAGTTGTTCTGAATGGCGACAGTCAACCAGCCAAGACTGCTACTGGGTCAGTCTTGACTCTCAAGACAAGTGAGGAGAAAGCACAGAGAAGATTGGAGGTCAAGGCTCACAGTATTCTCATGATGGGAATACCTAATGATTATCAATTAAGTTTTAATCATATTGAGTCTGCTAAGGAGTTATGGGAAGCTATTGAACTTCGATTTGGTGGGAATGAAGCTACCAAGAAATCAAGAAAGAATCTACTGAAGCACCAGTTTGAAACTTTCACTGCTTTAAGTTCTGAGAATATTGAGGGAACTTATGATCGACTTCATAAGCTGACCAGTCAGATGGCTCTTTTGAAGATTGAGGTATCTCAAGAAGATATCAATCTAAAGTTTCTGAGAAGTCTATCTTCTGAATGGAATACTCACACAGTGATTTGGAGGCACAAGGAAGATTTTGAAAAGATGACTTTGGATGATCTGTATAACAACTTGAAAGTTTATGAATCTGAAGTTAAAGGATTGTCAAGTTCATCTTCTACCACAAACAATCTTGCTTTTGTTTCCTCAAGCAACAAGAATTCTGGTAGTCATCAAGAACAGCACTCTGCTGCTGGTACTTTTGTTCCTGCTGCTGGTTCACATGTCTCTGCTGCTGACTCTACCAACACCAACACCATCAGTGATGCTGCCATTTGTGCTTATTTGGCTGAACTTACTACAAGTACTTCAGTTATGCCTCAAGATCTGGATGAACTTGATCCTGATGATGTTGAAGAGATTGATATGCAATGGCAGTTTGCAATGCTAACTATGAGGGCAAGAAGGTTTCTTAAAAGAACTGGTAAAGAGATGAAGTTCAGAAGGAACAAGAATGTGGGATTTGACAAATCAAAGGCTGAATGTTTCAACTGTCATAAGAAGGGACACTTTGCTAGAGAGTGCAGAGCACCAAAAAGGAACAATGAGAATGTCAAGAAGTCTGCTGATGAAGAGCCAAATCCTACTACTGCTATGGTGTCATGTGATGGGTTAGGAGAATATGACTGGAGTGATCATGCTGAAGATGGTCCAAATTGTGCATTGATAGCTGAAGAGGAACCTCAAGTACAACATTTTGCTCTCATGGCCTACTCCTCCTCTGGATCAGACTCTGAGGTATCCAATGAATCATCTTGTTCTTTTAAATCATGTTCTGATACAATTGAAATACTTAAGTCTAGCAATGGAAACCTTAAAATAGAGAATGAAACACTTAAGCTAGACAATCTTAGTTATGAATATGGTTTAAAGAATTTAGAAGAGAAGCTAGAATTTTATAAAAAGGCTAAAATTGAATATCTTGATAAGATCACTATTCTAGAAAATGAACTTATTAAGAAAGATTGTGAGATTAAGGTTCTTATGGAGAAAGTAGAAGAGGCTGAAAAGGCTAAAGATTCAGCTATAAGTGAGACTGAAAAACATATTGTTAGGGTGGAAAAACAACAATTTGCCACTAACATTCTCAGTAAACCAATAGGTAGGCACTTTGCAGACTCAGGCAGTGGTCTAGGATATAATGCTGTTGCTCATCCTAAGAAACTTAGTGCCAATGCCCCTCCTACTAGGACATTGTCTTTTATACCTGAGTCTGAGGCTAAATCTGTAGGTGAAACTAGTGAAACCAAAATAGAGTCACCTAAGGTTGAGAAAAAGTGGTCTGATGCACCCGTTATTGAAGATTGGGAGTCTGACAGTGATGATGAAGTTGTAGAATCTGATTCAACCCCTAAGAACAAAAAGGAAGAAATTCCTGCTGTTGTTGAATCAAAAGCACCTAAGGCTAAAAAGGTTGAGTTTATTAAGCCTAAGTTAGGTAAAGGTATCTCTAGGAAGATGGCTGAGTATGAAAACACACCTAGAGCATATCCTAAGAAAACCAATAACTTGCCTAGAGGAAACCAGAGAAATTGGAATAACCTAGTTTCACAAAGATTAGGTACTGATTTTCAATTACTTAAAAAGGCATGTTATGGTTGTGGTAGTTTTGAACATCTGCAAGATGAGTGCTACTACTATCAGAAACCAGTTTGGAACCAGTACACAAGGGTGAACCATAGAAACTTTGCTAGAAAAACTCACCCACATCCCAAAAGAAACATGGTTCCCAAGGAAGTTTTGATGAGAGATGGTACTTCTAGAGTTATCTCTCCGATTGCACCAAAAGGGCCCATAAAGAAGGACATAGTTGATTCTGCTGTTAAGGCAAACTCTGCTGTTAAGGCAAACTCTACTGTTAAGGCAGACTCTGCTGTTTTGCCTAAAGTTGTTACTGATACTCTTGTGGGCAACCATTTTTATGCTATTAAGGCCTCAGCTTGCTGGGTCTGGAAACCTAAGGTTAAAGTTATAGATCATGTTCTCAGACACAGCAGTGCACCAATGCAGTTGAATAAATTTGACTACTTTGATGCACAAGGCAGATCCAAGTCAGTAATGGCTTGGGCCCCAAAGAGAAACTAATTCTCTTACTTTTTGTGCAGGGCAATCTACAAAAGGAGCTAAAGGACAAATGTATTTTTGATAGTGGATGCTCTTCACATATGACTGGTGACCAAAGCAATTTGGAAAATTTTGAAGCTTTGGATGGTGGATATGTTGCCTTTGGGAATGATCCTAAAGGAGGTAAAATTATTGGTAAAGGCATCATCAGAACTGGAAAATTGGATTTTGAAAAAGTGTATTTGGTGAATGGTCTAAAGTTCAATCTTTTTAGTGTCTCACAAATGTGTGACAGAAAGAATTTTGTTCTTTTTACAGACACTGAATGTCTTGTCTTATCTCCCGACTATAAGATACCTGATGATAAATTAGTACTTCTTAAAGTCCCTAGAAATGACAACATATACAGTGTGGACATAAAGAACATTATTCCCAAAAGAGATTTAACTTGCCTGTTTGCCAAAGCCACTATTGATGAATCCAAATTATGGCACAGAAGGCTTGGCCATTTGAACTACAAGGCTATCAACAAGTTGGTGAAAGGGAACTTAGTCAAAGGATTACCTTCAAAGGTTTTTGAGGATCCTGAAGTGTGTGTTGCTTGTCAAATGGGAAAGCAACATAGAGCATCTTGTAAGTCCAAATTGGTGAATTCTATAACTGAACCCTTGTTTATGTTACACATGGACCTATTTGGACCTACTTATGTGAAAAGTTTGAATAAAAAGATGTATGGCTTAGTGGTCACTGATGATTTTAGTAGATTTACTTGGGTATTCTTCTTAGCTACTAAGGATGAGACACCTGGCATTCTTAAGGCTTTTATTACAAGGATAGAAAACCTATTTAATCACAAGGTTAAGATCATCAGATGTGACAATGGAACTGAATTTAAGAATCAAGTAATGAATCAGTTCTGTGAGGAAAAGGGTATAACTAGACAATTTAGTGTGGCTAGAACTCCTCAACAAAATGGTGTTGCTGAGAGGAGAAATAGAACATTAATTGAAGCTGCTAGGACCATGTTGTCAGAGTCTAAGTTACCCACTATCTTTTGTGCTGAAGCAGTCAACACTGCTTGTTAGGTGCAAAATAGAAGTAAGATAGTTAAGCCTCACAATAAGACCCCTTATGAGTTATTGCATGGTAGGAAACCACTGATAGATTTCTTTAGACCATTTGGGTGTTCTGTCACTATCTTAAACACCATTGACCACTTAGGCAAGTTTAGTGAGAAAGCAGACATAGGTTACTTTGTTGGATACTCCACTGAAAGTAAGGCTTTTAGGGTTTTCAATCAAAGGACTGGGCATGTGGTGGAAAATTTGCATGTTAGAATTAGAGAAACCACACCTAATGTTGATGGAAAAGGTCCTGAATGGATGTTTGATATTGATTCTTTAACCAAAAGTATGAATTATCAACCAGTCATTGCAGGTACTACTAACATGTCTGCAGGTACACAAACTAACCCCAATGCAGGTACACAAGCAAAGAAGGATGGATCTGCAGAGGAGTTTGTTTTGATTGAAAAGTGGAAGTTTGATCAGTACTTCTCTCCAACAGATAAAGAGGGAAAGAGTTCAGATGATGATGCTATTCATAAGGAAGTACCAAAGGATCAGGCAGAAGGTGATGATGAACCTTCTCATGCTGATAAGGAAAGGAATGAAGAGTCAGAAATTGATGGGCAACAAGGGAATACACAAAGCAGCAGTTCTCACAACTCTGCTGCCAGGCCAAAACACTCTGCTGCCAGGCCAAAACATTCTGCTGTTAGGCTAAAACACTCAGTTGTTAGGTTTGGTAACTCTGCTGCTATGCCCAAGGACTCTACTGCTGATAAAGATGGTGATTCTCATGATGATTCTTCTGAAGAGATGCCCAAATTAGAAGAAGTATATGTGGATACTGATGATGAAGTTGTTGATGTTTTTGGTGCTGAAGCTGATTTATCCAATTTGGAAACTGATATACCTGTTAGTCCCACTCCAACAACCAGAATCCACAAGATTCATCCAAAGGAGCAGATAATTGGTGATGTTCACTCTGCTGTTCAGACCAGAAGTAAATCAAAAGGGTTGAGTGATTTGCTTGATCAGGGATTGTTTGCTCAAACTCTTAAAAAGAGGAATAGCCACAAGCATTTACAAAATTGCATGTTTGCCTGTTTCTTATCTCAAGAAGAACCCAAAACAATTCACAAGGCTATGAAAGATGAAAGTTGGGTTGAAGCTATGCAAGAGGAGTTGCTGCAGTTCAAGCTTCAAGAAGTCTGGACATTGGTGGATTTTCCGAATGGAAAAAGAGCAATTGGTACTAAATGGGTGTTCAGATGCAAGAAAGATGAAAGAGGAATTGTTATTAGAAACAAGGCTAGATTGGTGGCTCAGGGATACACTCAGGAAGAAGGAATTGATTATGATGAGGTATTTGCCCCAGTTGCAAGAATTGAGGCTATAAGACTATTTTTGGCATATGCTTCATACAAGAATTTTCCTGTGTATCAAATGGATGTGAAAAGTGCTTTCTTGTATGGAAAGATTCCTGAAGAGGTATATGTGATGCAACCACCTGGGTTTGAAGATCCTAAGTATCCTGATAGGGTCTACAAAGTGAAGAAAGCACTGTATGGACTACATCAAGCTCCTAGAGCTTGGTATGACACCTTATCCAAGTATTTGTTGAATAATGGTTTTTGCAGAGGAACCATTGATAAAACATTGTTCATTAAGAAAGACAAAAAGGATATCCTACTTGTTCAGGTTTATGTAGATGATATCATTTTTGGATCTACAAATAAGGTGTTATGTGAAGGATTTGAAAAGCTGATGCACAACAGGTTTGAGATGAGTTCTATGGGGGAACTGACTTTCTTTTTAGGACATCAAGTCAAGCAGAAGTCAGATGGGATCTTTATTAGCCAAGACAAGTATGTGGCTGATATGTTGAAGAAGTTTGGTTTCAATGATGTGAAAGCAGCAAAGACACCAATGGATAAAAACAAACCTTTGCTCAAGGATGAAGATGGGGTAGAGGTTGATGTACATCTTTATAGATCAATGATTGGGTCATTGATGTATCTGACTGCCTCAAGGCCAGATATCATGTTTTCTGTGTGTGCTTGTGCAAGATTTCAAGTGTCACCAAAAGTTTCACACTTGGAAGTGGTCAAAAGAATTTTTAGGTACCTAAAGGGTCAACCTAAATTGGGCCTTTGGTATCCTAATAATTCACCCTTTGACTTGATAGCATACTCAGATAGTGACTATGCTGGAGCTAGTTTGGATAGAAAGTCAACCACTGGAGGCTGTCAGTACCTTGGTCATAGGCTAATCTCATGGCAATGCAAGAAACAGACTGTTGTGGCTAACTCAACAACTGAAGCAGAATATGTTGCTACTTCTAGCTGCTGTGGACAAGTGCTCTGGATTCAGAACCAACTGCTGGATTATGGGTACAATTTCATGAACACAAAAATTTATATTGACAACAACAGCACAATGTGTATTATCAAAAATCCTGTTTTTCATTCTAAAACAAAACACATAGAGATAAGACATCATTTTATTAGAGATTGTTATGAGAAAAAGTTAATTCAAGTGGTTAAAATACATACTGACAATAATGTTGCTGATCTACTTACAAAAAGTTTTGATATAAGTAGGTTTCAATTTTTAGTTGCTAGTATTGGCATGATAAATCTTTAATCTTTCATCATCTTATCTCTGTATGTTTTTGTAAATTTTTGTAAGGATTTGTGCTGTTGTTTAGTCAATGTCTGGTGTTTAGTCAAAATTTGCTGTTTCTTAAATTGTTGGTTGTTTGCTGCTATGCTACTCTGCTGCTTTTGTGGGATATTCTTGCTTGTGTTTGTGGTTTTCTACTAACCTTTTGCAGATATACATGACTACATAATCAAGTAAAGAAAAGAAAGATAAAGTCTATTGATCACAAAAGCAAAAGTACAAAATAAGTTTCCATACATCCATTGTTCACAACAAGTTCAAAAGAAGACAAGGCCCAAGGATTCACAACCTAAACACACCTATCACAAATCAAGCTTGTTCTTTTCCCTTTCCAACAAAGTCAGGCATGACCTTGCTGCGAGGTCCTCTAGTACCCATGGCTGTTGATACTCTAGGACAGGGAAGTGCAAGTACCACTGGTCTTGATGGTGGACTCTGTTGTTGGCTTGTAGAGGGAGCTTGTTTCTTCTGCTGCTTCTTCTTTGGAATAAGGGGTTCCTGCTCCACTGTACTTGGCTTTGGACGAGGCAGATTGACACTCTTCGCAAAGGCGGCAGCAGCATTCTCCATTTGTCGCTGAAGCTCGACAGTCAAAGGATGGTTAGGCGGATCGATTTCCCAAGAATCTTGATAGTATGTCATGGATTTTGGCCATGTTTTTGCTTCTTCATCATCGCTAGAATCTACAAAGGAGGATGGTGTCGATGGAAGTGGGTCAGAATATTCTTCTTCAACAACCGCTTTACCTTTTTGTTGTGCTGAAGATGAACTTGGAGGAAAGTAATTTGCCCATCCTTGAGAATTATCTGATGATGAATCTGATGAAATTTCGATGATCGGTGCTTTGGATGAACTCATGGTTATTTGATTTTGAAGTTAGGGTTTGTGAAATTGGGGATTTGTTAAGCGAATGAGGGATTTATAGAATTTAATGAGGAGTTGGTAGTGTATTTTGGGAAAGTTGACTTTTGGTCAAACCTTTCATAACTCTGCTGTTGAGTTTGAAAGTAAAGGGTTAATATTGAAAATTTTGGCGCGTCTTAAAACCTAATTAGATCAAAACGGTCTCACACACCATTTCGATCTCATTAACTTTTAATTGCTCAAAATTACATTCGATTCTCTCACAAGAACATTAATTCATATCATTATATCCAAAACCCCCAAACTCCAAATGGCTCAAAGAAAGTTTCCAGATGAGCATAATCAAATTGCGTTTCTTAGTAAGGTTTCTGCAGCTGACGGATTTCATGAAGTTATGGATTTTCTTCGTGCTTCTCGATTAAGGTATGCTCTAACAGTTGATCCACCCATTATTAAATCTCATATGCGTCAGTATTGGTCAACTGTTAAGCTAGATACACTCGATGGGGAGGAAAGGTTAATAGGTAGTGTAGATGGAGAGACTATTGTGGTTAGTGAAACAACTCTTAAAAGAAGCCTTCGTCTATCAGGTGTTCCAACACCACCTAATTTTACCACTGAGATTATTTTAACTGAGCTTGAGAGATTTGGGTATGAGAGGCCTGAAAATACTGGAACTTTTTATAAAGGTTTGCTTTGTCCACATTGGAAGTTTTTGTTACATACTCTTCAACACTGCTTGTTTCCCAAAGTAGGAGGATGGAATGAGTTTAGTGCTTCTCAAGCCATGTCCTTAGTTTGTTTGGCTACTGGGCAACCATTTGATTTTTCATCAATGATTTTTGAGGGAATGAAGAAGTTTGTTAAGAAGAAGTTTTATTTTTATCCAAGGTTTTTGCAACTCATTATCAATAATCAACTAAGAGAACCCTTGGAACATACCAACATTGAGCCTAGTAGCAGAATGGCCATCAAGATGTTTGCTTTTCTGAAGAAGCCTGGGAAAGGTTTTTCTGGTGCTATAACTCCCCTAACTGAACACATCTTGAATATTGTGGCTGCAGTGAATGAGGATGAAGAGGCTGGAACTCCCACAGCTTCCCATCACACATCCTCATCTACAAGTTTGAATGTATCATCATCCTCTGAACCCCAAAATACCCAATCACCTAGGACTTCATAACAAAAGGACATTGTGCAACCTCAGGCCAATGTCAGTTTGGATGCAGATGAGGCTGGTACAGGTGATGTAGGTACCATGATGGAAGAGGCTGGCACTACTGTTTCCAACTTAGTAGTTGAACAGGACAGTGCTAACATACTTAAGACCTCAACCATGGCAACATCTATTGTAGAAGGTTCTCAAGAACCTAATACAACTGATGGTAACCCCAGCCAAATGGCTAATATGGGGGGCTCAGGTGTTCAATCTAGGATTGAAACTGAGTTTGTGTCCAAAGATTCACCTCTCGGAGAAGGTAACACATCTCGAAGTGATGAGGACAGGGATGACATACATGAATTGATGGATACTGATGTGCAAAATGACAATGCCCATGATACACCTCTCGGACCAGGTGACACAGGTCGAAGTGTTGAGGCTAGCATTGAACTTGAAACAGAGGATTTGACGGTTAAAATACCTGTACAAAATGCCAATTCCAGTGATCAACCTCTCGGGTCAGGTAACACAGACCGAAGTTGTGAGGATATCATGAAACAATTACAGGAATTGACGAATACATGTACAAAATTGTCACAGGAGATTCTTGGTCTTAGAAAGGAGTTAAAGACAGTCAAAGCTTCTCAAGGTGCTGAGATCAGAAGACTTAAGCTCAGGGTTACCCATCTTGAGGGGAGGTTGAAGAAGAGTTCCAAACCATGTTTGGAAGAGGATGCTTCCAAACAGGGGAGGAATGATCAGGATCAGGAGGTTACAGTAGGTTCAGGGGAGGTTGTCAAGGAATCAGGTGAAAATGTTGCTGTTATTGGTGATGAGAGTGAAAAGATTGACTCTGCTGGAGCAGAACATTCTGCTGATGGGTTAAAGGACTCTGCTGTTGATACAGAGAAGAGTGCAGGAGAAAAGGACTCTGCTGAATCAGATGATGAAAAGTTGACTTTAGCTCAAGTACTTTTGAACATTGGAACTAAAACACCCACACCATCACAACAACAACCTGCTGCTGATTCTACACATCATGATAAAGAAGCTGCTGAAGAACTTGAAAGGATGCAAAAGTTGAAACCAAAAACTAAGAAGCAAATAGCTTTTGATGCAGAGGTTACAAGGCAACTTCAAGAAAAGCAGTTGGCTGATGAAAAAGCTCAGATTGCTCTTGATGAGGAATATGCAAGGAGTGTGGCAGCTGATGAG
This sequence comes from Artemisia tridentata subsp. tridentata, assembly GCA_021014915.2. NCBI lineage: Eukaryota > Viridiplantae > Streptophyta > Magnoliopsida > Asterales > Asteraceae > Artemisia > Artemisia tridentata. The sequence continues at coordinate 383,450,835 of CP139507.1, read as the reverse complement.
GAAAGAAATATGTTTGAATTTATGGAAAGCTCCAAATCTACAGAGGTTAATCAAGAAGAATTCAATGAACAGTTGCAATATTTCTTAAATTCTGATATGATTGTAAGAGGTCAAGCTTTCTTGATAACTAAAGATGAGCAGTTGGATGCAAATGAAAAGACAGAAGAGATTGTGGAGTTTATACTCAGAAAGAATGGAGTAGCTAAGTGGGAAGAGCTGATTCTGAGAATTAAAGAAGGACAGAAGCATGGATACAAACCAAAGTCATCTACAAGGAAAGCATTAGTTAATGATATGAAGTATTATTTGAAGAATGCAAGAAATTATCAGATGAAGGATTTCAAGGGAAAATCAAATGCCATAATTGAAAAGGAATTTTATGAAACCTATGCTATGCTAAATTCAAGAAAAGGTTCTGAAAAGAAGAGAAAGCCAGAGGTTATGGAATTTGATAATGTGAAAGCATCTGGAAGTGTTTTGGAAAATCAAGATGACAAGCAAACCATGGAGGTTGAGAGGGAAGAAGTTAAGGAAGTCATTGGTTATAAGAGGACTGGTACAAGACCTAAGATGAGTGCTAGAAAGAAAAGAAAGGTTCAAACTGAAGATTGTTATAAGAACAAACAAGAAGAAGCTGATGCTATGAAAGCTATTATGGACTTTACAGTTCATAAACCACAACCAGTTCCTAAATCACAGCCAGAACCTGAGATAATTAATGCAGTCCCCTTATCAACAAAGTATCCAATTATATCTTATACTGCTGATGTGTTTGATGTCTGTGATGCTAAATGGGAGGTTATGAGATCTGATTTGAAATGTGAAAAATATGTTAGATTTGATCAGATGCTAGAGTACATGGATAGAGAGGATATTGTAAAACTCTGGGAACTTTACAAGGAAAGATATGGTGATAAGAAACCAGAGTCAGTGCCTGAAAGAGTACATTATCTTTAGCTGAGTAACATGTTTGAACCTGATGCAATGTATACTGAATGGGAAAAATTGAGAAGGTCAAAGAAAGTTGTTAAGTGGTACTTATATCAGTCATGTGGAGTACATGAACTGATTGGAGATAATGGACTTGGTGTTTACATGTTGATAGAACAAGATTATCCTTTCTACAACAATGTTGATGTTCTCACTGATATGATGCAACCAGGAAAGTTGATGTTGCAAAGACCATTTGTATCAGATTATCAAGCAGGTGTGCTAATAGAGAAGTATAGAAAGATTCTGCAAGAGAAGAGTTCAAAACAGTAAAGTGTTTGGAAGCATCCTCCTAGTGATTAGCTGGGTTTAAAGGAAACTTGATGATTTTTGAAGAAAAATATCAAGTTTAGGGGAGGATTGTTGGGTCTAAAGATGCTGCTGTTCGAGGAATACACTAAGTATAACTCTGCTGATTAGTTCAGTGACTCTGCTGATTAGACTAAAACTCTGCTGGTTTGGAAGAATAAGCAAAGTGTAACTCTGCTGCTAGCCCACGAAGACTCTGCTGCTAGACTAGTTACTCTGCTGCTTATTAGATATGTATAGTATGTTAAGGATAAGTATAGAAAAGATACGTAAGATATTTTTCTTGTATAGAAAGTCTTGTAAACCGACTAGGACTCCTTACGCTATAAAAGGAGGATCTAGGGTTAGGTTAGATATACGTATCATTATTGTTACACTTCAAGGTTTCTTGTAACCCTATTGCTATCAAGCAGTCGTATTAATATATTGAAGTGTTGTTTGAGAATTCGTTCGTGTTTTAATTCTTCTTAAGATCAAATATTAAGTTCCGCATAATATTTGATATACAACTCAAGATCAGTTTCTATACCGATTGCTTTAGGTTTATCTAAAGTAATTAATAAGATCGTGAAGCTCAACTGGGATCAACATTTCTCATCCCTTGTTATTTCCCGGGGATGGTTGAATGCTACGCCTTGGCTGATCTTGGTGCAAGCATCAACCTGATGCCGCTTTCCGTGTGGAAAAAGCTTTCACTCTCGGAACTTACTCCCACAAGGATGACTCTTGAATTGGCGGACCGCACTGTTAATACTCCTAAAGGCGTTGCTGAAGACGTTTTTGTCAAAGTAGGAAAGTTTCATTTCCCCGCCGATTTTGTAGTAGTGGATTTTGAATGCGATCCCCGAGTACCTCTCATTCTCGGGAGATCCTTTTTAAGGATCGGCCGTGCTTTGATCGATGTTTTTGGTGAAGAAATAACACTTCGGGTTAATGATGAAGAAGTCACGTTTAACGTTAATGCGAACTCTAAAACTCTAACCACCAAAGGCAACGTTGCTATGGTTAATCAAAAATCTGATATCAAAATTGCTTCCAAAAGAAGTGATTCGATACTTTCAAGATTTGAGGTTAAGAGTCTTTCACAAAAACGTGCTGAGCACAAAGCAAGGGAAATTACCCCTGGTTCAAACAAATGGTTTGAAAGTTGTACTACAGAAGTTAAAAGTGTTTTTTACTACGATGAACAAGAATCGGAGATCACATCGGAAGTGGTTAAAATTGCTAGTTCTAAGAGCACACCACTTGTCCCACCTCCGGAAACGGTTTATCGTGTTGAAATGGTTAATTCTGTGGATGATCCAACCATTGCTCTCTCTTCCTACCCTTCTCTCACACCGGTTGAGGGAAGTGATCCCTTTTGGGATGAGGTCGATGCTTTTCTTGCAAGTGATGATTCAATTCCGACAAGGATTGATGATACTTACTCTGATTCAGAAGGGGACATCCTTTTTCTTGAAAATTTATTGAACGAAGAACCGTCCCCAACCCTCCCTCCCGGAAATTTTGTTGAAAATTACCATCCAAGCTTCAAGGTTAAGCTACAAGTTCAAACAAATGGTGATTTTCCTTTTATGGATGAAGAATGGATTCTCATTGTGATACACACCTTTTTACCATTCTTCACATATTGCGTGATTTCTCTTTCCGTTTTCTCCTATGGGAATGAGGACACTATCTTTGACCCCGGTATCCTCCCTTATAGTTTCTACTATTAAAATACCGTGGGTATCTCATCGGAGTGGAACTTTCAAAAACTTCAATGTTTATACAAGCATTTTGAATGAAAGTCCGATGGAGATTTTCTTTTCCACATGCTCCCCCAAGAACAAATGAATTCGGGGTCGAGTCAAGCTAGTGACTCGGTTAAAATTAAAAAAAAATAAAAAAAAAATAAATAAATAAATAAATAAATAAATTAGCATTGCATGGGTAAACGCCCATGTTTCTGACTTCTTTCTCTTTTCTAACACCTAAGTGTGGGGGGGGGGTTGCCCCTGCTGTTGTATATATATATAAGTTAAAAAAAATTAAATTATTAAAAAAAAAATAAATAATAATTGTTGTGTTTCCACTCTTGGCTATTAGTATTACCTTTTTACGTTCTAAGTGTCGGCATAATAGCCGGTGCTTTGAATATTGAGGGCAATATTCAATTCTAAGTGTGGGGGGGGGGGGAATTCTCTCGAATTTGTCACAATTGTACCTTCTAGTGCCCTAATTCCCCCGTTTTGGCCAAAATTTAAAAAAAAATCATTTGGTGGAAGTGATTTGCACTAACACAACAAATGGTTATCAGTCCACCATGTCTAACCCACATAAGGACTGGCTAATCCGAGATCAAACGGCTCTAGGTAAAGATATCTCAAATCCGTTTATGGCTGACAATTTGCCAAAAATTGTATGGTATTCAACTCACCATATCTTTGATGGCGAAGAGTTGGCTAGCCCACAAGTTTATGGCTTGTGGTTAAGGCAGTAGAAAACCATAATTGGTAATCAGCTCACCAAGATGGTCCATATAATGATAGTTTAAAAGCCTAGTTTGAATTCCTTTGGATTGTGCAAGTTTGCACAAAACCTGTGCACAGACTGATAACACAGTCATATAGCAGACTGCATAGCTTTTTAAAACCCATTAAAAGTGCTTATTTGTTAAGCTGAGTTCCTGATTTTTGGTTTAGAGATAGCTTATAGTATAGGCTTTGGGATTCTGAGCTTTGTTTTCCCTTTAGAGCTTATTTCCTAGCTTAATTTAGGTCTTCAAATCCTTGTGGTCTGAACACCAACTCTGCACATCAGCTTTTTGGTTTTCAACCATCTGATCTAGCCTCAAATTGGAGTTCAATTGGTTGTTATAAATTGGGGCTTTTTGTATTTTAGTGTAGCCAGTAGTACTAGCAAGGTTTTGCCCCCATAATTTCCCACTTTTCAGCTTATTTAAAGTGCTTATTTTGCTCTGCAAGTTGGGGCCATAACCTGTCATTTCTGCATAATTAGTAAAATTGTTTACCTGCTTATCTGCTTTTTCCTTGTGCTTATTTGTGCTTATTCTGTTTTTTTAAGCTTCTATTAGTGTATTAATATTTTCCTAGCTTTTGGTAATTTTTAGAGCTTTTTAGCTTATTTTTGTGCTTATTACCAAACTGCTTATTAGTCCATTTACTTATTAGGGCTTAGATAACTTTTGAAAGTATTTTTCCTAGATTCAGAATAATATTTTAGATTTTCCTAAAAAGTTTCATATTTTTCTAAAGACATTTAGTATTTTTAATAATTTAATTAGTTTTAATAGTTTTTAATTCATAATAAAAAATATAAAAATCAGAAAAATATAAATCTTTTTTCTAAAATTTTCTTTTATTATTTAGGATTTAAGAAAAATAATTTTGCACTTGTAGGATTAGTTTTCTAAAATTTCAGTTTTTATCCCGTTTTTAGATTTTCTGTTTCGCGTTTTTATATAAATTATGTTAATATTAATTTTCCCGTGAAAATTTGTTTCTCATTTGTTAATTAGAATTAAAGAAACCAAAAAAATCCATATCACAATCATCAGTCACTTTAATCTCGAACCTTACACGGTTGTCCATTCACTCCTCGTTGGGAAACGACCCGGGTAATCACTTACCTGGTATCACACACACAAACGTGAGTTTTTGCAAGTTAGCCTTTTTTCTAAAGGGTTGATTTATTTTATTCACGTGTATCCGTCTGATATTATTTATATACGCTATTTAGCACGGATCAGTAGGCATGCATGTATGATATTTGTATGCATGCAATCTGATTGTATGTAGTATCTATCATTCTATCTATCTCAAATCTTTAGCATTCCATATGCCAATGTATCATGTATGTGTATATGAAACTTTCTTATACACGAATATATGTGTTTGTTGGATTGTAAACACATTTTGTAAATAACCATTTGTTAATAAGGTTGCAATTTGCATGTTTATGTGTATGTGTTTGTGTTTATGGCATACATTATAGTAAAGTGTGACCTTTAAATTTATACACTGTCATGGAGCAATGTGGTGAACATGTGGAACATTTGCCTTTACTCTAACCGGGAAATAATCACTGAAAATGTTGGTTGACGATGGTAGAGTCACATGTACTCTTTTAAAGTGAAGTAATTATTTTAAATAGTGTAAACCTAATTAGTAACAACCATTAAGCTATGAACACTTAGATACAATTGGTGCAACGCACGGGCATGACAACGCCTCATTTTTATATATAATACATGAGAAATGTATTTATGATTTTCACTTTATTGCCTTCAACATATTTGACTTATTCATTATTTATTTTACGTGTAAAAAAATTCGACAAAAAAGGGGTAAACTTGATTAAGCTGTTGAAGCTTATAAAACTCTCGGAAATAATAATCCACACGTTTTGTGATTTTTGGACTTAAAATGCAGATTATGTTACTATTCGGGTTAAAACATGCATTAATTTGAGTTTGTTTCTTTCAACCAACTACAAAAAAGGATAGACAAGCATCGGAGTCTTACAGGTGATATATGAACAACATGTATTACTATAACATATTTTCACTCTCAACCATGTTTAAAATCAGTTAAAAAATACTTGAAAGTTTTTTCCCCATATTACTTGGCATTCTTATGGTGAGTTGGCATGGTTAGGAAATCTAGAAATCCAAACAAGAATACGGTTGTATTGAGAGTTTCGCAATTAGAGAACATCAAGTAAATAAAATTTTGTTAGTCCTTTCATAAATGATTAATCTCTTATGCACTAACAGCTACAAAATATTTTTTTTATCATGTATGATCAACAAAAATAAAGTTATTATTCAATGTTTCATCTTTGATTTACTAACACACTCAGCACATAAAGGGAAGGGAATCGAAGGGGATCGAAGCAAAGCGAGACGTCATACATAGCAAGCCAAGAAGAGAAGAGACGTGAAGCGTTGCAAGCTTTAACACGTGCCGAGGCAAGAAGCGAAGTGAAGGCCAGCCAAGAAGCTAAATAAAGCAAGCAAAAAATGTGTAACAATCTAATTTCAACTTTAACTTGATAATATCATGTACTGATTGTGTAGGGGACAGGTTTTTGCATGATTTTAGAACAAATCAATTAAGCAAGCCACAGGGTCAAGTATATGGATTTTCAGGAAGCTCGCCCGCCCATTATGCAAATTTGTTTTTATACAATTCAACAAAACAATTTTAATTCTAATAAAAAATTGATAAGAAACAAAATTACATTTAGATCATAATATTAACCAATTTAGATATATAAGTTACAAGTGTTTAACAATATATTACATGAGACTCGCCCGCCCATCAGCCGGGTCATGAAGCTGTTGAAGCTTATAAAACTCTCGAAAATAATAATCTACACGTTTTGTGATTTTTGGACTTGAAATGCAGATTATGTTACTATTCGGGTTAAAAGGGTAACATTTACATAAATGTTTACTAAACTGTCATTTTTTTAACTTATGGGTAGAAGTTGAATATACAGTAACCAGGAGTCATAAAATGCCACTTTCGATTAATTTGGACCAAAAATGTAAATACTTTCTAACTAAGGACTAACGGTGAAAAAGTTTCACCGTTAGGGTTAAAAGTTGTCTCTTTGTTTTAAAATTGATCATGCTAACTATATCCTTCGATCATCATTGAAGGCATGGCCGTGCAATTTATTGTACAATCAATTTACAATCTCAAAGCCTCTCCTTAAACTACCATACGTCTCCTACTTTTCCTTTCTAATGAATTTTAGCTCCATTATCATTCAATAGACAAACTTGTGAAAATACATCAACTATTATGTTCATAACCTGTCATCATCCACCGCGTCATATAACTGGTACCTGTGGAATCGTTTTCATAACAAATTTTTAAGAAACAAAATTACATTTTTTGTTGGTAAAAGGGTTACCCCAGTACAATAAGAAACAAAATTACATTTATATCATAATCTTAACCAAATTATATATATAAATTAGAAGTGTTTAACAAGATATTACATGAGACTCGCCTGGCCTGGAGGCCGGGTCATGAAAGCTAGTATATATATATAAATAAAAAATTTTTTTTTACCTCAAATCCAAATCATAATCCTAATCCAAATTCAAAATCCAAATCCAAATCCAAATCCTAATTCTAAACCCACCTATATACCAAACGGGCCCTAAAAGGTTGAAGTTTGTCTATGTTTTGTCCAACTTTAACGATTTAATTGCTCTAGTTTAAAATTCGAAATTAAACCTGGCATGCGTGGTTAGAAAATTACTCGAGTGAACCACACGGATAATATGTTGGAATATTAATATCATGACATTTATAATTAAATATAATAAGCATCAAAGAACACATGCGGAAGTGTATGAACAATAACACACAATTAATTAACCGAATTTAAATGTATGCGTACCTTAATGATTCTAGCAAAACAATAATCAATCCAAACAATTAATAGTGATGAACCCTAATTAGGGTTTATAAGGATTACACGAATTGCTCCTTACCGATTTTGCAATTCAATCCAAGAATCAAAAAATAGTGTGTTTGATTCACGTTCTTGTACACACGTACTAATACCAAATTAACGTTATGCAAGTAAAGAACAAAAAACAAGAATTTTTTGACACTCAAAAAATTCGATCGACCCTAACGGGTTATAGTTCGATCGGATTTGCACCAAGAAAAGAAAAGACACAAGGTTTATGGTATAAGTGTGTACAAGAGTAACCAATAATGAACCCTAGCCTTGTTTATATAGGTGAGTAAAATTAGAGGATAAGTTATCCTAGGATTAGGAAACCCAACCCATAGGCCGATCAGTTGCACCCCTAAGGGGCTTCCGGATCCTTCTTGACTTTCCAATTATTCACCCTGTAATAGTTTCCTTTTTATCGGTTAACGGTCATTAGTCGTTATCCGTTACATACTAACGATCGTTGTATGTTTTGTGGATATAATAATTAAATATAACATTTTATAAATAATTATTAATCATTAACTCTTCATACGTAAAGTGTGCAATCCCGTGATCTCGAGTTCGATCCTAACACACAAATATTATTTTATGTCTACAAAACTAACAGCTCCTACTTAGACATATCTTAATAGTGTGATCACATCGGTTAGCGTCTTGCAACACGCTGATGCCTCTAGTACAACTCAAGTAGGTCTCCTGGAAAAACCTTTAATGATTCATCATTATTATTATCCTTTTGTTACTAATACTACATTAGATAAAGATATGGATCTAAGTCATTCTTTATTTAATTATATCTGTTTCTCGTTGTTTGTGATTGAGCAAGATTACCAAATCTTCTGAAGACATTCAAGGTAGATCTTGGGCGTGGCTACGCAAACATCTTGTCAATGCTACGAGGGGCCCAGCAGTATTAAACTCCAAAATAAATTTGAAGGAACAAATTCTATCTTGACTACAAGCATAACCTATGAATTTTGCAACAATTCCGAAAACAATCCTTATAACTACCAGTTATGTATAGTGTTAAATTGTTCCACAGAATGCACTACATTCATAACAGTTATCTGGTATCTCAAGTCTGAGGATAACTATTCATGATTTACTTAATAACGACATCCATAAAATAACATCATGTAGTTTGGGATAAGTCCTATATTCAATTCATTAAATATCATGTGAATTTGGCATGTCAACGCATCAATATACTTTCAAGTATATTATACCAAAACTCAGATTTGTCTTAATTTAATGATATTCCCATATCATTAACTAACAACGGATGTTTAGAATAACTAATTTATTCACTTGTTAAACATGCAAATATAGGACAACAATATTAAATAATGAACATAAACATAACCAATACTTTATTTCATTAAAAATAATAAATATTTACAATATCCTTTATCCAAATACTAAACATAGTCATGCACGAAACTACTAGCTAATCTAAGTCCAATGCCATTGGCAAGTTCAGTAAGCTTTTCTTTAGCTAAAGCCATAGTGAATGGATCAGCTAAGTTATCATCTGTGTGAACTTTCAAGAGATTAATTTCTCCTATGCTAACTTGCTGTCGAACATAGTGATACTTCCGTAGAAAATGTCTTGTGCCCTTCATGACTCCAGGTTCATTGGCAAATATGATTGCAACAGAATTGTCATAAAACATATTAATAGGCAATTTAATTAAAGGCATAACACCAAGCCCTGAAATGAATTTCCTAATCCAAACAGCCTCTATTGTAGCTTCTGAAGAAGCTATGTATTCGGCCTCTATCGCAGACATTGCAATTGTACTCTGCTTCTTGCTCCTCCAGTCTACTGCTCCTCCATTGATAACAAAGACATAACCAGTCTGAGACTTCACATCATCTTTGTCACATTGCCAGGACGCATCACAGTAACCAGTTACATCAAGTTCTGTAGCTGGATTTCCACCATACACAAAAAACATATCTTTCGTATGCCTAAGATACTTAAGAATATGTTTAACAGCAATCCAATGCTTTTCACCTGGATTCTGTTGAAATTGACTGGTGATATTCTGAGCGAACGCCACATTTGGCCTTGTGCATCTCACCGCATACATAATAGATCCTACATCCGAAGCATAAGGAACTTTGCTCATGCGTGCCACCTCTGCAAGTGTTGAAGCACATAACTCACTGCTCAAGCAATGTTTCACTTCCATTGGCAAATATCCTTTCTTGGAATTTTGCATATTGAATCTCTTCAATATTTTGTCAATGTAAGCACTATGACTTAATCCAATTAACCGCCTTGATCTATCTCTATAGATCTTGATTCCCAGAATATATGCAGCTTCCCCTAAATCCTTCATAGAAAAGCACTTTCCAAGATATGCCTTAACCTTTTGCAAACTTGGAATGTCTTTTCCCATGATCAATATGTCATCAACATATAGGATAAGGAAAATTACATTACTCCCACTAGCTTTGTGATATACACATGGCTCATCAAGATTCTGAGTAAATCCAAACCTTTTGATTTCTTCATCAAATCTTTTATTCCATTGCCTTGATGCTTGCTTCAATCCATAAATGGATCTTTGAAGTTTGCATACACGGTTTGGAAACTTTGGATTCACAAACCCCTCAGGCTACGCCATATAGATGTCTTCATCTAGGCGACCATTTAAGAAGGCGGTTTTGACATCCATTTGCCAAATCTCAAAGTCATAGTATGCTTCTATAGCTATGAGAATCTTAATAGCCCTAATGTCAGCTATAGGAGAAAAGGTCTCCTCGTAGTCAACACCATATGTTTGAGTAAAGCCTTTAGCTACCAAACGGGCCTTATAGGTGTGTACATATCCATCCATGTCAGTTTTCTTCTTGAAGAGCCACGTACTTCCAACTACCTTGGCATTGGGAGGAAGGTCTACTTCAATCCAGACATTGTTATCTTTCATGGATTGCATTTCCCCATTCATAGCAGCTGCTCATTTATCCTTTTCAGGACTCTCAATGGCAACCCTATAATTAGTAGGTTCATCAAGATCCCCTAATATAGTTTCCTCAACTTCTACGTTAAGACATAGACGTTCAGGAGCTTTCACATGTCTTGAAGACATGCAAATGGGAACAATTTCAACTTCAGGTGGAGGACCCAGACTTTCAGGTTCCACAGGAAGTACGCTAGTGTTTTCAGAAGGTAATGTATCTACATGATCATCTTCCAGATCATAAACTCTCCCACTGAATTCTTGAGATATAAGTTCCTTTTCAAGAAAGTCTTCATATCTAGCAACAATTATTTTGTTTTCAGGTCAGTAGTAAAAGTAGTAACCCATCGTTTCCTTTGGGTATCCTACAAAGATATACTTTACAAATCTCTGTTAGAGTTTATCTGCTGAGTCACGTCCTATATACGCCTCGCAACCCCAGACCTTTAATTAAGACAAGTTTGGAGCTTTTCCATTCCATATTTCATATGGTGTCTTATCAACCTTCTTAGTGGGAACCATATTCAAAATACGAACCGCAGATTCTAAGGCATAATCCCAAAAAGATAAAGGAAGAGTTGTAAGATTAAACATTGATCGTACCATGTCTAACAATGTACGATTTCTTCTCTCAGATACACCATTTTGTTGTGGAGTATATGGAGATGTGAGATTCTGGACAATTCCATTCTCAGCTAAGTAATCTTTAAACTCTTGGCTTAGGTATTCACCACCCCTATCGGATCGAAGAGCTTTAATCTTCTTTCCTCGTTGCAATTCTACTTCTGCTTTGAAAACCTTAAATGTTTCAAACACCTCATGTTTATGTTTAAGCAAGTAAACATAACCATATCTGCTGAAATCATCTGTAAAGGTTAAGAAGTAGCTAGCACCTTTCCTTGACACATGTCTAAGTGGTCCACACACATCAGTATGTATTAAACCAAGTAGATCAGAAGCCCTTTCCATATTACTATGAAAAGGTTTCTTAGTCATCTTCCCAGAAATACAAGACTCACATTTATCATATGATTCATCATTGATACTTTTCAAAAGCCCGTCATGTTGTAGCTTTTTCATGCGAGTCTTGCCTATATGAGCAAGTCTACAGTGCCAAAGGTAAGAAGAATTCAAGTCTGACATAATTCTCTTACTTATGCTATACATTGAATTATTTTTATTGGATACACAATCATTCATGTCAATCTCAAACACACCATCCACAGCTATAGCATTAAAATAAAAAATACCATTTAAAGAAACAGAAATTCCATTACTATTGATAGTGTGAATAAAACCCAAATCCAACAAACATGAAAAGGAAACAACACCTCTAATAATAGAAGGTTCATAATAACAATTGTTTAATGACAGTACTAAGCTCGAAGGCAAAACTAAATTAAACACTCCTATGGCTTCAACAGCTGCAGGTGCTCCATTTCCTACATGCAGATATTACTCCCCATAGGCAAGCTTCCTTTCCACTCTAAACCCCTGCAGCGTATTACAAATGTGAATAGCGCATCCAGTATCATATACCCAGGAATTAATTTTATGATTTAGAGTAAATAATTCAATCATAAGTAAGTTACCTGAAGTGCTGGCGCCCAAGTGCCTAGTCTTCTTATTCTTACTTTCTCGCAACTCTTGGATGTAAAGAGGACAATTCCTCTTCCAGTGACCAACTACATGACAGTAGTGGCAGGCCTAATCCTTCTTTGGATTATCCTTCTTCTTAGGAGGGTTTTTCTTAGGTTGAGGTTGATAAGTCATAAATTGCTTACCCTTATCAGCCTTTCCCTTTCCCTTACCCTTACCCTTCTTGTTCGCATTTGGCTTGTATTTTCTACCCCCTTGAATAGCAAGTACCTGGGGTGTAGAAGCCTTTGGTGGTAAACCTTTCTCGTAATCAATAAGCAATGCGAGTAAATCAGAAATTGTCTTCCCCACGCAGTGCATATTGAAATTACTCACAAAACCACTAAATTCCTTAGTCAGGGATCTATTGATTAAGTTAACAGCAATGTCTTGTTCATAGACCTTTTCAAGTGCTTGTAGTTGATCCATGTAACCTTTCATTTTCAACACATGAGCACTTACAGCTTCACCGTCTGCCTGCTTACAACTGTGTAGAGATTCCATCAAATCATAGACCTCAACGGTTTGTGGTTTCTCAAACATTTTTCTGAGTTCGTTTAGCATGTCCATAGGGAAGTAATTCTCAAACTTCTTTTGTAAAGTAGGTGTCATCGCTCCCAACATCAAACAGGCCACATCATTATGTATCTTAAACTCAGCTGTCCACAATGCTTTTTCCTCATCAGTTGAAGTTTCAACAGTAGGTTCAGCAGAACAAGGCTTATATAAATATTCAAGTTGATTTGTCACTCGCAGGACAATCCTGAGTGAGCAAAACCATTCATTGAAATTCTGAGAGCCAGTCAATTTTTCCCGTTCAAAGAATGATTTGAACACAGAACTCATAGTAGTGTTATTGTTTTGAGCCATTTCTACAGATAAAGAAAGTTCAAACATTAGTATTTTCGATAATACAATTTTTCAAGAAAATAAAATACCCAAGGAAATATTCATATAACCATAGTATTTTCTTGAAAACTAGGATCCAAATTATCATAGTTTTATTACATCAGTTGATCTGCTAGTAATGAAAGTATACAATAAGGTAATCTGTCGAACAATAATTGGCAAACAATTTCCAATTCCTAGATCATTATGGGATTTGTATTGGCAAACAATTTCCAATATAAGCATGTTTTATCCCCATCTTATGCCTTGAGTCCAAGCTCTCACTTACAACTCAATTAAGTCATCTAATTAAAAAACTACAAATTAACATAGTCCCATTACATCAGTTGATCTGCTAGTAATGAAAGTATGAAATTTACCTTTCTGTTGTAATCTAGTCCAAGCTCTCACATGACGTAAATTACAACTTCAAGTTTTTTTTTAATTAGATGGCATTAATTAATTTTTAAAGGGTACTAATTTTTTATGTTTATAATCAAAATATGTACGAAGAAGCATGCATACATCTTCGTATCATCATTTTTTTAAAACCTTTTTATTTACCAATTTAAGCTAAGATTAAATCAACAAAGTTTTAATTGAGGTATTGGGTTCACCAATCAAAGAATTACCTACAATTATCGCCCACTATATCCTACTACAGCATGAGTCAAAAGACCCAAGTTATTCGGATAATTACCACAAAAGTGGCACATGGAATTGAGGTCAATTCACCCTTAAAGTGATTTTGTACATAAAATAGTTGTACTTGGTAGCTCCAATTTGACGCACAAAGGAGCGTAGAAACAAAGATCAGTGCGAAGCTTATTAAAAACTTGTTCCTACTTATACCCCTCTTATAGTTTGTCACATTTGGGTGAGCCGTTCGTACTATTGGTACAAAACTCAACAATCAATTAAAAGTTTATGACTTTAAGTCTTAAAAAGATCTTATAAATTATAACCTTACTAGTCTCGTCTGGGAGCAAATTACCGTGCGAAGCGAACCACTATCGGCACATAAGACGTTGCAAGATTCATAATTTATCACATCAAGTCTCACCATTATTTAGTCCATTTATTTTCTATTCAAAAATTACCCTTTTTTGCTTAAAACATGTCATACAATTAAACAAAAAACAAGTAATAATAAAAATAAACAACTAAATAACGCACATAACTTAACAATTAATTTATGCAAAAAAATAGTCACGTGCAAACTTTATTTAATAAAACATATTAATAATCAATTCTAGGTTTATATTGTACGAGGCGAGGAAAACCGTGCGTTGCACGAATTGTATCTTGATGTTCATTGGGCAATGTTATAATAATTTGTTGACTTGTTAACGTGATGGTGAGTCTTAAATATATAACAACGTATAACTTGTATATTCAAAAGAAATGTACTTTGATCAAATATCACAATTCGATAACATTGTAATTGATGCGACATCTCACGTAAAGGGCATTCCAGTATTTAAGTTATTTTCTTCACATTAAAAGAGTATACATGAAGAGACTTTTTTCTTCTAATATGTACATTTATTGAGAAACAAAAGTGTATGTCTTTTCAAGTAATTGTACATAAAGTGACAATTGCATCTATGTTACAACAAACCATTTAATCGAGATTATACACATATCATGTTAAAGTGACATTACATTGCGCATCTATCCTTTTACATTGCGCATCGAGATTATACACATATATTGTGGTTACACTTTATTTAACATGTTCAATAAACATGTAATGCCATTTAGTTGATTTATTTCATACTAAAGCTTTAGTTGATTTATTTCATACTAAACACTTATGAACTAATCAACCAAAACATATTTGTTATATGGCCAAGTTACACTTATGGATGTTAATACTGCCTTAGGAATTGCTTATGTTACATTTATGTTAAGAATCTCAACTCCTAAACCCGAGAACTTGTACTTCTTTTTGTTTGTTGGCAAACACTTTATAACGATATGTATATATTATTAAATAATATATTAGAAAACAAATATATCACTTATGTTACATCGACTCAGAACATAAAAGTGACTTGTTAACATAGCCCAAAGTCAATAAACAAATCCAGATCCAATCCAAACTAAATGAGATAGTCCAGTCCATAACACGTGCAAGCCCAGTCCGAATCAAATGAGACCTGGTCCAATACTCCAATCCAACACCCATGATAATACACTCAACCCTAAACACACACTTCGTATAATCCTCCTCTGTCTCACCAAACTTATCTCTCCCAATCTCATGTCAATCAAAAACTCATCAAATCTCATCTCCCATCATCAAAAATCATATACGAATAATAAATCTTGTTTAATCAAAACCCAAACACAAATTTGATAACCATTAAGCATACCCGAGCACCACTTCTTGTTACATTCAGTTAGGTTCGACCACGACTTCAAGATCCTTTGGAGGGTCTCGGGTAGGTTCTACATGTTGTTTTTCATTTCTTGTTTGTGTGTCCTTGAACGAAACAAAGATAGAACATAACATATTTGTTATGATTCTTTCTTCTTTTCGGATAGAAAAAGAAGCTATGCTTCATAAGGATATATGATGATAAATCTCTTGTGCTTATGTTCTTTGAACGAATATTCGAATACACAAAGAGATAGGACTGAGATTTTTGTATTTTTCATTTTGTTCGAGTCGTGGTGTTGTAACCGTGAGATGATTGTGGAGTATGGGATTAGGATAGTGATGGTTGGTGTTGTTTGATATGGGTTGAATCTAGTTATAGGATTTGGTTTTGTTCTGGACTTGGCATGGCTGTGGTTAACACTCAGTCATCATATACATAGGGCGGTGGTGAAGATTGGTGCAAAAAAAAATTATGTGGTGAAGATGGTGATAATTGTCTATTTATAATATTCAAAGAAGCAATTGAAAAGATTCACATTTAAAGACTTTTTTTATTTAATTAGATGGTATTTATTTGTAACACTTCGTATTCATCTTCCCTTCTCTTTTTGGTTGTAACTACACTAATTGCATGCCATATGAAGAGTTGGTTCATAATCTTTGAGGTGTAAATGATTAAACCATTTCGTATTATGTCTTTAGTGATTTGTAAATTTATTTGATACAATATTATTTCGGTATATATTTTTTAGATTTATTTTCAAGCTTAAGCATGTTGCACCGTATAAATTTTTGTGCACATTTACTCTTCCTCATTAAAGCTACTGAAAGTGAATCTTTATATATATAAGATATATTCAACTAAGACTATCACTTACAATGGTAAGTGAGCCACATGCATCGATGTATCGATTGCGTTAGTCATAATTAAATATACACCACATAGCACATAATTGATTACTTAATTTATTGGAGTCTTCCCCAATTCGACATCTATCAATTAAATTACATGTGAAAACAATTTAAATCATCACAACAATGAATCCATGCCAAACATGCACGTTTTCAAGGATTCTACCAAACAATTAGCAAGTTGCCACAAGATCGCATACAAACACATAAACATGTTAAACCTAGGGTTTATAATCAAATTAAATTACAAAACCAAACCCTAAATAATTATAGGGCAATCGGACCCTAAAAAATTAGGGTTTCGATTTTGTATAAACTCTAAATCGACCAAACATGTAAAACACAATCACGATTCGTTTTTTTATGTTTTTCGGTAATTAATTACACGTTATAATGACTCGTGATGCCACTGTTGGAATATTAATATCATGACATTCATAATTAAATATAATAAGCATCAAAGAACACATGCGGAAGCGTAGGACAATAACACATAATTAATTAACCGAATTTAAATGTATGTGTACCTTAATGATTCTAGCAAAACAAGAATCAATCCAAGCAATTAATAGTGATGAACCCTAATTAGGGTTTATAAGGATTACCCGAATT
Organism: Artemisia tridentata subsp. tridentata; assembly: GCA_021014915.2. Classification (NCBI taxonomy): domain Eukaryota; kingdom Viridiplantae; phylum Streptophyta; class Magnoliopsida; order Asterales; family Asteraceae; genus Artemisia; species Artemisia tridentata. The sequence goes on along the minus strand of CP139507.1, from coordinate 383,433,645 downwards.
GCCCCTTACCGATTTTCTAATTCAATCCAAGAATCAAACAATAGTGTTTTTGATTCACGTTCTTGTACACACGTACTAATACCAAATTAACGTTATGCAAGTAAAGAACACAAAACAAGAATTTTTTGACACTCAAAAAATTCGATCGACCCTAAGGGGTTATAGTTCGATCGGATTTGCACCAAGAAAAGAAAAGACACAAGGTTTATGGTATTAGTGTGTACAAGAGTAACCAATAATGAACCCTAGCCTTGTTTGTATAGGTGAGTAAACTTAGAGGACAAGTTAGCCTAGGATTAGGAAACCCAACCCATAGGCCGATCAGTTGCACCCCTAAGGGGCTTCCGGATCCTTCTTGACTTTCCAATTATTCGCCCTTTAATAGTTTCCTTTTTATCGGTTAACGGTCGTTAGTCGTTATCCGTTAAATACTAATGATCGTTATATGTTTTGTGGATATAATAATTAAATATAACATTTTATAAATAATTATTAATTGTTAACTCTTCATACGTAAAGTGTGCAATCCCGTGATCTCGAGTTCGATCCTAACACACAACTATTATTTTATGTCTACAAAACTAACATAATATACATGTATCTCTTGGCTATGTTTGGCGCGCAGCTTTTTGGAGTTTTTGGGGCGATTAGCGGTAAACAATGATAATAAGGATTCGTGACAAAAGATAACCTAGGACTAAAACCTAGAGCCGGCGAGCACTTGGCCAACCAAGTTGCCGATCGTTGGGGTGCTTCTCGGCCAACTGAGTAAGACAAAAACGCAAAACACGTTTAATAGAAAGCTTCAATAATTATTAACCACCCAACCAAGGAGTTTACATCAATATAAATAGTAAAACAAAATAACAAGATAAACCTAAATCCCTAAACTTAAGGATAAAGAAACACAATTTAAAAGGAAACGAATTTGTAACGAAAATAGACTTGCAAATAACTTCTCCTTCAATTTCGGTTGGATGGGATCTTGTTACCATAACTCGCTCTTAGCCACTTAACCCATCGAACCCGTTCCCATCGATGGGCCTTCGCTCCACTGGGCACGGCCCATGATACCAATCGGTATCATTCTCCCCCTCTAAAAAATGACTCGTCCTCGTGTCACCTCCAAAATCATCTTCGTACGTGTACGATGCTAGGTCAGCAACATTAAAAGTAGCAGATACCCCATAATTACCAGGAAAATCGATCTTATAGGCATTATCATTGATACGTCTCAAAACACGAAATGGCCCATCCGCGCGATCCTATAACTTCCCGTAGCGACCCTAGGGAAATCGTTCCTTGCGTAGAAATATCAAAACTAAGTTACCTTCTTAAAAAAAAACGCGTTTCCGATGTTTGTTTGCGCGTTCCTGATATTGCAGATTATGTTTCGTGATTTGGTCCCGAACTTGTTCATGTAGTAGTTTGATTTGATCTGCCCGAGCCTCCCCATCAGCACTATAGGAATCAACGGTTGGCAACGGAGCTAGATCCATCGGTGTAAAAGGGTTGCGTCTGTAAATAACCAAAAAAGGGCTCCGGCCGGTTGAGCTGTGGGACGACCGGTTGTATGCAAATTCAGCTTGAGGAAGGGCAAGGTCCCACTGTTTTTTATTATCACCAACTAGACAACGAAGTAAATTACCAAGGCTCTGGTTTGTATCCTCGGTTTGGCCATCTGTTTGTGGGTGGTGAGAGGAACTGAACTTTAAATTGGTGCCTAAACGCTTCTACAGAGTACGCCAAAAATGGCTAACGAACTTAACATCCTGATCCGAAGTGATTGTTTTCGGGACCCCATGCAACTTTACAATTTCAGCAAAGTATAAGCGACCCACCTGACATGCATCGTACATCTTAGAGCAAGGGACAAAATGCGCCATTTTTGAAAACCTGTTAACAACCACTATAATGGAATCTTTCTTTCGTTGTGTCAACGGTAGGCCGAGTACGAAATCAATCGAGATGTCCTCCCATGGTCTATTTGGTGTTGGAAGCAGTGTATAGAGGCCTTGATTAGTGTGGTGAGTTTTTGCCAATCGGCATATGTGACAACGGTTCAGCACCTTAACGACATCCCGAACAAGCTTTGGCCAAAAGAAACGTTCGGACACTAATGCAACAGTTTTGTCGCGCCCAAAATGACCCGCTAAGCCCCCTTGATGTGTCTCGAGTATGATGGCTTCCCGTACCGAGGAGAGTGGGACGCACAAGCGGCGTCCTTTGAAAAGAAACCCGTCTCGCAGAACATAGTCACGAAACGGTGCGATCGCACATTTTCCCCAACATTCTTTAAAATCTGGATCATCGCCATAGAGTGGTTTAATGCTCTCGAAACCCGACACATGTATGGTGTATGTGGTGGTCAACACTGGTCGCCGGATAAGGGCGTCTGCCACTGTATTTGCACTCCCGGCTTTGTGGCGAATTACAAAAGTAAAATCTTGAAGTGTCTCAACCCACTTCGCATGTCGCCGTTTTAATTTGGCCTGCCCCTGAACGAACTTTAATGCTTGATGATCGAAATAGAGGATGAATTCATTCGGTAATAAGTAGTGAACACAATATTCTAGACTTCGGACGATAGCATAGAATTCTGTATCGTACATGCTATAGCGCTTGCGAATGTCATTAAACTTCTAGCAAAAAAAAGTGGTAGGTCGGTTTTTTTGGCTAAGAATGCCCCCAATCCTGAGTCCCGAAGCATCGCACTCTACTTGAAAGACATGTTCAAATTTTGGTAAGGCTAATACCGGTGCTTCTGTAACAGTTTTTTTTAGCTTGACGAACGCTTTTTGTGACTCCTGACTCCATATGAACCTCGAATTTTTTAAGGAATCAGTGAGAGGAGCGACCACCGAACTAAAATCACGAATAAAACATCGATAGAAAGACGCTAAGCCATGGAAACTTCTGACATCATGCAACGACTTCGGAGTTGGCCATGTTGTTATGGCCTCCACTTTGGTAGTGTCCATTCGAATTCCATTGCCGGACACTAAGTAACCCAAGAAGATAACTTCTTTTGTCAAAAGTGGCACTTTTTCCGATTAGCAAATAATTTATGTTCCTGTAATATTAAAAAGATATCCCGCAGGTGTTGTAGATGCAATTCCAAACTTTTGCTAAACACCAAGTTGTCGTCAAAATAAGCGACGACACATTTTCCTATGAGTGACTTGAAGATATGATTCATTAAACGCATGAACGTGCTAGGAGCGTTTGAAAGACCGAATGGCATAACTATCCAATCATAAAGACCGTCGCGTGTTTTGAATGCGGTTTTCCATTCATCCCCGGGTCGTAGTCGTATTTGATGATAGCCGCTTCGTAATTCTATCTTTGAAAAAATAGTAGCGCTATGGAGACGATCTAAAAGATCATCAAATCGCGGAATTGGAAAAGGGTATTTTATTGTGATTTTGTTAACCGCGCGGCTGTCAATAAACATGCGAAACGTGCCATTAGGTTTAGGAACAAGTAATGCCAGGACGGCACACAGGCTCATGCTCTCACGGATTAAACCCTTTTCCAGTAGCTCGGTGACTTGTCGGTGTAACTCATTAAACTCTTTCGGGTTCATGCGATAAGCTGGTTTATTAGGAATTGTTGCACCAGGAGTGAAGTAGATGCAATGTTGTATTTCCCGCATGAGTGGTAATCCTGCAGGAATATCATCAGGAAAAATATCTAAGAATTCATTAAGTAATGGAATCACCTCAACCGGGATGTCTTCAATTGGTGCATTCTCTTCGAGGATAACTAGACCGAGCACGGGACTCGGCGGTGATTGTCTTGTGAGGCCGACGAGATCGGCTTTTGTCATTGGTGCTATCTCTGGTTTTTTGTCCCGAGGATTAAGAGGAGCTAATGTAACATGGAGACCGTCTTTTTTGAAGGAATATGTGTTTCAAAACCCATCATGTTTTGCCCGTCGGTCGTATAGCCACGGTCTTCCGAGTAACAAGTGGCACGCGTCCATCGGAATGACTTCACACCATATCTCATCGTTGTACTTGTTACCGATCGAGAAGTTAACCAAACATTTGTGTGTCACCTTTACTAGGTTACCTTTTTTTAACCACGTTAATTGATACGGTTCCGGGTGGTCTTGGGTGGGTAACTGGTATGTGCTTAAACACATACCTTTATTTGACCAAAACCGGACCCAAATAAACCAAAAAATAACCAATTATGCCAAATATCTCGTGTTTTTTGTGTTTATGATTGTGCAGGGATGAATATTGTAAAAATGGACAAATATCGAGATAAAAAGACAAACCGAGCACGGGATTTGGAAGAAGATTAAAAAGCCGAAGCCGGGAGAGACATGTTCGGTCAAAAGTCAAAAATTAGCCCTTAGAAATCCACCAAATGTCAAAAATCACCCTTAGATCAATTTTGGAGAATTAGCAATTTCAGTCCCTGAGAATTCTGAAATTACACAAAAGGTCCCTTTAATCTTTAAATTCTTAAACCCTTAAATCCTATTCTACCCGGATTTACAAACCCACCCAACAACACACTCCTACCCAACCCATCTCAATAATAAACCCAGCCCAGCCCACCAAAAGATAAAACCCAGCCCAGTCTCCAATACCCTATACCCGACCCATCCTTTAAACCCGGTCAACCTTTGTATATCTAATTCAGTCAAAAAAATATAAAAATACACACACACACACGCCAAAATCTATCCCCAAAATCTACTGTTATAGAACCCTAATTACCGTACCATCAAAATTACCCCGTCCTATCAATAATTACCTAATGATTAGACTTTCTAGAAGGACCTGACAACAAAGGGGACACGTGGGAACAGCTGATTGGCCGAGCCACCTCACCAAATGATCCTACGGCTGTGAATTGATGCGTAGGGAGTAAGCCAATGATCAAGGGTCTGGATTGCTGCTGAGGAGTCCCTGGAAGCTTCTACTGAGGGCTATAAATACCCCCACCTCACTCACGAAGGAAGAGTTAGTTAGTTAGTAGGATTAGAATTTGTAGGTTAGTATAGGATCAATATAATGATAGGGTAATTATGTTTAGCTTATTGTAGTAGCAGTTTATTAATAATCTACTTTTCATCTCTCAGTTTGTACTCGAATTCATATTTTCAGTTAAAGTCAATGTAAGTCAATTTTCTTTTTCAGATTATCTCTCAGCTTAATTTTCTGTGTTAATCAGTTTGTAGAATTAAAATAGTTAAGTTGCTCATTTATGCTTCTGGTTTTCAGCTTAGAGTATTAGTGTGTTTGAACTTAATTCTGATAGGATTTCAGTGATTTGAGTTTATTTTTAGGTTTGTGGGAGATTAGTGCTAGTTAGAGATTCAAATCTGCCTTTATAAGCTTTCCATTAAGCTAAGTTTATTTAGTTAGAGTTCTTAGTATTCCCATGTTCATTTCAATGGATTATATGATTACTCAAATAATGGTTTAGTTCCATTGAAGTTTGCTAAAGATTTGACTAAATTTAGTGTACTGCTGCAAACAGACCTGCATTTTCTTAGTTGCTTTTCTCAGTTTTTTGAGCCTTAAGATAACTGCTTATCTCTTTGAGCCTTTGCTTGATGTTTGGTTCTTATTATAGCTTATAGTATAGAATTGTGGGTTGTGATCTGGGATTACATTTGTAGCTTATTAAGAGCTTAAAATAAGGCCTGCAATCTTGCCCCATAGGACTGCTCTACTCTGCACAACAGCTTAAGGGATTCTAATTGCATCTGATCTGTGGCTTATTCTACCTAGTAATTGGAGTTAATTTTTGGGCATCTTAGGTTTTTTAGTAGTCTGTCATATGAGTTTCTAGTTTCTGCATTTGGATTTCCAATATCAGCTTATTTCATAGCTTTTAGAATAGCTGCAATAGGGCGGTCAAGCCATTTGAATCTGCCGTGTTCTTAGAATCTGTTCAGCTTAATTTCTGCTTATTGCTGGTGCTTATTTCATTATTTTCAGTTGTTTTAAGTTTCCAGTAGTTTGATTAATCAGTCTGGAGCTTTTGATAATTTTTGGATAGCTTTAGCTTATTTTTAGCTTATTCCCTAAATGCTTATTTGGTTGTTCAGCTTATTCAGGTTGAATGAGGTTCTGATTTTATTTTTCCTAGATTAGAAATTGAATTTTAGAATTACTCAAATTTTTCCAGAATTTTCCAAAGTGTTTTAATATTTTTAAATCATTTAAATAGTTTAAATCAGTTTTTAATTCATAAAAAATAATTAAAAAGTCAAAAAAAATATTTTTCTTTTTCTCAAAATTTTCTTTTATCATTTAGAATATAGGAAAATTATTTTCATAATTGTAGGACTTAAAATTTTAGCATTTCATTTTTATTCGCGTTTTTAAATTCGTAGCATAACGTTTTTAATTCCGGTTTTCGTTTTTAAATTCACATGCTTAGTTTATTTGTACCCGTAGCTTAATTAGTTGTTTTCACTTATTATTTTATTATTCGTAGTATAAAATCACCAACCATCACTCTTATTCACCATTCACTTCACAATTCGACTCCGTTACGAGAACTCGATATTCGACCTTCGTTGGGACACGACCCGGGGAAAATACATTTGTTGTATTTTTCCTTGGAAAAATAAACCGTACTAAAACGACAAATCAGTAACCCTAGCTTTTTGACCATGGTGTTGGCGACCATGTTTTCACAACTTCCACCGTCAATAATGACTGTACAAACCCGTCCCTTCGTTGTGCATTTAGTTCTGAATATATTGTGTCGAAGCCACTTTGTGTCGTCTTCCAGATCGGCAATAACGGTATTCAACACCCTTCGTGCAACAAGTGCTTCACCCTTGTTCGGGTAAAGGATCTCGGTCTCTTCTTCGTCTTCGGTGTCAAATTGGGGTTCTGTATCGTTGACGAATGCAACAATTTGTTTGTTCGGACAGTCACGCTTGATATGACCCATGCATTGACATTTAAAACAACATAAGGGTCCCGAGTTGTCATGCGAGGTAATGGGAGCGGCTGGTGTATCGGCTTTGACCGGTCCGGCTCTGTTTGAGACTTGTGGTTGGGTTGGGTTGCGGCTAAAAGATTGGAACCGGGCAGTGGCCTTGCCCTTTCGAGCGTTCTGCTGTTCGACCCGCAAGGCTAACCTACACACATCAGAAAAAGAATAATACTGCATTAACAAAACGGTGTCAGCAATGTCTGGTCGGAGTACTCCTGGAAATCGCGCGATAATCTGTTCTTCGTCCTCTTTAGCCCCACAACGTAAACGCAGTCGCTCAAATTTGGTGATAAGATCTTCGACTGACAAAGAACCGTGTCGAAGGTTGTGGTATTCGATATATGCGTCTTGTTTGAATGCGACTGGAAGAAACTTAGCACGCAAGAGTCGCTTCATCTTATCCCATGAAGATTCCTTGTGTTTCCCGTCTCGATAATGCAGTTTTTGTACGTTTTCCCACCATAACGAAGCGTATTTCTTGAACTTTATGGCGACTAATTTTACCTTTAAATTATCTAGAATGTCGCAAAGATCAAAAATTCGCTCGACTGTTAGTAACCAGTCAAGAAAATCATCCGGTTGCAGTTTGCCTTCAAACTCGGGAATCTCGGTGCGAAGACCTAGAGATCAGAGCGGATCAGTGGGTTGCTGTGGTTGTGGTGGTGCATGGCGGCGACGCTGGACTGGAGGGGTTTGCGGTTGCAGATTGTAAAAAAATAATTTGAATTCTTCATCTGCTGTTTCGTCTAGATTCGATTGAGTTGGTGTTTTTTCAAAATGTCGTGTGTAGCGATTAAAAGGATTGATTTCCAATTCCCGGATCCTTTCGCAAAGTCGTTCTATCTCAACATCACGAGGGTCGCGTTTATCAGTACCGTTGCCTCCAGCGGCGAATCTATGGTGTTGGTGACGGCGATCACTTCCCTGTGTCGACATTTTGAGATCCCTGAGCTCTGATACCACTTGAAAAGGATTCGTGAGAAAAGATAACCTAGGACTAAAACCTAGTGGCGGCGAGCACTTGGCCAACCAAGTTGCCGATCGTCAGGGTGCTTCTCGGCCAACCGAGTAAGACAAAAACGCAAAACACGTTTAATAGAAAGCTTCAATAATTATTAACCACCCAACCAAGGAGTTTACATCAATATAAATAGGAAAACAAAATAACAAGATAAACCTAAATCCCTAAACTTAAGGATAAAGAAACACAATTTAAAAGGAAACGAATTTGTAACAAAAATAGACTTGCAAATAACTTCTCCTTCAATTTCGGTTGGATGGGATCTTGTTACCATAGCTCGCTCTTAGCCACTTAACCCATCGGACCCATTCCTGTCGAATAACACTCTCCCACAGTTGGAGCGAGAGGTGACCGAAGACTTAAATTTGTATGAAACTCCACAAACAATGTTGAAAGCTTTGTGAAAATATTAACATATTGATAACGTGATGGCACATGAAGAACGCAACCCTGACCCCGAGTAACCACGTCAAGAATGAAATAAATACTAATTTCAATGTAATTCTCGAAGAAGATTATGAATCCATGCTGTCTCAGCAACAACATTGGCAGCAACCATGTGTAGGTGTTTAGGGTTTTATAAACGATTTAACTTCGCAATTTTATTCATAAGACATTCGAATGATATAAATCAAAGATAAGCATAAGCGAATAAAAACACCAAGCCGGGTCCTTATGTTTTATATAATTTATCAAAGTAAAAAAAGAAAAGTGTACCTTGTCTATGTTTATGATCAAGAAACTATATAACCAAAAGGTGGTTACGCTTTCAAGTTGATCTACACTATACGTCCAACACTCACCTACGGAATGATAGTCCTTCAACAATGATTAAACCAACACCTTTACTTCATTGGAACAAGGAAGACAAAGTCAAAAACCAAAACCCTAATGAAAGGTTTTTAGTTAATCGATTCTAAGAGAGGAGATGAGGAGTGAATTAAAGGTTAGTGTTTTTGGTTAGAATTGTACGTGTTTTTTAGTTTAGTTTGTTTTTGCAGTTTGAAAAGCACATTGGACGATTGGTTGGATTGATGGTAACCATACAATTTGGAGTTTACATGTTTCGTTGGAGGTGGAATGCACTAATAACATACCTCGGGAAGTTTCATTTCTCTTACACGGTTTATCTTCCCAGTTATTTACCAAGCTTTTAAAGTGTTTTTTTTCACATTGAGGACAATACTCAACCTTAAGTGTGAGGGGAGTATTTATAAACAAAAAACGAGTACTTTTTAAAAGTTTGAGAACAATATATACTTGTCTTTGCCCTTATGATCTAATTGTTTTCACGTGTATAGGTTAACATATTATAATACCTAGATCATCATGGAAGGATTATGTGCACATAAACAATAGCTGTCACTAATGGGTTTCATAGAGATGCCGAAGGGTCACACTTGTGCACACTAAATAGAACCAGCAAGTGGAAATGAGAAACGAGTTATGAAATGAGACAAGAGTAGTGAATATGAAAATATGGTTGTATTTTCATTAAGGGTTAAAAAAATAATTATCCAGTGATTATATACTTATCGTAGATAAATATATAAGCACTAAAAAGGCAAAAGCACAAGCCCTAAAGGGTTTAGTAGATTGGTCGACCCCCTAAGGGAATGAATGGGTTAAGTTTGCTTTATTATCAAACTAGGAGTGCTTAGGATAATTATAGAGGTTTCTTAATCCTTCTAGAACTCTCTTTCGTATCCTATAAATACAAAAGGAATTCTATGAATTCATATAACACAATAATAATCCTTAAAATCCTCCTCCTCTCCTCCTCTCCAACCCAAAAGGGTTTTACCCTAAGTCGACTTTAGTTGACATCTCTTTGTCGACTAGTTTTACCCGATTCCGTACTCGCCAACTTGCATAGGTTCGAGCCCTAGTTCTACATGTGCAGTACCGGTGAATATCCGACCCAACCCGAGTTTAGATTTTCTCCAAAAAACCCTAAACTGGTCAAACTAAGGAAGAGAAGAAAGAAGAAGGTGATTCCACACGGGCAGACTAGTCAAGAAGCTTACACAACTTCAAGAAAAAGTCTTCTATAAACTCCCTTTATACATTTTTAGTTAGGTTATATATCTGATTAGAGATCTCGCTATTAGGGTTTTGGTTGCATGCTCTTTGTGAGTTTATTTTTCGTTGTGCATATTTTATAGTCCATGCGGGTGACAACCAAAACCCTATAATGCTGTCAGGGCCACCTTAATCATGTATAACCTAGTTGGGATTCTTAGTAATTGCTAATATTACCATAAAGTTTGAATCCTTAAAAAGGGTTATGCATGTGTTTGGCTTATTTACATCAATTAGGGTTTTTAGGTTTTTTTATTCTTGTGACAACTAGGGTTTAATCACTCTTGTGATTAAATTAGGGTTTAATGTTTTTGATTGCATATGGTCTATCCAATTAGGGTTATCTAAACCCTAAAGAAGTCGACTTTATGAGGGTACAAGGGTATACAGAATCAAACATGAAAACCTTAATTCCTGTTGTCATAAATAAAAGAACTAGGGTTTACTTAAATTCGTTGTTCCTTGAATGAAAGTAATCTTATATGATTTTGGGTTTTAGATATTTTTGGTAAAATTTAAACTTTTCTAAAAATAGGCTTAAGCTAGTTTTGGAAACACTAATTAGCAAAAATCAATCACATGGGAACAAGATTACCTAAGGAACAAGATGGTTTAATCTGAGTTTACCAAAACCATAGACGGGTTAATTTTATATATCCTAGATAGATGGGATAGTAAAAATCGATTGATGCAAATCTTGGTTACCAGGCAAAGAGTTTCCATAAACTTATTAGACTTCAGTTTTACCCTAATTGGAATCCAGGATTTCTGAACATGAAAACTAAGGTTTTAAATATTAAATTCATAATTGGGTAAATTAGGAAAAGTATATTTTTTTTAACTAAAAGCCCATAATAATTTATTTCTTAAATTTAAAACCTAGTGATTTAGGGTTTCTTGTTACATAAGTCACATACTATTAAAATTTTAAATCTTCGAAACAGTAATTAAAGTTTGTAAATTTTAAAAACCACATGCTGCATTGGTGTGCAAGAATACGGGTCAAACTGGTTGTTTGGATGTACTATTAGGATACTATATAAATACGCTAACAATTAGGGGTGAGCATAGGGCGGTTTGGGGCAGTTTTTGACTAAAACCAAACCCCGAACCGAAAACTTTGGTTTTTAAGAATTGTAAACCGTTCGGTTTTGGTCTTTACAGTTTCGACTTTTTGGTTTTTTTTATTAAATCTGTTCGGTGTCGGGTTTTTTTTCGGTTTTTTGTATGCTTTCAAATTTACCAATTTGTTAACTCGAAAGTTATGATCCATCACTTGTTTACTCAACCAATAAAACAAACTAGTAACAAATACACTTTTCAACGCAACACAATAACAATAAAGTGGACAAATATACTATTTTTATTATCATAGGTGAGATCACTCAACCAAAACAATATAACACCTCAGTAGTAGCATTATAACTTCATCTATTTAGTATTTCTCATGTTCAAAACAAACCAATACTTGCCATACAGCACAAGAGCTATTTAATCACTAATATCAAAATCAATATCAAGTCTAATAAACATAAAAGTGACATATTGGTACTCACATTACATGTACCAGATTCTCTCCATCATAACTAAGACGAATACTTCAAGTTACAGAAGCTTAAAGGCAATGGCAGTCAACTGCTCATCAATTTCCTCCAACGCAAGAACTTGAAAAGCAGGATTATCACGTCTCACAACTCCAACCTAACCAGAAACATAAATGCAAAACTCGCATTAGTTAGGAATCATAATTGAGAGTCCTTTAAATGCTCTTTTAACAATGAGCTACTAAAAACTTCCAATATCCTTTTTAAGTTGAATTTGGAATCGAAGTTTGTTCCCCGCATACAACGTACCTCTATCTCATTGGCCTTGAAATCTTATAGAACAGATTGCAAAGCAGAAATCAGAGTATGCAAAAGAGTGCAGAAGCTTAAACAAATCAGCACGTCTTATAATGGTGTTCCCAAATGATTTCTTCCTAAATGCAATGAACGGAATACTACACGTGTACAGTCTCGTCATAAAAAAATTCATGATCATTCTTCATTTTCTTCTCCAAAAATTTAATGGCCTCTTGCCTTTTCAGCCCATCACTTGTTTCCTGCATATTTGTCCAAAATTTTACTATAGGATTCACGAGCACACATTGGTCAGTGTATATAAACTAGAATATTCATTCCAACTTTGAAATCCATGTACAGATATCTTATGACCAAATAAATGGCCAGCGATATCACATTTAAAGGGTTTGGGTCCATTCTCATCAACAAAGCCCAAAACCATAACCACTTGGTCTTAATTTATGACTTCTGATCAGGAAGCTCACCATTCTCAGCTTTCTGTAGCAGAAATATGGGTGAAAGTTGTAAATTAGAAACATTAATGTCTCAATGTTCAAGTACTCACAACCCATACAAATAGTTAAATCCCACGTCTTTACGTTGTGTTCCTGTCGGAGAATTATTTAAAACTAGGAATCAAGCAAGCAAGTTAGTCAAAGAAATTTGAAATGCAAGTTCAACGGAAACCATAAATCCAAAAATCAAGAAACATTTGATAAAAACCGTAAAATCGTAAATCCAGAAATCAAGCAAACATTTGACAGAAACCACCAACAATCCAACAACCCAAAGCTAGCAAATAAAGTACGAAGCAACCATAAAAAATTCAACAATCAAATAAATTTGAAATGCAAGTTTAAAAAGCCAAATCAAAAATAAGCTCGGGCCAAACACCCTCCTTCTTTGCCTTCACTCTTTTATTAGTCTTCAAACTCAAAGTTGTTAACTTTCCTGTGCATCATCTTCTAGCCACAACCAATAAATACTATAGTATTAGAGCCTAATTGATCAAAATTAGGATTTAGAGATAGTAAACAATGTAGGGGAAATCTTGGCTGCAAATTCATGCAGCCAATTCGTTGTAATAACACGCAACTAAGTGGCCGAATATATCCTTTTTCTAAACTCACCTTAGTCCCAGTCTTCATCCATAGGAGTTTCGTTGCATGACTCTTTTCCTTTAGCAAACATATCTAAAAAGAGAAAAAATGCATCAGATAGTAGACATTAAAAAAATGCATCAGATAGTACACATAGTTAAGTGATTGAAAAGCGGAAAATCTTTACCAATTTCCAGATTCTCCAATTTTTCCACCAGGTCTTGTAGTTGTAAACCATTCAGGGCCACATCTTGCAATTCCATTTTTGTGGACCGTAACCAATCTTGTGCACATATTAATGCTTCAGCTGTCTTAGGGGTAAGAGAGCTTCTAAATTTTTCGATAACTCTCCTACCAGTACTAAATGCAGATTCTGATGCAACGGTAGATATTGGCATTCCCAACACATGCCTAGCCACTTGAGATAGTATAGTAAATTTAACTAAATTGAGTTTTCACCAGTTTAAGACATTATACGTCTCATCCCCCTTTACCTTTTTCTCTGGCCCGTCTGCTAAATAAATCTCTACCTCGGTATTGTTAACCCCTTCTCCGCATTCTTCTAAATACCTTTCAAAACCATCATCTAGATCAACTTCATAGCCATTATAATAAAAACTAGTAGAAGATGAGGAAGCTGTTGTGTTTCGATCATTTACTTTGCCCAGTTTCATCTTGTAATGATTATACAAATCAGTTAAATTGGAAATAACTCATTCCAAGACTTCTTCACTTTTATTAGACTTCATACCATAAATCAACCTCAAGCAATATTCAGGATAACCAACTTGTTTCAGGGTTCTAGAACCAAAGCAACGTGCAACAAAAAGTTCATGTTATCTATGTTATCCCAATATTTGTCATATTTATCTTTCATTGATAACGCCATTTTTCTCTTTTTCTCATCGACTTGTAAACACATTTTAGATATTGTTGCATGCATTGTGACGAGCACACAAAAAAATAAACTTGAGGTCACGTACTTGGACCCTGAAACCTTCTTTGTAACATTAAAAAATATCTTCAAATACTCCATAAAACCCTATACAGAACAATCAGATAACATATTACTATCTAGGCAAAACATATATAACATACTTCAACAAGTGAATGAAACAAATATAACTTACCAAGCGTTCTCCCAATCCTCTTCGTTTGGAGCCCCCACAACTCGATCATTCTTCTTTCTCTTTTTAATCTTGTCACCATCATCCTCAACTTCACTCTGAAAGTAGGATCTATAGTTTGGATCTATAACCTAAAGTCTGTCAACATAAACATATATAGCATGTTAGTTTAAATAAATATGTAACATAATCTAACTATAGCGTAATGAAAAATATATACCTATCAAACGCGGCTGAGTATTTCTCCGCTGTTTCCAACATTAGAAATGTGAAATTCCATCTGGTCTCTACATCAAGACATGGTTTTCTTTTACATTCAATATTCTCTTTCTCAACACTTTCTTTGAAGCTTTCAAACTTGGAAGGTGATGATCTGATGTACTTTACTGCATTTCTAATCCTTGTGATGGATTCAAACTGTTCTTCTAACCCATCTTTAACAACAAGATTAATGATATGAGCAAACAACTTTTATACATGCTTTTTAGCCAGAAGCACCTTAATCCTTCTAGTTCTTTTACACATAACTTATTGGAATCATCTTTAAGGAAAAAAAACTACATAATGTATTGTTAATGGATTAAGCCAATGTATAATTATCAGCACCTTAATCTTTCTAGTTCTTCGGCGGGATTAAGTATTGTTGTTGTTATTGTATGTCTTCGTGTATATGCTTTCTCCAAAAAAAGTCAAGCATAAATGCACTGGCGGAGCTATACCAAATATTTTGGAAAGACCATTGAAGAAATCCTTGTATAATGGGAGAGGAAAAGGCTAAACTATATTTTTTTTACACATGAAAAACATAAAAATTACATGTACAACAAAAAGTTATAGGAAAGTGATATGTCTCGAAAGCTTTAACTTTATATAACTAGTTCTACCGATTTCTCTTGGTTCAAAACACACGGGTAAAGTATAAACCTCGTTTATATTAAAGAGTTTTGGTAAGACCAGGTCGTTCCACAGGGACTGAGATTATTCTATATATCAATTAAATACTTAAGATGATTTAGAAAGCGTTTTAGACAATTATACAAAAACTAAATGAGATTCAAATATGAGACAAATATGATTACTTGGATAGTTACTATAACTCACTGAATGATTAATGATGATGATCTCAATGATGGAGTAAGTTCAACCAATGATTAGTTGTTTTCATCAAAATAACATTTTCACGGATTAACAAGTTTGATTCAAGACTTATGTTTACTAGCACTTGAACGAGTGGGTAACAAGCTCAAGAACTAATTGCAATGCAGTAAACTTTGTTGTTTACAACTTAACAAGAGCGGATTTCTCCAACCAATTGATCAAGATACATAGACATATTTTGAAAACTATATAATACCAGTTGGTTCTTTCAACCTTTTCCAATTGACAAGTATAATCAAAAGTGATAAACAATGGATAACAAGTTTAGAACTCAACAAGGTTTCAACATAAACAAGAAATCAAATGAGATTATATCACAACCAATCACTTTATTATATTAACATATCCAAGAAACCATAAGGAGTTTAGCCTAACATGGCTTTAGTAATCATGCTTACAGTGATTGATTCGTTTGCAATGAGAGACATACTTCCTGAATTAGTTACAATGATTGAGCTACCGTCACTAGCGATCACTATAACAATACCAAGAAAGTACTTCAATGTATTTGGAACTTTAGCTTCACTTGATCACTCCAATTGATGTAATACGAATGGTAATGAGTTAGTAGAGCTTTTGTAATAGTTCGGATGAGAGGTGTGTTGATTGAGATGGATTGAGACTCTATTTATAGGCCAACTGTGACTGATCATATTCTAAAGTACGCCGCACTTGAGGTAAGATCGTCGGGCTTCACTTGCGATACTGGCGAACATAGTTAGTAACACCGGCGGGCTTCAATAGTTTTCTTGGCGCCAAAGGGTCAATAGTTGAACTGAAGACTAGCGCACATAATTCTTGAAATCGCCGTACTTGACGATGCTGACTCAGATTTGTATAATACTTATTACGCCCCCGTAACCAACGTACATTGATAGAAAGGGCGGCGTGCTTTTCTTCTTTATCAGGCAATACTTTGCTCTAGCATCCACTTGGCTTAGATGCTTACACTTTATCTTGGTTCTTGAAGTTCTTTGTCGATTGGACCTGAAATGTATTTTCATGCAATTAAGTATCAAAAGTCCATAGAATCTATTAAGAAACTAACAAATAATGCTATATAAAATATGTATAATTTGAGCGTCATCAAATCCCTCCACACTTAGCTATTGCTTGCCCCCAAGCAATGTAAGCGAACAAAATAGATTTAAGATTTGAGAGATTAAACTTGAAGGAGGTTTATTTGTTAGTGACAAAGACATTTATATATCAGGCATCAATACATAACTAGATCACCTCACACAAGAATTATTTTGATTCACACAATTTTGCTCAAAGGGTTGATTATGTAGGAATACTCAATTTGCACAGACGTAAATCATAAAACTACCATATGCTTGTACAAGATACGTAAACATAACCATTGCGGCGTGAGCACCAGACAAATATACCAAAAGAGGGAAAAATATGGGTTTATTTGGTTGGGCGAGTGGAGATAATTTGGATAATTTTCGAGAGATATAAGAAGCAAAAATGTCCAGAATTCAGAGAACCGCCAGCCACGATCACGACTTTTACTTCACCTTGCTAGGCATATACTTTTTGCTTGCCTTTATTTTTCACATTATTTGATATTGATTTTTCTTTATTTCACTGAACTTTCTTTAACATATCAGTGACTAGCGAATAGTAAGGACTTTGCTTAGCAATTTCTTTGTTTTTCTCTCATAATGGGTGGTTGATAAAGGTGTTTTGTAGTAACAAGGATAGTTGGATGAAATATCATGAGATAGGTTTAAGGATGATTTGGGTTGTATATCTTGCCTCTTTATGACATATATTTTTCTATAAATTAACCTCACTACGGTTTAGTAAACGATATACATGCACAAGTTCTAGAGTTAAAATGAATTACCGGTACACTCATATAATATGAAACAGGAAGTGCAAAAGATCATACACTTCATACAAGGCTAAGAATATTCTCACAATTTAGTGGGCTTTTAAATGTGCTAGATATGTATTGACTTGCCATGCTAGAGCATTTTTTACTGAAAATTTCTAATATTAATACCTAAATTTTTAAAAAATTATGGAACAAGCAATAGTGCAGAATTACGCTCGATTTGACCTATTTATCCCCCCCTACACGCTTAAGTTGAACATTGTCCCTAATGTGAAAGACTGATAAAATAAGAAATAGGAAAAATCGAGATAAGATAAACGAAACTTCCCGGGGCTTATATTTAGAAGTTGACGTATGAAGTTCTTCTCCTTGCATCCATAACTTATAAAACCTGCAACAATAAACACAAAAAATACAAGGAAATAATTTTGGGAATTTTTTTTTATTGTAATACCACAACCAAATTACCTCCACGCTTAAATTAAAGTGTGGTGAAAAATAAAAACTTGAAACCACGGGTTGCCTCCCGAGAAGCGCTTGTTTTTTCTAAGAGTCTCTAGCTAGACTCTTCTTTTGTTTCAATTACTTTTTGGGAAAGAAAGGAGTGGTTTCCTCGCTCCTGTCATTGTAACTTTCTTCTTCGTGCTATAACTTAAGTCGATGACCATTTACTATGAACGTTTTTCCATCACGTCCATATAGTTTAACGTATCCGAATGGATATCCGTGTTTAACCATATAAGGACCAAGCCATCGTGATCTAACCTTTGGTTGTTTAAATTTATATTTTGAGTGAAACAGGAGTACTTTATCTCCTTGTTTGAATTCTTTACGAATTCGTAATTTATGATCGTGCCAGATTTTGATTCTTTCTTTGTATAACCGAGAATTTTCGTAAGCATGTAAACAAAATTTGTCTAACTCATGGAGTTGAAACATTCGTTTCTCTCCAGCAGCTATTAAGCCTGTGTTACAATTCTTGAGTGCCCAATATGTACGATGTTCGATTTGGCAAATGGCAAGTTTTGCCATAGATGAGTTTATAAGGTGTGGTTCCAGTGGGTGTTTTATATGCTATTCGGAAAGCCCACGGAGCATCATCTAACTTTCTTGACCATATAGTCGGATTGTCTTTCACGGTTTTTTCAAGAATTCTTTTTAACGCTCTGTTTGTGTTTTCTAATTGTCCACTTGTTTGAGGATGATATGAAGTAGAGAAGCGATGGTTTACACCATATTTTTTCATTTCTTTCTCCATTAGATGATTACAAAAGTTTGTCCCTCTGTCACTAATTAATGCCTTCGGTATTCCGAAACGACAGAATAGTTTCTTTAGGAATGTTAGGACGACTCTTGCATCATTAGTTTGAAGAGCTTGGGCTTCCGCCCATTTTGAGACATAATCGATTGCTGCTAATATGTATTCAAACTTATGGGATTTTAGGAAAGGTCCCATGAAATCTACTCCCCATATGTCGAATATCTCACATACTTATATGTAGTTAATGGTCATTTCATCTCTTTTTGATATATTTACGGTTTTCTGACAAGCTTCACATAGGCGAACTAGAGTATGAGCTTCTTTAAATACTGTTAGCCAACAGAAACCGGATTCCAACACTTTCCTGGCCGTAGTGGACGGTCCATAGTGTCCTCCAGTAGGTCCGTGATGACATTCATCTAGAATGGTTCGAGTTTCGGGTCCTGCTACACATCTTCTTATGATTCCATCAAGACACACTTTGAAAAGATGTGGTTCTTCCCAAAAGAAATTTTTAAGATCAGAGAAGAATTAGTTCTTTTGTGGAAATGTCATCCCTTTTCGTAAGACTTTACCAACCAAATAATTTGCGAAGTCTGCAAACTATTGTTCATTATCTGAATTTATTTTCATTAGTATTTCCTCTGAAAAATTATCATTTATTTCGAATTCATTATCATCATCTTCTTGTTTCTCAATTCTAGAAAGATGATTTGCTGCAACGTTTTCAACACCTTTTTTGTCTTTAATCTCTATATCGAATTCTTGCAAGAGCAAAACCCATCGTATGAGACGAGGTTTGGCATCTAGCTTCTTAAAGAGATATTTTAAGGCTGCATGATCCATATAAGCAATTGTTTTGGACAGAACAAGGTATGATCGAAATTTATCAAATGCGAATACAACAGTCCCCGACAGCGGCGCCAAAAACTTTGATGTGTCTTGAGAGCCTTAAATTTATATAATTAGTTCTACCAATTTATCTTGGTTCAAAACACACGGGTAAAGTATAACCCTCGTTTATAGTAAAGAGTTTTGGTAAGACCAAGTCGTTCCACAAGGACTGAGATTATTCTATATATCAATTAACTACTTAAGATTATTTAGAAAGCTTTTTAGACAATTATGCAAAAACTAAATGAGATTCAAATATGAGACAAATATGATTACTTGGATATTTACTATAACTCAGTGAATGATTAATGATGATGATCTCAATGATGGAGTAAGTTCAACCAATGATTAGTTGTTTTCGATAAAATAACGTTTTCATGGATTAACAAGTTTGATTTAAGACTTATGTTTACTAGCACTTGAACGAGTGGGTAACAAGCTCAAGAACTAATTGCAATGCAGTAAACTTTGTTGTTTATAACTTAACAACAGTGGATTTCTCCAACCAATTGATCAAGATACGTAGACATATTTTGAAAACTATATAATATCAATTGATTCTTTCGACCTTTTCCAATTGACAAGTATAATCAAAAGTGATAAACAATGGATAACAAGTTTAGAACACAACAAGGTTTCAATATAAACAAGAAATCAAATGAGATCATATCACAACCAATCACTTTATTATATTAACATATCCAACCAACCATAAGGAGTTTAGCCTAACATGGCTTTAGTAATCATGCTTTAGTAACATATCCCTTACCTCTAGACCTATCTCGTCGTACATCTTGACCTAACGACACTATTCCCCTATAGAGAACGATCAATCCCCCGGACCTACCTATACTACACTACAACGATCAGATACACTGCCTGGAGGATTGCAAGCATCTCAAGATCCCTTGAGAAGTAAAACCTTTTGCGTGGACGGAATCCTCGCATCAAGGTTTTGGCGCCGCTGCCGGGGAATAGGTATTGTTTAGGTTCAATTTCTATTTCGTTTAGGTCTACTCACTAGATTCCTATCAAGTGAGATTTTTATTTTCTTTTTCGTAACTTTCTTGTAGTTTATCTTTTCTTTGTGTTTTTTTTCGTAAAATTTTTCATCTAACTATTCCGTTTGCTATTATGGAGAACGCGAATCCGCCAAAATTTTCAACCAATCGACCAAATCCACTACATAATCTACTTTTTCCACTCCAAAATGACATCTTTATGTTCCGACGACATAATGGTGAATCTTTTTCCGATGCATGGACTCGTTTCAAATACTTACTAAAAAAAGTCCTTCATCAAGGTCTTGACTTATTGTTTCCACTTCAAATCTTTTACACTCATATCGACCGCGAAACCTAAAAGAAGCTTGAATATATGGCAGATGGGAAAATGTGGGAATTCGGTGATGAAGAGGCATGGGAAACCTTTGAGATTCTCGCCCAATTCAGAAGTGGAACATGGGACCCAAAAAACGTAAGCTTAAACCTATTTTCAATTTAGAAGGCTCAATCGAAAAGTTTGTTTAGGAATGAGGTGGTTAGAGTTGAGGTACCTAGGTGCATGTCATGGTTAGGTGCTACCATAATACAAGATGAACACATAGGTGATCAAAATAAGATGGAGGATATAGTAGAAAATCCAAGCCCACTGAGTACTCCACAAGTTCCACCATCAATTGAGGCATACACACCACCCGTGACTTATCCTGAAGAAGTAGAAGAGACTATAGGAACCCCAATAAAGGTAGAACCATTGGACCAAAAACAACTAGAGGAAATAGGTTTGAATGCTTGTAGTCACAACCTTTCTTTTGGTTCTATGGAAGTTCCTAGCTTTGATGAACCGGAGCCTCAACCACAACCCTTACCCTATCTTCCATCTATAGATGTGAATCTAGGAGAAGAATTAGGCCCCGATCCAACCATCAAACCATATAGCCCGGGTAGTTTTGGGATAAAGGTAGTAGACTCTATGCCTTGTGTAGTGGAAGCTAATATTGGAGTGAACAATGACCTTACATACTTACATCACCCATTTATGATTGATCACAAGAAACATTATAGGTTTAAACCGGGTTTAGTAGGTCAAGATGGATTCCAAACTAGGAGTCTCTCAAAATTGATAGAAGATGATCCCTTTTTAGGAGAAAACATTAATTTACCCATTGACCCAATTGACCTAGGTAAGGTTATGATGAAAGGAGCACACCCCTTTGAGCATATAATTCATCTTCCACTCTTTCCTCATGTGGCATACTACCACCGAGTTGGTGTGTATCACTACTATCACCCGCACTTAATCCTAAGTGTAGGGAAAACCCCCCCTTGTATATGTTAAATAAGGGTAGAGTCAGGCTCGTGACTCAAACAAAAACAAGCGCTTCTTGGGAGGCAACCCAAGCTTTTTAATTGTTTGTTTGTTTGATTTTATTTTGTTTGATTTCATATATATGCTCCATCTTTATTTGTTTATATTTCATGTTTCGAATAAAATTTGTGAAAATGCGTTATTTTGTTTTTAAATTCGTCTTAACAACATATAAAGGTATTTTACAAAAAGATAAGTGTAGGAAAGATCATATTTGTTTATCAGAACGAATTCAAACATGAAAGATAACAAGTAATTATTAGCATTTATTTTTGTGTTTGTTTTGCGTCAAATGCTTGTATCGAGTCACAATGAATGTTCTGCAGTTTTTCCAGGTTTTTTTCCAGAAATTTTCCAGAAACAAAACGTAAAAATACTGTTAGGTCATACCTGACGGCGTCAGGATTAACACCCGACGACGTCAGGCACTGTAGTAGCATAGTTTCCCATATTTTTGTTTTTCTGCTGGAATTTAAATTTTTGAAAAATTTTAAGAATTTTAAATTTCCAAGAATCTGTAGACATTTAATTTGCAAGCATTATATCTTAATTTGCTTTCTAGTTTAGTTTTAGTACATATAGTGTTTACCGCCGATTTTATGCGAGGTTTTGTGTTTCCTTTTCTTAGTGAATTACAGGTTATATTGGATAAGAAGACGAAAGTATGCATTGGAAGTGAAGCTTATCATGTTTGTTTTCTTGGAGGAAGATCCAACGATGTTTTCACATCATCCATGCCGAGCAAATCAGGGGAGTATTAGTTTATTTCTCTATTTTATTTTCCCGTTATCATAACTTTGATACTTTTCAAGAACATTGGGGACAATGTTCAATTTAAGTGTAGGGAGGATAAAATGGGATACCTTATAAACTATAACTTCGCTTGATATTTGTTTTGTCTTAGAGTAAATGTGTAATAAAACTAAGAAAGATACTTGTTAGGGCAATTTTAGCATAAAATTTAATTTTTTTTTACAATATATAGGAGTGAAACTTTAGTTTTAATAAGCGCCTCATGGATAGGAATTATATAGCTAGCACAAAAACCCTTCCACTCAAAAAATTTCACCCCAAAAATGTGAGGTTCGCCTTTAGATATATAGGAAAAAACATTCACCTTTAATGCTTATGAGTGTACCGGTAGTATATAAATTCTAGAACTTGCGTTTGTGATGCATCCCGAGACCGCTAGTGAGACTACATTCGTGTAGTTAGGATTTACTAAATGATAAGAGGCATTAGGATAACTGTAACACCCCAACCCGACAAGGGTAAAGATATCACAATAATGGATTCATATCAGATCAAAACAAAGCATACATCTACAGTAATACAAAAATCTCAAAGGATTACAAATGAAAAACTTTCAAAAACACTAATTCTAAAATATATTATCTTCTAGTCAACTCTAATCCAGAATAGCTATCCAATCTTCTAAGTCCAAAGGTACACTCTCCACTCATTCCCAGCTTCCTACTAAAACATGCCGCAGGAAAAGAAATGCGGCTGAGCTACGAGAGCTCAGTGAACAGATATAACGGTAACAAGCAGTAATACAGAATAATGAACAGTAAATGAAATACGAATCAATCAGAGTTATGGCATAAGAAAAGGTAACAATAATGAGAAGTACAAGGGTATAAGGTGTAGGAACCAGTAATCCTCTACGAGCCCAGTAACAGTATCATCATGTAGCCATATAGAGGGGAGACCTCTCAGTAATCAGTAAATATGAGGGGAGTCCTCAATCAGTAAGTGGAGTAGCTAGCTCCCAGAGTGTGAAAGACGTGTATCGCACACACCATCAGTCACCAGTAATAACAGTATATATATCAGTAACAGTAACAGTAACAGTAACAGTAACAGTAACAGTAACAGCTAGGATGCATCCATGCGCCCTAGGTGGCCAGAAACTCCTCATACACCAAATCAGATAAAGTCAGGGACGGGACAGGTCATCACTCTCCTGCCCTAGAGTCATGCCATCGGTGCATCAATGACATGGACATGAAACCCTCATGCCTAGTGAGTGGCTCGTAGTCTCAAACTGTGGTTCAATGGTCAAGTATCAATTATCTAGTATTCAGTTCAGTTTCATAAGTCAGTTACCATTTCAGTTATATCAGAAAGTTCATATCAGATGGTCCAATATCAGAAGGTTCAGTATCAGTAGGTTCAGTATCAGAAAGATTCAATATCAGAAAGGTCATATCAAGAGTTCACAAACAAAGGGGAACATAGCAATGGCTTAGGGAAATCCTATGATGAGTCAGAAATCAGAAAATCATGAGTACGAAGACACCTTACTGAGAAGGGCAGAATATCTGTACCTTATTAGCACAACAGATAAACAAAGAAAGCAAACAAACACTGAACAGATCAAGGCTTCTCCTTCTTCACACCTAAAGGAGTAGAAGACGGAATTACAAAATATTCTAACTCAGATTATTACTTTTAGTTTACCTTTCCCTTTTTAATAACTTTCCATTTTTAGCAGGTTTCCAGAATTAACAGATTTCTATATTTAGCAAGATATTAATATTACAGATTAGGTTAAGTCCCTATTTCAGGATCATTATGGAATTTAGGTACATTTTATCAATTTACAAAAGTTTAAGGGTAATTATGACAAGTATACATAGTTTAGGGTTTTAATTGTAATTTCCTCAATTTCAAAGGTATAAAATGAAAATACTTCAAGTTACTGATTTAAATACACATTTTATTCAGAATGACATCTTAATCCCTTTAGTTTCATTATTTAATGTTTATACCCCTCTAGTTACAATATTTACAAAACAAACCTTATAATTACATAATTCACAATTTAAACCTTACCATGTTTATATTTACACATCAAGCACTTATTTTTACCAAATTTCAGAATATACCCTTAAATTTATGTGTGGTACGAATACCCCCTTCACATTTCATAATTTACACAATTAGCCCCTTTAATTTACAAAACTACAATTTAAATCATAACTTATTAATAATTACATATCAACCCCTTAAATATCCAAAATTACACATTACATCTCTAATATCATTATATACACAGAAAAACCTTAAGTTTCCAGAATTTACACTTTTAGTCCCTCCATTTTACTTTAATTCAATTCGACCCCTTAATTAACAAATAAATCCTTTTCTTGCAAATTTTACATATAAGACCCTCATGTCATATTTTTCCTACATTAGTAATGACCTATATAACATTACAAAAATATCCCAGAAGTTTTAGAATTTACAAAACATACCCTTTTGATTTAATCTTCAAATCGGTAAACATTATAAATTACCCAACTAAACCCTAATTTAACCCAATCATTAAACCAATAATTACACAATCATAACATGCATTTACTAATCAGATTTCATCATATAAACCCTAACCCTAATCGGTTTTAGGGTTTTTCTTATTTTTTTCTTTACTTTTTATAAAATCCGATATATACAATAATTTACCACGATCGATTCTAGGCTTCAAAAATTCAAACCAACATTTTTCCAGAGTGATATGATCAGATTAGAACCCAGAAAAATTAATAACACAACCCAGAAAAATCGTATGAACCCGTTTGTATGTTATTTACGTTTTTGATACCTATAATTACCACGACATATTTAGACCTCTATAATTCGTTCCATCATTTTCCCCAGATCATATACTTTATATGAGGTCCAAATAAAATAATCTTAACACCCAAAAAATTCGTATCACATATTTTAGAATTTATGTACGTTTTAAACATTGAAAATTAGAGCGACCCATTAACCTTGCATGATTCGATTTATACAATTTATATGAGTTATATATGATGTAAGGATCATGAGAAAAATACCAGATCAGTTTTTGAACGTGTGAATAAGGTGCACAAATTTTGTACCTATCGAATGGAAACTCGACAAAGAAAAATGCCTCACGACCAAACCAGCGAATCCACAAGCCCAACCTTATTTTTGGTAGCCTCCTTGGATGAAGATCAACACCATAAAAATACTAGATACCCTCCAGAAATTCGTATGGATTGTGTGTGGATTTTTGTGTGTGTTTTGATTTATTCGGCTAGGGTACAAGAAAATAAAAGGAAGATAGCTAAATAAAAGGGAGATGCCGTGACTTTAGGGGAGGGGGTGAGACCATTCACACGTTTTTTCCTAGATGACAAAATCAATTGATTCAATTTGTGATAGTTTCCCTATTTAAAATGTAATTATCTTATTATAAAAGATTTTATAAATATAATAAATTTTATTTATTTATTTTCGGGTTATATGTTTATGCATATGTGAGTTTATAATCTTTGGACATTCAAAAAAAAATAATATAATATTGTCCCAGAAATTTATTTGCTTCATATATAGTTTGTTTTCAGAAGTTTGGAAATAATTCAGGATTTTTATAAGTGATTTAATTATGTTTTATGGTTTTAGGGGTAATTTGGTCATTTTACAGGTTATCTGAATTTCAGGTATTACAACTTCTTCCCCTCTAACAAAAAAATTTTGTCCTCGAAATTTGAAGGGAAAACGAAACGGAAACACAACTGACTGTGAACAGAAATATGAAAGAGTTTGTTCTCATTATTCTATATTATAGGTCAAAACTTTGGTTTCCTCAGAAAGACAAATCATACCGAATCCAGATCAAAAGAATAATATAGCGAACGTAACAGATGATAATCGGATCTTCTCGGAAGAGACGCAGGAAATACATGGGATTTTGACGGGTATGCCGTCCACAGAATTTGATTTGGCAAATCAGATTAGAACGTACAGAAATAGATTATTGATAACATCAATTGATAGAAGTTCTATAACAAAACCTAAGATTATTATCAGAAGGTCAAAGGTCAGCAGAGTGCGTGACGAGGATCCAGACATATCAATTCGCATAACGGTGAAAGCAGATTACGCGTACAGTTAGAATGAACTTAAAGTCTCACTAATGCAGATAATCCCAAACAGTTATTAGAATCTCTAAAGTTCTAAGGCACTTCTCGAAATATCCTATGCCCACAACAAGTGCACGTTATATGATGTAAGTATTATCACGTTGGCCAGACGTCATAATACTGGCATCATATAAATATGCCCTCACGATGGTCATACTTTATTTCTAGTCGTGAACAGAACAACTTATCTTAATCCACCTAGTCTCCCTACGGTCTCAGAGGTCATCAAAATCAAATACCCTAACTAAGAGGAGAACGAATCACTCGAAAGAGCTAACGGAACAGATCTAGAATGTTTATCAGAATTTGGTACATCGTTAAAAGCATCAGATCCTCCATCATTCGTCAAATTTCTCATAACAAAACCATCGTCCAACATACGCAGAATGAACACAGATCGGAGTTACTAATAGAGAACCTAAATCATTCAAAGGATTTTATCATCAGGTAACAGAAATTTAAATAGGTCAAACGGAAGCGAACTACGTCATCCATTCAATACATGCTCTTAAGTCTCTCTCAATTCCAAGCAGTCTGTCTATGTTTGTCCATATGATCATCGGGTGAAAAGGATTTATAACTTGAGTCTGATCCCTTAAGCCTTCGGCACTTCTTCTTGGAACTGTGGTGTAGTAATGTGAATCTACGACATAGTCACTGAGCATCACCCATTCACGAGCCTGCTTCTGCTCTCAATTCATCCTAGTACAACTAAAATGAATAGAGAAGTAAGGCTGTGTGTCCTTGACAGGTCTCCTAGCACAATTCGAAATTCGCCAACTCAGATTGCTGTCGTCACCGGATGCCTGGTAGTGTTTGTCTGCTACCATCTCTGAACGCCAATCAAATCCACCCTTCCAGAACAGAGGGTCATTCTACTTAATACGAAAATGGTATATATGTTCCTTGTTCGTCTCAGAGCACAAACATGCTGTCATACTATGACAGTTGTCCAATTACTCACGAAAACATGATTCCATTAGCCAATACAATTGGCATTATTTAAAACTCATGATGGTCACAATGAGTACGAAAACAGTTTTCATGAATCGTTTCAGGGAAAACTTCATATCTAATTCACATCGCCAATCTTTACGAATAAAACTGAAATACTTTACGGAAGTTGCTCTCAGTTAGTCATCTCCTATCTTAGGAGTTCTTGTGGTTGCTTCTTCAGTCCTTCAAACATTAAATGAGGTTGTCTGATACAGAGTTTCAAGGTGGAATAAATCAATCATTGATACGCAGAAATGAAAAATGATTACGATGGTGATACGGTTAGGTTTACGATAGTCGACATGCTGACGCAAAATTTTTCTCTCTCTTCTTCATAGATTAATAGGGATATTCAAAGGAAACACTGAGGTGAACAAAATCATATTCCATTAGCTTCTTCAATCTCTCAACTTTAATAGCATCATGGTTCGTCAACTGCGAACAGTTCAGAGTCAATTCTACTTCTCAAACAGGAGGGAGAACCCCATAAATTGTAATAGAGGAGCGACCTCTCAAATATGTGAAGGACGTGTATAGCACACAGCATCAATCACCAAATCAAATCAAATCAATTCATGATATATCCCTCGAAACAAAACAAATCTAGGATGCATCCATACGCCCCCCAAACAAATAATCCTGGCCAATATAAATAATAAAGCGCGCATGTAGTAGCAAATGGGGACGGTGTGTAACATCACTCAAATACACACTAGAGTCATGCCATTGGTGCATCAATGACATGGCCATGTTACCTTCATGGCTAGGAAACAAATTTTGGCTCGGGTATCAAACTGAAGGGTCAAAGGTCCAAATCATTACAAAGGTTCAAATATTCTAAGTCATCGAATCAAATTCAAAGTCCAAATATCAAGGTTCATGGCAAAGGGTTCATCATCGGAGGTTCAAAATCAAATGGTTCATTTAAAGAAATCTTTATCAATTGGTTTTCATAAAAATGATCTTTATTAACTGTTTTCACAAAAGTAATCTTTAAAAGTAGTTTTCGTAAAAGTTTAGTAAAATTCCATATAAAAGTGGTATTGCATATTCCATAAGCATCATTTTAAAAATAGTTTTCCTCAAAACATTCCCATGTTATAATTAAAAAGGTTTTCACATCTATTTACCAAAATCAAATGAACCTTCGAAGTATCAAGTGTCTCGAATACTAATATCACAAGGTAACGAACGAATATCAAATGGATCATTATAGAGGCTCAAAGCAAAAGGGTCATATCGAACATCAAAGTCAAAACGAATCAAACAAACGAACCAAAGTGTAGGGGAACATAGCAATGGCTTAGGGAATCTTAAAACGAATCAAGATCAATGAGTCATGAGAGGGAAAACACCCTTACTGAAAAAGGGTAGAATATCTGTACCTTAACCGTCAACGAAGCATAACATAAGGATAAGAAATCACTCCTCCTTCAGCGAATCTACACGAATTAATGATCGGCTTATTATTAATAACTTATCAGATTACTTGTTTTAGTCGGCTTTCCCTTTTTAGTAACTTTCCATTTGTAGCAGGTTTACAAAATTAGTAGATTTCCATAATTAGAAAGTTTCCAGAATCAGTCACTTTCATAATTTAGAGTTACTGTTGATGATTAAGTAAAGTTAAAAGTTTAATAATAATAATTTCATAGTTGAGGGTTTATTATGACAACTTAGTAAAGTTTAGGGTTAAATATGACAATTATTAAAGTTTATGGTTTAGGGTTAAAACCTGGCTCTGATACCATAAATTGTAACACCCCAACCCGACAAGGGTAAAGATATCACAATAATGGATTCATATCAGATCAAAACAAAGCATACATCTACAGTAATACAAAAATCTCAAAGGATTACAAATGAAAAACTTCCAAAAACACTAATTCTAAAATATATTATCTTCTAGTCAACTCTAATCCAGAATAGCTATCCAATCTTCTAAGTCCAAAGGTACACTCTCCACTCATTCCCAGCTTCCTACTAAAACCTGCCGCAGGAAAAGAAATGCGGCTGAGCTACGAGAGCTCAGTGAACAGATATAACGGTAACAAGCAGTAATACAGAATAATGAACAGTAAATGAAATACGAATCAATCAGAGTTATGGCATAAGAAAAGGTAACAATAATGAGAAGTACAAGGGTATAAGGTGTAGGAAACAGTAATCCTCTACGAGCCCAGTAACAGTATCATCATGTAGCCATATAGAGGGGAGACCTCTCAGTAATCAGTAAATATGAGGGGAGTCCTCAATCAGTAAGTGGAGTAGCTAGCTCCCAGAGTGTGAAAGACGTGTATCGCACACACCATCAGTCACCAGTAATAACAGTATATATATCAGTAACAGTAACAGTAACAGTAACAGCTAGGATGCATCCATGCGCCCCAGGTGGCCAGAAACTCCTCATACACCAAATCAGATAAAGTCAGGGACGGGACAGGTCATCACTCTCCTACCCTAGAGTCATGCCATCGGTGCATCAATGACATGGACATGAAACCCTCATGCCTAGTGAGTGGCTCGTAGTCTCAAACTGTGGGTCAATGGCCAAGTATCAATTATCCAGTATTCAGTTCAGTTTCATAAGTCAGTTACCATTTCAGTTATATCAGAAAGTTCATATCAGATGGTCCAATATCAGAAGGTTCAGTATCAGTAGGTTCAGTATCAGAAAGATTCAATATCAGAAAGGTCATATCAAGAGTTCACAAACAAAGGGGAACATAGCAATGGCTTAGGGAAATCCTATGATGAGTCAGAAATTAGAAAATCATGAGTACGAAGGCACCTTACTGAGAAGGGCAGAATATCTGTACCTTATTAGCACAGCAGATAAACAAGAAAGCAAACAAACACTGAACAGATCAAGGCTTCTCCTTCTTCACACCTAAAGGAGTAGGAGACGGAATTACAAAATATTCTAACTCAGATTATTACTTTTAGTTTACCTTTCCCTTTTTAGTAACTTTCCATTTTTAGCAGGTTTCCAGAATTAACAGATTTCTATAATTAGCAAGATATTAATATTACAGATTAGGTTAAGTCCCTATTTCAGGATCATTATGGAATTTAGGTACATTTTATCAAGTTACAAAAGTTTAAGGGTAATTATGACAAGTATACATAGTTTAGGGTTTTAATTGTAATTTCCTCAATTTCAAAGGTATAAAATGAAAATACTTCAAGTTACTGATTTAAATACACATTTTATTCAGAATGACATCTTAATCCCTTTAGTTTCATAATTTACAGTTTATACCCCTCTAGTTACAATATTTACAAAACAAACCTTATAATTACATAATTCACAATTTAAACCTTACCATGTTTATATTTACACATCAAGCACTTATTTTTACCAAATTTCAGAATATACCCTTAAATTTATGTGTGGTACGAATACCCCCTTCACATTTCATAATTTACACAATTAGCCCCTTTAATTTACAAAACTACAATTTAAATCATAACTTATTAATAATTACATATCAACCCCTTAAATATCCAAAATTACACATTACATCTCTAATATCATTATATACACAGAAAAACCTTAAGTTTCCAGAATTTACACTTTTAGTCCCTCCATTTTACTTTAATTCAATTCGACCCCTTAATTAACAAATAAATCCTTTTCTTGCAAATTTTACATATAAGACCCTCATGTCATATTTTTCCTACATTATTACTGACCTATATAACATTACAAAAATATCCCAGAAGTTTCAGAATTTACAAAACATACCCTTTTGATTAAATCTTCAAATCGGTAAACATTATAAATTACCCAACTAAACCCTAATTTATCCCAATCATTAAACCAATAATTACACAATCATAACATGCATTTACTAATTAGATTTCATCATATAAACCCTAACCCTAATCGGTTTTAGGGTTTTTCTTATTTTTTTCTTTACTTTTTATAAAATCCGATATATACAATAATTTACCACGATCGATTCTAGGATTCAAAAATTCAAACCAACATTTCTCCAGAGTGATATGATCAGATTAGAACCCAGAGAAATTAATAACACAACCCAGAAAAATCGTATGAACCCGTTTGTATGTTATTTACGTTTTTGACACCTATAATTACCATGACATATTTAGACCTCTATAATTTGTTCCATCATTTTTCCCAGATCATATACTTCATATGAGGTCCAAATAAAATAATCTTAACACCCAGAAAATTCGTATCACATATTTTAGAATTTACGTACGTTTTAAACATTAAAAATTAGAGCGACCCATTAACCTTGCATGATTTGATTTATACAATTTATATGAGTTATATATGATGTAAGGATCATGAGAAAAATACCAGATCAGTTTTTGAACGTGTGAATAAGGTGCACAAATTTTGTACCTATCGAATGGAAACTCGACAAAGAAAAATGCCTCACGACCAAACCAGCGAATCCACAAGCCTAACCTTATTTTTCGTAGCCTCCTTGGATGAAGATCAACACCATAAAAATACTAGATACCCTCCAGAAATTCGTATGGATTGTGTGTGGATTTTTGTATGTGTTTTGATTTATTCGGCTAGGGTACAAGAAAATAAAAGGAAGATAGCTAAATAAAAGGGAGATGCCGTGACTTTAGGGGGGGGTGAGACCATTCACACATTTTTTCCTAGTTGACAAAATCAATTGTTTCAATTTGTGATAGTTTCCCTATTTAAAATGTAATTATCTTATTATAAAAGATTTTATAAATATAATAAATTTTATTTATTTATTTTCGGATTATATGTTTATGCATATGTGAGTTTATAATCTTTGGACATTCAAAAAATAATATAATGTTGTCCCAGAAATTTATTTGCTTCATATATAGTTCGTTTTCAGAAGTTTGGAAATAATTCAGGATTTTTATAAGTGATTTAATTATGTTTTATGGTTTCAGGGGTAATTTGGTCATTTTACAGGTTATCTGAATTTCAGGTATTACAATAACCATTGTTTTAAACCTGTATTATAATTACGTTGGCTACACCGGTCAAGTAATTTCCCCACACCTTTGCGATGTACTCATCTTTAGTACACGATACCCCTAGTACACCCCTAAGAGCCAATCTTTTTCGCGGTTCTCGTGATATTTCAGTGGATTCCGAAATATTAATGAAGAACATTGTTTACAATCCACCCCCAAATGTACACCCAAATCGCCTTAGCCTACCTTGTATGCACTCACTTTTAGTGCATTATTGTTATTTTTTAAACCCTTTGTCAATTGTCTAATCGGTTACATGGTTGCTAAGTCGAGGCATATCTTGTAAATACAGTCTTAGGATGATTGGGACCCATGGGTGAAAGTACTAGTTGTTATGTAGTAATGGGGAAGAACGTCAATGATTATTACCCCCATATGTGCGTTAATGTTTAAAGTACTCCAAGTGTTTTAATTTTCTTAAATCGGGCCATTAGTTAGTTATGTGTAAAGTATGTAAAATTCAAGTGTAGGGAGGTTGCAATATCCCTTTGATGTATTATTTTGGATGGTAGGGCAAGAGTGTATGGGAAAAAATTGAAAAAATGGTAAAAAGAAAAAAAAAGTAGAAAAAGAAAAGCTAAAAAACATACGGACTACCATCCCGTTTCTTTTATGTTTAAGTCAAAGATAGTGTCAAGAAAAATACAAAAAGAGTTAGTAGCTAGCGAGTCGAGTCGAGTCGAGTCTTGGCTTGGCAACGCCCCATTGTACATGTAATTGACCAAGATAATTGACTTGCCACCAGTAAAATTCCCTATATCCAACAAACCGTGTTTTCCATACCCTTACACCTAACGTTACAACCCTTGAAAAGCCCTCTTTGATAGTTTATCCTAAGTGCTTACGCCAAAGTGGTGGAGGTTTGATCCCAAGCCTATGGTAATTTATGTACTATGACAGGTAGAGAGTGTTTCAATTTCAATTTTCCATATGTGTTAAATAACTTTATACACCTGAGAGATATGAGAATCCAAACACTTTATGTGAAGTGCTAGTATATAATTTCCGTGCTTATTTTGACTAACGTGGAATGATTGTATGTTGTAATTACTTTTATATTAATGTTAAATGACCCCTATCTTGTAAATTTATTACAATAAAAGCTCATTTGCTTGAGAACAAGCAAATACCAAGTGTAGGGATATTTGATAAGGATTTATTTGGTACCTTTTTAAGGAGTCATTTAAGCCAAAAATCTAGTAAATATGATCAAATATTGCCTCAAATCTTTTCTTTTTGTGTTTTAGGTACTTGGGATGAGAATTGTGGAAAACGGCACTTTTGGAGCATATTTGGATGATAAAGTGAAGAAAACGACGAAGTCGCGAAAAGTACGTCAGACTTGGAGGTCTGACGGCGTCACTAGACACAACGTGACGCCGTCCCTTGTAAACTCGTGGAATATTTCTAGTGTTGAGCTAACAAGTGACGCCTCAGAAGATTTTGAAGGCTTTATAACCTGACGCCGTCAGGAGTAAAGTAGAGATGGGCGTCACGCTTTGTGCTAACAAGAGACGGCTCAGAAGGATTTTACAAGTGACGGCCGCAGATCCTTTTCTGACACCGTCAGAGCGGCGATTACACAGGCGAGTTGACGGCGTCAAAGGCTATAACCTGACGCCGTCAGAATTGTATTCCTATACATATTTTCAAAAGTTTTCATTGTTAAGGGGTGACATCTTTTGGAGAATAAACCCTAGTCGAATTTCAGCAGCTTTGTAAGGGTTTTTCAACCCTTGAACCTTATGCTTTATTGAAGATAAGTTATTCGTTTAATCATTTAATATATCTATGTGTTGTTTGATTAATTGTTTATCTTTTCTTCTATCTATCATGCTAGCTTAAGTTTGTTTGTGTTTGCTTAGATCTAATGAAACCTAGTTATTGAATATTGATTTGTTATCTCTTGTTGAGTTGATTGTTATCGCGTTAGGTTAAGAAAACTGGTTGACCTCTTATATGTAACTAGCTTGAACGTCTTAAAAACGCAACCGTAGAGTGCACTATTGGTTTTGTTCGTTGTATTTATTGCGTGAATTGCGGCTTGTAGATCCTAGAAAACTTAATAGATGTTAAGGGATTTAGGGGAGACTAATATTCATAGAGTTGGGGACTTCGGCACCTCCCCACGACCAATAATAACGAATACG
This sequence comes from Artemisia tridentata subsp. tridentata, assembly GCA_021014915.2. Classification (NCBI taxonomy): domain Eukaryota; kingdom Viridiplantae; phylum Streptophyta; class Magnoliopsida; order Asterales; family Asteraceae; genus Artemisia; species Artemisia tridentata. The sequence goes on along the minus strand of CP139507.1, from coordinate 383,398,859 downwards.
ACACTTCAACTAAAACAAGGACGTGACAATTCAACGAATCAATAGGAGATAACTAGGGAGCAATTAAATCTAAGTAAACACGCTTTTCCTGTCATAAGAAGTTCACCAATTTACTTTTTCTTGTTTTTAGTTTAATTTTAGTTTTATAATTAGTTTTGGGGTTAGTTGATTAACAACTAATTCCGCCCACTCCTTCAAAACCGAGATTTTAATTGCTTTCTAAAAAATATAAAAATACAAAAAGAATCATCCCTCACCTCTAGACCTATCTCGTCATACATTTTGACCTAACAACACTATTCCCCTAGAGAACGATCAATCCCCCGAACCTACCTATACTACACTACAACGATCAGGTACACTGCTTGGAGGATTGCAAGCCTTTCAAGATCCCTTGAGAAGTAAAACCTTTGCGTGGACGCAATCCTCGCATCAAATACCAAGAAAGTACTTCAACGTATTTGGAACTTTAGCTTCACTTGATCACTCCAATTGATGTAATTCGAATGGTAAAGAGTTAGCAGAGCTTTTGTAATAGTTGGGATGAGAGGTGTGTTGATTGAGACATATTGAGGCTCTATTTATAGGCTAACTGTGACTGATCATATTCTGAAGTACGCCGCACTTGAGGTAAGATCGGCGGGCTTCACTTGCGATACTGGCGAACATAGTTAGTAACACCGGCGGGCTTCAATAGTTTTCTTGGCACCAAAAGGTAATTAATTGAACTGAAGACCGGCGCACATAATTCTTGAAATCGCCGTACTTGACGATGCTGACTCAGATTTGTATAATACTTATTACGCCCCCGTAACCGGCGTACATTGATAGAAAGAGCGACGTGCTTTTCTTCTTTATCAGGCAATTATTTGCTCTAGCATCCACTTGGCTTAGATGCTTACACTTTATCTTGGTTCTTGAAGTTCTTTGTCGATTGGACCTGAAATGTATTTTTATGCAATTAAATATCGAAAGTCCATAGAATCTATTAAGAAACTAACAAATAACGCTATATAAAATATGTATAATTTGAGCGTCATCAGAAAGCCACCACCTTCTCCGCCTATACAGACGTGTGCGTGTTGTTATTGTGTAGCTTTTATCCCTTTATCTTAGATTAAAGATCATTTACATACCAAACTTTTCTTATATATCAAGGGATCAATCTCCACCCTCAATCTTTATTTGATCTAATGGATGAGATTAATCCCAACAATTTAGAAAACCCACTTTCATCTTCTTCTTTTTTTCAAATATTAATATCTTTCAAACTGTTCGTCGTTAAGCAGAAATATATATATATATATATATAAAATATATATATATATATATATATATATATATATATATATATATATATATATATATATCATTACGACGAGCATTTAATTATCTTTTTATAAATAGACACTTTGTTATACTTTCGACAATTTTTTTTCTTCGTTTTTTTCATTTTTTTTTTTTTTTTTTACGTTTTTCTCATTTTTTTTTTTGTTACTGAAATTTGTATGAAAAAATCACATGTGATTAAACACTAATTTGAATATTCTAATTAAATCACATATGATATGTAATATCATATGTGATTTAACACTAATATCACATGTGATATTATTAGAATATTCAAAATAGTGTTTAATAGCATGTAATTTCTTATGTAAGTCTTAACAACGAAGAAAAAAGAAAAAAAAAAACACGAAAAAAAAACGAAAAAAAAACGAAAAAAAAATGTCGAAAGTATATCAAAGTGCCCATCTATAGAAAGATAATTAAAAGTTCGTCGCGATAGTGTAGTTATTTTCGCTTAACGATTAAAGATTTAAGAGATATTTAAATTATAATAAATATGTGAAATATTAAAATGTTTTTAATTTCAGTTATTGATTTATTTTTAGATGAAGGGTGGAGATTAGTCCTTGGTATGTGAGAAAAGTTTAGTATGTAAAATAACTCTCACTTTTATCTTATAGCATATACAGTAGTATTTTATAAAGAAAATGTGATGTAAGGAACAACTTCAATGAATGTGTTATGAAGAATTACAAGTTTCAGATTGAACTATTTTTAAAATAACGAGGAGAGTTATTTTACAAACCAAACTTTTCTTACATATGAAGGAACTCATACTAACCATTCATGTAAAAAGAAATCAATTGCTGAGATTAAAATTATTTTATTACTTCACATATTTTTTATAATTTAAATATCTCATGAACCATTAATCATTAGACAAAACAAATTTAATATACTTTAATATACTTTCGACAAATTTAATATACTTTAAAACGTGAAAAAATTTAAAAAAAAAAAAAAAAAAAAAAAAAAAAAAAAAAAAAAAAAAATTGTCGAAAGTATATTAAACTGCCCGTCTATAGAAAGACAATTAAATGCTCGTTGTGATGGTATATTTTTTTCGTTTAACGATTAACGGTTTAAGAGATATTAATATTTGAAAAAAAAATAAAATAAAAAAAAAATAAAAAGAAAAAAAAAAAATGAAAGTGGGTTTTTTTATAGAGGAAATTTCTTAAATGAACTGTTTATAGGACTAGTTTACGAATATGAACCTCGCACACAAAATTTTTCAAAATGAACTTTTAAATATTATCCTTTAAATTCATTACTATATTAGTTTCTAACCATACACGTGTATAAAAGGAGTGCTATCCGAGTCGTGGGCGAGTCTTGAGCCAGGGCGAGGAATGGGCGAATTGCTGGGCGAGCTGTGAAGCAGGGCGAGGGTTGGGCGAGGGCTGGGCGAGGGCTGGGCGAGGGGTGGGCGAGGCTGGGTAAGAATGGGCGAGCTATACGTTAGCTGGGGCGAGGGGAGTGTGGGTTAAACGTCGGGCGAGCAAGGTGGACGAGGGGCGAGTGGGTTAAGGTCTGGGTGAGGGAGTAAATATTTGTGTGGCGAATTGCATGTGTTCCTGGGCGAGTAAATATTTGTGGGGCGAGGAGAATACATAATCGTTGTACATATACAAATGTGGATATCTCTTAGCTGGTCTTGGTTTGCGACTTGTCTTTCACTTCATAGAAGATGCTTTTTGGTATAATGTTTCAAAATATTTGTGGGCGATCAGTATACATGGGCGATGGTATCTGATTGTGACATAATGTTTCAAAATAAAGTTACTATTTGTTTATAAAATCAAAAGTGTTAAAAAATGTTAAAATATCAGGACCTTCATATTTGATTATAAGTTTGGGCGTGGGGGAATAATGTTTTTTGGGCGAGAGTATGGTGTGGGCGAATGGAAAAGGAAAATCATGATGGTGATATATTTTGGTCATTTTCGTAAATCATAGGAAAAAAGTTCAATTTTGTAATATCACTCTCTATAAGGATTATTTAGGTAATTTGTTTTTTTTTTTATTTTTAATGTTGGGTTTAAACTCATCTATTCGATCAAATTGCGATAGAGGGTGGGGATTATTTCCTTGATATGTAAAAATTTGATATGAAATGATCTTAAATCTTAAAATAACCGATTAGTGTGTTCAAAATTCTCATCAACAAGATAATAACGTGCAAGAGATCGTTCTTGGTTAAATGAAACCCAATCTAGAATTTATCAAGTTTGAGAAATTACAAACGCAAAGCCCCTATAGCTCAGTGGTAGAGCGCCAGTCTTGTAAACTGGAGGTCTGTAGTTCGATCCTGCATGGGGGCAAATTCATATATTTGTTTTTTAAAATAATCTAGTAATGTGCTTTATTTTGATGCAACATGAATCGAAAACAGGCAAACACATAGCCCAACTTTTATTCAAATCTTGATTTTCATTTCATAAATGATACATCAATAACCAAAATGATACACACCAAACTTGAACACTAAATCCGGGTGTTATTCACACATAAGGAACTTTTAACCTATGTGTTTCAGGACCTGCCACCATGTCCTCCCAAACAAGGTCTGATAACGCCATTGTCAATTCTCCAACTTTCCCTGTAAAATAAAAAGACTACATCATTAGACCACCAGAAAAACAGGTAATTTCAAGTTTAACAACCAAAAAATTTGTTAGTTAGTAGTTTACCATCGCCAATAGGCTTTTCATCCCACTCAATGATTGGGAGTACAGGAAGCGTGCTACCAATATACATCATCTCATCAGCTCGTTTAGCATCCTCGATTGTTATATTCCCAACCTTAACACTCTTCAAACGCCCATTTTCAACCAACTGTGGAGCTAATTCAAGAAGCCTTTTCGCAGTGCACCCGCTCAAAATCTTGTCAAAATAGGGCAGGATAAGTTCTTTTTCATGTGTCACGAACCCCACGTTCACATTTGGACCCTCAGCTACATACCCGTCATCATCCACCCAAATGGATGCAAATGCACCTTTCTCTTCGGCTTCTAGTTTTGAAAGGACATTTGGTAGGTAATTCACATTTTTGCTTGTAGCAAATAGAGGTACTTTCATGGGGATTGTGGAAGTTATTACTTTCACGCCTTCTCTGTGTTGTGCAAACTCTTCGTCTATAACGATTGCATAAAAGGCGGAAGTTGGGCACCCTGAAGGAGTTAGTAAGAAGTCTCCTGGGCCCGCACTTAACCAATATCTTAAAGTTCCTTTTGTGCATTTCGATGTTGCTGCCAACTGGATGATAATGGCGCGAAGAGTTGACTTTGGGAACGGGGAAGTAATTTTTGCTCTTGATGCTGATAGAAGAAAACGATCAAGATGACCGTCGAGTTCATAGATGTATCTGTGAAATTCGAATATCCAAAGGTATTAAACTGTTAATACAATGTATGGCATGCCGTTCTGAAGGTGATTATGTGATATGCAATAACACTAGTCAGCTTTAGGAAATTGGTAACTTGAGATAGTGTTTGGACATGCTTCTATTGCAGGTTGTGGTAATCAGATAAATACTTTTTTGGTGTTTGGAAAATTCTGATTATTTTAAGGGTTTACGTGCAAGGGGCGTTCGGGATTGTTATGCTAAACTTTTATCTGCTAAAAAAATATGCATGCTTATCATGGAGTACCTATTTGCCTTAAATTAAGCACAAACACAATTATAGCCAAACACTTGAAACTGCTTATATGCTTTAGAAATAAGTAGATAAGTACTTAAAGAAGCAATCCCAAACACCCTTTGGATGGAAATATTAATAATCGTGAATCACTACTCCTAAACTAATCACTTTCACCCGTAAAATCATTTTTAACATATTCAGTTGCACTGTACCCAAACTTTCAAAATGACCATATACAACCTGAAAACACAATGCTTGGATTATAACTTTCAATATGCATTGCTAGCAGCTAGCCTACAGATTTGAACACATAAGTCACATGTAAATTCTCTTTTATAGTTAATAAAGCTTGATCACAAAGTGAAAGAAATCATACACTTACCCATCAAGAATGATAGCAGTATCAAACACACCGTGTCCTCGATGCACCATATGATCGTCTATCGGGATAACCATCATTGCTGGATCAAGAATAATCCCGCCATAAACACTTGAATACATTGCTGGATATGGAATCTTCTCAACTGTACTCCACTTTTCATGCAACCTCTCAAGCAGCTAATCATCAAAATAACCAACATCAGAACCTTTTAATGCCTACTTGCTCTGTTTTAATCACTCTATGTTCATTTGTATCCTTTCTTAACCCGTAAACTTTAACGTATTTCTATAAGAGATAACATTAAATATAAATCTTCCTTTGTATACATAAATTTAACATTACACATGAAGTGCTTAAACATCATGAATTAGCCTGGCCAAAAGGTTAAAATCTATGATTACCCGAAGAAAAAAAAAACATTGTTGGTTACAAAATGACTAAACTAACTAGAACGAAACAAACGAAAAAGATATGATCCCTATTAAACAAAAAAACAACAAAGTGATCATCTATATGTGAAATTTTGACATGATCAAACTGTTGGAAAAATTGGTCATAATGGTGGGTTTGAATGACAATTGATGGTCATCAAATGCTTAATGGGTATTAACACAAAAGTTAATGTGTGGTCATTTTATGTTCATGAGCCATTAGCATGATTAATTAGTTGACCGTTTCTTGACATCCTTTTACTATAAGTTGAGAGATCTCCTCTCATTTCTACAAACCAAAAAATACTATTCATATCCTCTCCATTCGTTTATTTTGCTTCATTGTGTAACGGTTCGTAATAGAGGGAAGACACGGTTTTGGTTCGCCATGATAACCCGTTTGTGCTAACGGGGTTATCCGTTGTTGTTGTATCTTGGGAGATACACGTTCACCCGAAAACTGAAAACTGTGGCCTCAACATTTTCTTTGTTTGTGTTTTTGAGTCTCCACGATCAAAAGGTTTACGGTACTATTTTCTACACTTTTATGTTTTCTTGTTATGTCTTATTTGTCTCTTATAGGCATAGCAATAACTACAAAATAACATATACAGTACTAATATTACTCGTACCTCAGAAGATGACTTAAAAACATGAACTTTTGATTCTTCAACATTCTCAATCTCAACTACAATAAAACACCAATCAGTATTACAATACAATAACAAAAGTTAAAACATGAAATCAATATCCTATATACTACTAAATTTACAGAACTTACCTGAATTAGTAGCCATTTAAAGAAAAATATAAAACAAGAAGATGATGATTGAGTGAGTGAGTGTGTTAGGATTGTGATTAATTTATAGAGATGAAAGTGGTGTATAGGATTAAAGGGAATCCATTTTATTGTTTGTCTTTATATGAAAATGGTGGTTTAAGGTAAAGACGAAACTGGCTGGCTAAACCATTTGTTTGATTCTTTTGTGAAACAAGTAATTAAATGGATATAAAAAACGATTTACTAAAAAAGATTGTTTCATGCAAAACAAAATGAGAAAGGATACAATCTTGAGAACGATGTAACATTAAATTGTGAGTAACATATTTAATTATTTATGAATGGTAACAGATTCGGTGAAAAGAAAAAATAAAATAAGAATATTGAAAAACAATTTTAGTCGCACAATTTGAATAAAAAGAGAAAAAATAAAGGGAGATGCATTTTTTTTTTTTTTATAATTGCATTTTGAAATGTGTGTTTGTGATTCTTTTTTCTCATTTTTCGCATTTTAATTTTGTTTCTCATTTGATCATAACTCGTTTTTAGACATAGCCAAAGAGATTAAATTTTGTGAAAATTTCTGTGTAATAAGGCTGCTTGAAGTAAGGCGACCAAGTTCCCCTATTTTTCTCTGCCACGTCAGCTTTCTCTTTCCAGCGACCTACAGGCGATTAGGTGCCCCAGTAAGGACGACTTACACTAAAAACAACATACCCCACAAAATACCTTTTCATTTAATTAAAACACACACAAATATACAAAACACTCGATCGGATATGTGACCAAGTATGGGGGGATCGAATGCCACGATTTGCACCCACACTAAGGGAATCGATTCCCATAGTCGATCACCATTCGATCACCATATGCTCGATCGAGACTACTGCAAATTTCTGTAGTCAAAATTTCTGTGTAATAAGTAGATGAAGTATGTTGTTAATATTGGAGTATATGGTCTATATGACATATGAGTGGAAAATGAATTCTCATGTTTCATGGTTGTGACTTGTAACTCGTGGTTGTAACTATTCACCAACTCGTAATACATATCAGAGTACTCTTTTATTCGCGGACGTAAGTCGATCTTCCCTTAAAAACGGTTGTACCACGTTAAATCCATTTAATTTTAACATAATTTTTTGATTTTACTTTTATGTTTTCATTCATTTTACCAACAATTAGAATATTAATATCCAAAAATTTTATTTTTCAATTACTTTTAAACCCTACTTACTTTCAACATAAATTTTCTTTCATCTTTATTTTTCCATTCATTTTACCAACAATTACAACACTAATATCCAAAAAAATTATGTATCACTTATTAATTAACATAACTATATTTTATTTTGAGTCATCATATAAACTTTTCATGTGACGGTTACGTTAATGGTTTTTTTTTTTTTTTTTGAAAGGTGAATTTCTTTTTAAAACTTCGTGTCGCGATTCAACAGCGGAAGGTCTAGCTTACGTTGTCTTAACTGGGCCCGTGCTAGAGAGCTCCCTCGAAGTGGAAAGCTTTTAACCAAATACCCGATGGGGGGAAAACCCCCTACTAATCCGCCCGAAGGCACGACGATTAATAGGAGTAAACCCTGCCCCCTCAGACTTGACCTGAGAATACCCAAGCCAAGCCCTCATAGAGGGACTTCCTAGTATCTCAAAGTTGACACTAGTGGGGTTTGAACTTGGGATCTAGAGGTTACCAAGCCAAATTCTTACCACTAGACCAACTTTTCATATAAACTTTTCATGTGACGGTTACGTTAATGGTTCATTTGATGTTATGTTTATTAAGAAGATATAAAATGAATGACAAATATAGATACAACAAAAAATGAAAAAGATGAAGAATAATGGATTTGTAAGATGTTTTATCTTTTATTTATGTTATTGTATAAATTGGACATGTTACGATGCATCGCGAACACTATAGAGAAATACGATTGGAAAAAATAGATTTGAAAATAAAAAGTTTGCATATGGGGGGCAAATGAATGAATGATGGCAGATGGTGCCAAAAGGGTATTCTTGGCATTTAGAAATAAAATCTTAGTTTTAGCAATAAGTCACATAGCAAAGCTGAAAATAAGTGTCTAATCCTACGTAAATGCAAATTTCCGAATCTCTACTATACAAAAACAACAACAACAAACTCAATCCTGTCGGGGCAGGGTATGGGAGAGGTATGGGAATGTAGATAGATCCTACCCCTACCCCAAGATAAACCCGGGAGTAGAGAGACTGCTTCCAAAAAGACCTCCGGCAAGTGCATGTGCGCGCGTGAGAGAGCAAAGGCAGGGGGGAAACCGAGTCAGAGCACAACAGACAACGAGCAGGCAAAAGAAAGCAGGCAAAACAAGCAAACACATAAACAGAGCAGAAACAAAACAAGGGACCCACGGGCAGAACACACAGGCAATAAAGCACAAAAGCAAAGAGCAAAGTACCAAGAAAAGCAGGCAAAACTAATGTAGCACACAAAGTAAAGCAGGGCAACGCACGGGGCCTAAAGCTAAGGCAAAACAACCAAACACAGGGGCATGGCCACAAAGAGACGCAAAAAAAAAAAAAAAAAAAAAAAAAAAAAAAAAAAAAAAAAAAAAAAAAAATCTTCAAGACAACCTAGACCCACGCGCACCTAGCATGAGCTACCCGCATATCCTAATTCTATCTCTCCACTCCTTCCTATCTGAGGTCATGTCCTCGGACAAGAGAAGCTCCTTCATGTCGAGCTTAAGTCTATCCTCCCATCTGAGTTTGGGTCTACCCCTCCTTCTCACACCATCCACTACTAGCACTTCGACTCTTCTTACGGGCGCTGATTGTGGCCTCCTCCTGACATGACCGAACCACCTGAGCCTTCCTTCTCTCATCTTCGAAGTAATAGTCTCGACCTCAAGTTTAGCTCTGAAAACTCCGTTCGGGATCATGTCAAGCAGGGTCTTACCACAAGTCCACCTTAGCATTCTCAGTTCTACCACCTCGACGCTGTTAGCATGGGCTTTGGAGATAGGCAGGGCTTTGGAGATAGGCCAACACTCAGACCCGTATAACAAAGAATTGAGATAGGCCAAAACTCCGAATCTCTACTATGAACCATCTTTTATCTTGAAAGAACAAAGAATTGAGAAAATTTTTTAACATTGACCCAACTCGCTGTAAAACTATTCAAAGAGATTGCATTATCAAAATGGCATAATTAAAAATACCTTTCTATGTATACATAGAAATACAGCATGGATTAAAGGTGATCAGTGAGATCACGACTCAGACGACAATGATAACAAGTTATCCAAACGAATTGTCATATTTGCTACGACAATGATAATGTTGAAGTAAAACCTCGCATGATTGATCGGCTACGTTACCTAATACGAGAAAATGACATCGTTTTTTTTATCGGAGCAAGTGCACTACTAAGTACTAGTCAAGTCCAGTCCCGGCTTCCCGCTGATAGGCGCAGCGCAAGTGCAAATAGCAAAATTTTGCTTAGCTTTACAACATTTACATGTCTACGCGAAGAAGGTCTCCATAGTGATACAATCTTTTTCTTGAAAATAATTATGTTCTAATCTCTCTTTTATATAACCATATTGATGTGGAAAATGTGGATTTGGTAAACTTTGATGACCGCCGCCATCATTTTGGTAAAGTTTTGTAAACTTTGGTAAACTTTGAGTTGAAAGGTTGTGATTGATAGATGATGATGTGACAATTTGGCAAAAATTGGTAAACTGGTTACCACTCCCAGGACTGTAACATACCTGATACCTTTCTTTATGCTCACTGTTTTCATTTAAAAATAAATAAATAAATAATTGTTTCAGGATCTATATGACACATGTTTTTTTCTCAAATAGTGTGATAGTTGCAACTAATTTAAGCATATTTAGTGAAGAGAAAAAAAAAAAAAACTGTTTTTTTTTTTTTTTTTTTTTTTTTTATATTTTTTTAAAATTTTACTGACGCTAAAGTTACGGGTAAATTTTTTAAAATGCGATGTTTATATTTTTAGTTTTTAAACATAACTTTTGAATTTTTGTCGGCTTCATTTGTATGATCCATTGAGAAGAATATTTTGCAATAAAGTACTAAATGGGCCTTTTGTCATTGGACGGACCCTCGTTGCTGGCCTGGTTTCATATTGGAAACTATGTAAAATATGATATACGAAATAACATGTTATTCCAAATAAGATTTCAACCGTTTGACGAAAAATGAGTACAAGGTTCTGATTGTTTATATTCATTAGATGTATTTCTTTAAAATCTACTGTATACAGAACTATATGAAAGTTAGTAAAACCAGTTTTATAGTATAAAACAACTTAACTGTTTTATCTTTAAGTTTGCAATATTACAACACCAGTCCCTGCACTTATAATCCAGAGTTAAGCTTACAAAGACTTATTTTAATACTCTCCCATAAGCCAACACATATACAAATCCTGCAAAGTGCAAACCCAACTTTTTGCAAAAGAACTCATGTTCTTTCACAGACAATCCCCTTGTGAATATGTCTACAATATTTACTGTATATTTTATTTAAACAATTTTTTTGGAAAACTAGAAGTGCGGGTTGAATAGTTTTACCGGTTTTTAATTTGTTTCAAAACTTTACTTGTGAAAAACTTTGATTCGATTCTTTTGTGAAATCAATCAACACCAATATGGACACTAAACAATACTAACTAATATAAACAATAATTAAAAAGAAGAGAGATGGAAAGATCAAACCGGGAGAAAGAGATTTATAGTGGTTCGGTCACGAAGCTCTTCTTCGCCCTACTCCACTCCCCGAGTACCACACTCGAGAGTTTCAAGCACTATATCAACAAAGCTCCCTTCAGGCGGAGAAAACCGTACAACGTCGCTTATCCTAATTTCCGACACTAATCTAAATGTCGAGTACTAATCTTAGCTAGTACCAATCTACCACGATCCTTACTACTACACACAATCAACACACTAGACTCGATCTACCCGATCTACCCTTGATCCACTTGATCAACACACAAGCCCACAAGCTACAAGAGATCTCCAAAATCTCAACACGATCACAATGATCTACTCTCACTTGACTCGATCTACCCAATCTACCTTTGATCCACTTGATCAACTCACAAGCTCACAAGCTACAAGAGATCTTCAAGATCTCAACAAGATCACAATGATCTACTCTCACAAACTCTCAAAAGAAAAATGAACTTGATGTATGCAAGGATACAACAAGTATGTAACAAGTGTTACAAGTGCACTAACTATAACTACAACACTTTGTATCTTTTTTGATACCTTGTGTTCTTCTCTTGCACTAGTAGAGGAATAAAGGTGATCACTTGGTTGGATGATTGGATCACTCTTTAAACCAAAAAAACTAAACTAAATGATCAAGAAGAAAAGATGTGGTGAGAGTTTTAAACTCAGAAAGTTGTGTGTGAAAAAGGATACACAAAAACTGTGAAGAGGGCTGGTATTTATAGGCAGAAGAAATCTAGCCGTTATAAGGACACGGTACCACTAAATTTAGTGGTACCGTGCCTGACAAGAACGCTTCATTTTTTGTTTTTAGTGGTGAAAGTTCATTTGGGAAAGTTTGGAGCTGATTTTGGGGGGTAAAATAGCTGTTATGATATTTAAACTTATTTTTTCAATAAAACATTTCTTAATATTTCAAAAATAACTTGTAAAGTATATTTTTCAAAAAATGTTTTGTCACATTAAAAATGTGAAGTTTTAAACACAAATTCACTTCTTTGATCATTTGTCAAGTTGTAAATTTGTTTGTTCATACCTAGAGTGATTAGCGTAGAAATGGGATCTTTCGACTAAAAACTTGTTTACGTTAATTTTAACGTAAAGTGTTTTCACATTTTGTCATCATCAAAACGTGAAGTTATCGAAAGATATAAATAACGTTTTAGAACATTATTTGCATCAACAATCTCCCCCTTTTTGACGATGACAAAACCTAAACTCATTTTAAGTTAAAATTAATTTTAACAATTTTTTATAATGAGTTTATATCTCATTTCTCCCCCTTTTTTTGTCGATGCAAAAAGGTTGCTAAGGCTCCCCCTTGATGTATACTCCTCCTCATTTGGCGGACACCATGGTATCGAGCAATGGTTCTTGCTACAAAACAAAGTTAGATGACAAATATACAATATCTAACATGTAGCAATCAAGACAAATATCCAACCACAAACAAAAAATTTGCTAAGTAGCCAAACACCATAAAAAATAAAACAACCACATAACATGCCCATCCATTCATTAAAAGAAATGTCATACATAAGTATGACTACATCATAAAAATAAAAACAAACTACAAGAAGCACATAGAAATCTTTAGTGACATGAGGCCCTAAGATTTGCTTCGATGACAAAAGGGATCCTAAGCATTTATTTTGGAAACTAAACATGAAAATGTTTAGTTGTTTGGGCTATTGGTTGGTGGAGGAGGTGGTATAATGGGTCCTTGTGGTGGTGTTAGAAGGTGTTCAAGGTAAGAGAACATAAAGTTCATTTCATCCCTAAGGTTGAAGATGAGGTTTCGGTTGTGATGACAACATGCACAACTTAGGCTATGTGGCTCTAGAGGATAAAAAATGGGGTGACCCATTAGTGGTTGTGGTGATGGAGAGGCGGAAGATGATGATGTGTTGGACCCAAGCTCAAAAGGAGTTGTTGGTGATAAGGTGAAGGTTAGTGCTAATGGTCGAGGAGGACTAGGTGGAAGTAAGGGTGTGGTAGTCCTAATAGTGGAAGAGGATGATGAGGTTGGCCTAGTTGAAGTGGCTTTTGATGGAGCCAAAGGTGTAGAAATTGATGCGGTTGAATTGGTTGAGGGTAATGGTGTATGAATGTCTTAATCATCATCTAATGTAAGATCAATGAGAAGTATTTCATTGGGTGGTTTTATGTTGAGCCTAGGTTTCTTTGCTTTGTGAGAGGTGGTAGCCATTGTAGAAGACATGGTGAGTTTATGATGAATGTGTGATGGTGAGGAAGATGAATGCATGATAAGGGCTTAAATAGCCAAATCAAAGCATGCAAGGATAGGTAGGATGGTGAGTTTAGGGAATTGGGAGTGTTGGAATCAGCACATGTTTGCAGATTCTAAGGAAAAGAAAGTCAAAAAGTGGAAGCAAACAGTTAAAAACGTCTTCCCAGGGGACGGTACCACTAAATCACCCACGGTACCACTAAATTTAGTGGTGTCGTGCCCTATTTAGTGGAGCCGTGGCCTGCAGTTGACATTTTTACCAGTTCTGCAGGATTTAGGCTGCCTAAATGGGTAATCCTAGGGGTACTATTTGCAGCAAATCCTATTTACCTCAATTCACTAAAGAATATGTGATTATCTAGAATTAGGCTACTATTAAGCATGCAACATATCAAGTAATATGATCATCTAGTGCATGCAAGAAAAATGTAAAATAAAAGATATGAACTAGATAAAGCTCATAAATATAATCAAGCATTAAGCTTCATTAACTAACCAAAGTAACCCATGCCAAGTTAGAAATACTAAGTTAATTCAAACTTGTTAATGTTAAATGGCCGTAGCCAAGACCCCATTAGTTATAGTTTAATACTACTTGAGTTAGTAATACTAATTATGTTAGTATTGTCTAATCTATTGATTTCCCTAACTTCTTGATCTTGTTCTCGATCCCCTTGAGTGCTTTTTCAATAGACCTGAACCCCCCGATCGTTTGATCATGCATGGACACTTGTCAGTTGTACATCGTCGTTTGCCTTCTCATCACCGCATTCAAGTTGGTGTTGTTGTAAGGAAGGTCGGTTGTTGGTGTGAAAGATGACGTGTCAAGATTATGAAAGAAAGTGTCGGGTGACGGAGTACGAGCACGAGAAGTTCCTTCTTCATTCACTTCATCATCATCCTCATCCATAGGTTGAGATGACGATCCACGACGGAAGGAGGAAGACGAGAAAGTAGCATCGGAGGTGGATTTACGACCACGTTTAGACCCTTTGTTACTACGTTGCTTTGTGCGACATTGTGGTCCACTAAGAGGTTTCATAATGGGATCAACAAGAAAGTAGTCGCCATTATTAAGATGTGGGTAATTTGTCATAACCCAACGGAAGAGACGAGTAAGCAACATACCGTATGACATGAGCTTATCGGTCCGACTGTGAATGTTTGCCATTATTTTTGCCATGTAGTATGCGAGGTTGTATGGCTCCTCGTTACTAAGGCAATAGAGCATATGGGCAAGACTTGCCGGAACATGATCCCGGTTGCCCGCACAAAACGTTTTCACGCAGAAGGAGTTCCCAATTTTTGAGATCGAGAAGAATCTCTTTTAGATAGATTCGGTTTGGATCAAGGTGGACTATGGAACCATCACATTTTTGGTACGTGTTGGCGACTCGAGGGGTTTGGACATGTTGCTTTATGCTTTGAAGGTCGGGAATTTTGGTAAGATAAGGACCTTCACTTTCAAGGTGATAATGAAGTGACTGTACGGAATGGTCTTCTGTGTATGCACATTGACCATGGGAGGGAACACCAAGAATGTCCCCGAGTTCGGTGATGGATAAAATGATATGTTCATTTTGAATCCAAAAATCAAGAAATACATTACCCTCAAGATCATTGAAGGTACGAACACGACTGTAGAATTCGAGGATGAAACGATGACAAATTTGATCATTTATTTTATATAAACAATCTAATTGGATCGTAGGAAAGCATGCTTGGATGCCATTCAAAGGAACAAAGTAAGCATCGACTACACGACCTTTGTGTATGTATCGATGTTGGACTTTAATAAGATAAGCTTTTTGCTCATCGGAAATGTTTGGGTCATCGATTAGAGAAGGGATGTAGGATTTGGTATCTTAGTAATTGGTACGAGGCATTGTTACCTACAAAAATATGAGTATGTATATGTTAACTTATTGAATTTTGATGATCACATTTCTAGTGTGTGTTTGCCTATATGCAAACAATGTGGAGGTGCGGTAATCTTGACTCTAAAACAAAAATAATGAGATTACCCAAACGCTCCTAACTTCACTTTTGCTCAATCAAATATGTCAAGAAATACATATTAGTTATGTAATTCAATCAATATTTGTGAGATCATGTATGCATGCAAAAACCTTTTTAGTTCGCATCAACAATGCACGAAAAATATTTCATGATCCTAGATGTGTGAAATTTTTCGAAAACAATGGAATTGGGGTGTTTGGTAAATGCGTCAACTCGGCGCCAAAAATCTTAAAATTGAAAAGCTTGAGTGTTAATGATTCCTAATCCAATTTTAAGTATCCTAGACATGATTCCACTAAAAATATTTAATCTTAATCCGTTTTAAATAGTGAAATTCGGACTAAGGTATATAATGTAAGTGGGTTTATGCAAATCCTAGGTTTAGGGAATCATGCAAGTTATACATTGTCTAATCATAGTCCTAATTGCATAAGAATTCAACCAAAACTGAAAAAACCCAATTCAATTTTATGCATAAAAACAAACCCTAGACTCAAATTAGAAAGAAATTAAAGTTAGTTTACATACAATTGATGTTGTAGTGATTGATATTCTTAAAGTGCAATGCCTCGATCTTGATTGACAAGAGTGTAGTAGTATTTGGGTGTGGTATTCGGTTTTGACAACAAAAGGGAAGTGGGTATTATGGTTTGAATGAGTATGAAGAGGGAAGGAAGAAGGAAAAGTGTGTTTATTAGACGCACGGTACCACTGTACCACTAATGTTTAGTGGCGCCGTGCCACTTTAGTGGAGCCGTGCATGTCTGAGACTCATTTTTGTTCCATTTTGATTTTTGACTAATTAATCTTACTTAATTAGTAAGACTTTTTGACGCGAGGGGAGAGTTTATACCTAATAAACTCTTTTAACGGAAATAACTAGGCGATATGACAAGAGATGACTTTAGTATTTACGAGGAAATACATAAGTAGTCATTGGAGGAATACGAGGGATGACTTTAATATTTTCAGTGAAATATTTAGAAAGTCATGAGACGAGACAAAAGAGATGACTTCAATATTTCCAGTGAAATATTCAAGTAATCATGAGAAGAATGAGAAGGATGACTCAAAAAGTCATGAGGAGAGGCGTAAGGAATGACTTCAATATTTCCAGTGAAATATTCGAGTAGTCATATGAAGGATGTGAGAGATGACTTAATATTTCTAGTGAAATATTTAGCAAGTCATGTGATGAGACGTAAGGGATGACTTTAATATTTCCAGTGAAATATTTAAGTAGTCATACGGAGGATGTGAGGGATGACTTAAAAAGTCATGAGGCGAGACGTAAGAAATGACTTCAATATTTCCAGTGAAATATTTAGAAAGTCATGAGACGAGATATGAGGGATGACTTCAATATTTCCAGTGAAATATTCAAATAGTCATAAGAGGGATGTGAAGGACATATTTGAACACATTGGAATTGTGAAATTCACGGGATGTGTTCCATCATTCCTAGATCTAGACGAAGATAGTTAGAGGATTCTCGTTTGAGAGGTTTGATTGGGATATCGACGATGTTGTCCATTGAGGGAAACTTTTCTAAGAAAATGATTCCTCTTTGGACATTATTGCGACGGAGGAGATGACGTACTTTTGATGTGCTTCATACATGAGCAATCCACGGGGTTCTTGGTCAAGTCAATTTGCACCTCGGTTTTCGCACTTCATAGGAATGTCATTGAGATGGATGTCGCAGTCGATCAGAGCTTGTTTCATCCATAGTGCTAGTTGTCATGTCTTTACAGCGCTTACGTATTCGGCTTCGGTCGTGGAGATAGCAAGAGTCGTTTGTTTCTTAAAGAACCAAGAGGTTTGACAACAACCTATGAAGGTACAAACATCACTCTTACTTTTTCGATCCACATTATCTCCCGCATTATCAGAGTTGGTATATGATGTGCGTGTGTATTGCTCTAATTCTTTTATATCCACGGTAGCGGCGCCAAAGACTTGGTGCGCGCGTGATGTGTCGTTGTGGTTTTAGCAGTATTAATGCCTACTCAAGTTTTAAATTTATATTTAGCCGACTTATCAATAAAACACACACTTTAACGAGCAGTGTACCCGGTCAGTATGAATATAATGGTAAGTAGAGTGTCGATCACTAAGAGTGGAACGTATTATCTAGTTATTCTAATCAGTATTTTAATATCTTAAGTTAGCTATACAACCTAATCTAACGCAAGGGGGTTCAGCCTGATAGACTGGCACGGTTTGGTTATGATTAAATATAAACTAAACTAATGAGCACGAATCAGCGATTAGCACACACGTACACAGATAGATACTTGAGACAATAAGAAGACATGTCCTGATAATTAAGTAGCTTGTCACTTGTTTTATTGCTAGTTTTATATGAAGTGTATATAATTAACCCTTTCTCGTTGGCTCTAATCTTATCGGCGAGTAAACCCTTAATGATCACTTATGTCTATCCCACTATCCTAGAATATTGAGCATTTGTGATGCCCACGTTTCGTATACGCTAGAACAGATAGGCGAGGAAGGGGCATGGCGACCCAAGCAATGCTCAGCTAGACACAGAGGTTATCAATACACTAATAAAAGTCACCAAAGACATCAACATATAAACTTTAATTAATGGGAAAGCAATTTTAAGGGGTGCCCATGATATTCCGTAGTCACATGGAATCGGCCCATCAATCCTGATGAATTAAAGTGTACTAATACAATAAAACAAAACTACTTAATGAATTAAATACATGCAGGACCTTCTTACAACTCTTGTATCTTCGTTCAGGGTGTGTCTTGTGCTGCTAATACGTCTGAATTCGTCTCCTAGGGTTCTTCTGTCTTCGGTCTCTAAAGTCTAGTGTCCCGAAATTCGTCTGGCCTTGGGGTATTTATAGTTTCTGTCTGAGGGTTAGATGCGGCGCATAGGATAAGTAGATGTGGCGCATTGACTTAACTTCGCGTGGGGTCCAAGATTAATATATTCAGGAATATTCGTACACCGCCTTAAGATGCGGCGTAACTCCATTTCTCTATGCGGCGCATGTCCTTTGCTGTCTTGGATTGTAACTTGTGAAATCTTGATAGTGATGCGCCGTATGTACGAAGTATGTTGCGGCGTATCTGGAGCAGAATGATCTTGATCTTGTACATTTCAGTAGACTCTTAACATCTTGCTTGTTTTGCTCCATAATTAGTCCAAAATCGCCAAGTTTCACATAATACTTGTTTTTACCTGAGAATTACAAAAGTAAACATTAACGTATCAATTCTCATATATAATATAATAAAACAAGTCAAATAAATAGGATAAATGATGATAATAAAATGTACTTATTTGAGTTCATCAAATATCCCCCCACTTGAACTTTACTTGTCCCCAAGTAAACCTTAGAATTAATCTTATGAAAATGTATCCTAAAAGATATTAGGATTTATTTTTATATTTAAGCATGTATTCGTTTTGTCATAATCACACAACCAAACACTTAACGAATTAGAAATAAAATAAAATATTTTGATAAAAGCAAATCTAATCGTTTAACTGTCCAGTCGTGACGAATATTCTATCATAAGCTTGGCAAGTATACGCATCTCCCCCACTAAAGCCAAGGAATAACAAGTCTAAAGCGGTAAAAAGGGTTTGTTGGTTAAGGGTTAATCATTCTTTTTAATCTCTATCGATCTCAAATTCCAGAAAAGGCGACAAAATCACAAATACATGATCGAATCCACGACCACGATACTTGCAATTGCTCAAATCCTTAACTCGAATAGGCTAAAGATAGGACCAAGTAATCTTCACCAATAATATTATATCAAAAAGGGCGACAAAATCATAAATACATAGCCGAATCCACGACTACGATACTTAAGATTGCTCAAATCCCTAATCTCAATAAATCAAAGGTTTGGATAAAGAATGATATAGGGTATGGATAATATTTGGGATACAAATTGGTGTAAAATGAAAAATAAACAAAACAGATAAATTAAAATCCTAAGTGTGGTAAATTACTTTCCCAACTATCCCATGAATAAGACTCATATCATTGAATAACTCACGCTTTAACACTTGAAACACACGCTTTAGGTAGACACGAATTATACTCAACAAGATCTCAATCAAAGAATAACCTTAGTTGGCGTTCCCATAACGGCCAACTCCCATTCAATCCATAAATATAATATACAACAAATAGTGGTGATATCGACCACTTAATACAAAACTTTACATAAGTTGGTTAAAATAAACTTCCAACTTTTTCTTTTTCTTTTTCTTTTTCTTTTCTATTTTTTTGATTTTTTTTTTTTTTTTTTTTTTTTTTTTTTTTTTTTTTTTTGACATCAACATATATGTGTAAAATTTCACAACTTTTCTATCACTATTTTTCCGGATAATTTTTCCATACTCTTCATACTTTCAGAAATAACTGTAATAGTGAAAGTAGTAAACACACGAAAAATAAACTCCAAGATATACAATATTTACTTTCATACCAATTGCATTGTGCAATTTCCCGACCTAACCAAAGATAATGAATTACGCACGCGAACACAGGTAATGCAAGGAAACACACTTTGCCTAAAGCAATTAACCAACCACGGATTTTAATCTAAAGGGTAGGCTAAGGTGTAAGGGTGTAACGAAACATTATAACAAAGGTGTAAGAAACGAAAGGAATGGATCTGAGTGTTTTTCTAGGGGTATCTTACTCTAAAAGTGAGAGTAACAAAAGGGTTTATACGGTGGTTAACTAACCAGTGTAGTTAGCTAATATCACATAACATATAAAGGCTATTTGGGTGTAATCCTAGAAATTTACCAATTTAGACAAGTCATTCCAATTATGTAAATAATACTTATTATGGTGGTCTCGAATAGTATACAAGCCAAGTTCTAAAGTTTACAAGTCACCGGCACACTCATAGATTTGTGAATTTTGAAAAGTTCACAATTTTTGAAAATAACGTCATGTGTGCAGCTATGTAATTTAGACTTTAAACAAAAACATGCTCAAAAGTTTTAAATTTTGATATATTAACCGCATTTTAAGCATATTTTGAAAAAGTTTAGGACAAGTAAGTGTTCTAATTCTCCAATCCCCCCACTTAAGTTAAACAACGTCCTCGTTGTTTGTGTCAAAGGTTAAAAACTGGAAAATAAAAGAATTAGAACAGAAAAACTCCCCTGAGATTTGCTCGGTATGATCCTCCATTATTTGTATAAGAGCAAAAATCAACTTTTCTTGTGGATTAGAACGTTTAAGCTTCATAGATGATGTATCCACAAGAATGCAGGAATCTATAATACCATTCAGACTTTAACACACCTGAGTTAAGAAGGTTCAAACTTGCATAATACATTAGTAGTTAGTAAAAATAAAACATAAAAAATTAAAATGAAAATCATCAGGTCAGTCGATACGCCGTATCTTATGGAAAAAGATACGCCGTATCGAGCCTGGAATAAATACGAATCAGAATAGAAGATGCGTCGCATCCTTAACCAGGGATGCGCCGCATTAAAATACTGACAGAAAGTTTTAAAGTCAAAAATAAAAATGCAGAAAATTAAATAAGATATGACCAGTGCAGGCGATGCGTCGCATCTTAGGATTGAGATGCGCCGTATCTTCTGCAGGTCTGACAGACTCGACACAGAACAGAAAAGTAAAAATTTTCTCCGGGTTGTCTCCCGGTCAGCACTTGTCTTTATTCCAGAGTCTTCAAGTTAGACTCACGTTCAGCTCTTTAATACCGATCACTGAAAGAGTCGGAAGCATCGCGCTCCCTCATCGCCAGTCCAGTAATATTGAACACTCCTTGCTCGTCCTTAATTTCCACGCCATTCTTCTTTAATATCTGTATAAACAAAGTTCTGTCCCTTTCGGGCAGAGATGACAAAATGATAGACGGGAAATTCTTATTATTATATAGGCATAAATATGCAAGGTGGGGTGGTAGTTCAATAAACACATCATTATTCAAATTTGTATTCTCAACTATTCTCCTACGTTTGTTAATTACTTCGCAATCATACCACTCATCATCAGAATCATTAACAATATCGCGCCTAAGTTCGGTAGGTACATTAAGGTCAATAAATTCCTCGAAGTTCTCATGATTAGGATTAGTTGAGTTGTTTTGAATCAATGTTTCTCCCATAAGCCTAGCTTCTAGATCGATGTCCATACGTTCTCTTAATCCTAGCACATAGACGCCTCTAATTATGCTTTTAGCAGGATTTTGGCACTTATAGACTAGTTTATTGTTCCCTACCTTTAATGAGATTTTTATTTTAAACACATTAATCTTAGCATGGGCGGTAGACAAGAAAGGTCTTCCAAGGATTAAAGGAATCTTAACATCCTCGGGTATATCTAATATAACAAAGTCTACGGGGAAAACAAACTTCTCAATCTTAACTAGCACATTTTCAGCAATCCCTTCAGGTCATTTTACCGTTTTATCAGCCAATTCAATAAGCAGCTTAGTTGGTGCTAATTTTCCTAGTCCTAGGGTAGTGAATGTCTTAAGGGGCATAACACTAACGCTAGCTCCTAAGTCAGCTAACACATTATTGAAAGACATGTCATTAATTGAACAAGGTAAAGTAAAACTTCCTGGGTCCTTTTCTTTATGAGGCAAGGCACGTAAGTTGGTAGCAGAGCTCTCTTCTTTCATTGTAGCCTTGATCTCCTCTTCAATCTTTGTCTTCTCTTTGAGCAACCTCCTTAAACTGATTGAAGAATTAAAGAAAAATTCGGGTTTTGCAGCATCATTACCATTCATCAATCTTCTAGGAAAAGGTATGTTAGGCGTAACTTCTTCAGTAGTGCATATGGCCTTGACATGATCTCTTGGGTTGGTTTCAGTTGAGCTTGGTAAACTTCCGTATCCCCTTTCTTGAAGAACTTTGCTCATTTGTCCGATTTGTTGTTCCAATGCTTTGATCGAAGCTCCTTGATTTCTTGTTATAGTATCCGTTGAGGCTCGGATTTCTTTGATCATAGCAGTGTTTTCTTCATGTCTTTTAGCAGCATCGGCCATAATTTGCTTTAGAGTGTCATCCAAAGTCTGCCTCCTCTCTTGATAAGTGGAATTGAAGTTTTTCTTTTGATAGTATCCCGGAGCAGCTTCCCTAAATCTTCTTGAAGGTCGGAATGGTTGTCCAAATTGTGTGTAGTATGCTTCTTCAAACGTCTCACTTTCATTCTTGTTAGGGCAATCTTTAGTGTAGTGAGGTCCTTCACATTTTTCACATCCAACTTGGGCAGCATAAACTTTCTCATCACGCTTCTTCATCTCTCTACTAATTTTATCCAATTGAGCTTGAATTGCAGCAAACCCGTCAAAATTAGTGCTGCTCTTAGATCTAGTAGAGGTTCCGTCGTGACATTTTTGAGAATGATCAGCAGCTTCTTGGATAGCTTTTCTAGCATCGGCTGCACTCATTTGAGGCACAGCTCCCTTAGCATCCAAGATTTGTCTAGTAGGCACGTCCAATCCTTGATAGAACAATATTATCTCATGCATTGGACTTAGATAATGTTGAGGACATTTCATCAATAAGTCTTTAAATCGTTCCCAAGCTTGATAAAGAGTTTCATCAGGCTCTTGCTTGAAACTGTTGATAGCCTCCATCTTTTTAGCAGTTTTAGCAGGTGGACAACATCTTTTCAGGAATTTGCTCTTCAAATCTTCCCATGTTGTGATTGAACTAGCAGGTTCATTCCTTAGCCACTTATTAGCAGCTCCTTTAAGCGAAATTGGAAAGATTCTTAGCATAAGTTGATCGTCAGAGACTCCCTCAGTAGTAAACAAATCTGCAATCTCGAGGACCTTTTCAACATGTTCATTAGCATCTTCATGTTCTGTTCCACTGAAAACATTTTCTCTTAGCTCCTTGAGAAACTGACCCTTCAACTCAAACTTTGACTTTTCATCAAACTTTGGTCTAGCAACTCCTGAACTGTAATCAGCACGGGTATTGTTCATGTATTCCTCCATAGTAGTGTTTTCCGTCATTGTTTCTGTTTCTTCTTCCTCTTTCTCTTCAGAAAAGTAATCAAGCTCGAACGAACTTGAAATTTCAAAGCTTTTTGTGTTGAAAAGCCTTTTAAGCGAATGTAGGGCTCGTTCAGGATCTTCGAAAGATTTAATCAAGTTCTTAGTCGAACTCCTGGTCATGTACTTCCTGAAACCATCACAAAAGCATCAGTAGGGTATGTTCAAGAAAGTAATATATCAGAAAATTAACAACGAAAATGGAATACGAAAAATAAAAGTTGCTGATATCTGTAGACGATGCGCCGTATCCAAAAAGTTGGATACGCCGTATCTTATAATCGTTAAAATTTAATCAGACTTTTATTCAAAAAATAGATACGCCGCTTATGATTTTAGAATGCGCCGTATCAGTTTAATTTATCAAAAATCGATTATATTTATTAAAATTAAATCCGTCGTATTAACAAAAGCTAATGCGCCGTATTTTCGTTACGTTTCAAAATACAAGATTTTTGATTAAGAAGATGCGCCGTATCGATAAAAATCGATGCGTCGTATCTGTTTAATAATTCAAAAACTGTTTTTAATTTAAATAGACAATACGCCGTATCTGTTAAAACAGATGCGTCATATGGCATTAGGGTTTAGAAAAATTTCTTATTAAAAACAGAATACGCCGTATCTTGGGGAAAGATGCGTCGTATCAAATTTATTAAACGCGTTGTATTTTAAAAAAATTAAACGCAATACGCCGTATCTATGAAAATAGATGCGCCGTATCGTTTGTATTAGCACAGTACAACGATGCAGTAAAAATAAAAAGAAAAACAAAAATAAAATCAAACAAAAAGAAACAAAAATTAAAGAAAATAAAAACACACAAAAACAGAAAATATGCAAAATAATACAATGAATGCAATTTATCTAATATATAACAGAGTTAGCGGTTAGAATCTAAAAATTAAAAAGAAAAACCTAATTAAAATACTAATCAAATTAACAGATAATAACAATTCACTCCCCGGCAACGGCGCCAAAAACTTGATGTGCGTGTGTATTGCTCTAATTCTTTTATATCCACGGTAGCGGCGCCAAAGACTTGGTGCGCGCGTGATGTGTCGTTGTGGTTTTAGCAGTATTAATGCCTACTCAAGTTTTAAATTTATATTTAGCCGACTTATCAATAAAACCCACACTTTAACGAGCAGTGTACCCGGTCAGTATGAATATAATGGTAAGTAAAGTGTCGATCACTAAGAGTGGAACGTATTATCTAGTTATTCTAATCAGTATTTTAATATCTTAAGTTAGCTATACAACCTAATCTAACGCAAGGGGGTTCAGCCTGAGAGACTGGCACGGTTTGGTTATGATTAAATATAAACTAAACTAATGAGCACGAATCAGCGATTAGCACACACGTACACAGATAGATATCTGAGACAATAAGAAGACCTGTCCTGATAATTAAGTAGCTTGTCACTTGTTTTATTGCTAGTTTTATATGAAGTGTATATAATTAACCCTTTCTCGTTGGCTCTAATTTATCGGCGAGTAAACCCTTAATGATCACTTATGTCTATCCCACTATCCTAGAATATTGAGCATTTGTGATGCCCACGTTTCGTATACGCTAGAACAGATAGGCGAGGAAGAGGCATGGCGACCCAAGCAATGCTCAGCTAGACACAGAGGTTATCAATGCACTAATAAAAGTCACCAAAGACATCAACATATAAACTTTAATTAATGGGAAAGCAATTTTAATGGGTGCCCATGATATTCCGTAGTCACATGGAATCGGCCCATCAATCCTGATGAATTAAAGTGTACTAATACAATAAAACAAAACTACTTAATGAATTGAATACATGCAGGACCTTCTTACAGCTCTTGTATCTTCGTTCAGGGTGTGTCTTGTGCTGCTAATACGTCTGAATTCGTATCCTAGGGTTCTTCTGTCTTCGGTCTCTAAAGTCTAGTGTCCCAAAATTCGTCTGGCCTTGGGGTATTTATAGTTTCTGTCTGAGGGTTAGATGCGGCGCATAGGATAAGTAGATGCGGCGCATTGACTTAACTTCGCGTGGGGTCCAAGATTAATATATTCAGGAATATTCGTACACCGCCTTAAGATGCGGCGTAACTCCATTTCTCTATGCGGCGCATGTCCTTTGCTGTCTTGGATTGTAACTTGTGAAACCTTGATAGTGATGCGCCGTATGTACGAAGTATGTTGCGGCGTATCTGGAGCAGAATGATCTTGATCTTGTACATTTCAGTAGACTCTTAACATCTTGCTTGTTTTGCTCCATAATTAGTCCAAAATCGCCAAGTTTCACATAATACTTGTTTTTACCTGAGAATTACAAAAGTAAACATTAACGTATCAATTCTCATCTATAATATAATAAAATAAGTCAAATAAATAGGACAAATGATGATAATAAAATGTACTTATTTGAGTTCATCAGTATAGACAATAGTTTCTATACCAATCCCCTTGAGATAGTACAATCCAAAGTGTATAGTGCCTTTAATGCATCGAAAGATACAGTTAACCGCTTTTAAGGCAAGAAGTTTTGGGATCCTTCTTACAAGCGAGCACAAAAGCAGACACTAGACATGATATTGGGCCTACTTTTCGTTTGGTAAAGTAAATTACCTATCATGCCCCTAACCTAGTACTATCCACGTACTCACCTTCATCGTCTCTTGTGAGATTCATCTCCGCGGACATGGGGGTTTATATTGATTAATATTGTTCTAAGTTAAATCTCTTACATATATATATATATATATATATATATATATATATATATATATATATATATATATATATATATATATATGTATTAGTATACTTAGATTTAAGATGATACTACCTTCAGGTAATATTATATGAGGGCTAGGAAAGAAACTCGATTCACTCATCATGCTCATCTCAAGCTTGTCACGCATGATCTTTGAGCGATCATTGTACATTTCTGGACAAGTTGAGTCTGATATAATTGTCGTCGATAAATATTTGAGCAATGATGGGATGTGAATTTCGTTTCTTTGTGAAAAGCACGTTGTCAACCATTTTCATGATATGGTTTTTATGGATCAACAAATCCTTGAGGTTGTACTACATATGCCTCCTTGTTGACAAAACCATTTGGGGATGCACTTTTCCCGTCCATTATGTTAGTGCTTACTAAGTTAGATTCTAAGAACACTACATGCTCAATATATCTACTAGCAAGGGGGTTTTAAGAAAGCGTACCTTATCCTGAAGTGTTGCCTTTTAAAGTTGGAGACTAGACTACTTTTGTTGAAAGCTAAGCAGAATGAGACAAGACTTGATTTTGAGTCACGAGATTAGTGCAATCACTAATCATACACCATTCGTCGGACTCTAGGTTGATTCAAAACCATATCTATCTAGCAAGACAGAGACTCAAACAGTTGGTCCCCAATATCTCATGGGTCCAAAGTTGTTAGTGTTAAACATCCCATGCATTTCTTGCATTTGGTTAGGATGTTGGAGTGGAGGACACATTTCCCATGGTAAGTAACTTTGTAGTTGACGGTTATTCCAAGTTACGGGATAGTTACTTGGATAACTTTGTCTTCTAAATTTACCTCTCGGTAGAGGAGTTCTTGACCGAGGTTTATGAACATTTGTTCTTCTAGCTGAATGAGTCTTTGATCTAATATCAGGTTTTACAAAACCAAGCCCGGGGGTTGACAAGGGTTCGTAAAAACTTTTGACTTCCTTTTTACTAACAATAGGTACTTCTACATTATTAATAACTATGTGACTCGGTTTAGGACTTAAATTATTTTTTAACATTGACCCAGATCTGACTTTAGCACCAGACGGTACCACGGTACCACTAATTTTAGTGGTGTCGTCTGTACCTTTAGTGGTACCGTCATCTGATATTTCAGATTCTCCAGGTTTTACAAATTTTACTTGTTTAGTATCAATTGTAGAAGCTTGGTTTGGGTCAAATCCTAAGCCTGCATCGGCATGTTCACTATACCTAATGTTTTCAAGCATATCATTAAGTGCCCTTGTTCATTCTTCAAACTTAATGATTCTTAACGCATTTTTTTTTTTAGTTTTTCATTTTCTACTCGAAGACATATGCATGACCTACATCTAACATCTATTTCTTTATTTTTCTCAAGTCTTTTTACTTGGGCTTTCAGTTCTAAAATTTGCATTTCGAGTTCATGCAATTTTAATTTTAGTGTTTTGTTTCTACCTAAGATTTTAGAACTTACTTCACATAGTTTATTATATTCATCATATAGTATGTTATCATCTATTGACGAATTATCATTACTATAATAAGAAGAGTCGGAATGTACCTCATTTGAAGCCTGAGCCATTAGACATGTTTTGTCGTTGGGCTTCTTCTCTTCTTCTTCACCGCTATCACTCCAAGAGCCTCCTATGAGAGCTCTTTGGTTGTTGGTTTTCGGTGGTTTAGGACATTCTCCTATGAGATGATTTGAATCTCCGCATCTAAAACATCTCATATCACTCTTTCCTTTCTTTTCATCTCGGTTCTTTTTGATGACTTTTTATCATCACGAGGTTGCCTAACGAACCTACCTCTTCTCCTAAAGAACTTCATAAAATCTCTAACGGCTAGTGCATATTCTTCGTCTTCACTATCGGAATCCGAACTTTCCTCATAACTAGACTCCTTTTTGGCTTTCAATGCTAGAGATCTAACTCTCTCGCTTTTGCCTTTGACTATATCGGAGTCTTTCTTGATTATCATCTCATGAACCTTCAAGTTTCCTATTAGTTCATCAAGTGATAATGTCGCCAAGTTCTTTGACTCTTCAATGGCGGTGACCTTTGCTCTCCATTTGGGATGTAGAGCCCTAATAAACTTCCTAACATAGTTCTTGCTAGAATAACCTTCATCAAGAGCTTTAAGACTAGTAATAATAGTATTAAATCTAGCAAAAGCATTATAAATAGATTCATCTTCCGGAATGGAAAATTGTTCATATTGTTGCACAAGAAGATCTATCTTGTTCTCTTTGACTTGATTATTACCTTGGTGAGTGACTAACAAAGTTTTTCAAATTTATTTTGTCGTATTACACATAAAAATTCTTTCAAATTCTTTTTTCGGCAAAGCAATATAAATCATCATTTTAGCCTCATCATTTTTGGCTAGTTTTCTTTTAAGTTCATCACTTTGTTTACTATAAGGAACTATTTCATCCCTTTTAGTATCCGGATTCTTTTGAATCGGTTCAAAGTCACCCTCGGTAATAATATGCCAAAGATCAATGTCTTTTGATTTCACATAAGTTTCGAATCTTGTTTTCCAATATATAAAACAATCGGTTTTGAAAAGTGGTGGTCTTTGCATAGATTGCCCTTCTTGATATTTGTCGGAATCCATTGATCGATTCAAGTTTTAAAATACAGTTTATTTTAAAATCTTGCCTGACGTGCCTCTGGTAACAATTGTGGAAAACTAAAAGGGGGGTTGAATAGTTTTACCGTTTTTTAATTTGTTTCAAAACTTTACTTGTGAAAAACTTTGATTCGATTCTTTTGTGAAATCAATCAACACCAATATGAACACTAAATAATACTAACTAATATAAACAATAATTAAAAAGAAGAGAGATGGAAAGATCAAACCGGGACAAAGAGATTTATAGTGGTTCGGTCACGAAGCTCTTCTTCGCCCTACTCCACTCCCCGAGTACCACACTCGAGAGTTTCAAGCACTATGTCAACAAAGCTCCCTTCAGGCGGAGAAAACCGTACAACGTCGCTTATCCTAATTTCCGACACTAAGCTAAATGTCGAGTACTAATCTTAGCTAGTACCAATCTACCACGATCCACACGATCCTTACTACTACACACAATCAACACACTAGACTCGATCTACCCGATCTACCCTTGATCCACTTGATCAACACACAAGCCCACAAGCTACAAGAGATCTCCAAAATCTCAACACGATCACAATGATCTACTCTCACTTGACTCGATCTACCCAATCTACCTTTGATCCACTTGATCAACTCACAAGCTCACAAGCTACAAGAGATCTTCAAGATCTCAACAAGATCACAATGATCTACTCTCACAAACTCTCAAAAGAAAAATGAACTTGATGTATGCAAGGATACAACAAGTATGTAACAAGTGTTACAAGTGCACTAATTATAACTACAACACTTTGTATCTTCTTTGATACCTTGTGTTCTTCTCTTGCACTAGTAGGGGAATGAAGATGATCACTTGGTTGGATGATTGGATCACTCTTTAAACAAAATAAAACTAAACTAAATGATCAAGAAGAAAAGTTGTGGTGAGAGTTTTAAACTCAGAAAGTTGTGTGTGAAAAAGGATACACAAAATCTGTGAAGAGGGCTGGTATTTATAGGCAGAAGAAATCTAGCCGTTATAAGGACACGGTACCACCAAATATCACACGGTACCACTAAATTTAGTGGTACCGTGCCAGACAAGAACGCTTCATTTTTTGTTTTTAGTGGTGAAAGTTTATTTGGGTAAGTTTGGAGCTGATTTTGGGGGGGGGGGGAATAGCTGTTATGATATTTAAACTTATTTTTTCAATAAAACATTTCTTAATATTTCAAAAATAACTTGTAAAGTATATTTTTCAAAAAATGTTTTGTCACATTAAAAATGTAAAGTTTTAAACACAAATTCACTTCTTTGATCATTTGTCAAGTTGTAAATAACTTTGTTCATACGTAAAGTATATTTTTGAAAAAATGTTTTGTCGAAAGATATAAATAACATTTTTAAAACATTATTTGCATCAACAGTTTTCACAATACCTTCTTGTATTTTTTTTCTCTAAGGAAATACAAACTAATATCATAATGCTTAGTCTTTTCATGAAAGACCGGAGTTGTTGTTATTTGAATAGCATCATTATTATCACAGTTAAGAGGAACAAGTAACTGCACACAAGCTTTCATTTCATTCAAAAGTTTCAATATCCACATTACATCACATGTCACACTGCACATAGCCCTGAACTCAGCTTCAACAGATGACCTAGCAAGAACAAATTGCTTATTTCTTTTCCATCAAACAAGATTATTACCTAGAAACACTGAAAATCCAATAACAGATTTTCTTTTTACTTTGCGTCTTGCCCAGTTAGAATCTACATAAACATTTAAGTCTATCGACTAGCTAGTGTTAAAGCTTAAACCAAGACCTGGAGAACTTTTCAGACATCTTAAAACTTTAAAAGTAGACTTCAAGCTATACTTGCAAGGAGAATGCATACCTTGACTTAAGCAATGAACAAAATAACATATATTATTATCATGCCTGGTTAAAGTAAAATAAATCAACTTACCAACAAGCTTCTGATAGTTATTAACAGCTATCAATGGCTCATATTTATGAGTCCTAGTTTTAGTTTTCTTTAAATATTCTTTTATGACTAACTGGAATAGCAGTTGGTTTACATACTAACATACCAAACTCAGAAAGCAATTCCAAGCAATACTTCCTTTTACTAAAACATATTCCATTTTCAGTTTCCAAAACCTCTATAATAAGGAAATACTTTATCTTCCCTAAATCCTTAATCAATAATTTAGAACTCAAAAATTGTTTAAACTCTTTTTGTTGGGATATAAAAGTCATTATTACCAGTTATTACAATATCATCCACATATACCAAAAGCATTATAAAAACACCATTTTCAGACTTTGTGAACAAAGAGAAATCATTTTTGCTTTGAACTAACTTAATTTCAAATAAAGTTTCTGTCAATTTCTCATTCCAATTTCTAGGTGCCTGCTCCAATCCATATAATAATTTAAGTAGTTTACAGACCCTTCTATCATCCTTATCAAAATAACCATCACATAGTTTCATGTATATGTAGTCAACAAATTCACCATATAAAATAGCATTATCAACATCCAATTGATATATAGGTCACGTATTTTGGACTGCAACAGACAGTAACAACCTAACAGTTACAATTTTGACAACAAGAGAAAAAGTTTCCTCATAATCAACTCCCTCTTTTTATTATATTCTTTAGCTACTAACCTAGCTTTAAACATTAAACATCACCATTAGACTTATATTTGACTTTAAAACCCCATTTACAACCTATGGCTTTTCTGTCTTTTGGTAATTCCGTTATAGCCCATGTACTAGTTCTATTTCATGCTTCCATTTCTAAATTCATAACATCTATCCATCTACTATCCTTAGCAGCCTCATCATATGTTTTAAATTCAATGATTTTTTTAAGATTGGTAGAAAACACATAGTTTTCTTTACTTAAATTACTGTAATTAACATACTTGTCAACTCCATATTTGACTTTTCTATCCATAACAAAATCACCCAACTTAACCGATAGACAAGTCCTTCTACTAGACCACCTAACATAAGTTTTTAACCCACTGTTTAGACTTTGTGGTGAAGGCTGAGTGCTAGAATTTGGACTAGGGGTGTAATCGAGCTGAGCCAAGCCCGAGCTCAACAAAGCTTGAGCTCGACTCAAAAAATAAAAGGTTGGCTCGAGCTCGGATTGATTGCTCGTCAAGCTTTAACCATCCAAGCATGAGCTCGGCTCGAGTAGGATTCGAGCAAATCTCGAGCTTAGCTTAAAAAGCTCAAAATTATATATTTAAAAAGCTCGATTATGTGCCAATTGGTATTCGCAGCTGAACTGAGCTCGAACAAAATAGCAGATACACCATTCTGTGTCAAAACAAATTGCAAATGGCAGCTGCCACAAAAAAATATAGACTTCACACAAAACTTGTACATGATCTCGAATCATAAATTGGAAGAGAAATACCTAGTCGTTTGAAAACCAAAAAGATACTTTTAAAAGTAATCAAACCACCAATAAAATTCTCATAACCAAGTTGGATTATAGATAGAGAAAAATCGTGGATATCATATAAAAGCGCCAAATGCCTTTCAAGATGGAAGTTATCCTATATGTCCTGTATTCATGCCTGTTCGAAATGCGAATCATAGTATTCATTCTTATGAAAATGGTAACAAAGGGATACTATTTCTCGAAATATGGACAAATGGAAGTTTAACTCCTAAAGAAGCACTTCACGAAGCCTCCCAGAATTTTAAAGGGCACATCTAGAATATAATATTTTATCTTTTATGGGGTTAGTCCTTATAATTAGGTTAATATTCAAATCAGCCCTTATTTACATATTTAAAAGTAATATGAAAATATATTTATACTAAGGCTCGAAAAGCTCGATAACCGCTCGAACCGAGCTATCAAAAGCTCGAGCTCAACTCATTATATGTTTCGAGTTACCTTATTGGGCTTTGTGCTCGGTCTTGAGCTCGATAAAAGCTCGGATCGATTGATTCGAGCTTGAACTCGAGCTCGAGTTTCTTGATAAAAGCTTGGTTCGTTTGCACCCCTACTTTGGACTGTTAAAAACATTTTCAAAACCAAAATAGTCTTCATCCTCAACTAATTCACAGTCTTCATCCTCAACTAATGTTATACCTTCTATATCAACAACTTCATCTGAGCTTCCTAGTGTATTAGTGGCATGCATCCATACTTGAAGTATTTTGCCTACTACCATCACTGATAGATGCATCAACATGGTGTGTACCTAGCTGACTTTTTTCTGCGTCTGCAGTACTGTTCTTATCATGTTTATCAGAAACAAAACTTGAGTCAGCAAGTAAAGTATAAGTATTATTAGTTTTGTTTATATCTCCCCTATCAGACTTGGACACTTTTTCATAAAACAGTTCATCATAAAAATTTAAACCATTTATTCCATTTTGTTCAACCACAAAATTATTTTTAGTTAAAGACTTATTTTTAAAAGGAAGCACTGTTTCATAAAATATCACATCTTGTTAGACCCGTTTCCCAGAAACAACTAGACCCCATCCTAGAAGATTTGACTAAGGTTTAATGTGAATTGTTAGTCAACAAAGTTACGTAGAAGTCAAACCCGTTAGTCAACCTAATAGTCAATGAATGGGTTAAAAGGTTATGGAAAGTATTATGTGACATAATTAGAAAGGAAATAGACCTAAGGGGCTTAAGTTGTCATAAACCAAATGTAGTATTATGTGTAGTGTGGCCAAAGTAAAAGAAAAGAGACTAGAGGGACCAATCTTACCCAATGGCCAAACTAGTTCAAGTAACTAGATAAATATCTAGTTGATCTACAAACTTCTACAAGTTTCCACCATTTTATTGAGGTGTCTATGGAGTGTCGGCTTAGAGAAGAAAAAGGGAGGGAAGATGAGGCTTTGATGATCAAGTGGTAGTTGAGATGTGTTCTTTGTAAAAGGTTAAGCTCAAACCATGATTTTCCCACAAGTAAGTAACCTTCTATGATCTTGATTCAATGTAGTTAAGGCTTATGATTAAAGTGGGAAATCATCAAATGATCAAGATATGATCATTAGATGATGTAGAAAGGAAGATAAATAAGTTTTGATGGGTTATATAAACCCTTGTTTATGATGATAATTATTATGTTGTTAGGTCTTGATAAATTGTGAAGATTGATAACCATAGAAAAGGATATGATGATGATGATGACTAGTAAGGATGATGATGATGGTGGTGAAATAATGATATGATAAGTAGCTTGGATGATCAAGGTAAGTAACTTTGATTAATATATGCTTAATATAAATGTTCTCATGTTATGTGTTAATGAATGAGTTGATAGGTTTAAGCCTTGGATTAGTGTGTTGGGTTAATAGGAGGTATGTTAATGAGCTAGAATCAAGAGATAGAACATAAGGTTGAAAGGCCTAAGGTAAGTCTATGTTTGTTATGTGTATAATGTTATGATGTTAATGTGATGTTTATGATGTTGTATGATAATGGTGATGAGATTGGTTTGGTCACGAGTCAAATGGTTAAAGAAGTTCTTGATACATATATATGTGAATGGAAGTATTAACCATGTATTAATCTAGTTACTTACTAAGCGAAAGCTTACGTTTTAGTGTTCCAATGTTCTTGTAGGTTTATGCGCGATGGAAGGAAAGCACTTGGAGTATAGCTTAAGGATTTAGAAGTGGGTTGGAAGATAATAAGCATTAGGAGCTAGGTAGAATAACGAGCTCGAATCAAGGTTGTACCCCGAGAGTCTTTCTTATGATTTGTTTAGTGTGTGTCAAGGTCGTCATAAAGTTTGGGTGGTCAACGGTGTGTCCAAGTGTGTTAAATGGTTTATGGTCAATGTTTAAGGGAGCGTTTGGATTAAGTGTGTTTTTATCCATTTTGGGTTGTAAACGGGTCAAGTGTATATGGAACATATTTAGTATGTTTAAGAAATGATGTTGGTTAAGTTTGGTGGAAAAATAAAGTGGCATAAGTGGTTTTGTTGTGTAAATGGGTCAAAAATGGGTTTTATGCATAACTTGTTATAATATAAAGTACTATTTCGGAAGGTCAAACGGAAGATGTTTTTATATGAAAATGAAACCCAATAGTATACTAAGTAAATCTGGAAAGTTTGGTACTATTTCGAGATCGGATTTTCAAGTTACGGACCTAAACGTGATTTCGGGAGATCAGCAGTCTCCATCCGATCGGATGGAGGGCCATCCGATCGGATGGGCGGCTCGGTTACATTTTTGGCAAACTTCGAAAAATCATATCTTTTGATCCGTATGTCGTTAGAGGTCGTGCCACCCGGCGTTTTGAAGGTAATTGAGTCTAGTTTCATTTAAAAATAGTCTCAAGGTCTGAAAGTTTATATATTTTTGTCAGTGGTCAAAAGAGTAACAAGATGTCCGTAAAAGTCAAGCGTTTCCGCGTAAAAAGTTTTAATTTTTGGTCTAAGCGGGCACGGGGTGTAACAACTTGGTATCAGAGCTTCGGTTTAAGTGAATTAGGTTTCCACTATAGGTTGCCTAGACTTAAACCACTCATAGACGCGTTGTATGTAAGTTGAAGCAATGCTACTAGTAGGTGCCCTTGTGGTATAACGTAGAAGTGCTTATGGTAATGATGAGATTAGATTATAGCTAAGATGTAATGTGAATGTTGTGATGTGGATGTAGTGAAATATTGATGTAATGAATTAGACGCGAATTAGAGATTGCCTTAACTATGTGATGGAATGCAAGACGTGGTATATGTATTTAAGCCGATAAGTGTGGTATGTGTTTTATGGTGTCAATGTATATGTGAAGAAATTCTATGTTGGAATGTATTGTGCTAAGTGTTAAGTAAGTGAATGATAGTTCTCGTGTCGGATAGACTAAAGTTTTAATTATGTGAATCGAGGCCTTAAAGGGTATGAGTTGTAGGCGAAGTTACTAGAAGTGTTATTGGTAAGGTAATATTGTGATTAATGGTAAAGGCAAGGAATGTGTTATAGTATAATACATAAAAGAGCAAATTTACTTAGATTGCAATAATAGTGGTGTGACGAATGATTTATATGTATGGTGTTTGAAAGAATGATGACATAGTAAGGGTTAAGGGATTGATAAGACTTGTCTTTATGAGAAAGATAAGTATGTGTGTATGGCGAGGATTTAGATGCTTAGGTAAGCGTATTGTTAAAATGTGTGATTGTAAGATATTTTAGAAAGGTGTAAGTAATAAATGATATATAAAACAGCTAATGCATAGATTGGTAAAATGAAGTAGAAATTACCTCAATGATAATAGACAAATGGTATGACTTAGGCATGTTTAATGGTTTTAAATTATAATTAACTATAGACTAATGAAACGTAAGTGATTAGTAATGTTTATCTTTCATGGAAAGAATGTCGAGGGTAGACCTTGTGTATATATGAGATTAAGTATGTATAATGTGCTTGAAGATTATGTATTAAGTGTTAATTTTGTCATAAGCAAGGTAATTTAAGAATACTTATTATAACGTGATGTATAAAAGAAGTGTGATGCAAAGGAATTCAAAGCAGACGAGTCAAAGGGATTCAAGTAAGTAAACATTAAAATAACTTGTAGACGTAAGATAAAATAAAAGGTCAACTTGGGGTTAACAATATAACGATAAATGTAATGTGACCACTCAAGTGAAATTCGGTATATGTATATAGAAGTATAGAATCGGCAAGTATTACATAGACTTTGTCAAAGGTAATGAAAGATGATAGGTGAGTAATTGATAATGCGTTAGGCAAGGAGAAGGAAAAACGGAAAACAATGTAGTTTGAGAAATAATTGAATAATGAGTAATTAACGAACATGAAATTGGTAAATTAGACGTGATGTATTGGTGGTGACACTTAGTGAATGGTGTGACGAATGAGGGATAATAATGGTAAGATGTAAAAAGGAATAGTAAGCGGTAGTAGAGATGGGTCAGTGAGTAACTTAAGATATTAACGCTTAAATGATGGATCGTAGTAACGAAAAGTGTGCTAAAATTTAATGTGTAATAATAAAATGGGATTAACACGCTAAATGTTAAGGGTTTGTGACAGGAAGAAAACGAATGAGATTAAGTAATGACGCTTTAAGTTTTGACTAGCTTTTTCGCGGAGCTTTTGCTCATTTAAACGTGATGGGTAAGGAATAGAAGGTTTGGATTTAGGGTTTTCAACAGGGATTTCATGCGATTCAAAAAAAACTCCTGGTTTGGGTTTTGGTTTCGGGACAACTTGAGGTAGGACGTTGTCGGTCCCTCCGTTATTAGTAGGAAGTTCCTTGTCCTTAGTCACCTCAGGTTCACTTTCCACTACCTTGGGGGAAGGAGAAGAAAAGGTAGTAGGAATAGTGGGTCCATCATAAGCTTTACCACTACGTGTGGTGACAGCTTTGAGTTCACCCTTTGGGTTTGGAATGGTATTACCAGGGAGACCTCCCGAGGTAGAAGGTGGATTGATATGGTTCATGAGACTGGTAAGCATATTCTTAACTTCGCTTTGAGAGTGATCAATTTTATTTGAAAGCTCATTCTTAAGCTCAGTTCCTTGCTTGTATATTGAAGATTGAAATTCATTCCTCAATCCAGAGATCTGATTTTGTATTGCCTTCATTTTGGTCTCATTAAACTTGATGTAGTTATCAAGTTCATTTGGGAGAGGTCCTTGGTGATTAGGAGCTGAATACCCTTGATTACCCCTCTGGGGTGGGTATTGATTGTTTGGGGCATGAAATTAATTTTGCATGTTTTGCCCTCTTTGTTGATTAGGATTAATCCTATTTGGATTGTTGGGAGGAGGAAATCCGGGTGGTCCAAATTGATTGCTAGCACGGTGGTTTGGGTCCACTTGAGGACGGTATTGATTACCTCCTTGATTGGAAGTTCCGGCTATAGCATTGGCCTCAAATGTATTGCCATCAGTAGCAGTACAGTTATAGTAAGCGTGAGGACCACCACATGTAACACAAACTTCTATCTTTTTCACTTCAGCAGTGTGAGAAGTTTGCGGAGCGGACTCTTTCTTTTGTGTGGAGAAAACCAAAGCTTGAATAGCCTTCGTGAGTTCAGCAAGCTGAGTATCAGTGTTAGAATAACTCACGGGAGATGAAGTGGAAGGACCAACACTAGCCTGGGAATTATATGTCCTGTTTCGTGTAGTGCGGACCTTAGACTTATTTTCAATGAGTGCAATAGCTTCCTTAGTGGATTTGCTCAGAAAATTACCTCCAGCTGAGGCATTGAGAGAATCTTGGTCAGATGGGTTTAACCCACTGTAGAAAGTGTCCATCTGCATCAAATCGGTGAAACCGTGATGAGGACATTTGCGGAGCAATTCTTTGAAACGATCCCATGCCTCTCCAAATGGTTCATCAAACCTTTGAGAGAATTTCATGATTTCATTTTTAAGATGCGTGGTTTTAGAAGGAGGAAAGAATTCATTTACGAACTTTTGAACTAAATCTTCCCATGTTCTAATTGATCGAGGGGGTTGTTTGTCAAGCCAAATCCGGGCTGCCCCATCGATGGAAAACGGGAAAAGAAGAAGTTTGATCGATTCCTCCGGGACATTTTTACATTTGATGGTGGATGTGATTTTATTGAACCATCGAACGTGATCTTGAGGATCGTCCCTCTCAAAACCATAGAATTGACGCGATGTTACAAGGTTTATCAACCCAGTTTTAAGCTCAAAATTCTCAGCTACGATGGCTGGAACAATAATGGCATCTCCATAACCCTCGGTGGGAGCTTGGAGAAGCTCATTCATAGGACGGTCTTCTGCCATGATGACAGGGGTTTGGGGATCAGTTCGTATCTCGGGTACGACTGATGGAGCAGAACGTCTACGACGTCTTCGAGGTATGTTTCCAAGCTCACGAAAAGGGCTTGATGACCTAGAAGAACGAGTGCGCATGCACTTTTAGCA
The DNA here is from genome assembly GCA_021014915.2 of Artemisia tridentata subsp. tridentata. Lineage (NCBI taxonomy): Eukaryota > Viridiplantae > Streptophyta > Magnoliopsida > Asterales > Asteraceae > Artemisia > Artemisia tridentata. The sequence goes on along the minus strand of CP139507.1, from coordinate 383,359,903 downwards.
AAAATTTTCAATTAAAATCAAGATCGAGAAAAAACACAAGTGAACTTAAACCAACAATCAACAGGCGTACGGTAGCTCTCTAAAAGATAAACGCACAGAGTGGCGGAGAAGCAAAGGTGGGCAATTAATGCTCCTTAAAAACCCGCTTCTTTCAGTCCGACAATTTAATGTCAAACTATCCTTAAACCTCCGTTATAGTTTGTTTATCAATCAAAGGTGAGCCGATATTCGCAAGTGATACAGAGGCAAGTTTTAAATCTGATGTTTGGGAACTTATTATGGTCGTAACCCCAGTTAGGTAGTACTCTGTCTTGGTTCTCGATGGTAAATTTTATTTGTATTTATTAAAGAAAACGGAAAATGTTTTTGGGTTTTTAATTTTTTATATGATAATAATAATAATAATATATATAGAAAATAAAAGAAAAATATTTTTGTATTTTATATTGTTTATGGGAAATAGGAACTTCTGGAAGAAGGATCTCGAATCACTAATCGCTAAAACTCTACACAATAGTCGCAACACAACCTCCCCGGCAGCGGCGCCAAAATTTGATCCGTGCTGAATACACTTATAAATAAATGCAGACAGCGGATACGCGTGAATAATTACAAATTACCCCTTTGTGAAAAAGGATACTTGCAATAACTCACGTTCGTGTGTAGTGTGAAGACAGGTAAGTAATTACCCGAATCGTTTCCCAACGAGGTGTGAATGGGCAAACTGTGAAAAGCTAGGATTAGAATGACTGATGATTAGATATTTGATTTTGCTTTTTTAATAATTCTAAATAACAAATGATAAACAAATATGCACAAGAAAATTAAACGCGAATAAAAATAAACTGAAAAATGCGTAACGGGGAATCTAAAATGGGACAAAAACTGAAATATTAGAAAATTGAAACCTAAAAATGTAAAATCACTTAAAACTTATTTTAAAACTAAAATTATATTTTTTTAACTTTTTATCTAATTATTATTAATTATTTATTATTTAATAATTATTTAAAACTAATTTAAATTATAATAAATACTAAATAAACAAAGAAAAATCTAAAACTTTTTCTATAAATATTATTAAGTGAAAAGAAGCTAAGAAAATTATAAAAATGAAAATTACTTAATTAAAATTTTAAAAAGATAAATTCTATTAAATAGAAGCTATCACTTATTTTCTATTTTGTTTTCCTTAAGGTCTAAAAATATAATTATATTTTTCCTAGATTAAAAATGACAAAAGAAAATTATGAAAATTAGATTTATATTTTTCTGATTATTATTCTATTTATTATGATTTAATTACTATTAGAAACTAATTAAAAAGATTAAAAATATTAAATGACTTAGGAAAAATCTGAAAAATTCAGGATAAGTCTAAATTAATATTTAAAAGCTATGAAAAATAAAAGCAGAAGTTATCTAAGTCCAATAAGCAGATTTGGGCAGATAAGCAGTATGCAAATAAGCTAAAAATAAGCTAATAAGCACAAAACTTAACCAAATGATCAGGACAAGTTTAATATACTATAAGAAGCACAAAACAACTTAAATATAAGAGCTTAACCCACAGATTAAAGCAAATGAGCACTTATGCAATTTCAAATTTCACTCAGAAAACTCAGAAAATAGCAAACTTGCAAGGCAGATTAAGCAACTAAAATAAGCAGACAAGTTGAATTTTAAAGGGCAAAAGATACCCTATACTACTGGCTTCATAAAAATCCAAAAAGCCCCATCTCAATCAACTCAATTGAACCCTAATAAGCACCTAGATCAGATGCTCAGAACTGGGTTTAAACCTGATTTTTGACTTTTGCGGTAAAACACAAAAGTTGACTTTTATGAACTTTAACCTATATTTTCCTACTGATTATGATGTATTAAGATAAATTAAGATAAGATTAAGCTATTTTAACAAGTTATGAACTAATTTGATGAATTTCACAATATAAAATCTAACAGTGAACAATTTAAGAGAGATTAAAGATGATTTTGACTTTTAATCAAACAAGCACTGATTTTTAATGTTTCTCTGAGTTATTATGAGCTAGTATAACATGAAGCAATAGCAAACAATGACACAAACCATCAGCAACTCAGTTCACACAGTAATAGCCAAACAGTCCCTTAATGACTGATTTTTATGATTATCAAAGCAACTCACAGATTTAAACCACAATACTGATTTCAGAACTCATAATATCATTACACAAGATCAAGCAGGCATAAAAATCCAATAGTAGCAGCAAGAAACACAGAGATAGACCAATTGCTATTTCTAACTGTGAAAATGGAATTTTTAGCAACAAGCAATTCCAAAGAACAACCAACTGATTTTAAACCTTATTAAAACTTAACAGTTACCACAAATCATAAAAATACCAAGTAACAAGCATGAAACACAGAGATACAGTGAAATGCCAAAATGGATCAAAAAGCTTACAAATGATATCCAGACCAAGAACATGAAACCAAGAACCAAGAACACTCCTATAGGCCTTCCACAAGACCACTAAACCAAGGGCAATCCAAAATTCACCCTGCTCCAGCCATGATCATCATCTTCCTTTCCATTTCTGAATTTCACTTTAATTTTGTGATTTTTTTTTGTGTTTCTGATTTTTATAACTAAACTGAGTTGTAAGGTTACTAAAAGCTTAGACAAGCTTTATAAGGAGCTTATATGATCCTAACAGTCCTTAACATCAACTAACAACAACATTCACAATTTCATGGAAATTTGAACAATAAACTGCATACACTGAAATTGAAACTGAAACTTGAAATTGATTATTAATTAAGTTTTGAAATACACTGAGAACACTGGAACTAATTCTTGAAAGCTTAAAGATAAACAGGAAATTGAGAATTTAATTAATCGACATACATAAACTAAAATTAAACTAGATATCTTCTTACACTGCATCTTCCTTCTTCTTTATAGACTTTTGAGACTCCCCACTTGATTCTGAACATTTCCCATCAAGAAAATCAACCGTTGGATGGGTCAAAGTGATCCTGGCCTTCAAATCTACTTTTGGCGCCAAAATTAGAATAAGTAACTTGCAGCCGAAATTTTGCAATTAAAGATTTTTGGAGGGATGTATTGGTGGAGGGGAGTGGTTAGACAGCTATGGTGATGAGGTGTAAAGGTGGTGGTGGCTTTGGAACAGTGGTGGTTTTGGCGGGTTTGTGAGGAAGAAGGAGGTACAAGGGTGGGTTTGACCGGGTCAAACCCCGGTTTTAGGATTGGGTTTATTTAAATAAGGTTGGGCCGGGTTATGTTTTAATTGGGTTGGGTTGGGTTTAATATAGATAGGGTTTGGGGTTGGTTTTATTTTGGGTTTAATTTATATAAAGGGTCCGGTTGGTTAAGTGAATAAAACAAGGACCAATTTTCTAATTTTTATGAAGTTGAGGGGCTGAATTGACAAGTTTCCAAAGTTATCAAAAGGATAAATATTGCCAAGTTTCAATAGTACAAGGACCATAAAGGATAATTTTTCCATTTTGAAAACCAAAGGACTTGTTTTGCCATTTTTGAAACTTCAGGGACCTTTTATGTCATTTTTAAAAGTTGAAGGACCTGTTTTGCAATTTCTTTAAAACTTTCATCCAAGGACCATTTTTGTAAACGTTAAATAGTTTAGGGACCTTGAATGATAATTTTAATACCAGGGACTATTTTTGCCAATTTCTGAAACTTCAGGGACTGAAACTGACAATTATGCAAACTATGTTCGTTTTTAACTGTTTTTGATCATTTTACACTTGCAACACATAAAAACACAATCAAATGATATTTTCTGTATTTTGAAGCATATTTGCATGTTTTTAAATGTTTTTGTAGTCTAAAATATGACAGAAATGATGAGTATTTAGACACTCATCAGTGGATCGTAATGATATTGAGTGTACTAACGTATAGCGTGAAAAGACAAGACCAAACTAACAAATTAATGATTAAGCGTATATTGACTTGAAGATTAAAGAATGAGATTAGGGAATGATGGCATGAAATATGACCAATATATGGTCTCATCATATTAGTGATTAGAGACTAAAGTTAAAATGGAATAGAGACGGGACGATGATAAGGTAAAGTACTTGAGGTTTAAGAGGTTGGAATAAAACGTGTTGGTATATAAAGGATGGAAATTAAATGAAAAAGTTTGAATGCTAAAGGTTAAATGCGATAAGTTAAGAATGTAAATGGAATAAGATGAGTATGTATGAGGATTGAGTAGGTACATCAATGTATAATAATGACAATGATGTTATGGTAGGTTATGATGGAAGCAAGATCAAATGAGTCCCTTGATTGTCTAATATGATGCAAAATTTATTGGATTAAAGTAAGGTGTATCGATAAGATAGTGACGAGATAAATGGGATGGTTTAAACGCTAACGAGTGAATGAGACGAGTTAAGTGTGTAAGCAAGAATATAATGAGACATTGTGCGGTAAACGTAACGAGCTTATGTAAATGGGAGGTGTGTGAAGAAAAGGTAACGCTAATGAAGGTGTTATAGTTAATGATCTATGAAAGGTATATATGTAAAAGGCGAGATAGAGTGATATTGCTTAAAGACATAAATGATTAAAGAAATGAGTTAAGGAATGAGAATGTGAGTTGTGGTAAATTAAGTGTGCGAGTAAGAACACAATGATGCGTTGTGAAAACTAAAACATGATAAGAATGTGAAGGTGACTTAAAATGTGCAAGAAGAATAAATGATGCTAATGAATGAATAAGAAAAATTAACCTACGAATGGTTTAAAAGTGGAAAGAGTCGGATAGGTTAAAGGGTAAAGTAAGGATGTGAAAATGGAAAATGCGGATTAAGAATGTAAAATGATAAACACATAGAAATGTGTAATTATAATAAGCAGGTTCATATGCTCTATGAGCTTGCCTTCACTAAATAACATAGATGAGATAATGTGTGTATAATAAAATGTTAATGGCTTGGATTCGATGTTAAAATGTGAAAGTGATAAAGTGATGAATGTTAATGATCCTTCGGGATGAACGTTAAAGATGGTATCCTTCGGGATGAATGTAAAAGGTGGTATCCTTTGGGATGACCAAGTCAATGAACGTTAAGGAATCCTTCGGGATATGTTAAAGATCCTTCGGGATAAAACGTGTTGCCTTCATCGGCAATGGGGTTGCCTACATCCTTGGCAATAAAAATATCCCCATAATGAATGTGTTAATGATATGGATCCAAGTCTAAAAAGGAAACGTGAAGTATAAAAAGGATGAGAGAATGAAAGTTAAATAACTTGTGTGGTGTTGGAAATATATATAACCATGAGTTTATGTTTCTTGATTTACATCGATTGGGACGCCTTTCTATGTAAATGAGGAAGCATGAATGAGTGGGGTTATGTGTTGCTGACATGACACGAGTAGGGTTAGAAAAGTAGAAAGCGGAGGATTAGAATTAGTTAGAAATTATAAGAACTAAGATAGGAGGGTTAAAATTAGAATATGTCTTTTGGTGAGACTTAAGAGAATCTATGTTTTGAATATTAAGTATAAGTTGAAGGAATTAAAGAATAGTAACGATGCTTAAAAATGTTAAAATACGTATTCGTGGCGTGGTACAAAATGTGAGTAATGGAAATAATTGATGATAATGTCATGTGTAATGTGACGGTAAATGTTAAAGTATGATGTTATAAAGTTAATTCATGTAATATTTCTATAAGACTTATAACAATAATCGAATGTAGTATTATGTGTAGTGTGGCCAAAGTAAAAGAAAAGAGACTAGAGGGACCAATCTTGCCCAATGGCCAAACTAGTTCAAGTAACTAGATAAATATCTAGTTAATCCACAAACTTCTACAAGTTTCCACCATTTTATTGAGGTGTCTATGGAGTGTCGGCTTAGAGAAGAAAAAGGGAGGGAAGATGAGGCTTTGATGATCAAGTGGTAGTTGAGATGTGTTCTTTGTAAAAGGTTAAGCTCAAACCATGATTTTCCCACAAGTAAGTAACCTTCTATGATCTTGATTCAATGTACTTAAGGCTTATGATTAAAGTGGGAAAACATCAAATGATCAAGATATGATCATTAGATGATGTAGAAAGGAAGATAAATAAGTTTTGATGGGTTATATAAACCCTTGTTTATGATGATAATTATTATGTTGTTAGGTCTTGATAAATTGTGAAGGTTGATAACCATAGAAATGGATATGATGATGATGATGATGATGATGATGATGATGATGATGACTAGTAAGGATGATGATGATGGTGGTGAAATAATGATATGATAAGTAGCTTGGATGATCAAGGTAAGTAACTTTGATTAATATATGCTTAATATAAATGTTCTCATGTTATGTGTTAATGAATGAGTTGATAGGTTTAAGCCTTGGATTAGTGTGTTGGGTTAATAGGAGGTATGTTAATGAGCTAGAATCAAGAGATAGGACATAAGGTTGAAAGGCCTAAGGTAAGTCTATGTTTTTTATGTGATGATGTTAATGTGATGTTTATGATGTTGTATGATAATGGTGATGAGATTGGTTTGGTCACGAGTCAAATGGTTAAAGAAGTTCTTGATACATATATATGTGAATGGAAGTATTAACCATGTATTAATCTAGTTACTTACTAAGCGAAAGCTTACGTTTTAGTGTTCCAATGTTCTTGTAGGTTTATGCTCGATGGAAGGAAAGCACTTGGAGTATAGCTTAAGGATTTAGAAGTGGGTTGGAAGATAATAAGCATTAGGAGCTAGGTAGAATACCGAGCTCGAATCAAGGTTGTACCCCCGAGAGTCTTTATTATGATTTGTTTAGTGTGTGTCAAGGTCGTCATAAAGTTTGGGTGGTCAAGGGTGTGTCCAAGTGTGTTAAATGGTTTATGGTCAATGTTTAAGGGAGCGTTTGGATTAAGTGTGTTTTTATCCATTTTGGGTTGTAAACGGGTCAAGTGTATATGGAACATATTTAGTATGTTTAAGAAATGATGTTGGTTAAGTTTGGTGGAAAAATAAAGTGGTATAAGTGGTTTTGTTGTGTAAATGGGTCAAAAATAGGTTTTATGCATAACTTGTTATAATATAAAGTACTATTTCGGAAGGTCAAACGGAAGATGTTTTTATATGAAAATGAGCCCAATAGTATACTAAGTAAATCTGGAAAGTTTGGTACAATTTCGAGATCGGGTTTTCAAGTTACGGACCTAAACGTAATTTCGGGAGATCAGCAGTCTCCATCCGATCGGATGGGCGGCTCGGTAACATTTTTGGCAAAATTCGAAAAATCATATCTTTTGATCTGTAAGTCGTTAAAGGTCGTGCCACCCGGCGTTTTGAAGGTAATTGATTCTAGTTTCATTTAAAAATAGTCTCAAGGTCTGAAAGTTTATAGATTTTTGTCAGTGGTCAAAAGAGTAACAAGATATCTATAAAAGTCAAGCGTTTCCGCGTAAAAAGTTCTAATTTTTGGTCTAAGCGGGGACGGGGTGTAACAACTTGGTATCAGAGCATCGGTTTAAGTGAATTAGGTTTCCACTATAGGTTGCCTAGACTTAAACCACTCATAGACGCTTTGTATGTAAGTTGAAGCAATGCTACTAGTAGGTGCCCTTGTGGTATAACGTAGAAGTGCTTATGGTAATGATGAGATTAGATTATAGCTAAGATGTAATGTGAATGTTGTGATGTGGATGTAGTGAAATATAGATGTAATGAATTAGACGCGAATTAGAGATTGCCTTAACTATGTGATGGAATGCAAGACGTGGTATACGTATTTAAGCCGATAAGTGTGGTATGTGTTTTATGGTGTCAATGTATATGTGAAGAAATTCTATGTTGGAATGTATTGTGCTAAGTGTTAAGTAAGTGAATGATAGTTCTCGTGTCGGATAGACTAAAGTTTTAATTATGTGAATCGAGGCCTTAAAGGGTATGAGTTGTAGGCGAAGTTACTAGAAGTGTTATTGGTAAGGTAATATTGTGATTAATGGTAAAGGCAAGGAATGTGTTATAGTATAATACGTAAAAGAGCAAATTTACTTAGATTGCAATAATAGTGGTGTGACGAATGATTTGTATGTATGGTGTTTGAAAGAATGATGACCTAGTAAGGGTTAAGGGATTGATAAGACTTGTCTTTATGAGAAAGATAAGTATGTGTGTATGGCGAGGATTTAGATGCTTAGGTAAGCGTATTGTTAAAATGTGTGATTGTAAGATATTTTAGAAAGGTGTAAGTAATAAATGATATATAAAACAGCTAATGCATAGATTGGTAAAATGAAGTAGAAATTACCTCAATGATAATAGACAAATGGTATGACTTAGGCATGTTTAATGGTTTTAAATTATAATTAACTATAGACTAATGAAACGTAAGTGATTAATAATGTTTATCTTTCATGGAAAGAATGTCGAGGGTAGACCTTGTGTATATATGAGATTAAGTATGTATAATGTGCTTGAAGATTATGTATTAAGTGTTAATTTTGTCATAAGCAAGGTAATTTAAGAATACTTATTATAACGTGATGTATAAAAGAAGTGTGATGCAAAGGAATTCAAAGCAGACGAGTCAAAGGGATTCAAGTAAGTAAACATTAAAATAACTTGTAGACGTAAGATAAAATAAGAGGTCAACTTGGGGTTGACAATATAACGATAAATGTAATGTGACCACTCAAGTGAAATGCGGTATATGTATATAAAAGTATAGAATCGGCAAGTATTACATAGACTTTGTCAAAGGTAATGAAAGATGATAGGTGAGTAATTGATAATGCGTTAGGCAAGGAGAAGGAAAAACGGAAAACAATGTAGTTTGAGAAATACTTGAATAATGAGTAATTAACGAACATGAAATTGGTAAATTAGACGTGATGTATTGGTGGTGACACTTAGTGAATGGTTTGACGAATGAGGGATAATAATGGTAAGATGTAAAAAGGAATAGTAAGCGGTAGTAGAGATGGGTTAGTGAGTAACTTAAGATATTAACGCTTAAATGATGGATCGTAGTAACGAAAAGTGTGCTAAAATATAATGTGTAATAATAAAATTGGATTAACACGCTAAATGTTAAGGGTTTGTGACAGGAAGAAAACGAATGAGATTAAGTAATGACGCTGTAAGTGTGGATCGTAATGATATTGAATGTACTAACGTATAGTGTGAAAAGACAAGACCAAACTAACAAATTAATGATTAAGCGTATATTGACTTGAAGATTAAAGAATGAGATTAAAGAATGATGGCATGAAATGTGACCAATATATGGTCTCATCATATTAGTGATTAGAGACTAAAGTTAAAATGGTATAAAGACGGTACGACGATAAGGTAAAGTACTTGAGGTTTAAGTGCGAACGTGAGGTTGGAATAAAACATGTTGGTATATAAAGGATGGAAATTAAACGAAAAAGTTTGAATGCTAAAGGTTAAATGCGATAAGTTAAGAATGTAAATGGAATAAGATGAGTATGCATGAGGATTGAGTAGGTACATCAATGTATAATAATGACAATCATGTTATGGTGGGTGATGATGTACCCTCCGAACGGGTTGAAGGACTCCCCTTCGAGCCTGTAGAAAGCCCTCCCTTCGGAGGCCCAGGTTAATCTTCTAACACGTTTCATTGGCGTAAAACCATTCGCCTGCGAACTGGTTACCATGTGGGAATCCGCCAATCGAAGCCCTAAGCCCTTCGGGGTATTCCTGACGAAGGGACTAGCATGAAGGACCATCCTGACCTGGTCAAACCCACGTCTCCTCTTCCCCTTGGCTTTCCCGCCAAAACAGAGATCGTGGGCTACAAAGCCCTAGCGGTTACCACTTTCCCTGGGACGCCCCCATGATCTCCGAACAATGTGCAACCGCCCACTATGTCCTATTTCTCCCCCATAATTAGCATAGTCGGGCCAAAACAATGTAAGTTAACTTCACTCTCTCAATTTACGACCTACATTACCATTACACATACTTACTCGCACGCCGGAGGTGGTTCGCAGGGTCCAACCCCTGCGCAATCACTTAACGTAGTGTCTTCGTATTTCTTATTTTCAGGTTAAGAACAAGCTTGGCACAATCTCAACACCCCATTATTCCTTTGATCACCATCGAAGGCTTGGTTGGCAATTATTTGTTCAATCAGTGGCGCCATCCGTGGGACCGCTACAATTGGTCTCGTTAATTCCGAGCTTATAACCTACCAACTAATTTCACTATTATTCCGGCATGGATCAAGGGAGAGAAGATACTCCCCCACCGGGTTTCTCTACCTTGGCACCAATACCAATCGACGACTCTAACAACCTTCCCCCAATAACCGCTTCCACTTTCACAACACGTTCTCACCCAGAAATCACAACCAACAATCATGCTTCGACATCAGCCAACCCAGAACCTGTCATTAGCCCAGCCTTTGTCGAAGCCAACCATGAAGTGTTGGAAACCCTTCTAAGGGCTCGTAACAGGCAAGTCAGGAATGCTGAGGTGCGAAGGGAGTTGGAATACTCGAGTGATGAGTATGATGAAGAAATGGAGATGGAACCTAGGCCTCCGACCCAAGGACCAACTCTATCGGCCTTAAGAATTGGGTCTCCAATCGGTCGAAGGCTAAGCAAAAGGTCCGTTGGTTTCAAAGGAGTCCCCTCGAGGGCTCCGACAAGAAGAGAAGGGGAGGTTACCGAAGGCTCAAACGTTAGGAGCCAACGAAGGGAAGAAATGGGGTGACTTTGCCTCCATTGCTAGCAGCTCATCTTGGAAGGACTAAAGCTGGGGTTCCGTTGCAGCCTTCTCACGCATCAGGCGTAGAAGGAAATCCATCTACAATTAATATGGGAGGAAATCTTCCTCCCAATGGTATGTACCCCTCGTTCCAAACTCAGTCTTATCCTCAAAATTTATATCCTCCAGTAAATGGACAGCCTAATAACCCAAGCTTCCCCCAAAATTATGGGAGCATGCCCTTCGGCCATCCTATGGCGTACCCTCCGTACGCCATAGGAAGCGGTTACCCGTTTGCCATGAATACACCTTATCAGTCCTACCCAAGCCAAACTCCTATGGGAATGCCCCCAAACAGCAATCCATATAATATTGTCCCCATGTACGCACCACCTTATAATTGTCTATATTCAGACCCTATGGGTTCAGCTACACCTTTCGTTAGGTGGATAGAAGATTACCCATTGCCTGATGGGTTGAAAATGCCTTCACATGTCGGGACTTATGATGGGAAGGGGGATCCGGACAATTTCTTACACTTGTTCGAAGGGGCTATCAAAATGCAAAAATGGGTTATGCCGGTGGCCTGTCATATGTTTACATACACCCTACGGGATTCTGCTCGTATTTGGTGGAATGGGCAAAAGCCCGGTAGCATCGTCAACCTTGATGATCTAAAAGCTAAGTTCCGGTCACACTTCAGTCAGCAAAAGAAGTTCACGAGAACTCATTTAACGGTGCACAACATTAAACAAAAAGAAAACGAAAGCACAAGGGCCTTCGTTACTAGGTACACCGATGAGACTTTGCAGATTTTGGTTGTTCATGAAGATCAGCGTATTTCGGGTTTCGTACATGGTCTTCGAAATCGGAGTTTGGTGGAATTCTTGTCCACTGACCTTCCGAAAACTTACAAAGGGTTAACCGAAAAGACATATACTTGGATCGAAGCAAAAGAGGTGTCCACTAATGGGGCTCCGATAGATAAAGATAGCAACAACAAGTTTTTGAAGCATTCTTCGTGGGAGGGGTCCAAGAACAAGAACAAGAACAGAGATAGGTTTTCTCCGTACAACAAAGGCCCCAACCATGGTTTGTTAAGCAGTATAACGAAGTCTCCAAAGGAAATACTTGCTACGGAGAGGGCTGCCAAAGCCTTTGAAGCACCTCCTCGTATGACAAGTAAGGGCAAAAATAGGGATACCAGCAAGTACTGTCACTTCCACGAAAATTATGGCCACGATACTAACAGTTGTAGAGAATTAAAGAAACAAATTGAAGAGGTCGTAAGGTCTGGGCAGTTGGCACACCTGGCACCAGAAAGAAATGCAGCCGCTTGTAAAGAGGTGGATGAGCTTGTACAAGCAGGAATTCTCAGAGAAGTGAAATACCAAACTTGGGTTGCTAATCTAGTCATGGTAAAGAAAAGTGATGGAGGGTGGCGTATGTGTGTTGACTTCACCGACATCAACAAAGCCTGCCCGAAGGACTGCTACCCTCTACCAGAAATTGATTGGAAGATCGAATCCCTTTCGGGGTTCCGTTTGAAATGCTTTCTGGATGCCTACAAGGGGTATCACCAAATACAAATGGCGAAGGAAGATGAGGAGAAAACATCCTTTTACACAGAAAAGGGTGTCTATTGCTACAAGAAGATGCCCTTCGGTCTAAAGAACGCGGGGGCTACTTATCAGCGTTTAGTAGACAAGGCCTTCCATAAGCAAATTGGAAGGAACTTGGAAGCCTACGTCGATGACATGGTAATAAAAAGCAGAACCGAAGAGGACCTCCTCTCTGACATTCAAGAGACCTTCGATCAATTACGGGCAATCAACATGAAGCTTAACCCCAAGAAGTGTTCCTTTGGCATGGAGGAAGGGAAATTCTTGGGGCATTTGATAACGAAACAAGGGATTAAAGCTAACCCTTCGAAGGTTAAAGCCATCACTGATCTTCAAGCCCCAAAGTCATTAAAGGAAGTCCAAAGCCTCAACGGGAAGCTTGCGGCACTTAGCAGGTTCCTGTCGAAAGGGGCGGATCGGTCTTTACCATTCTTCAAAACACTCAAAGGGTGCACAGATAAAAAGACTTTCCAATGGAGTTGTGAGGCGGAAGCAGCTTTCGAAAAGCTAAAGGAATTCATAGAAATCTTGCCAACACTTACAGCCCCAATCAAAGGCGAAGTGTTGTTCATGTACATTGCGGCTTCCTTCGAAAGCATCAGCGCGGTGGTTTTAGCCGAAAGGGAAAAGAAACAAGTCCCAATATACTTTGTTAGCAGGGTTCTGCAAGGAGCTGAACTAAACTATCCGGAGTTGGAAAAGCTAATTCTTGCTTTGGTTTATGCTGCAAGACGCCTTCGAAGATACTTTCAAGCTCATCCCATCACAGTATTGACTGATAAGCCTATTAGACAGATACTGTCGAAGCCTGAGAAATCAGGAAGAGTAGCTAAATGGGCTATCGAATTGGGAGAACATGAGATAGAATATAAGGGTCGAAACTCCGTCAAAGGTCAGGTACTTGCGGATTTTCTAGCTGAAACGCCTTCCGGACCTAGCCAAGATAAAGAGGTTCCTAAGCAACAGCCTTCGAAGACGATTGAGGGATGGAAGCTGTACACAGATGGAGCCTCAAGTTCCGATGGTTCTGGAGCATGTTTAATGTTGGTTAGTCCGAAAGGAAAGGAGTATACTTATGCATTGCGCTTCGAATTCGAAGCCACCAACAACGAAGCTGAGTACGAAGCTCTGTTAGCCGGCCTCAGACTAGCAAAAGAAATGGAAGTTCAGAATTTGTCCATTTTTGTAGACTCCCAGCTAGTTACTAATCAAGTCAAGGGCTCCTATGAAGCAAGACAGCCCACCATCAAGCAATATTTGGAAAAGGCTAAGGAACTTCTTCAAGGCTTTGAAACCTATGATATAGTACATGTCCGCAGAAATCAAAACAAGAAAGCAGATGCCCTAAGCAAGTTGGCCTCAATGGCATTTGCTCATTTAACGAAGGAGGTTTTGGTAGAAGTATTGGCTGATAGGTCAATTGAACGGGGCGAAGTTTCTGAAATCATACCCGAGGAAGGCACCAACTGGATGACTCCGATTAAGGAGTATTTGATCAGCGGTATCCTGCCAGAAGACCCTAAACTGGCTCGAAAGGTCCGGATCAAAGCTCCCCAATATAGACTTATTGGGGATAATCTATACAGGAGATCCTTCTTATCCCCATGGCTTCGTTGTGTGGGACCAAAACAGGCTTCGAATATCATATATGAGGTTCACGAAGGATCTTGCGGGTTGCATGCAGGCCCTCGCTTCATTGTCTCAAAAGTAATGAAGCTTGGGTATTATTGGCCATCCATGCACAGGGATGCAATAGAAATAATACAAAAGTGCGAAGCATGTCAGATCCACTCCAAAGTCCCGAGAATGCCTAAACAAGACATGACCTCCGTTATGTTAGCATGGCCTTTCTGCCAATGGGGAATTGACATAGTCGGACCCCTACCAGTTGCTCCAGGGGGAGTAAAGTTCTTGGTCGTAGCCATAGACTACTTTACCAAATGGGTTGAAGCGAAGCCCTTGGCATCAGTAACAGGAAGGCATATGGAGAAATTCGTGTGGGAACACATAATCTGTCGTTTCGGTGTCCCTCACATTATCATCTCCGACAATGGAAAGCAGTTCACCGAAGGGGTGTTCCCAACCTTCTGCGAAGGCCTGAAGATCAAACAGTCATTCACTTCTGTTTATCATCCCCAAGGTAATGGACAGGTAGAAGTCACAAACCGGGATATCATAGAAGGAATTGAAAAGAGATTGGGACGAAGCCATCATGGGTGGGTAGACGAACTACCCCAAGTTCTGTGGGCACATCGGACGCACCCCAAGTCAAGCCACGGGGAAACTCCTTTTAGCCTTAATTATGGAACGGAAGCTGTTATACCCTCCGAAATAAGCATCGAAACGGAACACATTGTGAACTTTGAAGAAAAGGCAAATGACGAAAGGATTCGAGAAAATCTTGATCTTCTGGAAGAAAGAAGAGAAATAGCTTCGATCAGGGAGGCTATCCACAAACAGAAGATTGAAAAGTACTATAACAACCGAGTTCGACCCTCCACGCTCAAGCCAGGTGAATATGTCCTTCGTTTGAATAGTGCAAGCAAGGCCGAATACGAAGGAAAACTAGGGCCAACATGGGAAGGACCCTACGTTATATCGGAAGCCTACGGCAACGGCGCGTACAAGCTCGCAACGCTTAAAGGAGAAGTCATGGATAGAACTTGGAACGGTACTAACCTTCGTAAGTTTTACATCTAAAACTTACTACAAAAAAAAAAAAAAAAAAAAAAAAAAAAAAAAAAAAAAAAAAACACTCAGTTTGTTTTTACAATTTCATGTAACGCATTCTTCTCATCTGGGGAAAGAAGCATTAATGGTAGGTGTCTTAGTATTCATTTCTTAAAATGATGTAATCCTCCCTACCCAATTAATGATATAACGCATTTCCCTCAAATCTCTTGTTTCGTTCTTTACAACAAAGATTTGTCCAGCCAAGTAGTATAAAAGTTTCAATGTCGAAGGATGTAGCAAGGCACACGCCTTGTATATAAATAACATCCAGTATAATTCACATTAACTTTCCTATGAAGTCTTAGGGTATTAAAAGCCCTTTGCTACTTAAGGATAAAGACGGAGTGGGTCGCGACCCTCTGTCGCAGTCAAATTATACGATTGCTTAAAATCTTGGTCCAAAATACACACAATAAGGTTATAACCTTAGGTTGTATGTGTACGCTCTTGAAATGAGCGTAAGAGAAGATAAACATGACAATAAAAGTGGGACATATCCCACTAAATTAGCATAAACAAAGACTACGTACAGTCTTAGCTATCATAATCACAAAAAGGACAATTGTCTAAAGTTACGGGTCGAAGCCCAGTAACACGAAAGATAAATTGTTCAAACAGGAACAAAGATAAATTATCTCAAACAAATAATATGTTGGGGAATCATTTCAAGGTTGAGGAGAGTTGGATTTCCTTGTTGAGGATGAAGGTTGGATCTTCATAGGCTTCTTTGCCAAAAGCTCCTCTATTGGAGCCAATGGATCTTTGGTTACCTCGGCAAGATAAGGGTACTTTGTTGAAGTAAACGCATCACCAGCCTCATTAAACTCTTGCTCAGAATCGGGGCGATAGTAAGACACCTCCGACAAAACAACGGGTTTCTTTGTCTTGGCAATTTCTTCCAATGCGGTGCAGGTTCCGTAGAAGATGGTTGCGTTCACAAGTCTCCCAATAACTTCCCCCACCTCATCGCTACGGTACAATTCCATCGCCACATGAGGAACAACTCTCGAAACTACCTCAGCTCGGCTTCTCTCCAAGATTTGAAGTTGGGATCTAAGATCATTGATCTTATCACAAAGGTTAATCTCCTGCTCAGCCAGCCTAGACCTTTCGACCTCCAGGCTTGTACATTTAGACTCGAGCGCGGCAATTTGGGCTCTATAAATGGAAACTTTGGACTCATCAACCTTCAATTTATTGCACCTCACTTGGGATTCTTTCAATTGACCTTCGAGTCTGTCAATTTTGACTCGCATATCTTATACGAAGGGATTCTTCTCAAAGTCCTCCATCACTTCTTTACACGTAGCCTCCAACTCATCATGTTCCTGATCCCTAGCTTTTTATTTAGCTAAGATATCATCCATTTTTACCCTCACATCCAACACCGTTTGCATCAATTCCCTTGTTCTCGAATTAAGAAGATTATCCAAAACAGCCTGCCTAGCGTAACTTTTGGAGTGAAAGTCGCAAAACTCTTCAATAGACATGTTATCCAAGACTCCTTTCCAACTGGTAGGTGTCATTTTGTCAACCAATTGTCGACAGGCATGTGCATTAGGAAGTTCCACAACATCGGGAAGGCCTAAAAAAGAAAGGAAAACAAGTTATATGATGCATGACATTTGATACGCATGAAAGATGCTAGCATACTTGGAGTAGGGTCATCAGGAATCATTAGAGGAGTGGGTATAAAGGTTTTAGAGTGTGATCCTTTGGGCTTCACAACTCTTGCGGGAGGGGTAGGAAGGGCTAATTTCCTCTTCGGAGGGTTCCTTACAGACATCGCAACCTTTGCTTTCTTACTTCTCTTATCTGAAAGACCGGAGGACCTTCCGAGCCTCGTTTGAAATTCCTTGATAAGGGGATCATCGGAATCTGCAACAGTTTCCACAAACTGCGGAGTCTTGTCATTCTCAATTGACATGGATGGAGAACTGATGCGCGTGTGCGTAGTGCTCTAATTTTTATACCCACGGTATGTCGTTGTGGTTTTAGCAGTATTCAAGTTTTAAATTTATATTTAGCCGACATATCAATAACACACACTTTTAACGAGCAGTGTACCCGGTCAGTATGAATATAATGGTAAGTAGAGTGTCGATCACTAAGAGTGGAACGTATTATCTAGTTATCCTAATCAGTATTTTAATATCTTAAGTTAGCTATACAACCTAATCTAACGCAAAGGGGTTCAGCCTGAGAGACTGGCACGGTTTGATTATGATTAAATATAAACTAAACTAATAAGCACGAATCAGCGATTAGCACACACGTACACAGATAAATACTTGAGACAATAAGAAGACCTGTCCTGATAGTTAAGTAGCTTGTCACTTGTTTTATTGATAGTTTTATATGAAGTGTATAGTTCGATGCAACGCACCGAGATTAATCCTTTCTCGTTGGCTCTAATCTTATCGGCGAGTAAACCCTTAATGATTACTTATGACTATCCTACTTATCTTTTCTTCCTACTTTTCTACAGACGATAGAATGCATAGGCGATATAATAAATAGGCGAGGAAGGGGCATGGCGACCCAAGCAATGCTCAGCTAGACACAGAGGTTATCAATGCACTAATAAAAGTCACCAAAGACATCAACATATAAACTTTAATTAATGGGAAAGCAATTTTAAGGGGAGTTGAAGTGCATGATTAAATCAATGACACAAGCCCATCAATCCTGACCAATTAAAGTGTACTAATACAATAAAACAAAACTACTTAATGAATTGAATACATGCAGGACCTTCTTACAGCTCTTGTATCTTCGTTCAAGGTGTGTCTTGTGCTGCTACTTCGTCTGAATTCGGCTTAGGGTTTCTGTGGTCTTCGGTCTTCTAAAACTAGGCTCCCGAAATTCGTCTGGCCTTGGGGTATTTATAGTTTCTGTCTGAGGGTTAGATGCGGCGCATTGAATAAGTAGATGCGGCGCATTGACTTAACTTCGCGTGGGGTCCAAGATTAATATATTCAGGAATATTCGTACACCGCCAGAAGATGCGGCGCATGTCCTTGCTGTCTTGGATCGTAGCTTGTGAAATCTTGATAGTGATGCGCCGTATATAATAAGTAGGATGCGGCGTATCTGGAGCAGAATGATCTTGATCTTGTACATTTCAGTAGACTCTTAACTTCTTGCTTGTTTTGCTCCATAATTAGTCCAAAATCGCCAAGTTTCACATAATACTTGTTTTTACCTGAGAATTACAAAAGTAAACATTAACGTATCAATTCTCACAGATAATATAATAAAACAAGTCAAATAAATAGGATAAATGATGGTAATAAAATGTACTTATTTGAGTTCATCAAATATCCCCCCACTTGAACTTTACTTGTCCCCAAGTAAACCTTAGGATTAATCTTATGAAAATGTATCCTAAAAGATGTTAGGATTTATTTTTATATTTAAGAATGTATTCGTTTTGTCATAATCACACAACCAAACACTTAACGAATTAGAAATAAAATAAAATAATTTGATAAAAGCAAATCTAATCGTTTAACTGTCCAGTCGTGACGAATATTCTATCATAAGCTTGGCAAGTATACGCATCTCCCCCACTAAAGCCAAGGAATAACAAGTCTAAAGCGGTAAAAAGGGTTTGTAGGTTAAGGGTTAATCATTCTTCTTAATCTCTATCGATCTCAAATTCCAGAAAAGGCGACAAAATCACAAATACATGATCGAATCCACGAACATGATACTTGCAATTGCTCAAATCCTTAACTCGAATAGGCTAAAGATAGGACCAAGTAATCTTTACCAATAATATTATATCAAAAAGGGCGACAAAATCATAAATACATAGCCGAATCCACGACTACGATACTTAAGATTGCTCAAATCCCTAATCTCAATAAATCAAAGGTTTGGATAAAGAATAATATAGGGTATGGATAATATTTGGGATACAAATTGGTGTAAAATGAAAAATAAACAAAACAGATAAATTAAAATCCTAAGTGTGGCAAATTGCTATCCCAACCATCCCATGAATAAGACTCATATCATTGAATAACTCACGCTTTAACACTTGAAATACACGCTTTAGGTAAACACGAATTATACTCAACAAGATCTCAATCAAAGAATAAACCTTAGTTGGCGTTCCCATAACGGCCAACTCCCATTCAATCCATAAATATAATATACAACAAATAGTGGTGATATCGACCACTTAATACAAAACTTTACATAAGTTGGTTAAAATAAACTTCCAACTTTTCCTTTTTCTTTCTCTTTTCTATTTTTTCGATTTTTTTTTTAATTATTTGAACTTGAAACATAAACATAGATGTGTAAAATTTCACCACATCACTATAATGATAACTCTGGATAATTTTTCCATACTTTTCATGACTTCAGAAATAACGGTAATAGTGAAAGTAGTAAACACACGAAAAATAAACTCAAAGATATACAATATTTACTTTCACTCCAATTGCATTGTGCAATTTCCCAACTCAACCAAAGATAATGAATTACGCACGCGAACACAGGTAATGTAAGGAAACACACTTTGCCTAAAGCAATTAACCAACCACGGATTTTAATCTACAGGGTAGGCTAAGGTGTAAGGGTGTAACGAAACATTATAACAAAGGTGTAAGAAACGAAAGAAATGGCTCTGAGTGTTTTTCTAGGGGTATCTTACTCTAAAAGTGAGAGTAACAAAAGGGTTTATACGGTGGTTAACTAACCAGTGTAGTTAGCTAATATCACATAACATATAAAGGCTATTTGGGTGTAATCCTAGAAATTTACCAATTTAGACAAGTCATTCCAATTATGTAAATAATACTTATTATGGTGGTCTCGAATAGTATGCAAGCCAAGTTCTAAAGTTTACAAGTCACCGGCACACTCATAGATTTGTGAATTTTGAAAAGTTCACAATTTTTGAAAATAACGTCATGTGTGCAGCTATGTAATTTAGACTTTAAACAAAATCATGCTAAATTTTTTTTAATTTTGATATATTAAGCGCATTTTAAGCATATTTGGAAAACGTTTAGGACAAGTAAGTGTTCTAATTCTCCAATCCCCCCACTTAAGTTAAACAACGTCCTCGTTGTTTGTATCAAAGGTTAAAAACTGGAAAATAAAAGAATTAGAACAGAAAAACTCCCCTGAGATTTGCTCGGTATGATCCTCCATTATTTGTATAAGAGCAAAAATCAACTTTCTTGTGGATGAGAACGTTTAAGCTTCATAATTGATGTATCCACAGGAAATGCAGGAATCTATAATACCATCAAGACTTTAACACACCTGAGTTAAGAAGGTTCAAACTTGCATAATACATTAGTAGTTAGTGAAAATAAAACTGAAAAATTAAAATGAAAATCATCAGGTCAGTCGATACGCCGTATCTTATGGAAGAAGATACGCCGTATCGAGCCTGGAATAAATACGAATCAGAATAGAAGATGCGTCGCATCCTTAACCAGGGATGCGCCGCATTAAAATAAACTGACAGAAAGTTTTAAAGTCGAAAATAAAGTAAGATATGACCAGTGCAGGAGATGCGTCGCATCTAAGGATTGAGATGCGCCGTATCTTCTGCGGCCTGACTGACTCGACACAGAACAGAATAGTAAAAATTTTCTCCGGGTTGTCTCCCGGTCAGCACTTGTCTTTATTCCAGAGTCTTCAAGTTAGACTCACGTTCAGCTCTTTATTCCGATCTATTGATCCCCACATGTCCGTGCACGATGTAGTTGCGAATTACTTCGTCACGAACATATTCCGGCCCCAATTCAAGTACACCTTTGTAGAATCCTTTCATCTTTTGGTACGGATATTCGATCCCTTTCTCAGCGTCATTTTCATCTACAAAAAGAAACGGTGTATATTTGTAACAAAATTTATTAGGGGCATGTTTAAACCTTGGGTGAGCACGAGGCATCATGTAAGTGATAACGTTGCTTCCACTTATAAAGGTGATCTTTCCTTCAAATCTTTTAGCGTTAATTTTGACCTCCCGACAAAATGGTTTCCCAACGATCACGTCACCTATCTTAACATCACGATAAGCATCCATGTTTTCCACCACAGTGAAATCTGTAACAATAGTTAAATTCCCAACAAAAATAGGTACATTCATGAACACTCCAACTACGTTTTTCCCTCTATACTCAACTTTGTTTTTCATTATAGAATTATAGAAATATTTTGACATTACATTAATTGGTAAAATAGGGAAAAAGTTGGCACTAACCTGTTTAAATCCTATCATGCAAGGAAATTGTAAATTATAAGTACAATCTACATGGATCTTTCTACCGTAATCACAGAAACTAGGATATCCTTCAAATTCATCATAATTCTTAGTGTTGATCATATTGATTCTAGGTATATCCATAATTTCTCCTTCTTCAATTTCGGGTTCTAAATCCTCCATAAATTGATCATTGATTCCTAATGGTAAATTAAGAACATTTAATTCAATGTAGTCTCCACTATAGGTCTCAAGTGATTCATTATTTACCAAGGTTTCTCCCATAAAACTAGCTTCCAGATCGAGGTCCATACGTTCCCTTAATCCTAGTACATAGACGCCTCTAATTATGCTTTTAACAGGATCTTGGCACTTATAGACTAGTTTATTATTCCCTACCCTTAATGAGATTTTTCGTTTAAACACATCAATCTTAGCATGGGCGGTAGACAAGAAAGGTCTTCCAAGGATTAAAGGAATCTTAACATCCTCGGGCATATCTAATATAACAAAGTCTACAGGGAAAACAAACTTCTCAATCTTAACTAGCACATTATTAGCAATCCCTTCAGGTTGTTTTACCGTTTTATCAGCCAATTCAATAAGCAACTTAGTTGGTGCTAATTTTCCTAGTCCTAGGGTAGTGAATGTCTTAAGGGGCATTACACTAACACTAGCTCCTAAGTCAGCTAACACATTATTGAAAGATATATCATTAATTGAACAAGGTAAAGTAAAACTTCCTGGGTCCTTTTCTTTATGAGGCAAGGCATGTAAGTCGGTTACAGAGCTCTCTTCTTTCATTGTAGCCTTGATCTCCTCTTCAATCTTCGTCTTTTCTTTGAGTAACCTCCTTAAACTGATTGAAGAATTAAAGAAAAATTCGGGCTTTGCAGCATCATTACCATTCATCGATCTTCTAGGAAAAGGAATGTTAGGCGCGACTTCTTCAGTGGTGCTTATGGCCTTGACATGATCTCTTGGGTTGGTTTCAGTTGAGCTAGGTAAACTTCCGTATCCCCTTTCTTGAAGAACTTTGCTCATTTGTCCAATTTGTTGTTCCAATGCTTTGATCGAAGCTCCTTGATTTCTTGTAATAGTGTCCGTTGAAGCTCGGATTTCCTTGATCATAGCAGTGTTCTCATCATGTCTTTTAGCAGCATCGGCCATAATTTGCTTTAAAGTGTCATCTAAAGTCTGCCTCCTTTCTTGATAAGTGGGATTAAAGTTGTTCTTTTGATAGAATCCCGGAGTAGCTTCCCTAAATCTTCCTGAAGGTCGGAATGGTTGTCCAAATTTGTGTAGTATGCTTCTTCAAACGTCTCACTTTCATTCTTATTAGGGCAATCTTTAGTGTAGTGAGGTCCTTCGCATTTTTCACATCCAACTTGGGCAGCATACACTTTCTCATCACGCTTCTTCATCTCTCTACTAATTTTATCCAATTGAGCTTGAATTGCAGCAAATCCGTCAAAATTAGTGCTGCTCTTAGATCTAGTAGAGGTTCCATCGTGCCATTTTTGAGAATGATCAGCAGCTTCTTGGATAGCTTTTCTAGCATTGGCCGCACTCATTTGAGCCACAGCTCCCATAGCATCCAAAATTTGTCTAGTAGGCACGTCCAATCCTTGATAGAACAATATTATCTCCTGCATTTCACTTAGATAATGTTGAGGGCATTTCATCAATAAGTCTTTAAATCTTTCCCAAGCTTGATAAAGAGTTTCATCAGGCTCTTGCTTGAAATTGTTGATAGCCTCCATCTTTTTAGCAGTTTTAGCAGGTGGACAATATCTCTTTAGGAATTTGCTCTTCAAATCTTCCCATGTAGTGATTGAACTAGCAGGTTCATTCCTTAGCCACTTATTAGCAGCTCCTTTAAGCGAGATTGGAAAGATTCTTAGCATGAGTTGATCGTCAGTGACTCCTTCTGTAGTGAACAAATCTGCAATCTCGAGGACCTTTTCAACATGTTCATTAGCATCTTCATGTTCCGATCCACTGAAAGCATTTTCTCTTAGCTCCTTGAGAAACTGACCCTTCAACTCAAATTTAGACTTTTCATCAAACTTTGGTCTAGCAACTCCTGAAGTGTAATCAGCACGGGTTTTGTTCATGTATTCCTCCATAGTAGTGTTTTCCGCCATTGCTTCTGTTTCTGCTTCCTCTTTCTCTTCAGAAAAATAATCTAGCTCGAACGAACTTGAGATATCAAAGCTTTTTGTGTTGAAAAGCCTTCTAAGCAAATGAAAGGCTCGTTCAGGGTCTTCGAAAGGTTGAATCAAGTTCTTCGTAGAACTCCTGGTCATGCACTTCCTGAAACTATCACAAAAGCATCAGTAGGGTATGTTCAAGAAAGTAATATATCAGAAAATCAACAACGAAAACGGAATACGAAAAATAAAAGTTACTGATATCTGCAGACGATGCGCCGTATCCAAAAAGTTGGATACGCCGTATCTTATAATCGTTAAAATTTAATCAGACTTTTATTCAGAAAATAGATACGCCGCATATAAATTTAGAATGCGCCGTATCAGTTTTAATTATCAAAAATCTATTATACTTATTAAAATTAAATGCGTCGTTTTAAACAAAAGTT
Organism: Artemisia tridentata subsp. tridentata; assembly: GCA_021014915.2. NCBI lineage: Eukaryota > Viridiplantae > Streptophyta > Magnoliopsida > Asterales > Asteraceae > Artemisia > Artemisia tridentata. The sequence continues at coordinate 383,335,980 of CP139507.1, read as the reverse complement.
AATGCGCCGTATTTTCGTTACGTTTCAAAATACAAGATTTTTGATTCAGAAGATGCGCCGTATCGATAAAAATCGATGCGTCGTATCTGTTTAATAATTCGAAAACTGTTTTTAATTAAAATAATAGATACGCCGTATCTGCTAAAGCAGATGCGTCGTATGGCGTTATCGTTTAGAAAAATTTCTTATTAAAAACAGATACGCCGTATCTTGGGGAAAGATGCATCGTATCGAATTTATTAAACGCGTTGTATTTTATAAAAAGTAAACGCAATACGCCGTATCTATGAAAATAGATGCGTCGTATCGTTTGAATTAGCTCAGTACAACGATAGCAGAATACAAGAAAATAGAAAAAGAAAAACAAAAATGAAAACAAACGAAAATAAACAAAAATAAAAACACACAAAAACAGAAAATATGCAAAATAATACAATGAATGCAATTTAACTAATATATAACAGAGTTAGCGGTTAGAATAAAAATTAAAAAGAAACACCTAATTAAAATACTAATCAAATTAACAGATAATAACAATTCACTCCCTGGCAGCGGCGCCAAAAACTTGATGCGCGTGTGCGTAGTGCTCTAATTTTTATACCCACGGTATGTCGTTGTGGTTTTAGCAGTATTCAAGTTTTAAATTTATATTTAGCCGACATATCAATAACACACACTTTAACGAGCAGTGTACCCGGTCAGTATGAATATAATGGTAAGTAGAGTGTCGATCACTAAGAGTGGAACGTATTATCTAGTTATCCTAATCAGTATTTTAATATCTTAAGTTAGCTATACAACCTAATCTAACGCAAAGGGTTCAGCCTGAGAGACTGGCACGGTTTGATTATGATTAAATATAAACTAAACTAATAAGCACGAATCAGCGATTAGCACACACGTACACAGATAAATACTTGAGACAATAAGAAGACCTGTCCTGATAGCTAAGTAGCTTGTCACTTGTTTTATTGCTAGTTTTATATGAAGTGTATAGTTCGATGCAACGCACCGAGATTAATCCTTTCTCGTTGGCTCTAATCTTATCGGCGAGTAAACCCTTAATGATTACTTATGACTATCCTACTTATCTTTTCTTCCTACTTTTCTACAGACGATAGAATGCATAGGCGATATAATAAATAGGCGAGGAAGGGGCATGGCGACCCAAGCAATGCTCAGCTAGACACAGAGGTTATCAATGCACTAATAAAAGTCACCAAAGACATCAACATATAAACTTTAATTAATGGGAAAGCAATTTTAAGGGGAGTTGAAGTGCATGATTAAATCAATGACACAAGCCCATCAATCCTGACCAATTAAAGTGTACTAATACAATAAAACAAAACTACTTAATGAATTGAATACATGCAGGACCTTCTTACAGCTCTTGTATCTTCGTTCAAGGTGTGTCTTGTGCTGCTACTTCGTCTGAATTCGGCTTAGGGTTTCTGTGGTCTTCGGTCTTCTAAAACTAGGCTCCCAAAATTCGTCTGACCTTGGGGTATTTATAGTTTCTGTCTGAGGGTTAGATGCGGCGCATAGGATAAGTAGATGCGGCGCATTGACTTAACTTCGCGTGGGGTCCAAGATTAATATATTCAGGAATATTCGTACACCGCCAGAAGATGCGGCGTAACTCCATTTCTAGATGCGGCGCATGTCCTTGCTGTCTTGGATCGTAGCTTGTGAAATCTTGATAGTGATGCGCCGTATATAATAAGTAGGACGCGGCGTATCTGGAGCAGAATAATCTTGATCTTGTACATTTCAGTAGACTCTTAACTTCTTGCTTGTTTTGCTCCATAATTAGTCCAAAATCACCAAGTTTCACATAATACTTGTTTTTACCTGAGAATTACAAAAGTAAACATTAACATATCAATTCTCACAGATAATATAATAAAACAAGTCAATAAATAGGATAAATGATGATAATAAAATGTACTTATTTGAGTTCATCAAGAACCTATTCCGTAGCTTATATTTTCTGGCTCTTTAGGGACAAAACTAACTTCTCTAATACCACGAGCCACGACGAAGTTCCTGAATGCCATCCCTACAGAAAAACAGAAAAAAAAGATAAATATCATCAGATAAGTCATTTACTTTATTTTAATAGGTATATACATACTTTTCCCATTGCAGATTATCTCAGGTTCCAATGGAGAGCCTTCCCAATGATCTATAATCCCCGCCGTAAACAGTATCGGCTCAGGAAACGTTTGCACATCAAATGGGTGACGTTCAAGACGTTGGTAGAGGGGATAGCTTCTTACGAAGTGTGGCAAAGGATCATCAAAACGTTTTTCGTCAAAACTAAAGTCTTTGTCTAGCAACGCTGGATATTTGGGAGGTATGATAGTATCTTGCACATAGAAAAACAGACCTTTCCATTTTCTTTTGTTGGCAAAAGTTTTTGTTATTAAACAGGGAACATTAGGTTCACTTCTTTTACCTAAGGTTAACCAATCACCACCAGGGCAAAGGTTGATAAAGCCTCTAAGCACGTTAAGCGTGGGCTCATAACCATAAGCTTTGTATACGACAATGTAGGTGGTTAGTTTGGCTAAGCCAAATGGGTTCAAGCTGGAAATATGTACTTGATAATACTGTAAAAATTCTAAGATTAGTGGATGAATAGGAATCCTAAAGTTGGATTCTGTAAAAGCATGAACATATAACCCAACATACCCAGCGGGGGCGTCAAAAATACTTTGGTTTTCGTTTGGGAGTATCACTTTATACTTGTTAAGTATGGGATATTTTTCAAAAAAATCCGCCAAAGCCTGTTCTGATAAGGTAAACTTTTGTTGCCTAATAGTTCTTTTTGCCGCCATACTCATCTTGTATTTGTAACAATAAGAACGAGGGAGGGTAATTACCTTAAATCTCAGAAGAAGCACAAAGCACAGTATTGTGTATGTGTATTTTGGGCGCAAAATAAAAGTATGATCAGGTAGGGATGAGCAAGAGTTTATGTATCCCTATTGAAAGTTTACCCTGACCGTCCACGTGTAATATACGGACTCAAAGCTGCTTTTTCAATTTTGAAAAGAAGTTTAGAGATACCGATATCTTGGCTGCAGTATTTAATAGCGTGGTAGTTAGTTATTTAATATCCGCATTTATTGCATATTTTGGTTAAACACTTATCCTTATTCCATTCGAATTTGTGACGGAAAGGATAGAGTGTGGCATGTTTTTTGAGTCGAATGCAATTTATACTTGTGCGTATATATCACTTTCGACTGGGGGGCTTGATGATGTACCCTCCGAACGGGTCGAAAGACTCCCCTTCGAGCCTGTAGAAAGCCCTCCCTTCGGAGGCCCAGGTTAATCTTCTAACACGTTTCATTGGCGTAAAACCATTCGCCTGCGAACTGGTTACCATGTGGGAATCCGCCAATCGAAGCCCTAAGCCCTTCGGGGTATTCCTGACGAAGGGACTAGCACGAAGGACCATCCTGACCTGGTCAAACCCACGTCTCCTCTTCCCCTTGGCTTTCCCGCCAAAACAGAGATCGTGGGCTACAAAGCCCTAGCGGTTACCACTTTCCATGGGACGCCCCCATGATCTCCGAACAATGTGCAACCGCCCACTATGTCCTATTTCTCCCCTATAAATAGCATAGTCGGGCCAAAACAAAGTAAGTTAACTTCACTCTCTCAATTTACGACCTACATTACCATTACACATACTTACTCGCACGCCGAAGGTGGTTCGTAGGGTCCAACCCCTGCGCAATCACTTAACGTAGTGTCTTCGTATTTCTTATTTTCAGGTTAAGAACAAGCTTGGCGCAATCTCAACACCCCATTATTCCTTTGATCACCATCGAAGGCTTGGTTGGCAATTATTTGTTCAATCAGTAGGTTATGATAGAAGCAAGATCAAATGAGTCCCTCGATTGTCTAATATGATGCAAAATTTATAGGATTAAAGTAAGGTGTATCGATAAGATAGTGACGAGATAAATGGGATGGTTTAAACGTTAACGTGTGAATGAGACGAGTTAAGTGTGTAAGCAAGAATTTAATGAGACATTGTACGGTAAACGTAACGAGCTTATGTAAATAGGAGGTGTGTGAAGAAAAGGTAACGCTAATGAAGGTGTTATAGTTAATGATCTATGAAAGGTATATATGTAAAAGGCGAGATAGAGTGATATTGCTTAAAGACATAAATGATTAAAGAAATGAGTTAAGGAATGAGAATGTGAGTTGTGGTAAATTAAGTGTGCGAGTAAGAACACAATGATGCGTTGTGAAAACTAAAACATGATAAGAATGTGAAGGTGACTTAAAATGTGCAAGAAGAATAAATGATGCTAATGAATGAATAAAAAAATTAACCTACGCATGGTTTAAAAGTGGAAAGAGTCGGATAGGTTAAAGGGTAAAGTAAGGATGTGAAAATGGAAAATGCGGATTAAGAATGTAAAATGATAAACACATAGAAATGTGTAATTATAATAAGCAGGTTCATATGCTCTATGAGCTTGCCTTCACTAAATAATATAGATGAGATAATGTGTGTATGATAAAATGTTAATGGCTTGGATCCGATGTTAAAATGTGAAAGTGATAAAGTGATGAATGTTAATGATCCTTCGGGATGAACGTTAAAGATGGTATCCTTCGGGATGAATGTAAAAGGTGGTATCCTTTGGGATGACCAAGTCAATGAACGTTAAGGAATCCTTTGGGATATGTTAAAGATCCTTCGGGATAAAACGTGTTGCCTTCATCGGCAATGGGGTTGCCTACATCCTTGGCAATAAAAATATCCCCATAATGAATGTGTTAATGATATGGATCCAAGTCTAAAAAGGAAACGTGAAGTATAAAAAGGATGAGAGAATGAAAGTTAAATAACTTGTGTGGTGTTGGAAATATATATAACCATGAGTTTATGTTTCTTGATTTACATCGATTGGGACGCCTTTCTATGTAAATGAGGAAGCATGAATGAGTGGGGTTATGTGTTGCCGACATGACACGAGTAGGGTTAGAAAAGTAGAAAGCGGAGGATTAGAATTAGTTAGAAATTATAAGAACTAAGATAGGAGGGTTAAAATTAGAATATGTCTTTTGGTGAGACTTATGAGAATCTATGTTTTGAATATTAAGTATAAGTTGAAGGAATTAAAGAATAGTAACGATGCTTAAAAATGTTATAATACGTATTCGTGGAGTGGTACAAAATGTGAGTAATGGAAATAATTGATGATAATGTCATGTGTAATGTGACGGTAAATGTTAAAGTATGATGTTATAAAGTTAATTCATGTAATATTTCTATAAGACTTATAACGATAATCGAAAATGACATGAAGAAAGAAGTAGAAGAAATGAGGTAATTGTAGAGACGTAAAAGAAGTGATTAAGTAGTGTTGATAGAATGTGAAAGCATTAGCCATGTGTATGTATGTAAAGTTAAATAGCACGAGTTTCTTAAGTATCAAGTAGTCAAAGAATGAGAATATGGGATAAAGCAGGTGAGGATGTGATGTAACGGTAATAGAATGGATCAGAATGATAACTAGTTATGGTGAGTATGTCTCGTATTATGTAAATCTCTAAGTAAGAGTTGTGTGGTTCTAGAAGTAAACGAAAAGCAATGTGGATTAAGGACATATGATGTGTTATAGTATGCATAGAGTTGTAAGATCATATAGATCATTGCACTAAATAAACTAGGAATTAAGGTGCTGGGAATGAGAGTTATAATGTAACTAGGTTTTGGATACTAAGGAATGATAGATTTCGGGGACAAAATCTGAATAAGGGGGGTAGAATTGTTAGACCCGTTTCCCAGAAACAACTAGACCCCATCCTAGAAGAGTTGACTAAGGTTTAATGTGAATTGTTAGTCAACAAAGTTACGTGGAAGTCAAACCCGTTAGTCAACCTAATAGTCAATGAATGGGTTAAAAGGTTATGGAAAGTATTATGTGACATAATTAGAAAGGAAATAGACCTAAGGGGCTTAAGTTGTCATAAACCAAATGTAGTATTATGTGTAGTGTGGCCAAAGTAAAAGAAAAGAGACTAGAGGGACCAATCTTGCCCAATGGCCAAACTAGTTCAAGTAACTAGATAAATATCTAGTTAATCCACAAACTTCTACAAGTTTCCACCATTTTATTGAGGTGTCTATGGAGTGTCGGCTTAGAGAAGAAAAAGGGAGGGAAGATGAGGCTTTGATGATCAAGTGGTAGTTGAGATGTGTTCTTTGTAAAAGGTTAAGCTCAAACCATGATTTTCCCATAAGTAAGTAACCTTCTATGATCTTGATTCAATGTAGTTAACGCTTATGATTAAAGTGGGAAATCATCAAATGATCAAGATATGATCATTAGATGATGTAGAAAGGAAGATGAATAAGTTTTGATGGGTTGTATAAACCCTTGTTTATGATGATAATTATTATATTGTTAGGTCTTGATAAATTGTGAAGATTGATAACCATAGAAATGGATATGATGATGATGATGATGATGATGATGATGATGACTAGTAAGGATGATGATGGTGGTGGTGAAATAATGATATGATAAGTAGCTTGGATGATCAAGGTAAGTAACTTTGATTAATATATGCTTAATATAAATGTTCTCATGTTATGCGTTAATGAATGAGTTGATAGGTTTAAGCCTTGGATTAGTGTGTTGGGTTAATAGGAGGTATGTTAATGAGCTAGAATCAAGAGATAGGACATAAGGTTGAAAGGCCTAAGGTAAGTCTATGTTTGTTATGTGTATAATGTTATGATGTTAATGTGATGTTTATGATGTTGTATGATAATGGTGATGAGATTGGTTTGGTCACGAGTCAAATGGTTAAAGAAGTTCTTGATACATATATATGTGAATGGAAGTATTAACCATGTATTAATCTAGTTACTTACTAAGCGAAAGCTTACGTTTTAGTGTTCCAATGTTCTTGTAGGTTTATGCGCGATGGAAGGAAAGCACTTGGAGTATAGCTTAAGGATTTAGAAGTGGGTTGGAAGATAATAAGCATTAGGAGCTAGGTAGAATACCGAGCTCGAATCAAGGTTGTACCCCCGAGAGTCTTTCTTATGATTTGTTTAGTGTGTGTCAAGGTCGTCATAAAGTTTGGGTGGTCAACGGTGTGTCCAAGTGTGTTAAATGGTTTATGGTCAATGTTTAAGGGAGCGTTTGGATTAAGTGTGTTTTTATCCATTTTGGGTTGTAAACGGGTCAAGTGTATATGGAACATATTTAGTATGTTTAAGAAATGATGTTGGTTAAGTTTGGTGGAAAAATAAAGTGGTATAAGTGGTTTTGTTGTGTAAATGGGTCAAAAATGGGTTTTATGCATAACTTGTTATAATATAAAGTACTATTTCGGAAGGTCAAACGGAAGATGTTTTTGTATGAAAATGAGCCCAATAGTATACTAAGTAAATCTGGAAAGTTTGGTACTATTTCGAGATCGGTTTTCAAGTTACGGACCTAAACGTGATTTCGGGAGATCAGCAGTCTCCATCCGATCGGATGGGCGGCTCGGTTACATTTTTGGCAAACTTCGAAAAATCATATCTTTTGATCCGTATGTCGTTAGAGGTCGTGCCACCTGGCGTTTTGAAGGTAATTGAGTCTAGTTTCATTTAAAAATAGTCTCAAGGTCTGAAAGTTTATAGATTTTTGTCAGTGGTCAAAAGAGTAACAAGATGTCCGTAAAAGTCAAGCGTTTCCGAGTAAAAAGTTTTAATTTTTGGTCTAAGCGGGCACGGGCTGTAACACATCTCTTGAGTACAGAATAGTTTGACTTTCAAGACTATAAAGCTTATAACCTTTTTTTTATCAAAAGCATAACCTATAAAAACACATTTTTCAGACCTAGAAGAAAATGTGTTCGAGTTATTAAAAACTGTAGCAAAACACAAACATCGAGAAGTCCATAAGTGGGAGAGACTAGGACCACATTTATACACTAATTCGTTGGGACTTTTACTAGAAATCACAACAACGGATAACCTATTAATCAAATAGGTTGTTGTTAATATAGATTCAGGCTACATGTTCAAAGGTAATCCTCCCTGAAACATGAGGGCTATAGCAATGTTTAAAAGATGCCTATGTTTTCTATCAACAACTCCATTTTGTTGAGGTGTATAAAAACATGTAGTTTGATGAACAATTCCATTACTTGTACAACAGTGATCCATTTGTTTATTTATAAATTATGTACCATTGTCACTTCTAAAAGCTTTCACAAAAAACACCAAACTAGTTTTTTTTATTAAGATGACAAAATTAACAATGTTATTATACACCTCATCTTTCCCTTTAAGTAAAAAAAATCCAGACAACTCTAGTAAATCATCAACAATGGCCAAGAATATTTTGAATCCTTCTCTACACCTTACCTTATAAGGTCCTCAAACATCTAAACGAACCAATTGTCCTAAATGTGTTGACTTATGTTCACTGAAAAGGAAACAATCTTTCATTTGTTTTATAAGTAAACTAACTAACAAAACATAAACAAAAGTCAAAAAACAAAAACAAGTAAAAACACCTAAGTTGTCGATTTTCCAAGAATCTTGATTAATCTTCATTTAAGAATCATCAACGATCATTCTCATCATATTCATCCTATAATGATAATAATAATAAAAAAGAAAAAGAGAGCATACAAAACCCACCCTAACAATAAAATAAAGATAAAACATAAAATAAAAGATAAGCATGGGTTGCCTCTCACGAAGAGCTTGTTTTTGTTTGAGTCACGAGCTTGACTACACCCTTATTTACTAGGTAATAGGGTGTCTTTCCCAAAACTTAAAATTAAGTGCGGGTGGTAGTAGCAATAAACACCATAAATGTGTAAGTATGCTACGGGAGGAAAAATAAGGCTAAAAAATCATACATGAAGGGATGTTTCAATTCCTTCTTTACCTTTTTGGAAATGGATGATGAACTAACAGTCTTCATGATAGGTAAGCCTTCATTGAGCCCCGTAAATGATAAGAAAGGGTCTTTGGTGGGTAACCATTGGGACTCCTCTTCAGACTTTAACGGGTCAAAGTCTAGTTCCTCATCCATCAAGAAAGTTTCAATCATTCCTAAAGAAGTAACATCATGCCTATCAACCATCTAAAAATCCTCTACACAAACAACTGTCTCTTCAACTTGGTAAACATCCCCAAACTTTTCAATTTCAGCTTCATACCCATCATGAACATCCTCGTATCTTCCATTTATCCTATCGGTAAAGCGATCCAAACATTCTTATTTCTCTTGGAACTTTCTTCTCCGTCCTTGAATAAGTTATCCAAGATTTTATATAAGCTTAAATACTCTTTTTCTGGTAGAGGATCCGGTAGGCATGGCAATTAATGGTTTTTACATTTAAGAAAAACCAAACACACGACAGTTATAAAGATACAAATTACTCACAAAAACAAAACACAACAAAACACAAAAGTTTGCTTAAAACAAACAAAGTATCTTACTGCTCTGCTGTAGCGGCGACAAAAACTTGATGTGTGATTTCTAGTCTTAAATTGATTTCCGTAGTTTTACAAGAAATACTAACACTCTCGGTCAGTGTACCCGATCGCGTATAGTATAGACTTGGTAAGACCTGGTCAATCGCAGGAGCGAGTGAAATCGTTTGTTTAAGTAATTACGAAAACAGTAAATATAGGCGGTTTTGTTTTAGATCCAAATGATATTAAACAAAACAATAAATTAATAACGAGTAAATAAAATAGGATGGAGATAAATAAGAGAGAAACAGTGTTCACCTAGTCATTCCCCTAATAACCCAATGACATGATCTTCTCGTGCAATGTCTAACCAGTTCTCTAATTAGTGAATCGGATGTAGTATAGGTCTAGTAATGGCCAATTAAACTATTACATATGCCTTACAATCTTCTACCTCGATGCTAGTGAACGATATCTAATTATAGGTCATTCATTATGTCTGCCAACTAATCTATATGACTTGTTTGTGAAGTTATTTAACTAACTACACTTAACTACTTTGTAAACCTTAATTTACCTTTAGTTAGCTTTTGAAGTGATAACCAAGCTACACTAAGTTCAGAGGTGGTTTAGTATTGTAGTTAATATGTAATAAGATAGTCAAATAGTTTATATTGCAAAAATAAGCTCGTGTTTGGTAAAGCTTGTAAGCGGTTATGAAATTATATAAAAAGGGTTTGATAGGTTTCTTTATGTGTGGCTTTTGGTCTTATATGATTTTTTTTCTTAAGTCTTTTGTTTTTTTCTTTTTGTACAAAATAATACAAACACTAAAACTTGTTTATGAGTTTATTTATCATAAACTACTTATTTGAGATAAAATTAAGCTTAGACAAACATCCCCTGTAATAGTGTATGTTTTGTTTCTTGGTTTCTAATTTCTAGTTTCCTTCTATGTATGTTTTGTTTTAATTGTCTAACACACCAAATTTGCTCTAACAAAACAAAAATTATGTAACTCACGTACCAATGGTTTTGTCTGTCGATGAGTGTTCGTTTGAAAATCCCCACTCAACTTGTTTATAAGTGATATTTTTACTATCTATTTGTTGGCGTATGTGCCCGAACGGCCCACACCGAACGGACCCCCAGTTATGAACAAACCGCGTCAGGTCATTCGGACCAACAGTAACTTCCGGATCCAAAGTCAAACACAAAATAAAGAGTAAGTGACAAAGGTTCAGAACAAATAGCAAGACTAAGCAGGTGCCAAAAAGAGAAAGGTCTCAGTTGCCGCTCAAAAGCATCACTATCTCGTTTGGAGGTATCCGATACAGACAAAAAGGGCTCTCCTATATAAAGAGGGAAGATTTTCACTCTATGGTAACTAAATTCATTCACTTTTACTTTCACCTATATTACTCTTTGTATCGTATACTCATTCTCATGCCGTAATTTGGTCCTGTGATAAAACCCGGGGCGAGACTAACGCGTGTTTCTTTCTTACAGGAATCCGAATGACCAAGGAACCGTCCGGAGGATCCATTTTGCTTGTTAGGAGTAAGACGCAAGATTTTATTTCAACAAATTAGCGCCATCCGTGGGACTCGTTATTCAATCTACCAGAGGTGAAAAATGACGGGTTCTACTTTGGAAACAACAGTTCATCACGCAGAAGGAAGTGAAAAAAGTAATGATAATAACAACCCGAGTAGTTTAGAAGAGCAAATCCTAAGCCAACTAACCGCACTCAAAGCCCTAATAAAAGAGCACAACGCCAAAGGGGGAAACCCACTCAAACCAATCCGAATTGACTTCGATGAAGAAAACCCTAAGAAAGCCGAAACCAAAGATGCTGAAAGAGAACAAGAAGATGACCTTGCCAAGCCATACAAAGAAGCATCAAGATGTCCTTTCACTCGAAGAATCATAGAGTTTTCTGGGCCGAAGCATGTGATGCCCACCAACATAAAACTCTATGACGGATCTACAGATCCGGACGATCATATCACTAGATTTGTGGTGCAGCTAACCATGGTGAATGGCCCATGCCGGTATGGTGTAGGATGTTTCAGCAAACATTGGATGGTTCGGCAAGAGGATGGTTCGACCGCTTGCCCAACGGCAGCATTGACAATTGGGAAACCCTTCGTGATCAATTTGTGACAATGTTTGCTCTCAGATGAAAGTGCATTAAAGATCCGATGGAAATCACTAAGATTGTTCGGCAGGAAAATGAAACTCTGCCAGAATTCAAAGAACGATGGACTGACGAAGTCAACCATATCTCTGGCATACCGAAAATCATACAAATCACATCCTTTATAAACGGTAGCAAGTGCCCTGAGTTGGCTAAACGTTTCTATGACCGTATTCCACAAACAGTGACTGAAATGATGATAAGGGTGGATGATTTTGTTCGCTCGAAAGCAGTGTATAGAGCAACCGAATTACCAAGGGGTGAAAAGATGGATACCTACAAGAGGGAGTATCTCTCCACCTCTTACAACGATAGGATTCCACGAGCTCCTTTCGGAGGAGATCGCCGCCGAAGCAATCCCATAAATGAATACAAGCCTCGTCGGAATGATCATTATGCTCCCTACGTCCCTGCAAAACATGACAGCACCTATCGGGCAGACTACTACCGAAATGACATCCGCAGGAATGAAACCAAGCCGATAGAATTGAATTCTTTAACTAAAGCCCCAAAAGAAATCTTGGCAACCGAACATCAGTTGAGACTGCCGCCACCCCCACCGTTAAAAGGAAAGCCCTAAGAGAGAAAATCTAGAAAAATACTGTGATTACCATGGAGAAAAGGGACACCTTACAAATGATTGCTGGCTTTTAAAAGAACAGTTGAGAATAGCCGTGGAGACGGGTAAATTGGACCATCTCTTAAAAGATGTTCGACAAAGAGGAAGGGCACCACCGAGGGGAGACAACCATGCCAACAAGGGAAAGGTCATCAACATGATCCGAAGTCACGGAACCGCCCAAAAATGCATGGCCATGGATTCGGAATAGATAAGTGCTCCAATCAGTTTCCCTCCTATCTTGCCGGGCGACATTTCCGACAAACCATTGATAATTGAAGCTGAAATGGAAGGTTATACGGTGCGAAGGGTATATATAGATCAAGGTGCTTCTGTAGAAGTAATGTATGAAGACTGTTTTGAAAATTTATGCCCCTCCATCAAATCCAGGTTGAAGGAGACCAATACGACTGTTGTGAAGTTCTTGGGATAATCCATTAAGCCATTGGGAAAAATAGAATTGGATGTTTGTTTCGGAAGTGAGAGACTGTTTCGCAGAACTGTTATGAAGTTCGCCGTGGTGAGATCCCCTTCTCCCAACAACATCATACTAGGCCGTTCCGGAATGAAAAGGCTACGTGCTATCCCGTCGAAAATTCACTCAATGATGAAGTTCCCCACTCCGAGGGGCATAGCAACGTTGGTCACTCGGTCGGTCATCATCTCGAAATGCCTCAAGTTTGAAGAAAAACAGATGTTAGAAAAAGAAGCAAGGATAGAAGAACCTCATAATTCCGAAATAACTGAATGACCAGCAGGGAAGACGGAGGAAGTCAAAGTATACCCGGCATATCTGGAGCAATTGGTAACCATCGGGGGGAATTTCTCCAGAGAATGTAGAAGGCAGTTGATAACGTTGCTCAAGAATAACCAAGACGTGTTCGCTTGGGAACCCGCAGACATGACAGGAATACCAAGGCGAATCACAGAACACAGACTCAACGTAAATGTCCAAGACAAACCGGTAGCCCAGAAGAAAAGAGCCTTCTCAGCAGAAAAGAACCAGGCCATAACCAAAGAAGTGAAGGAATAGTTGAAGGCCAGAATAATCCGGCCAGTGCGACACCCAACATGGATCTCCAACCCGGTGCTGGTAAAGAAGCCGGATGATAGTTGGAGGATGTGCACTGACTTCAAGAATCTCAACTCATCTTGTTTGAAGGACTATTACCCATTTCCTAAAATTGATTGGAAGATAGAATCGGTTATGAGATTCCGGTACAAGTGTTTTTTAGATGCGTACAAGGGGTACCACCAAGTGCAAATGGCAAAGGAAGACGAAGAAAAGACAACTTTCTATACTGAACACGTGACTTATTGCTACACCAAAATGCCGTTTGGATGAAAGAACGCCGGAGCAACATATCAGCGGTTGGTAGATTCAGCCTTTCGGTCACAGATTGGGAGAAATTTAGAAGCATATGTCGATGACATGGTAATCAAGAGCAAAACAGATAAGGAACTGTTGGCTGACATTGCCGAAACATTCGACAACCTCCGAAAGGTAAATATGAAATTGAACCCAAAAAATGCTCCTTTGGGGTGGAAGAAGGAAAGTTCCTCGGATACATAGTAACGTCCGAAAGGATCAGATCAAATCCGAAGAAAACAAGAGCCATCGCAGAAATGAAATCTACAAAAACACACAAGGAAATGCAGAGTTTAAGTGGCAAGCTAGCAGCTTTAAACCGCTTCTTATCTAGGTCAGCAGAAAAGGCACTTCCATTCTTTGACACTTTGAAAAATATCATAAAGGAGAACCGGGATGAATACCGATGGACGGAAAAAGCCGAATCAGCCTTCCGAGAAATGAAGAGAATGATCCTTGAGCTCCCCTATTTGACAACCCCGAAGCCGAATGAAGACTTATATGTATACCTTGCGGCGGCAAAAGAAGCTATAAGTGTAGTACTGGTGGTAGAAAAGGAAGGAAAACAAGTCCTGATGCACTATGTCAGCCGGACGTTGCACGAAGCCGAAAGGAGTAACGCACCAATTGAAAAGTTAGCCTTGGCTTTATTGCATTCGTCAAGAAGGCTAAGAAGATACTTCTAAGCTCATCCCATAAAGGTTATCACCGATCAACCCATCAAGCAAATATTGAACAATCCGGAAGTATCAGGAAAGTTGGCAAAGTATGCAGTAGAATTAGGAGCATATAACATCACGTATGTGCCCCAGAATGCAGTAAAAGGACAAGTTCTAGCAGATTTCCTAACGAAGATTCCAGTCGGTTTGGAAGGTCAAATATCGAAGAAGGGAGGCAAGGAGATATGAAATATCTCCGACAATGAAGAATGGACGCTATACACCGATGGCGCCTCCAGCAAATCCGGTGCCGGGGCAGGTTTGGTTCACATCAGCCCGGACAAAACGGAATACACATATGCCCCTCGGCTGAACTTCAAAAGTACCAATAACGAGGCTGAATACGAGGCATTGCTAGCAGGATTAAGAATCGCCAGAAAGATGAAGATACATATATTGGATGTCAGGGTAGATTCAAATCTAGTGGCAAGTCAGATTAACAAGGATTTCGTGGCATACAAGGATAACATGATACAATACTTAGCCAAGGCCAAAGAATATATCGCATGTTTCGATCAGTTCAAAATACGAAACGTCCCGAGAGCACAGAACCTGAAAGCCGATATATTAAGCAAGCTGACATCCGTAGCATTTGACCACCTGACGAAAGAAATCATTGTGGAAGTCCTGGAAAAACCATCAACTGAAGAAGAAGTCGTTAACGCAATTGTGGAAGAAAAGAAAGAAAACTGGATGACTCCAATCATTCGGTGTCTACAGGAGGGCATTTGGCCGAAAGACCAAAATGAGGCCCAAGCTCTCCAGATGAAGATAAACCACTATACTATGATAGATGATGTGTTATTCAAAAAATCCTACCTAGGCCCAATGTTAAGATGTGTCGGACCTTTGCAGGCCAACTACATCATAAGGGAGGTGCATAAGAGAGCATGTAGGATGCATTCGGGTCCGAGAACTATAGTCGCCAAGATGATGAGGCAAGGGTATTACTGGAAAACTATGCACCGAGACTCCAGAGAAGAAATCCAAAAGTGTGATTCGTGCCAGATACATGCACCGGTTCCGAAACTCCCCAAAACCATTATGACATCGATCATGGCACCTTGGCCATTTTATCAATGGGGTATGGATGTGTGAAAATCGTTTAAAGCTCGAGGTTGGTTAGACCTCATCTAGGGATCACACAATGATGCGTGGTTTTGCAACCTTACAACAGGTTTTACCTCTCGAGGGATCTCAAGAGGCTTACAACCCCACCAGGCAGTGTACCTGACCGATGTAGTATAGTGTAGTGGTAAGTACGGGGGATTGATCGTTCTCCACAGGGAATAGTGTTCGTTAGGTATGAAAAATTTACTCTAATAGGTCTAAGGGTTGAGGAAGATTCTTTTTATGTTTTTATATTTTTATGAAAGCAAGTAAAATCTCGGGTTTGAAGGAGTGGGCGGAATTAGTTGCTAGTCAACTAACCCAAATAACTACAAGTGCAAATAAAATAAATAACTGAAAATAAAAAGTTGGTGAAAACTTATGTGTAGAGAAATGTGTTCACTTAGATTTCCTTACTCCCTAACTATCTTTTACCGGTTGATTAGTGTGTATTAGTTGCGTGGATGACGGGTGTATTCCTTAATACCAATCGTGGGGTGGCGTACGTACTTCCTCAACTCTACAAGCTCCTACTTCACTCCTATGTCGAGCCGGCTAGGAAGCTCCTAACATGGGATCACTAGAATTCGCTTGTGCATTAAATACAACCATAAAAACCTTTAGTACGCATTTGGTTCATGTTTCTTAAGACGTTCAAGCAAGTTACCGAATAGGAAGTTAGCCAGTTTTCTTAAGCCTAACATAGATAAACAATCATCCAATACAACTAATAACACACTAATAACCAATAATCAATAGCTAGGTTTCATTAGATCTAAGCAAACACAAGATAAATCTAGCCTAGCATGTTAAACAAAAGACAAGAACAAGATAAAATCAAACAACACATAGACATATTGAATGATTAATTGATAACTTATCTTTCAATGTAACATGGAAGATCTCAAGGCAAAAAGCCTTGAAAAAGATGCTAAAATCGTCTTAGGGTTTTCTCCCAAAAATTCCACACTAAGTTCCACACTAATGACAAAAAATTAGAAAACTATATATAGACTTTTGGATCTGACGGCGTCACGTTATGGAGTGTGATGCCGTCACCTCGCCGCTTCTAGGGTTCCCGGATGGCCTTCTTGACGCCGTCCCTCTTTAGCTCTCCAAAATCCGTTCTGGCTTATCAAGGCTTGACGCCGTCAGACCTTGAACGTGACGCCGTCCCTCTTTGAATTAAGCCGTGACGCCCTTGATCAGGTTAAAGCGTGACGCCGTCAGAATTCACATGCAATTTTCACTGGCTTATCATGAGTAAATTTCACATCCACCTTTTCTTGCCAAGCCATGACGCCGTCCAGGGTAAATCCTGACGCCGTCAAAGGTAACTTCCAGCACAATTTTGAGACTTTGTCGTTTTCTTCACTTTTATGCTCCAAAAACGTCCAAAATGCCTCCTTTTCCAGATTTCTCCTCAAAAGTACCTAAAATAACAAAAGGAACGATTTAGGGCGATATTTGATCAAATAAATACGATTTAGGGCTTAAATGACCCCTTAAAAGCGGTACACTTTTCGCTTCATCAACCTCATCTAGGGATCACACAATAATAATGATTAATAATAATACGATGCACAGCGGAATAACAAACTAATAACCATTATTATTGCTACAAGGTTTCTTCTTCATCATCTCTAAAACTAACAATACCAACAGCCCCAATGCTATGTGATCAAGTATAGCACGGTTACACTCTAACAGGGATCAAAGATCCTTGAGGCTTAAACCAAACACGAACCCTAGGCGTCTAATACAAGAACCATACGCCTAGGTTTACACACACACACTTTTGATGGAGTTACATCTTAACCCATACTGAAACTAATTCCCTGTATCTCTTTATATAATAGAGATACTAGGTTTACAAAGAGATAACTATTAATAATGAAGATATTTTATTAAGAACCTTCCTAAAATATCTTCTTTAACTTCATATCTTTGTAGTTTTCCTCTTTGTCACAAATAGTCCCTCATGTTTCATTCTTCTTGTTTTGTATCATCAAATCTATAAAACCCAATAATCTTCCCCTATTTGATGATGACAAAACAAACACGTTCTTGTACGAACTTCCCTAGACGAAGTAGAGAAATTGAGATAATTAAATCTAACCATGAATGAAACAATCTTGTCTTCCCCTTAATCCATGCCATGCCACCACATCTCTTCCCTTTTTTGTTATCAACAAATAGGGAATGTAAGCAGTAGAAACTTCCCCTCAAGTGATGCATGTACATTAAATGATTAAACACATCAATATCACATAAGCAGTAGAAACAAACTCTAGCAGTAGAATCTTTAAGCCTAGCAGTAGTATCACACTTAGTGAATTTTCCATTTAGCACCATAAGCAGTTGTATCTAATATGCTTCCCCTAAAATCAATGTGTGAACCATCTTCATGATTCTTCAAATCTGTAGGCTTTATATATTGTTGAAGAAAACTAATCATTACCAATTTGAAGCTGAAGTCGAAGAAACCAACCTTGTGTCTTATGTCTTGCACTAAAAACGACTTCGAACGTATACCCAAATCGATGTATAGGGAGACCGCAATCTCTTGACAATAAACTCATCTTCAATGAGACACTGAGCACTACAATGTAACTCCTTTAAGTGTTTGTCAATTCGTAGTCACTTGAACGAACGAACAAGTTACCTTTAAAGTGTAACACCCACCTTAAGATATAATAAGAACACAAACTTGAAAAATTCCACTTCATCGTCAAATAAGAAACAAATAATCCTCTTCGCCAATAAGAACAAATAAAAACAAACCTTTAATCCTTTAAGATCAGTAACCAAAACCATAAATTTCCTCGTGTGTGTCTTCCCCATGTGTGTGTTTTGGAACCAAACTTGTTCCAAATCTCCAATATATATGCTTCCCCTCACTACTCGTAATCTTCATGACCAAACAACAGATACTTCGAATAGCAGCACAATGATCATGAACAGTATTAAAAACGTATAGCAGCAGAAACTCAAACTTCTAGCAGCAGTATTAATTCTAGTGTAGCAGTAGAAAGTTTGATAGTAAGCAGTAG
Source organism: Artemisia tridentata subsp. tridentata (assembly GCA_021014915.2). Classification (NCBI taxonomy): domain Eukaryota; kingdom Viridiplantae; phylum Streptophyta; class Magnoliopsida; order Asterales; family Asteraceae; genus Artemisia; species Artemisia tridentata. Next base: position 383,317,441 of record CP139507.1, on the reverse strand, counting down.
TAACAAATAACACTAGCAGCAGAAAAACATGACAGCAGTAGAATCACTCTAGCGTAGCAGTAGAAATTAAGTAGAACAGTAGAAATTTACTATATTCAGCAGTAGTAAAAAGCTTCTAGCAGTAGTAAGTTTCCTTTGGCAGTAGAATGAAACATAGCAGCAGTAGTAACTGACCAAAATTAGGATTTTGCTACCATCGACTTTATCACTAGAACTTTAATCACCACAACATCTAGATGAGGGTTTATTAGAACCCTATGAGCTTTTAGGAACTCATTGTTACCAGTAACTTCATAATACCAGGCTCATCAACCACAACAGTTATAACCTTAAAACAAATCGATTACCAGATCTGCTCCAATCCAGAAACTTTTACTTTATTTATTTTTTATTTTTTTTTATTTTTTTTTTTTATTTTTTTTAAGTATCCAGACGACGCATTTTAGTGTCACTAAAAGATACGTTTTCGCAGCAGAATTCGAGACATCATAACTTACGATTGAGAGGTCAGAATTAAGATCCCTTCGGTGAAATTGTACCTTGATATATGAAGAATCTCCAGTAAAAATTTCAGCCCGATCCAACGGAAAAAACAGCTCGGTAGTGAGTTTTAGAAAATACGAACCATATCCGACTTACAAATATGTTTCTGCAGCAGACTTTGAGACACCATATCTTTCAATCAAAGGCTCAGATTGAAGATCCCTCCGGTGAGAATCTTCCTTGATATGTAGAGAACCTCCAGCAAAAATTTTAGCCCGATCCAACGGCTAACGAATGAGATATTGCCTTTGCAAAACTGCTCTGCAGAAAGTTGCGAAAATTGAACCAAAATCGAATTTTTCTTCCTGTTCTTCGACAAAACCTTGTAGAATCCCACGATCACGAGCCCCTAGGCTCTGATACCAATTGTGAAAATCGTTTAAAGCTCGAGGTTGGTTAGACCTCATCTAGGGATCACACAATAATAACGATTAATAACAATACGATGCACAGTGGAATAACAAACTAATAACCATTATTATTGCTACTAGGTTTCTTCGTCATCATCTCTAAAACTAACAATACCAACAGCCCCAATGCTATGTGATCAAGTATAGCATGGTTACACTCTAACAGGGATCAAAGATCCTTGAGGCTTAAACCAAACACGAACCCTAGGCGTTTAATACAAGAACCATATGCCTAGGTTTACACATACACACTTTTGATGGAGTTACATCTTAACCCATACTGAAACTAATTCCCTGTATCTCTTTATATAAAAGAGATACTAGGTTTACAAAGAGATAACTATTAATAATGAAGATATTTTATTAAGAACCTTCCTAAAATATCTTCTTTAACTTCATATCTTTGTAGTTTTCCTCTTTGTCATAAATAGTCCCTCATGTTTCATTCTTCTTGTTTTGTATCATCAAATCTATAAAACCCAACAGGATGTATTAGGCCCCCTCCCCGAAGCTCCAGGAAATGTAAAGTCTGTTATAGTGGCAATTGACTACTTCACCAAATGGATGGAAGCTAAACCATTAGCAAAAACAACCGGGAAAGACGTCAAGAAATTCGTTTGGGAAAACATTATGTGTAGGTTCGGACTACCAAGGATAATCATGACAGACAATGGAAGCAACTTCATTCATGATCCATTTAAAAGTTGGTGTGAAAGATTGAATATAACCCAAGTAAATACCGCCGTAGCCTACCCTCAGGCCAATGGACTGGTAGAAAGAGCTAACAAGAGTTTGAAGAAAGGACTCAAATCGAGACTCGGTTGAGAGAGAGCCGGATGGGTAGACGAATTGCCAAATATCTTGTGGCTCACCGTACGTCCCTGAAAACAAGCAACGGAGAAACACCATTCAGCTTGACGTACGGGAGTGAAGCAGTCATTCCAGCAGAAATAGGAATGCCTACCTTCCGGAGAATGATGATAAAAGAGAAGGAAAACGAAGATGTGATCAGCCTGAACTTGGACCTACTGCAAGAACGAAGAGAGATGGCTGCAATCCGAGAGGCCAAATACAAAAAGAAAGTGGAGCAGTACTATAACCAAAGGGTTCGCACCGAATCATTTAGAGTGGGCGACTTCGTGTATCGAAGAAACGAGGCGAGCAGAGTTGAGAATCAAGGAAAATTGGGGCCCAATTGGGAAGGGACATACCGAATTACGGAAGCTTAACAAACCAGCTCATACAAGCTCCAGGCAATAGATGAGAAGGAAGTGCCACGAACATGGCACGCCATCAATCTTAGAAAATGTTTTATGTAAATGTAAGTCTAACGTGTCAAATGTAAGGCCCGAAAGAGCCCATTAATATTATATATGAATGACAAGTACTGCTGTCCCACAGACAAAGGGAAGCAATTTTCACCACATATTGTATTTTGAACATAATTTTAAAATGACCACCCCCCCCGAAGGGCTCGCGACCTCTGGAGATCAGTGATCAATGTTCAAAGATGGTTCATACCCAAAAAGGGGTTGCCATGAATAACTAAGGCCAAGTTTCCTAACGGCGCAAGACGCCCTAAAATGGTTCATACCCAAAAAGTGGTTGCCATATATAAGTAAGCCAAAAAGGTCGAACGGCGCAAGACGCCCTAATACGGTTCATACCCAAAAAGGGGTCGTCGTGTATAATTATGGCAAAAGGGGCCGAACGGCGCAAGACGCCCGACTATGGTTAATACCCAAAAAGTGGTTACCATGTATGACAAAGGCAAAAAGGTCGAACGGCGTGATATGCCCTAAAATGGTTTATACCCAAAAAGTGGTAGCCATGTATAGTTAAGGCAAAGAGGCCAAACGACATATATAATCAAGGCCAAATGGCCGAAACATTTGAATAACGTATGAGTCAAGCATAACAATCGCATAAATGATAAAAGGCAGTAACGAAAACAAAACAGGAAAGAAATCGAAGTAAATACAAGCACTATAGACGAAACAAGCACAAAAAATACAACAACCATTCGGAATAACGTAATTGGATAAATAACTTAACAAAACACTACTAAAAATTGTTCACCCGATCGAAAGACCTTACATTGCTGATATAATTCATGTTCATGGCCATCAAGACCTTACAATACAATGAGCCACAATTCTTTTCAAACATAGCGGTATTACATCATAGTTAATAAAAAGCTTCATAAAGAATCCGAAGCAGTCATCTTCCATAGTCAAAATGGAGACACTCGGATCCTCATCGTTACTTCATCTCACGGAGCTGGAACAGAACCTTCTTGAGCTGAGAAGTCATGAGCCGTGGGATTCTCGACAATAGGAACTTCGGTGTTAGCTTGAACAGGGGGATCAGAGGCCGTATTGACCTGCTCAGATGCCACGATAGAAGGCCCATGAGGATGAAGCAACGGTCATGACGGTCTCAGTTGGCTTTGAAGGAGCCGGATTAGGAAAGATATCCATGATGTCTTTCAGAGGAAAGTAACAAGCTTTGCTAATCTTTTGCACATAAGGATATTCTGTCGCGAAAAGCTTGTCATACAATGGTTGATATTTTGCTTCGGCTTCCATATCCAAATCCTCCACCTTGTCCAGTATCTTAGCCAAATCCTCCCCTGAACGTTCCAAACTCACACCATCTAAGAAACCAGCCATGGAAGAAAGGCTAAACGGAACAGACAAAGATTGCTTATACTCATGGTTGTTCAGTAGTCGGCGTACCATCTCAGGGATAAATTCCTTAACCACTTTAAAGCGATCCATCTCCGTATGACCCAGCCGTACGGCTAAGTCTTGTTTCTCCTTCCTCAAAGCCTAACTTTCTTTCTCCTCTTCACTTAAAGAAAGTTTGATTTTCTCTAGCTCCTCTTCCAACTGCCTAATCCTTTCGGCCTGACTGCCGGAAACCTTCCTCCATTATTCTTTTTCCTTCTCCATCTTAATGACCCTGTCATTCAGACTCGATTCCTTAACAGCGCAATTGGAGTGTTTAAGACGCAACTTTTTGAGGTCCCCCGAATCTCTTGCAGCACAACCCAAATGTTCCTCCTTTAGCTATTGCAACTCCGCAGTTACATCACTAAAACGTTTAAAATTCTCCTTCACACTATTTGCACACTCTTGATGAATGAACGAAAGATTATTATATTCTCGAAGAAGAGTCTCAAACTGGAACAACATGTCCAATTGAGCCACAACACTTTTGCCCAACAACATCCAGGCACACTGACACACATCCACATCGTCTAAACTCTCTAAATAATGTTCTTCCCGAGGAGTTGGGAGATGCACCATAAGCTCGCGACAAACGGAATGATTGTTCAAGCGAGCATCTTTCTTCACCGACCACCGCGACACAAATAACCCTTCGGAAGCAGATTCATCTTTCTCATCCTCGTCATCAATTTTCTTCCCTTTACCATGACCGGAAGAAGCAACCAAATGACTTCCTTAAAGACAAACAACGAACAACATGACTCTTACGGCCACAACATATATATACATACATAATAATAATTAAAAAAAAAAGAAATGAAGAGAAATGATGAATGAATATACATCCCAGTTACATACCGCCTTGCTTATGCTGGGAAGCTTCGGCATGTGAAGGAGACCTACCGGCATCAGCACCCTCAAGTTGGTTGCTCGCACCATCCTCGCCCTCTGGTTGCTTCCCCGCGTCATTCGGATGCACAAACCGTATGGGAGTGGGGGCAGGAACATGTTCATTAAAATCTAAGTCCACGACAGGGACATAACTTGTTGATTTACCCCTCTTAGACGGACGGGTAGAACCACCTTCCCCACCGGGACGGGTAGAACCACCTTGCCACGAGGCTTCGCTTGATTGCTCCCACCCGCTCCCCCCTGTTTGACCTTGGCTTTAAGAGCCAACCGAGCGGTGGTTTGCTCATGTTTCTTCTGTTTAGCCGCCAACACCTTGTCATCAGCCACTTCAACCTTCTTTAGCTCATCACTCTTCGTCGGAACATCAGCATTAGAGCCAGCCGGATGAGTTACATGTAGCTCATGGGATTGGCCCTCCCGGTATTTATCACCTTTAACCATAGCCGCTCCCTTTCGAAATTTGGTTTTGATCAGATAGTCAGACATCGTAAGAGCTACAAACAAATAAATCAACAATAAAAATCTTTCTGAAAAATGAGCACCTACGAATAAATAAACATATAAGAAAATCAAAGATGGGGCTATACCCTTCCCCTCGGCATCCCTAAGAGCAGCTCGGTAACCAGAAAACTGCCAATGCGAAGTCAACCCAACGGCATAAAGGAAGCCGGGAGGGATTTGGATCAAGTTGATCACATTTGCTTCCAACCTGGAAGCATCGGCAACATCAAACTCTCCTTTCGGAAAAAGGATCTGAAATGTCAGAGTCGTGATGCCTCCAGGGCATCGCAAAAGGAATGGCCCGTCTATCTATCAAGAAAAAATCATGCTTCCAGCCCTTCAAGCAAGTCAGAATCTCGTGAAAACAAACCTTTCTATCCTTTCCGCCATGTTTCTCAAAAGATAACCAATCACCTTGCTTCCTAAGTTTATACAACGCCCTGAAAAGGGGGGGTGATAGGTGTGATATGCAAGCTTCGACTATACACTTCAAAAAGGGTAGCACGGTACAAACCCAACGGAACCAATTGAGAAATGTGAACCTTATAATACCTAATCACATCTAACAAAAAGGTGGAGAAAGGTACACTGAGGCCACACTCAAAGAAATACTCCAGATACAAACCTATGGCATCATCCGACAGTTTATCCATAGTCATGTCCGACGAGGGTAACCTCGGATGTAAGTCCCCCGATATACCGAATTCTCTAGCCACCAAGGCCACACCCGCGTCATCCATTTTAGAAGTATATTTCTAAATATCGAACTTAGGTAAAAACTCTTCGGAGGCTGGAACATTCTCCTCGTGATCCGAATTAGGTGATCCCGACATAATTGGATTCTGGTAAAAGAGGGTATAGCCACACAGCAAAAACACAAAGGAAAGACTGGTAATACGAAACGTACCTCTTTAGACGAAAGAACCACACTAAACCGCTCGGACAAATAAAGAAAATCGTTCTGAAAAGACTAGCAGAAATTACGTCAGAGGAGTGCGTGAAAAATTACGATGGTAAAAATGAAAACAAAGGAGGCTATTTATAGGCAAAAGTGGGGAGTACGAAACGTCGCGTCGTGTCAGACGCCGACGTGGCACTCTCTGCTTCATGGGATAGACGCACGCACACGTGTCTAAATCCTACAGTCCCAGTAAAAATGACGGCGATCCTTAAACAAGGAAAAATAATGATTTTTGGCATGTTGTACATGAAACCTAACTTGCAGAACCAAACGGATCAAATACTCTAGAAAAGTTAAAACGGAAGTTTGAAATCTCCACAAAGTATCACACTATTGGTTCAACCAATACTATGATACTGGGGGGACATGTTGGCGTATGTGGCCGAACGGCCCACACCGAACGGACCCCCGGTTCTGAACGAACTGCGTCAGGTCATTCGGACCAACGATAACTTCCGGATCCAAAGTCAAACCCAATATAAAGAGTAAGTGACAAAGGTTCAGAACAAATAGCAAGGCTAAGCAGGTGCCAAAAAGAGAAAGGTCGCAGTTGCAGCTCAAAAACATCATTATCTCGTTTGGAGGTATCTGATACAGACAAAAAGGGCTCTCCTATATAAAGAGGGAAGATTTTTACTCTATGATAACTAAATTCATTCACTTTTACTTTCACCTATATTACTTTTTGTATTATATTCTCATTCTCACGCCGTAGTTTGGTCATAGGATAAAACACGAGGTGAGACTAACGCGCGTTTTTTTCTTACAGGAATCCAAATGACTAAAGAACCGTCTGAGGAATCCATTTTGCTTGTCAGGAGTAAGACGCATTTATACGTTAATATGATGGAATTCACTTGGCAATTACACTCGCAAAGTTTTGATTTGATTAAAAGTATATCACCTTGTACTTTTTTATCACTTTATTTGGCAACACACACGTTACGTCCTAACTTTATATAAGGAAAAGTTGAAAGTTCATTATCAAGAGTCATGAAATCAAGACAATCCAAATAAAACTTAATTCTTATCTTAAAATCTTTCCAAGTCCTGTCGAAACGTATGTGTAAACTCGTTCGAAACTAATATGTGCATGTTTTGCGTCTTTTTTGGGGCTAATGTTTTATCGATAGAATATTTTCTTGATCTATCGATTTTAATACGTGTTAAATCGAGCGGGCAGTGCCCTCCTTATACAAAAGTGTAAACTTATCTACAAATTATCAAGTATATATACAAATATAATCACATATTAGACATGTATCAACTTGAATTAAATACTTCTTCCGTCCCAAAATAATTTTTTCCCGACAAAAAACACAAAAATTAAGAAAATTATAATTATTATTGTTTTTCACTCTCTTACTTTTTGCAAAATGACGGTTTTACCATTAAATAATTAATCAATGTCTTATTTAAAGTTTGCAATATTAATTTCAACTAACAGTAATATAGTAAAATCAAACAAACTTCCCTATCTAATTTAGTAGTGGACAATTAAATTAGGACATATCAAAAAGAAAATGTGAACTATTAATTTTGAAAAAGAGGAGTACATATTTATTCAGATGCATCATATTTAGTTTTGAAAGTAATTTTGAAGTGAAAATAATGAAAAGTAGTACTAACAACATATCTGACGTATAGAAGTGGAAAAATACCGATAATTCAATCAAACTGATGAAATACATCTGTGTATGCATACTTATCTAATTTTAAGTTACATGTAAATGAATATAGATAAAAGTTGAGGAATTTCTAATATGTGATTATAATTATTTTTTATTTTAAATTTTATTTTCATTTAATCTTAATTCTACAAATATAAATTATATGTTTTGATCCAAAGAGTGTAGATCAAGTGAGAAGAAATATTATAATGAGAAATGTAAGAAATTATTCTTATTCACACATTTCAAATGAAGATACAGAAAAGCACTTAGGGCTGTGTTTAATCAAGTGATTAAAATTACGAAAATAATTCCGATAAAATTAGATGCATAACTAATACTTAATTCTGATTGGTTTAAATTGTCTATTAAATCAAATTGTAAGAAAAACCATCCTCTTAACAACGACCTTAAGGGAATTTTTTAACAAAACTCTTTCTTAAATTCATTAACAACGTGTGGTTATGGGAATTTTTTAACATATTTTTTTATTTTAGTTTCATTTCTCATTTAATCCAAACTTTTGATCCAAAACCACATTTTTTTTATCTATCCATGTTTAATGAAAAATCTAGCTCTATATACAGTAAACTAACCCTGAAGCATTGGTTTATCAACAATAACGACAAATAGGAAAGAAAATAAAAGGTAAGAAAGAGCCACAGTGCAGAAATAGCTAACCAGCCAAGGGTACGTACGTGGGTCAGGAGTTTAACCAATGGTTCACGCCAAAAAAACTCTGCATATATACTAGTATTTGGTTAAAAATAATTCACCATGGGGTCAGTTATTAGTCGGTGGGGTTAAAAAGACATATCAGTGTAGTAATAGTAGTAACGCATTTATTGTTCATAACAGTAATGCGCCGTATGAGTTGGGCGGCGGACATGAGTTCAGCTTGTCGTCATCACACATATACAAACACAGTGATTAAAGTTATAAAAAAATAAAAAAATAAAACAAATGATATCTACAACACAAAATCCCACCACAACTATTGTCATCTCTAGGCTCCTGTGTCTCGCTATATGTTCCATTTATTTTTCTTACCTTTTTTCGAATAGAACAAAACGAAAATTAACACAGGCTTGGAGTATACAAGTACTACTGTTTATTACGTTGTCAATTGTTATATTCGTTTTGTTTTGAGAAACAAGAAAGAGATTGGTGTGGGGGGGATGTACGTTATCGTTAAACTTTGTTTTAGTCACTTAATAATGTAGTTTCCATATCAGAAAAAGAAGGCATGAAAAATGCTAGTACACCTTAGACAATATACTAGACTGATTTCGAGTATGAATGGTTTGGGTTAAAACGCATTTCAGCTTATATACAAATTTTGCTCATTTTACAACAAATAAGCAATTTTTAAAGATACAAGCATAATCGTTACCTTCTGAATGCTACATAAAAAAATGCTTTGTTTATTATATGGATTCAGAAACAAAGCGAAAATATTATTGTCGGGTGAACAAATTAAAGTGAACAGTTTAAAATAGATATGTACAACAAAATAACAACTTACTTTCTCCATTTTACCGAGATGAAACACGTATTTTTTATCAACATTTAAGCCAACGAAACTATCAAGTATTGTTCCGAGATGAAACACCTACTTTTTTATTAACATTTAAGCCAACGCAACTATCAAGTATTGTTCCGATATCAACAAAAAGTTGTTTAAGAAGACAAGGGTAATATAGTCATTTCAAGTATTATTTAATTATTTTATACAACTTTTTGTTGATATCGGAACAATACTTGATAGTTTCGTTGGCTTAAATGTTGATAAAAAAATACGTGTTTCATCTCGGTAAATTGGAAAAAGTAGGTTGTTATTTTATGGTCTTTACCCTAGATATGTACAACAAAAGTTTTTGCTACATAGGCAAATTAATTACAAAAATAACCATATTTTTTTAAAAATTCTAAACTAAAATAGTGTATGTTGGTGTATTAACCCGGGCCAAATGTGCAAACTGCCGTCCTGGTATCTCCACTTGTGGTCGGACCGATTCTTGGTGACTTAATTGAGTGTCAACACGACCTACTGTGAATCTAGTTACAAGACCCAATTAATATGAGGAACTTATGATGGAAGATCAGTCTCAAAAGCTTTGAAGCAGATGATGCTTTTGTTGTTTTGGAAATGAATGTTTATGGATGGTTTAGGAAGTGTGTTACATGTTAGATTTGAGCAACATTAGACCCCTCATGCAAAGGAAATCTATGAAGGGTGGGTTGGTTGCAGAATAAGCACCCGTGTGTCATGCTCATCAACGATAAACAAGTAGGCCATACAAATTAAGTTTAGTTAAGCATTCTAAAGTTTAATGTTAAGAATGTTCAGATCAAAAACATATACGCGTCATTGTGTCAACATGAGTACATGACGACTAGAAACACAAAAAATAATACTCTCTCTCTCTGTTGAAAATTATTGTCTAACATTTTTCTTTTGTGATGTCTCAAAATAATTGTTTACTTTCATTTTTAAGTAAAAACTAAAGAATACTTTAGAGGAATATTTTCTTTGATTAGTCGAGATTTATAATGGTCTCATTTTTATTAAATTTTGTAATTATTTTTTTATAACAATAATTTTGAGACGGAGAGAGCAGTAGCAATTAGCAAACCAAGAAATGTATGATAACTCGATCTTCGCTAGTTAATAAACAACAAAGAGAAAACTGTGCATTTGTTCGATCGGTAAATAGTGATTGGTGTTAGGTTGACAAGTTGTAAGGTGATCGATGAGATTTGGATTGTATGATATGATATAAAGCCTGGTGTACATGCAAATGCATGATGGGTGATGGATGGGATGGATGACTAGATACATGCATGAGTTTCCATATCCATCATTTGCTTACTTCTTTTCAGCTTAAAAACTTTCTGGAAATTACAGTAGCTTCTTCTTTTGTCTAGTTTAAAAACTTTCTAGGTCACCACCTTTGCGAATTTGTTCCTTTAAGTTACTCAAGGTTTTTTTTTTTTAATTTTTTTTTTCAATCAAGTTATTGAACTTTCATTACCGAACAATAAGTTACTGATCTTTTTTTTTACTTGTTATAGCAAGTTGCCTTCCACTTTTATTTTTTATTTTCTTTTTAAATTTAGAGTAAATTGCAAAAAACATCCTTGTGGTTTGATGAAATCACAGACACAATCCAATCTTTTTCAAAGTGCAAAAACAGTCCATGTTACAAACGTTTGGTTCAATTTTCATCCTTGACTCAAAGTTAAATGACTAAAATGCCCTTTGTCTTTATTCCCTGTCTTATACTTGAGTTTTTGTTTTGACTAAATTATACTGTTAGTTCCCAAACAGTTCTAGATTCTCGCATTTAGTCCCAAGAGCTGCGAAATTGCGCTGTTAGTCTCCAACATCCCGATTTTGCTTCGCTGGTGGTCCAAGTTCCTAACGCTCGTTAAAAATCTCGTTATCTGGAGGGGCTTTTTCATCTTTTCAGTCTTTCTTGTCCAAACACGCTATTAACACCGTTGGTCTCTAAACTTTTCAATTCTCGAATTTTAAAAATTAGCCGCTTCTTACCATTATATTTTACTAAAAAAATTAAAAAAATAAAAAAAAAAAAAAAAAAAAAATAAAAAATCTTCTAAATTCCTATAAAATCCGACCGTCATCATATAAAGCATCATTGCAACAACTCCTCATTTTCCATACTATCAATCTCAAATTAATCACACACAAAATTATTACAGATTATTCTCTTAAACATACAATTGAGGAAATTAAAGCTGAAGTAATGAAACAATTTGATGAGGATAGGCGTCGTTCAGAAGCGCTAGCGGAAACAACTAGGATTTTTGTAAACGCGAGCAAAGCTAAAAAATATATGATTGAAGCATATAAGGAATGCAAAGTTGTTACGCCAGAAATTAGCCGCTTCTTACCATTATATTTTACTTAAAAAAAAAAAAAAAAAAAAAAAAAAAAAAAAAAAAAAACTTCTAAATTCCTATAAAATCCGACCGTCATCATATAAAGCATCATTGCAACAACTCCTCATTTTCCATACTATCAATCTCAAATTAATCACACACAAAATTATTACAGATTATTCTCTTAAACATACAATTGAGGAAATTAAAGCTGAAGTAATGAAACAATTTGATGAGGATAGGCGTCGTTCAGAAGCGCTAGCGGAAACAACTAGGATTTTTGTAAACGCGAGCAAAGCTAAAAAATATATGATTGAAGCATATAAGGAATGCAAAGTTGTTACGCCAGAAAATCCTGCTTTGATTGAGATTTTTCTAAAAGAATAAGCTTCAAAAGATTACGATATTTCTTTTGATTTGCACATGGTGGGAAAAATAAATAATCAAGTGAGTGATATATTTATTTGGATGCATAAAATCAAATAGAATGATTGTGTTTTTTCATTCGTGTAATGTTTTATTTTCTATAAGGTCATATTTTATTTTTATATTAATGTAATTTGTTTTTTATATGTATTTTTCAATAACGTATCAATGTAATGTAATGTGTATTATATTGATGCCTAAGTGACTTCCTATATCTTTTATTCACCAAAGCACACTAGATAAACATTGTACTAAAACAATATCATTAATGAAATTAGAGGATTAGCAAAGCAAGCATACCTTTATCTACCATATTGCCTTTCTTTTTATTTTATTTTATTTTATTTTATTTTTCAGTTTATTAGTTAATTAGGACGGATCTAAAACATACGTGACAACCTTAAAATAACTAGACATTTAGTATCTCTTCGCTCCCAATGACCAGGTCTTGCCGACTCACTATAATACACGAACGGGTACGCTACTCGTAAGTGTTGGTGATTGTTTAAAGCATTTGGTATACTATAAATTTAAAGCTTAGATACAACACATCAAGTTTTTGGCGCAACTGCTGGGGAGCAAGTGTGTATTTTAAGTGTCAAATTAGATAGTTTATTTTATATTTGTTTTTAGTTTTTATTGTGTTTTTTAGCATTTTAGTTTTTTTAAGTGGCGTTTGATTTTGCTCAATTCACTGTTTGCAGGCCTATACGGCGTATGCTTTTCTATAGCATATGGCGTAAGATCTTACGTTGTGGATTATTTTCATACTAGGACACACATACGATGTATGATAACCCAATAGTATACGGCATAACTACTCTCTTCTTGAATTTTTTCTTGTTAGGGCACGTATAGGTCGTAAACACTTCAATTGCATATATCGTGTAGAAGTTCTGAAAGAAAGGCAACCTTTTATTTTTCGTTTCTTTTAAATTTAGTTTAGTTTAGTTTTAGTTTACTCATGTGTGTTTCGTTGTAGGTATTTTTTAATTCAAGTTTTAAATTTATAATTGCTGGACTTATACCTTAAAGACACACTTTCACGGGCAGTGTACCCGATCAGATATAGCCAGTGCCCAGTATGGTAAGTACGAGGTCGATCTCAGGAATAGTATGCTTAGACTTAACCTAGTGAGTTTTACAAATTTTAAGGGGGTTTTAATTCATTTGATTTATAATTATAACTACTAAACAGAAAAGTAAATTAAATGATTAAACTATGGTTGTTGTAATCAATAAGAGAAAGTAGTGCTAGCCATGTTAATCCTATTACATTCTAGTTATTCGTTTATTAGTGCAATGATTCAATTGTAAAGTATTGGTGACATCAGGATGTATGGGGGTATCTCCTTGGTCTAGACAATACCCGCATACTCCTATCTAACCTAGACTATACCACTTGGTCCATGCATCTATCCTCTACACATGTAATCTCCTATGCCATTTAGTCCATGCACCTTTCGGACTACAAGCATGCATTAAGTTGTGTCAACTAATGTATGTGATTTATATATGGTACCCACTTGGTCCATGCGATACCTACCGTTCCCCACTTAGTCCGTGCGAGAAGAGCACTATGCTAACTTAAGTGTTCTTGTAATATACATCTAGTACCCACTGGGTCCATGTGATGCTAGACTCAAAAGACTCAAACATATAAACAAGCATGTATTGAACGATAAACACATAAACTAAACAATACTAAACATTAAATCTTAACAAACGGAATTAACTATCATATAATATACATAAACATGGCTAACACCCAAGGGTGTCAGCCCATAATGTATGTAAAAGCGCAAGAAGATAATTCAAACTACAAACAAATGGAAATCATAATGAAATCGATATGCAAATCGAATGATTAAACCTAATGTGATGATACGAGACCTTCTCTCCTTGATTTCCTAGCTCTTGGCTTGAAATGGTGAAATTCGACTGTAGTTGAGAGTGGTGAGTGAATGATCTCTAAAACTCTCATATGTGATTTGTATTTATAGTCTTTTGTTAGGGCACCGATACGACGTATCCAAGTGTGGATACGTTGTATCTAAGATTTCTTAATTGCTGGCAAAGAAAGCATATTCCAAGCATATTCTGCGTATCTTTTAAATATGGCGTATTGCCATAGTTAAATACGCCGTATACCTTCAAATCTTGACATACTTGGACTAGGGATAAGATCTTCAATACGACGTATGGCCAGAGTTTCATACACGTATTCTTTCAATGGTTGACTTGGACTTTGACTGTAGAGCTTCCTAATACGGAATATTGCCAGAGTTAAATACACCGTATGCTTCAATATTCACCAATACTTAGTAAATTCTTCGAGATATCAATACGGCGTATGGCCAGAGTTACATACGCCATAGGCTCTTTTACAGCTTGCATACAGAGTCATCAAAATCAGCTCCAAATCATGTCTTTTTTGTGTCTTTTGTAATATTGCCCATAATCATTGAAATAGGAAAACTTAGGCAATTAAGTATCAATTCAGATATAAACATGTGATAAGTATTCAAAATTATAGGACTTATCATTTACTTGTATTACTGATTCTTCTAGGGTCATATTTTAGATAACATGAAAATGGCTGACATTAACGATTTAACTATGGAAGAGGATATGGCAAGCACTCGCCCCGACCATGGTGCGGGAGTTGCACAACCTAGTGAGGTGCTTTATCGAACTTTAAATTTATAGTATACCAAATCCTTTAGACAATCACCAACACTTACGAGCATTGTACTCGATCAGTATAGTATAGTAAGTCAGCAAGACCGAGTCGTTCGCAGGGACGAAAGAGATCCTAAATGTCTAGTAGTTTTTAATGGTTGTCACGTACGTTTTAAATCCGCTGATTATGTTTTTTGTATAATTAATCTAATGAACATAAAATAAAATAAATAAAATAAATAAACAGATAGATTGTTCTTGTTAGTGAAGATCAAGAGATAAAGGCATGCTTGCCATGCTTATCCCCTAATTCATTAATGATCAAGTTCTAGTGCAATGTTCATCTAGTATGATTTGGTGAAATCAAATATGCAGGGAGTTACTTGGTTATCTATTTTCCCCATACTTTCTTCCTAATAGCCGGGAACTCCTACCACGTCCTGCTACCCGAACTAATAATCCAAGCATTAAGTTCACTCAATTGATCTATGTAACCTACGTTTTCGTGTAGTTTGCTAAGCCACTTAGTTTTCTTTGACAAAAGAGAAAGCGCCTAGTCTTTTCCAATAACTCCAGCGTCACTACTAAATCTTAAACCTTATATTCTACCAATTTAAACTAGATGAGCGCCTATCGATCCTGTCTCATCACTAAAACCACATGCCAATAGTGTTAATAATCAATCCAACTATTGCCGACCACCCAGTTTGTACACCAGTCGACGTAAGATCGCAAGTTACCATGATAGACACAAAGACATAAGTCTATAATAGTACATAAACCATCCAAAACACACATAGAATAAGCTAAATAACTTTAATCATTAAATCATATAGGTTTACAACAAGGCTTAGCCTTTCATAACAAAAGACAAATAAAGGATAATTGAATTTAAAAGATTACACATAAGTGAAGTATGATTAAAATCAACCAAATTAATCCAATGTTTATGATCCGTTAGGCCTTGATATCTTGATGTTGCAGCCCTTCGGGATGGTGGAAAAAGGGTCTTGAGTCGCGCAAAGGCGACTGGTGGAAGAAGGGATTGGTGTTAGTTTATTTTTTTTTTATTTTGTTTTTCCAAAGAAATATTCGTGAAAATATTTCCCCGGGTCGTTCTCCCAACGAAGGTTTGACGGCGAATTTGTCGAATCGGTGTCGTGAAAATGTGAAGTGAATAAGTGATGTGAAAGATTATTTTTTAGAATTTGATTACACTATAATAAAAAATATTAAAAGCAATCTACGCTATTAAAATAAATGCACACAAAGAAAATTCAAATAAATGCAAATCCCGGGCTAATCCCGAGATTTATAAATCTATTAGTGAAATTAAACTTAAAATAAAAATAAAATAAAATCTAATGGACGAAAATGAATTTTATTTTAAAACTGATTTTATAAAACAAATTTAAGAAAATTAAGTTTTATAAAAAAACGAGGGACTAAAAATGAAATTTAGGAAACTTTATTTAAACTAAAACCTTTTTTAAACAAAGACAAGGACTTAAATTGTAATTCCTGAAACTTTAATAAAACTTAAAACGGTTTGAAACAAAGTCAAGGACCAAACTCGTTAAGAATGAAATTCAAGGACTGATTTGAAAAATTACAAAAACTAAAAACATTTTACTCTTTCAAACATACCCAGGTTCGATCCTAGGTATTTACAAATTAACTCAACTATTTTTTTTCTTTTTCTTCCTATGCAAAACAACTAACAACTAATTAAAACTAATTATTAACTAATATCAAACATCCTCAGAACAACAATTATCAACAACACTGAAACAAACACACTGATGATCAGATTGATCCATGAAATCAACAACTCAGATCACAAATTGCAGTAAGCTTCAAAACTTTTAACCAATTCAACCACTACCAATAATCATCATTCAATCCTATTTCCACAAACTAACAAACATTCAAATTGCCCATGAACTTAGCAGCCACAATTTACCACTAAAACTTCAAACAATCTCAGCTACTGATTTACCAATTACCCTCTGAATTCCATATATCAACTTATGCAATTTATTCTAAACTAAAGCCTTTCTTAAACCACTAAAATTATACTACTCTCAACTTAAACAAAAAAAAAACACCTTAACCAACACAGCTAATAAGCAAGAAGCAAAAAAATTGAAAATTAAACTTACAAGGTGGTCCTGCTACAAATTATCTCAGTACTAAAAAATATAAACCCAGGCATAAGCCAATATCAAACCCAAATAACCTGGTCTTCCTTCCATCAGCTTTTTCCACACCTTTGACCACAGTTGACTTGTGGTACTTTTCTGAAATTGTAACTAACAAAGCTCACATAAGCTAGTGAGCTTAAATGAGTTTGTACTTCCACTGAAATAGCTTATCTGAAAGCTATATACCCTTTTTTTTTATTTTTTTTTATTTTTTTTTATTTTTGTGATAATCAGATATTAAAACGAAATTACTGACCAATAAACAAAATAAAAATTCGGATTCAAAGGTACTTCAAATTTAAACTTTCATTAAAATGTAAGAATTAAACATTAACTAAAAGAAAATTCGGATAACACAAATAACCTCAAATTGAAACTTCATTACAAACTTAAAAATTACAATAATCGACTCGAATAAACATAAACTGAAAAATACAATCCGAATTAAAAGACTAGAATTCTAAAACTAATTTGACAGCATAACGTTGCTAAAGAAAATTACATACGAAAATGGGAAGAACCCTCCTCTATTTATAGGCTTACACCGAACCTTCGGGACTTGCCACGTTGGCGATCCGCGTGAGTCCACAGCTATCTATCACCCTTGGATCTTCCCTTCATCTCCAAGCCTTCATTTTCCTCCGTACGATCAAAGATGCTGCGTGTTCGGTCCAATCGCCTGCCCCCACGTGTCATTCTTGGTGTCAGTAGCTTCCTCGAAGTCCGTGCAATGACAATCTTACCCTTAATTGTGGTAATTTTGTTAGGTAAAATTTAGGGTTCATCGGTTGGGGAATTGGGGTAAAAGAGATTTTTGGGGAGCGGGTTGTTGGGTAAGAGATAAGAAGGTGAGTGTGTTATTTTGTTTGTTGACTCTATTGACCGAGTAGGATTTAATCCTTTGACCGGTATTTAGTGGGTGGATCGGGTTATGGGTATGGGGAGTGGGCTCGGGTCAGGGTTAAAGACTGGTTGGGCTGGGTTAGTAGTTTAGGTGGGCCGGTGATGGGGTTTAATTGTTTTAAGGATTTAAGGGTTGTGTTTAGCTAAGATTTGGTATATTAAAATCATAAGGACCAAATGTAATTATCTTGAAATCTCAGGGACGAATCTTGCCATATTTTCCAAAGTAGATCCAAGGGATGAAATTGACAATCTCTGAAAATATGAGGACCTCAGTTGACTTGTTGACCATAATTTCTTCCCGGCATCGGCTAAAAATAATACTTCCATATCTCGTGCTCGGTTTCCCGGTTCTTTGCTTGATTTTTGTCCTTTTCTTCGATATCCGTGCCTGCATATGTAAAAACACAAAAACACAATATATTTGGCATTTTGGTCGGGTTTTTGGTCATTTTGGGTCCGGTTTTGGTCTAGAAATGGTATGTGTTTAAGCACATACCAAAATTCCCCCAGACTAAGATATTGCAATGTCCTCATGCAATGTTATAAGAACTCCCCGATTTTCCTTTTTATTCTATTTTTGTATTTTTCTTATTATTCATGTGACGGCTTTTGTTGACAATCATTATCTTTCGATAACTTTTAGGGTCTTCGAGCAGGAAACACGACTCATAAAGAAGTGACCATACGGATAAAATTCGTCGTCCCTGATTTTTCACGAGTCCCCAAACTAAGCTTAAAAACGAAATCATTGTTATTTACAAGATAGATTGCCAACACTACTCAGAAAGCTAATTGTGGACTTCTCGTTCCCAAATTCCTATTTTCCTCTATTTATTTTATTTTTGGTGAGAAATGAATTTCTTCAAATTCTCGTTTCGATAATTTTTAATCCGATAAAGATACCTAGTTTAGACGCTAAGTAGTTTCCAAACCTTCCCTCGAAAACCGTTGCATACAAAAATGAGGTCCACATCAAGGTCTCTGATTTAACACGATTTTGAGAATATCCCTTTTATTTGCGACCGAAACAACTCATCTACGAGTCCAGAGACGGAAGCCTTTATTAGGACACCCCCGGAGTCGAAATTTGGCATTTTTAACATTATTAAGCTCATATTATTATATCCTTGGCCCTTTATAACAATCACAACATCGGCTGCGAACCGGCAAGATGTGATAGTCTATTATGACCTTGGAATTTTTCCTCTGCCTTTATTAGAAGTCTACAACATCGGCTGCGAACCGGCAAGATGCAGAAAACTTTTTATGGCTTTGGATTATTATTAATATTCATTATTCATTATATATTTTGCCAAATCCCGAGTCCTACGGCTTTTATAACAATCCCAACATCGGTTGTGAGCCGGCAAGATGGAATAGTCTATTACACCGTAACACTGACAGTACCTTGATGTGTACCCAACTCTTATAAGCAAGGATTTTCTTAAGAAGGATTAAAAACTAAATTTCGCCAAAACCAAAATAGCTTTAATTATTTATAGAGTACTATTCTTGGTGAAACAAGCTGATGGGAACAAAAAGCCACAAATAACTTCGATGAGCTCTAAAGAGATCCAACTACTCCACGTTTAGCAATCTAACTTATAAACAACTCTATCATTTCTCGTTCTTCGCAAATTTAAAATCTTAAATAATAAGATCCGCGAATGCTTAGCCTTATAATCAAGCCATGCATATATAAAGTCAAATACGGGAACTTGCAAATTCTTAAAAAGAATTCGCGTTTTCTAGCTCCTTGTGTAAAAGACTAGCACAAGCTTATGGATTATAAACGGTTAAGGGAACAAGCTAGGGCTCAACACGCCCGATCAAGTCAGAATTTTATTCCTACTCTACCCAGCGGAAAGTCAACAAAAATGTCAAAATTTATTATATTTTTACAAAAATTTTTAAAATTTTTCTCATTTTTTGGATTTTTTTCAATTTTTGGAGGAAAAACGGGGTTGCATGAGTAAACCGCAAAAAGTGCAAGGCAAAAATCAAATTTGGTGTTCGTTTTTTATATTTTTATTTTTATTTTTCCAAAGAAATCGTAACGAATACAATTTCCCCGGGTCGTTCTCCCAACGAAGGTTTGACGGCGAATTTGTCGAATCGGTGTTGTGAAAATGTGAAGTGAAAAAGTGAACGTGAGAGATTATTATTTTTAGAATTGATTATACTATAATAAGAAAAATTAAAAGCAATCTACGCTATTAAAATAAATGCACACGAAGAAAATTCAAATAAATGCAAATCCCGGGCTAATCCCGAGATTTATAAATCTATTAGTGAAATTATACTTAAAAATAATAGGAATAAAAATAAGAATAAAATCTAATGGACGAAAATGAATTTTATTAAAAACTGATTTTATAAAAGAAATTTAAGAAAATAAAGTTTTATAAAAAACAAGGGACTAAAAATGCAAATTTTGGAAACTTTATTTGAACTAAAACTTTTTAAAACAAAAGACAAGGACCAAACTGTATTTTCCTGAAACTTGTTTAATACACTAAACACTTTTAAACAAAGACAAGGACCGAATTTGTAATTTTTGAAACTTAAGGACTGATTTGCAATAACTAAAAATTGAAAATGTTTTAACTCTAAAAACTCACCCAGGTTCGATCCTAGGCATATGCAAATTAACCAAACTAATTTTTTTTTTATTTTTCTTCTTTTAACACTCAACTAACAATTAAACAAAACTAATTTTTTAGAAAAGAAAACAAACTCAAAAGAAGTTAGAATAAGCTGGAAAAAACAGCTAGACCAATGCTATTAACTAACAAGCTATTATCAATTCACAGAATTTTAACAATTCAGTAACTATGCAAAACAGATTTTAACCAACTCTGTTAACTAACAATCTTCTCAAATCACAAATCCAAAACTTATTTCAACAACATATGATCATTCTAAAGGCACCATGAACTCAGCAGCCACAATTGAGCAATAATAATACTGAAAAAAAAACAGATCAAACATCCTTATATCTAACTGATTATGCAAACATACTCTAGAACCTAGCAGATTCAAACTATACTCTATCCTATAAAGTTATTAAAGCTAAAATTAACTAGAAAAGCTAAATGATACTCACTGATTCCTGCTGATGAGACAATGAACTCAGAAACTATACTACCCAGGCTTATAATAAGCCAACTAAAATAACCCCAAGCTCAGCTTCTATTCAGCTTATCCAAAGCTTAATCCCACAGTTGACTTCTGTTGACTTTTGGAATTTTGTGTATCAAAGACAGAGGTGAAATCAAACAAAACTCACAGTAACTAAAAAGCTAAGATGAGCTTGTAAAATTTTAGGAATATAGCTTGTATGTAAGCTGAGTAAAAAATTTGAAAACATATTTTTTTTTTTTTTTTTTTTTTTTTTTTTTTTCTTTTGAGATAATCAGGTTTTAAAACAAAGATATAAACTAAATACTGAAATCACTTTTAACTAACTGATAATTCGTGATGATCAGATGTTAAATTAAAATGAACAAACAAACTAAAAACTGGAATTCGGATTCAACATAACCTCAACTTTAAAACACAGTAATAAACTAAATCTGAAATCAAATAACTGATTGAGATTTCGGATACAAATTAACTTCAAACTCAAACTTTCATTAAAACTCAAAAAGTACAATAATCAAATCGAATTAAACATAAAAAGTAAATTACAATCTGAATAAAACTTAAAATTCTAAAACTATTTTGACAGCATAACTTTGCTAAAAAGAAATTACATACGAAAATGGGAAGAACCCTCCTCTATTTATAGGCTTACACCGAACCTTCGGGACTTGCCACGTTGGCGATCCGCGTGCTTCTTAGCTGCTATCCACCCTTAGATCATTACTTGTTCACCAATCCTTCAATCTTTACCGTACGATCCAACTTGATGATGTGTTCGGTCCAATCACTTGCTGCCATGTGTCATTCCTCTGGTCAGGGTCTTCTAGAAGGGCCAATGATTGACATTTATACCTTTAATTGCTGTTAAATTCGGATTGACTCGTGTGAATAGTAACTAGGGTTCATGTGTTCCTGGGTTAAAGGGGTAAAAGGGGCGGGGTGAGTGAGTGAGATAAGAGGGTGTGTTTGTTTTATTTTTATCTTTATTTGTTTCTTTTGACCGAGTGGGGTTATATTGGATTGACCGGGTAGAGGCTATGGGTCGGGTGTATGGTTGGGTTAATGGAATGGGTGGACCGGTTATAAGAGTGGGCTAGGATTTGGGTTAAAGGGTTAGTGAAGTGGGCTGTGGGTTATTTTAATTGGTGGGTTGGGTAAAGTTATGGATGGGTTGTGTTGTGTTTTAGTAGAACCGGATTTAAGATGGTGTTTTAATTTTGGTTTGGCAAATAAGGACTCATATTGTAATTTTTGAAATCTCGAGGACTGAATATGTCATTTTCCAACAGATGATCTAAGGGTGGATTCTTGACTAATTGACCAAGCATGACTTTCCCGGTTCTGGTTCTGAGCCTCTTCCGAATCTCGTGCTCGTTTTCTTGATTTTCTTGTGTCTTTTGTCGGTTTTCATGATATCTATCCCTGCACATACAAAAACACAAAAACACAATATCTTTTGGCATTTTGGTCGGGTTTTTGGTTATTTTGGTCCAGTTTTGGTCAAGAAAAAGTATGTGTTTAAGCACATACCAAATTCCCCCAGACTAAGCTATTGCAATGTCCTCATGCAATGTTATAAAAACTCCTCATTTTTCCTTTTATTCTATTTTTGTATTTTTCTTATTACACGTGACGGCTTTGTTGTCAATCATTATCTAACGATAACTTTTAGGGTCATTAAGCAGGAAACACGACTCATAAAGAAGTGACCATACGGATAAAATTCGTCGTCCCTGATTTTTCACGAGTCCCCAAACTAAGCTTAAAAACGAAATCATTGTTATTTACAAGTTAGATTGCCGACACTACTCATGAAGGTTAATTGTGTAATTACCTCTTGTTCCCAAATTCCTATTTTCCTCTATTTATTTTATTTTTGGTGAGAAATGAATTTCTTCAAATTCTCGTTTCGATAATTTTTATTCCGATAAAGATACCTAGTTTAGACGCTAAGTAGTTTCCAAACCTTCCCTCGAAAACCGTTGCATACAAAAATGAGGTCCACATCAAGGTCTCTGATTTAACACGATTTTGAGAATATCCCTTTTATTTGCGACCGAAACAACTCATCTACGAGTCCAGAGACAGAAGCCTTTATTAGGATACCTCGGAGTCAAAATTTGGCATTTTTAACATTTTTAAGCACATATTATTAATCCTTGGCCCTTTATAACAATCACAACATCGGCTGCGAACCGGCAAGATGTGATAGTCTATTATGACCTTGGAATTTTTCCTCTGCCTTTATTAGAAGTCTACAACATCGGCTGCGAACCGGCAAGATGCAGAAAACTTTTTATGGCTTTGGATTATTATTATTATTTATTATTCATTTTATATTTTGCCAAATCCCGAGTCCTACGGCTTTTATAACAATCCCAACATCGGTTGTGAGCCGGCAAGATGGAATAGTCTATTACACCGTAACACTGGCAGTACCTTGATGTGTACCCAACTTTCATAAGCAAGAATTCTCTAAGGAAGAAATAAAAACTAAATTTCGCCAAAACCAAAGTAGCTTTAATTATTCCTAGAGTATTATTTTCGGTGAAACAAGCTGATGGGAATAAAAAGCCACAAGTAACTTCGATGAGCTTTAAAGAGATCCAACTACTCCACGTTTAGCAATCTAACTTATAAACAACTCTATCATTTCTCGTTCTTCGCAAATTTAAAATCTTAAGTAATAAGATCCGCGAATGCTTAGCCTTATAATCAAGCCATGCATATATAAAGTCAAATACGGAAACTTGCAAACTCTTAAAAAGAATTCGCGTTTTCTAGCTCCTTGTGTAAAAGACTAGCACAAGCTTATAGATTATAAACGGTTAAGGAGACAAGCTAGGGCTCAACACGCCCGATCAAGTCAGAATTTTATTCCTACTCTCACCAGCGGAAAGTCAACAAAAATGTCAAAACTTATTATATTTTTGCAAAATTTTTTAAATTTTTCTCATTTTTTTGGATTTTTTCAATTTTTGGAGGAAAAACGGGGTTGCATGAGTAAACCGCAAAAAGTGCAAGGCAAAAATCAAATCGCAAGATTACCCCCCCAGACTAAAACGAGACATTGTCCTCAATGTCTTAAAGGTAAGGGTTCTCCTACATAAATCTAAGGCCGTTTATTAATTATGCCAAAAGATAGATGCAAAACGATAAGATTTTAGGATATCGGATAAGCAGCGAATGATGAAACTCGAGTAGCGTGAAGGAAACTACGAGCACGAGAGTCTTCATCATCGGGCATTCCTGGACACATCACAGAAAACACGAAACACAAGATAAAGAAGAGGGAACCCTCCTCACTCACTTTATTAGAAAAGAGATAAGAAGATAGAAGGATATGCATGGGGTGCCTCCCACGAAGCGCTTGTTTTTGGTAACCGAGTCACATGAGCTTGACTCGACCCCGAATTTATTTGTCCTTGGGGAAGCATGTGGAAAAGATAATCTCAATCGGACTTTCGTTCCAAATGTTTGGATAAACATAGAAGCACACGAAAGTTCCACTCCGATTGAGATACCCACGGCTTTAGAAGAGGAAAGCAGTGATGCCGGGGTCAAAAACTTTGTCTTCGTTTCCGGCTGGAAACGATAGCAAAGTTTCAAGCAGAGATGACTCCGGGCAGAATGGGAGTTTTTGAATAGAAAGAAGCAGAGAGGAATCATTTTTCTCCAGAATTAAAAGTTCCTTAGATGAGGCAGGAAACTTTAAATTCGTATCAAGAGTCACTTTCATCAAAGGATGAATTTCACCATCATCGAGTAAGCCTGGCTTAAATACTTTGTCCTCACAAGAAAACTCAGCAGGGTACTCGATGGAGGACTCAATAAAGAAATCATCCTCGGGAGAATGAGGAACTAAGTCATGAGATACTATTGAAGCATCCTCGGTTATGGTTTCAATTTTAGGGCCTTTTTCAGTAGGTTTGCCATATAAAAGATTTCTCCATTCGGTTTGATCGGCCCTAAAATCGAAGAGATCATCATCATCATTAAGCTCGGAGTAAGAATCAGATGATGGAGCATGGTACAAAAGATCTTCAACTTCTTTATAATCAGCATGAACGTCAAAGAGATCATCATCATATGATGGAAGTGGATCATCGTGAGCGAGTTCATCGGTGAACTCCTCGTGATAAGAATCATATTTAGACGGATCCTGGTTCATTAAAGATTCCAATTTTCTTAAGTCAGATTCAAAATCAAACTCATCGTCCTCATCCCCCGGTGGGATTGGATCGATGTGAGCGAGTTCATCGGTGAACTCCTCAAGAAGAGAATCAATATAAGAAGTGGTACTGCCACTACTTTGCTCTTCTGATTTTGAATCAACAATTTGAACGGATTTAGGCGGTTTTTCCTTAACATCTTCCAGGGGAAACAATTGTTCATCAAATTTCAAAACATCTTCCCCTGGATTATTATTGGTCTCAACAATTTCCGGCGAAATTGGAGCATTAACAGACAACACCTCGAACTCTTCCCTCGAGATTTCACTTCCCTCAATCGGAGGAGAAGGATGGGAAGAGTCGGAAAGAACAGAATCAACCATCTCTATACGATAAACCGTCTCCGGAGGTGGGACAAGAGGTGTGCTCTTAGAGCTAGCAATTTCCACCTTTTCCGTTGTGGTCTCCGAATCCGATTCATCATTATCAAGAATACTCTTAGTATTTGCAGCACAACACTCAAACCATTTGCTCGATCCAGGATTGATTTTCATAGCCTTGAGCTCAGCTCGTTTTTCTGACATACTCTTGACCGTGAATCTCGAAAGGTTTGGATCAATTCTTTTAGGAGCAATTACGGGATCGGACTTTTGATCAACCGTAGCGACATTGCATTTGTCGGTTTGAGGTTTCGAGTTCGGATTGATTTGAAACGTGACTTTTTCATTATCAACTCGCAGAGTTATTTCTTCTCCGTATACGTCAATCAAAGCCCGCCCGGTCCTCAAAAATGATCTTCCGAGAATGAGAGGAACACGGGGGTCAGCGTCAAAATTAACAACCACAAAATCTGCAGGAAAATGGAACTTCCCCACTTTAACGAAGACATCCTCGGCTATACCTTCGGGACGGGTTACGGAACGATCCGCAAGCTCGAGAGTCATACAAGTGGGGGTAAGTTTGGGCAGAGAAAGCTTTTGCCATACTGACAACGGCATTAGGTTGATGCTAGCACCGAGATCGGCCAAGGCGGAGCATTCAACCATTCCCGGAAATTCACATGGAATAAGGAATTTTCCGGGATCTCCAAGCTTTTCCGGAAGCTTTTTGAGAATTACCGCTGAGCAGTTTTCATTCAGATGAGTTTTTGCTAATTGAATTAATTTTTCCTTGTTATTCAATAAACTTTTGAGAGTCGAAACAAACTTAGGCATCAGAAGTAAAGCATCCGCGAAGCTTATATCGAAATGTAACTCTTGAAAAATTTTGAAAATTTTTTCCATTTGATTTGAAGCTTTATCGCGGAGCTTTTGATCATTCAATCTCGAAGGATACGGAAGGTTTGCTTTGACGGGAATTTCTTTTGGCTCAACATTCTTTGGTTCAGATGGATGGATGACCGGAGGTTGGACGTCTTTGGTTCCTCCGTTGTTAGTAGGAGGTTCCATGTCCTTGGTCGCCTCGGGTTCACGGACGGCTACCTTGGGAGGTAGAAAAGAAGCGGTAGCCGGAGCCGTGGGTCCATCATATGAAACACCGCTCCGAGTCGTGATTGCCTTAGCATCGCCCCTCGGGTTAGCAATTGTGTTGCTAGGAAGAGAAGAAGTACCCGAGGTTGATGATTGATTCATCTGAAAAAATCCACTCATCATTTGCTTAAGGTCGTTTGTTTGTCGAGATATTGTCGTATCAATCTCCTTCCGAAAGTCAGCTCTCATATTGTTGATTTGTCCTTGCATAGTTCGTATGCTAGCATCGGTTGCTTTCATATAACTCACAAAGTCGGGAGGAAGTGGAACTTGGGGAAGAGGAGGTTGATAGACATGTTGCGGTTGAGCTTGATAATTGTTTCCGCGATTTTGGTTGTAGCTTTGATTTTGATTGTAACCTTGATTTGTTTGAGGTAAACGGTTTTGGTTGTTTTGAACGGGTGTAAAACCGGGTGGTCCCATTTGGTTGCTAACTCGGTAGTTAACTTCACCTTGAGGACGGAATCCTTGATTTTGATTGTAGTTTGCAGCTGCTGCAGTAGCATTGCAAACTTGGCTGTCGGTAGCTTGACAATCATAATACGGATGGGGACCACCACATATAACGCAATTCTCTTGCACCGCTTTAACTTGTGCGGGCGGAGAAGATTGTTTCTTTTGTTCTGAGAGAATGAAAGCTTGGAACATATCTGCAAGCTTGTCGATCTTAGCATCACTGCTAGAAGCTTGGGTACTCACCTTAGAAACAACCGGTTTGTTCCTTGAGGTAGGTACCTAAGATTTGTTCTCAATAATTGAAAGAATTTCTCTCGGCATTCGACTCATGATATTGCCACCGGCGGCTGCATTGAGTGAATCCTGATCTGATTGAGTTAAGGCATTGTAGAACGTATCGATTTGATGCAATTCCGAGAATCCGTGATGTGGGCATTTCCGTAGGAGATCCTTAAATCGTTCCCATGCCTCACCGAAATTCTCATCAAATCGTTGCTGGAAATTTGTGATTTCATTCCTAGCATTGGTCATTTTAGACGGAGGAAAGAAATAGTTCACGAATTTATGGACGAGATCTTCCCAAGTACGGATTGATTGAGGAGGTTCTTTCTCGAGCCAAATTCGGGCCGCCCCCTCGATCGAAAATGGGAATAACATCAATTTGATTGTTTCGTGAGGGACATCCTTATGGTAGTGTGTTGAGGTTAATTTATTGAACCATCGGATGTGATTGTGAGGATCCTCCCGATCAAAACCATGAAATTGATTTCCCGTGACAAGTTGGATTAAACCGGTCTCGAGTTTAAAATTTGTATTTCGAATCGGGGGTATGACAATAGCATCTCCGTATCCCACGGTGGGACACTGGAGTAACTCTTGCATAGTGCGGAGATCGGGAGCTTGTCCTTGATTGTGATTGTCAACACCCACCGGCGGGGGTTGATTGTGTTGGTTGTTGGCCATTTCCTCAACGGTTGAGAAATGAACACGGTTGTTTTGACGAATAATCCGCTCGGGATTAGATAGTGGTGAAAGAAGAGGATTAGAAGAAGAAGAACGGGTGTGCATACACCAAAAAGGAAACAAAAATAAAAATCAAAAATCTTTTTGTATTTTTGGTTGGGAATTATTTTTGGCTTTTTTAATATATTGAAAACAAAAGACTTTATTTTCTTTTTGGTAACCGTTACGTTAACCGTAACCGTTTCCCTTAAAACTACGCGCAGCGTGGCGGGAAGGCAAAGGTAGCTCCGAAGATGCTTAAAAACCCGCCTTCTTCAGCTCGACAATTTAATGTCAAGCTTCCTTAAACCCCGTAATTAGGTTGTAGTAATAAAGTAATCCGATAACGATTAATTTCACGATTTGTTTTGTTGTTATTTGGAATGGTTTACAACCGCCCTCCTTCAACGGAAGACGGAGGATGTTTATTAATGATGTATTTATGAAAACACTTTAGGAAAAGTGTTTTATTTATTATATTTTTGTATTTTTATTTTTTTATAAAACGATAACTTCCAAGGAAGGATCTTCAAATCACAAAAACAACGGACGAAATCGACGCACTCGTTTCAAGCCTTCCCCGGCAGCGGCGCCATTTTAGTTGGTGTTAGTTTATTTTTTTTTTAATTTTGTTTTTCCAAAGAAATATTCGTGAAAATATTTCCCCGGGTCGTTCTCCCAACGAAGGTTTGACGGCGAATTTGTCGAATCGGTGTCGTGAAAATGTGAAGTGAATAAGTGATGTGAAAGATTATTTTTTAGAATTTGATTACACTATAATAAAAAATATTAAAAGCAATCTACGCTATTAAAATAAATGCACACAAAGAAAATTCAAATAAATGCAAATCCCGGGCTAATCCCGAGATTTATAAATCTATTAGTGAAATTAAACTTAAAATAAAAATAAAATAAAATCTAATGGACGAAAATGAATTTTATTTTAAAACTGATTTTATAAAACAAATTTAAGAAAATTAAGTTTTATAAAAAAACGAGGGACTAAAATTGATATTTAGGAAACTTTATTTAAACTAAAACCTTTTTTAAACAAAGACAAGGACTTAAATTGTAATTCCTGAAACTTTAATAAAACTTAAAACGGTTTGAAACAAAGTCAAAGACCAAACTCGTTAAGAATGAAATTCAAGGACTGATTTGAAAAATTACAAAAACTAAAAACATTTTACTCTTTCAAACATACCCAGGTTCGATCCTAGGTATTTACAAATTAACTCAACTATTTTTTTTCTTTTTCTTCCTATGCAAAACAACTAACAACTAATTAAAACTAATTATTAACTAATATCAAACATCCTCAGAACAACAATTATCAACAACACTGAAACAAACACACTGATGATCAGATTGATCCATGAAATCAACAACTCAGATAACAAATTGCAGTAAGCTTCAAAACTTTTAACCAATTCAACCACTACCAATAATCATCATTCAATCCTATTTCCACAAACTAACAAACATTCAAATTGCCCATGAACTTAGCAGCCACAATTTACCACTAAAAACTTCAAACAATCTCAGCTACTGATTTACCAATTACCCTCTGAATTCCATATATCAACTTATGCAATTTATTCTAAACTAAAGCCTTTCTTAAACCACTAAAATTATACTACTCTCAACTTAAACAAAAAAAAACACCTTAACCAACACAGCTAATAAGCAAGAAGCAAAAAAATTGAAAATTAAACTTACAAGGTGGTCCTGCTACAAATTATCTCAGTACTAAAAAATATAAACCCAGGCATAAGCCAATATCAAACCCAAATAACCTGGTCTTCCTTCCATCAGCTTTTTCCACACCTTTGACCACAGTTGACTTGTGGTACTTTTCTGAAATTGTAACTAACAAAGCTCACATAAGCTAGTGAGCTTAAATGAGTTTGTACTTCCACTGAAATAGCTTATCTGAAAGCTATATACCTTTTTTTTTTTTTTTTTTTTTTTTTTTTTTTTTTTTTTTTTTTGTGATAATCAGATATTAAAACGAAATTACTGACCAATAAACAAAATAAAAATTCGGATTCAAAGGTACTTCAAATTTAAACTTTCATTAAAATGTAAGAATTAAACATTAACTAAAAGAAAATTCGGATAACACAAATAACCTCAAATTGAAACTTCGTTACAAACTTAAAAATTACAATAATCGACTCGAATAAACATAAACTGAAAAATACAATCCGAATTAAAAGACTAGAATTCTAAAACTAATTTGACAGCGTAACGTTGCTAAAGAAAATTACATACGAAAATGGGAAGAACCCTCCTCTATTTATAGGCTTACACCGAACCTTCGGGACTTGCCACGTTGGCGATCCGCGTGAGTCCACAGCTATCTATCACCCTTGGATCTTCCCTTCATCTCCAAGCCTTCATTTTCCTCCGTACGATCAAAGATGCTGCGTGTTCGGTCCAATCGCCTGCCCCCACGTGTCATTCTTGGTGTCAGTAGCTTCCTCGAAGTCCGTGCAATGACAATCTTACCCTTAATTGTGGTAATTTTGTTAGGTAAAATTTAGGGTTCATCGGTTGGGGAATTGGGGTAAAAGAGATTTTTGGGGAGCGGGTTGTTGGGTAAGAGATAAGAAGGTGAGTGTGTTATTTTGTTTGTTGACTCTATTGACCGAGTAGGATTTAATCCTTTGACCGGTATTTAGTGGGTGGATCGGGTTATGGGTATGGGGAGTGGGCTCGGGTCAGGGTTAAAGACTGGTTGGGCTGGGTTAGTAGTTTAGGTGGGCCGGTGATGGGGTTTAATTGTTTTAAGGATTTAAGGGTTGTGTTTAGCTAAGATTTGGTATATTAAAATCATAAGGACCAAATGTAATTATCTTGAAATCTCAGGGACGAATCTTGCCATATTTTCCAAAGTAGATCCAAGGGATGAAATTGACAATCTCTGAAAATATGAGGACCTCAGTTGACTTGTTGACCATAATTTCTTCCCGGCATCGGCTAAAAATAATACTTCCATATCTCGTGCTCGGTTTCCCGGTTCTTTGCTTGATTTTTGTCCTTTTCTTCGATATCCGTGCCTGCATATGTAAAAACACAAAAACACAATATATTTGGCATTTTGGTCGGGTTTTTGGTCATTTTGGGTCCGGTTTTGGTCTAGAAATGGTATGTGTTTAAGCACATACCACTGGTGGAAGAAGGGATTGAAAAAAAGTCGTGCTTAGGATTTTTATTTATAGGCAATGCTGAACCAACATGATACGACGTATGCTCCTGAGTTGGATACGGAGTATAGGGGCATATGGCGTATTCTCATTAACCCTTTACACCGTATGCTCTCTGTATTGTGTAGATCTCCTTTTTCTCTTTCCGTTGCCTTTTGAATAACCTAAAACGGAGTTCGTATGAAGAAGTTATGGCTAAAACACTTTAGCATTTCTTGAGACCTTGATTTCAGCTTCCGTCTTCAATTCTTCCACGCATACGGCGTATACAAAGGGTGGGTATACACCATATGCTCTTCAAAAATTGGTATATTCTAGAAATAATGTGTATACTCCGTATACA
The DNA here is from genome assembly GCA_021014915.2 of Artemisia tridentata subsp. tridentata. NCBI lineage: Eukaryota > Viridiplantae > Streptophyta > Magnoliopsida > Asterales > Asteraceae > Artemisia > Artemisia tridentata. The sequence goes on along the minus strand of CP139507.1, from coordinate 383,285,733 downwards.
TGGGATTGGGTATACGGTGTATGTGTCTTCAACTGTAACACCCCAACCCGACAAGGGTCAAAATGCCACATTATGGTGTCAATCAGAACATACAAACGCAACTGGAAGACTTATAAACATAATGTTACAAAGGTGTTCTAATGATAGTAACGAAATACTAACTCTATACATAATGAGTTCCAAAACTGAAATACAAATCCAAGCTCAAATCTAACTGAAGGTAAATCCAAGTCTAATCCAAAAGCAAATGGGTATCTATCATCAGGGTGGTCCACTAAGAGCTCCTATGCACTCTTCACTCAATCCCAGCTTCCAACATAAAACCTGCCGCAGGAAAAGAAATACGGCTGAACTTAAAAAGCCCAGTGAACAGATATATATAACAAACGAATAATCAAAGCATATATAAGTATAGAGAAAATGAAACATAAGCTCTTGCTGAAATGAATATCATCTGTCAAAAGAATGAGAGATCAAAGATCAACTGAACAAATATCATAAGTCAAATGAGTCAAATGAAGTGAGAGATCAAGAGACACTACGGATCAGATAATCATAAGGAATCAAACGAATCATATAGGAATGCCAACGAGCTCAAAACAAATGTCTAAACATGATACATGAATAGACCACATAACCCCATATATATATCCGTTAAATCATAAGTGCACAAGGAGGAGAGACCTCTCAAGTACCAAAGGGAGTAGCTAGCTCCCAGAAGTGAGGGGGTGCAAGTCACGCACAACCCAATCACTAACAAAACGAAACAAAGTACCTAGGATGCATCCATACGCCCCCTACAAAACAAAACATATATACACCTGTTCTAGACAAGTATATACACATATCATAATGGCCAAGTGATCACATATCATATCATATCACATCAAATGGGGACGCCATGGACTAATCACACCGCCACAGATAGTGTCATGTCATTGGTGCCATCAATGACATGGCCATGGTACCTCCATGGCTAGTTAAATAGCTCGGGCAACAGAATAGAACAAATCATATCATATCATATCAAGTCATCATATCATATCCAAAAAGAACGTATCAAACTGAACTAAATCATATAATAGCAAACGAATATCATAGCAAATGGATATCAAATCAAAGGATCATATCAAAAAGGGAAATCATAGCAAATGGATTATATCAAACGGAATCATATCAACGAATCATGTCAAATGGATCATAACAGAGGAATCATAGCAAAGGATCATATCAAATGAAACAAAGTCAAAGATCGGGAAGTCATGAGAAACCTTTACTGAGAAAAGGTAGAATATATGTACCTCAAACCGCAAATGAAACCATATCAGTAAACACAAGGATCGAAAGTTACTCCTTCTTCTGCGAATCTACACGAATTAATGATCGTCTTATTATTTAAAAACCATCTCATAAGTTATTACTGATTCAGTACTTATTGTTGTTCAGATTTACATATTCAGGGTTCCCTGCTAATTATAGCAACTTTCCATATTTAGTAACCTTACAATTTAGTAACTTTCCAAATTTAGTAACTTTCCCGAATTAGTAACTTTCGGAATTAAGTGAGTTTCCTGAATTAAGTAACTTTCCCGAATTAGTAACTTTTCATATTTAACAAGTTTCCATAATTAGTAAGTTAGGGTTACATTCATGATTAATCAAACTTAGGGTTTATAGGTACTTCTAAATCATATATCACTTAATTAGGATATATTAGTGAATCTGGATCACATTCTTATGATTTTAAGGCCTGCCCATTTAAGCTCCAAAAATTCTGAAATAATTATATATGATTCCCATATTAGTTTAGCATCTTCACAAATTTTTATAGATTTTATTACCAAGTACAAGTACTGATTCAAAAATCATCTTTTCAGACCTACCCAGAAAATTAACTGCATATACACACAAAAAGTTTGCCTTTAATTAACCCATTTTGACACTTCAGAAAAATCCACAAAAATTTCAGGAACTGACACATAGCCTAAATATCACCCCTGTAAAAGTAGAGCTCTCAACTCTTTGTGGTTTGAAAACTAAAAAGCAAAAACACCAACTGATTTTCAGACTCGATTTCTCAACTTTGATACTAAATCTCCCAAAAATCTAAAGACTAATCTCCCGACCTCCAATGACCATAAAATTAGATATTCAGATAGTACACATCATGAACTTAGTTTTAGGGTCAAGAATTATGCAAAAACATGTTGTTATCACTAAATTACACCTTGTGCAAAATGACCCAATTCCTGGACAGCTTGTTCACATGAAATCACAACCAATTCCTAAACCCTTTTAAACCCTACATCTATCCTTTATTAGACACGATCAAACACACAGTTATATAGGTTCAATTCGACATACAAACACATGTTTACAACCCTTCATGATGACACACATGTTACAACACTAACACCATACGATTCACAATACACATAAAATAACGACTTCACATGAAATAACGAATCAAAACCCTAACCCTTAACTCGTTAAATAAATATTAGGTTTTTCCCAGTTTATAGCAGTTGTATTAATTGTCATTAATGTGTCATGTTGGGTTTAAATGTATGAAATAGGCCTGTCACATAAGAGCAGGTCGAATCAATTTAGAACACGGGTCAAAACAGATTGAAACATGGGTCGAAAGGTTTGCAAAGAAAAGGGAAAACATACAAGTCGACTTACATATTATTAACCAGTTTCATATTAAAGGTTTCTTGTGTTTATCTCTTATATATATATACATATATATGTATGCACGTTTTATAGATTAATGAAGTAGCAGCCAAACAAGATTAAGATAACGAAAAGAACATGATTCAGATGAGTTTTTAGGTCGTAAAAATATAGTATTTGCATATAAGAGTGTGTGACAAAAGATTATGGGAGCACCTTAACGTGACATCAAGCACAAAGGACACGAGAGAACACGATCGTTTAAAACCCCAGACGAATTCTTAACACCACAACAACCACTACAGCCAAAAGAAATCACGTACAACAACAGTCTTGATCTTGGAATAAGATAACGTCTAAGTCTTGAGGAATATTACCAGGATTCTTGTGTTTGTTGTAGGTTTAGGGTTTGTGTGTGAGGTATGAGATGAAATATACGGCTGATTCAAATGAGAGAGATGTGGGAATATATGATGGAGATAATACCGATTCTAGTGGAGGGCATGAAAGACTCATTCTTTCCAAACTTTCAAATGTATATAGCCACACTTCAAAATGATATAAGTTGTGTACATATTCTTATAGAATCGGGCCATATATAGACGTATGATATTTAGCTTAGGACTAACTTGAGTCGACATTTATTTATATCTTAAGTTATAGTTATATCGTCTTCGAAACTTTTAAATCACAACGTATTGTCCACTTAGGTTTTATTCATATCCGATGTTCAAACGTCGTTTCGTATTCTTAGGTTATTATAATTCTTCCCCTCTAAAAATAAAATTTCGTCCGCGAAATTGAAGTCGCAAAAGTTAGACGGACACGTACCAAATTACGAAAAGAATTGACCATAAATAGCCTCACTCTCGAAGAGGTTCTTCCAAAAGAATCTTCACAAATGGAATAGTTTTATTTCTCATGACTCAATCCCGACAAACTAGGATAGCCCCAGGCTCTCCACAGAACACAATCATAACAAATCTGATCAAACGAATATGAAACAAATACGTAGCAGATGACGGTTGTAATCTCACAAAGAGATACATGAAACACATACATACATACGGTAAATACGGAGGTAGTGCTAAGCGGTAAGAAACTCCATCCACTCTGTCACACCCCCAAAATCGGGTCCAGCGGAAGCATACATGCCATTGGGGTGCAACTCAATTGGTATCACAACACAAGTGCAAAGAACGGTTTTTACTTCAATCATTTAGATTAAAATTGTTTAACAAAAGTGTTGAATTTACATTGATAAAAGTAGTGCGGAAATAGGCCCTTTATAATAAATAAAACGGTCCCCATTTGTTTATCAGAGTCTCCTATAACCATGCCATGCCTTGCCAAGAGCCTTCAGTAGCGTGCTATTGCTTTATACCTGAAAATACATGCTAAAAGTGTCAACACGAGGTTGGTGAGTTCATAGAGTTTATGAAAAATGTAAAGCCTTTGAATGAAGATTTCCCAGCAAAGGCATTGTAAATCCACCCAGTTCCAAGTCCCGCCCATAACAAGACTTGCAACCTGTGTGTTCACAACCCATTGCCAAATATGATTTGGTTTAAGTGAACATCAAGTAATATGTGGACCAATATTTAAAATACATTTAGTTTGATTGATACATTCGTTTACATGACCAATTCATTTGGTTATGTGACCCGTTCATTCTGTCATGTTACCCGTACATCCGGTTATGTGACCCATTCATTCTGTCGTGTATATACATAGTGGTGGAGCCGGTTCATTCGGTTAAGTGTGCATAATGTTTAAAGTGATTGTGTCCATGAATAATAAGAATTAAATGTGTAGCAAGTGAATATACAATACATTCGAATGAATAACAAATTCATAAGTAGAGCAAATGATGGTTTGACTAAGCAAATGGCATATTCAAGTAAATCAAGTATACATTTCGATGAAAATGATTGAGCATGTATTCTCCCCCAAAATGTAATCCAAAACGTGTAAAGGTAGGGGCTATGGAACTCACCTGGTGCGATAGCTACAATGATAATAATGAATACGCTGAAATGAGGCTCGGTCTCTAACCGCGACCTAATATAAGGATATGATCTAATGTAAGCAAATGAATGATGCAACACATGCAAATACGTATGTTATCGATACCACTCGATGATTTTGGAAAATAATGTTTATCGTCGAAAAATACATTTTTGACGTCTCGTTTGGTGTTCTATCGTCAAATATAATGTTTATCGTGGAAAATGTGTAAATGTGTTGAAACGGTACTCCACAATCCTCATTTGGTGTTCTATCGTCAAATATAATGTTTTCATCGCAAAATATCACTTTTCATAATTAGTGAAAATATGCCCAACTGGCCTCGTAAAACTAATCGCAAAATATTGCACGTTAAGTGTTAGGAAATGAGCTCGGTGTTTTTGAAAACCTTGTAACTTTATCTTGAATTCATATGTTTGTCACTTTGATCATACGCGCCACGATCAATGAGAAAATCGGCTATCAATATAGTGCCTTGTAAAAACAATTTCTATACTTAGAATTATTTCCATATGATGGCTGTTTTCGGAGATATTCGGAAAATCATATCTTACTCGTTATAAGTCCGATCAACGAACGGTTGATTGATTTGGAAAATAGGCCGGGTATACTTCATTTCACCCAAAGGAGCTCATAGCTCAAAACTGACTCTATCAACGGGAAAATAGCTCGCAACATGGTGACTTGAAAGAAAACTGTTTTACACTTGTATTATATTTGGCTATTAAAAGCTGTCAAAATAGTTATTGTTCGTCGGCTTTTCAAAAATTCATATCTCGGTCGTTACAAGTCCGTTTTCAACGTTCTTTATATCCACGCGTTCGTCATAACATGAACTAACATGTTTTCAGTGGCTCGGCTCAGCTAGTCTACGGCTAACGCCTCGTTCTGTCCCCTGTAGTTCGGCCAAACAGCATGTATTTTTTCAGGAAAGTTGTTTTTGTGTTGACTAACTTTAAAAATTCGTATCTCCTTCGTTATAACTCGGTTTTTATCCATTCTTTCGGCCATAGTTTCGTCTTGGAATGTATTTTCTAAATCTTTGGTCCAAAGTTACACTCTAGCCCATGAGTTTCCCACGTTTTGCAAATAGGGACAGCAACTTTCTAATAGTGTCTAAAAATGAATTTTCTAGTTTATAACTTGTTCAAGTCCACTCCAATCAACTTCAAAACAACCCTTAATCTACCATACACCTTCTCAGGGTGTCATGGGGTCCTAAATATCACCATAATGATAGGGCTCATAAGATTACTAGTAAAATTTCATAAACCCATTTTTGTGCCAAAAATAAACAACAAGTGGTATATATAACATATATGTATACTTGCAAAAGATGAAATAAATGATATGGAATTTGTAAAACCTTGTAAAAATGATGAGAAATAGTTTAGTATACTTACTTGAGTGATTATTAAAAGATGGTGATGAAAACCTAATTGATCTATAGATTTCTATTTCAAAATCTTGTAATAGATTACTAATAGAGATTAAATAAACACTTGAGCTTGACAAATTTTGATCTTTTCTTCTTGTTTTGATCTTTGGCCGTGGGTATGGATGAACAAGGGAGAGAGTTTGTAGTTTTTGCAAATTAAAATGTTATGTGTGTTTAATTTTAGGAAATAAAGTTCAAGTATACAAATATCTAGTCAAGGGTATAATAGTAATTTACTTGGTCAAATTTTTAGTCAACAAGGTGACTAGGGGGGCATGTGGGCGTTGGATGGTGAGTGTGGTGGTGATAGTGCAAAACTTTGATTTGTTAACTTGATTTTGTGTGTAAAATGCAAGTATTAATTAAGATATTTATGTTATCGGGTATTGAGTTAGCTAGAAATAAATTTTAACGGAACAAAATAAAGTATATCGAAGTCATAAAAATTATAAAAATGTATTTCTCATAAGTATCGGGTGTTTAAATAATTATCGTATCAAAATTACGTAAACCATCGTAATTATAAGTTTTTAACGATATTTATACCAATTAAATTTAAAACACCGGGTAAATTAATAATATAATTTTTATATCACTGTAATGAGTGTAAAAATATATTAGGATCATAATCGGGAGTATTTGGGTATAATATTAGTAGTAATGATTGAGTGGTAACGTTTAACAAATAAACAAACATACGTAAATGAAAAACACACAAACCCGTGCATGACTTAATATGATGATGATGTTACTGATGATATGTAGACTACTCTAGTCTAAATGACGTGTCCTTACTGATGATGCATGAATACGCAGCTAAACCATCCTGGTTACGCGCATTTAAATACCCGTAAACTAGGTTTACGAATTAATGAATGCTGATGATGAACTGAAATTTTCTCCGGGAATGAATAGTGTCACGTGAATAGTAAAATTTTCGAAAGTTTCTCAAAATCACAAATTGACCTCGAAAACGATGAATAGTGAAAAGTGAATAGTGATCGGTGAATAGTAACTCATGAATAGTAAATTGTTGAGGTTCTGAAAATGGCCTGAAATTACGAGTTGTGACATTCTCCACCCGTTTAAGGAATTCAGTCCCTGAATTCAGTTTGTGTTGGTCTCTGGAGTGGATTCGGTGAAGAAATGTGGATGTTTGAAGTCGCGTATGGTCTTCCCGCTCCCAAGTAAACTCAGGACCTCTGCGAGAATTCTAGCGAACCTTAACGATAGGAATTTGACTCTGCTTCAACTGTTTGACCTCATGGTCTATGATTTCTGTTGTTTCCTTCACGTAATTGTGCTTATTGTCGAGCTGAATTTCTTCCAATGGAATTTCGAGCGTTTCGTTTGAAAAACATTTCTTGAGGTTTGAGACATGAAACGTGTTATGTACACTGCTGAGCTCTGATGGAAGCTCAAGTCTGTATGCTACTGGATCAATCCTTTCCAGAATTTTAAATGGCCCAAAGTATCTTGGGTTCACTTCCCGCGTTTCCCGAATTGTTTCACGCCTTTCCAAGGCGAAACTTTCAACATGACTTTGTTTCCAACCTGGAATTCTAATAGTTTGCGTCGAACATCGGCGTAACTTTTCTGTCGGCTTCTGGCTGCTTTTGAGTCTTTCTCGAATCTGAATTATCTTTTATGTGGTTTTGTGAACCATGCCTGGACCAGTGAGTCGTGCTTCACCAACTTCGATCCAACAGACTAGGGATCAGCACTTTCGACCATAGGGTGCCTCGAATGGTGCTGCTTTTATGCTCGTGTGATAGCTGTTGTTGTAAGAGAACTTGATCAATGGCAGATGGTTAGCCCAACCATTTCTGAAATCAATCACACATGTCCTGAGCATATCTTCCAATGTTTCTGAAATTGTGTCATGCCTTTCCAAGGCAAGGCTTTCAACGTAGCTTGTCCTCCAACTCGAATCCTTAATGATTTGCTGCTTAGGGATACCTAATCCCAATGATTTTGCAACCCGAACTGGCCTAAATCTTCTATTGTTCTCTTGTTGCTTGTAACTGATTCTTGACTTGTACAATTTCCTTTGTTGTTTCACAATTGAGTTATAGACTAGTGAATTAGACTTTACGATTTTGGTCTGTCAGTAGGTAATTGGTACTTCCACCATAGGGTGTCTTAAAGGGTATAGTCTTTGTATTGGTGTGATGGCTATTGTTGAAGGTGAAATCTGTCAATGTCAAAGGTTTACTCCAAACAATTTAAGGTTAATTCTATGGTGCTGAGCACGTCCTATAGGGATTGGATAGTTCTCTTCAATGTTCGTTGGTCTGAGGATGGTAGATCGTGCATACATCTGATTGGGTAAGGATAGCTTAAAGGGATTGTTAGAAGTTTGAAGTAAAGCGACTATCTCTGTCGGAAATGATGGAAATTGGTTCACCGTGCCTTGAAACTATTTCCTTGACGTAAAGTCTGGTAAGCTGTTCCATAGTATAAGTCTCTCCGATTGGAATGGAATGGACTGATTTGGTGGGACGATCGATGATCACCCAAATAGCTTCGAAACTGCCTGATGTCTTGGGAAGTTTAATGAAAATATCTATTGTAATGCGTTCTCATTTCCACTGAGGAATTTCTGGTTGCTGAAGTAATCCTAATGGTTTCTGGTACTCGGCTTTTACTTTAGCGCAAGTAAGGCATTTGCTAACATACAAAGCTATGTCTGCTTTCACATTCGGCCACCAATAAAGTTTCTTGAGATCCTGATACATCTTATCAGAACTTGGATGAATGAAGTACTCCGACTTGTGCGACTCGTGCATAATCAACTCTCGTATTCCACCATAGAGAGATATCCAGTTTCTATCCTTGAAGCACAATACTCTGTCTGACCTCTTTACTAACCCATTTGCATTCTTTGGCATACCATAGGGTTTTATCATTCTGTCGGTTTCCTTCCTTGAGTGCCTCAACTTGAGTCTCGAGGATTCGTGATGGTAAAGGTGAAATGATTGTCATTCCCAATGATCTGACTCTCAACGGCTTGAGGTTGGGTTATGGTTAGCTGACGTGCTTCTAGACGGCGGTTCATAAGGTGATGTAGGTGTGGATGTTCTTGCAACGATTGTGTACACACACAAGAAGTTTTGAAACCTTTAGAAATCGAGTAGGAATGCAAACCGGACATAATTCTATTATAACTATTCTCAGTATTGCAAAATTCATCTCTGAGTCGGACATAGGTGGTCAGGCTATGTCCCACTGTCCCGGGTCGAATATAGATGACCAGTCTATATTCCACCGAGGTTCAATGAATTTTGAAATACTCATCTCAGTTATACTAATACCATGTCCTTCACATTTAAAGGACGTTCTGATAGGCTAAGGCAAGGGACCAAACTCGTGGTCGAATGATGAAACTATGTAAGGAAAATGCGTAACGCTGAGACGTGTACGATATGTATGCATGCTTATATGAAAGACAACTATAGTATTCAACGAGAATAAGTGGGTATAAATGATTTGATAATAAGACACAAATCTCATTAAATATGTCAGCAACAAACCACAAATGAGGCATCAACTTGGCAGGCAGGCACGCGGCGGTCATAGGGTTAAGTTTTTGTAAATGTAGCTATAGTCTAGGTTTTAAAATCACCCAGTTCTCTATAGCCATGGCTCTGATACCAATCTGTCACACCCCTAAAATCGGGTCCAGAAGAAGCATACATGCCATTGGGGTGCAACTCAATTGGTATCACAACACAAGTGCAAAGAACGGTTTTTACTTCAATCATTTAGATTAAAATTGTTTAACAAAAGTGTTGAATTTACATTGATAAAAGTAGTGCGGAAATAGGCCCTTTAAAATAAATAAAACGGTCCCCATTTGTTTATCAGAGTCTCCTATAACCATGCCATGCCCTGCCAAGAGCCTTCAGTAGCGTGCTATTGCTTTATACCTGAAAATACATGCTAAAAGTGTCAACACGAGGTTGGTGAGTTCATAGAGTTTATGAAAAATGTAAAGCCTTTAAATGAAGATTTCCCAGCAAAGGCCTTGTAAATCCACCCAGTTCCAAGTCCCGCCCATAACAAGACTTGCAACCTGTGTGTTCACAACCCATTGCCAAATATGATTTGGTTTAAGTGAACATCAAGTAATATGTGGACCAATATTTAAAATACATTTAGTTTGATTGATACATTCGTTTACATGACCAATTCATTTGGTTATGTGACCCGTTCATTCTGTCATGTTACCCGTACATCCGGTTATGTGACCCATTCATTCTGTCGTGTATGTACATAGTGGTGGAGCCGGTTCATTCGGTTAAGTGTGCATAATGTTTAAAGTGCTTGTGTCCATGAATAATAAGAATTAAATGTGTAGCAAGTGAATATACAATACATTCGAATGAATAACAAATTCATAAGTAGAGCAAATGATGGTTTGACTAAGCAAATGGCATATTCAAGTAAATCAAGTATACATTTCGATGAAAATGATTGAGCATGTATTCTCCCCCAAAACGTAATCCAAAACGTGTAAAGGTAGGGGCTATGGAACTCACCTGGTGCGATAGCTACAATGATAATAATGAATACGCTGAAATGAGGCTCGGTCTCTAACCGCGACCTAATATAAGGATATGATCTAATGTAAGCAAATGAATGATGCAACACATGCAAATACGTATGTTATCGATACCACTCGATGATTTTGGAAAATAATGTTTATCGTCGAAAAATACATTTTTGACGTCTCGTTAAGTTAAAAACTACTTTTCGTGTAAATGTGTTGAAACGGTACTCCACGATCCTCATTTGGTGTTCTATCGTCAAATATAATGTTTTCATCGCAAAATATCACTTTTCATAATTAGTGAAAATATGCCCAACTGGCCTCGTAAAACTAATCGCAAAATATTGCACGTTAAGTGTTAGGAAATGAGCTCGGTGTTTTTGAAAACCTTGTAACTTTATCTTGAATTCATATGTTTGTCACTTTGATCATATGCGCCACGATCAATGAGAAAATCGGCTATCAATATAGTGCCTTGTAAAAACAATTTCTATACTTAGAATTATTTCCATATGATGGCTGTTTTCGGAGATATTCGGAAAATCATATCTTACTCGTTATAAGTCCGATCAACGAACGGTTGATTGATTTGGAAAATAGGCCGGGTATACTTCATTTCACCCAAAGTAGCTCATAGCTCAAAACTGACTCTATCAACGGGAAAATAGCTCGCAACATGGTGACTTGAAAGAAAACTGTTTTACACTTGTATTATATTTGGCTATTAAAAGCTGTCAAAATAGTTATTGTTCGTCGGCTTTTCAAAAATTCATATCTCGGTCGTTACAAGTCCGTTTTCAACGTTCTTTATATCCACGCGTTCGTCATAACATGAACTAACATGTTTTCAGTGGCTCGGCTCAGCTAGACTACGGCTAACGCCTCGTTCTGTCCCCTGTAGTTCGGCCAAACAGCATGTATTTTTTCAGGAAAGTTGTTTTTGTGTTGACTAACTTTAAAAATTCGTATCTCCTTCGTTATAACTCGGTTTTTATCCATTCTTTCGGCCATAGTTTCGTCTTGGAATGTATTTTCTAAATCTTTGGTCCAAAGTTACACCCTAGCCCATGAGTTTCCCACGTTTTGCAAATAGGGACAGCAACTTTCTAATAGTGTCTAAAAATGAATTTTCTAGTTTATAACTTGTTCAAGTCCACTCCAATCAACTTCAAAACAACCCTTAATCTACCATACACCTTCTCAGGGTGTCATGGGGTCCTAAATATCACCAAAATGATAGGGCTCATAAGATTACTAGTAAAATTTCATAAACCCATTTTTGTGCCAAAAATAAACAACAAGTGGTATATATAACATATATGTATACTTGCAAAAGATGAAATAAATGATATGGACTTTGTAAAACCTTGTAAAAATGATGAAAAATAGTTTAGTATACTTACTTGAGTGATCATTAAAAGATGGTGATGAAAACCTAATTGATCTATAGATTTCTATTTCAAAATCTTGTAATAGATTACTAATAGAGATTAAATAAACACTTGAGCTTGACAAATTTTGATCTTTTCTTCTTGTTTTGATCTTTGGCCGTGGGTATGGATGAACAAGGGAGAGAGTTTGTAGTTTTTGCAAATTAAAATGTTATGTGTGTTTAATTTTAGGAAATAAAGTTCAAGTATACAAATATCTAGTCAAGGGTATAATAGTAATTTACTTGGTCAAATTTTTAGTCAACAAGGTGACTAGGGGGGCATGTGGGCGTTGGATGGTGAGTGTGGTGGTGATAGTGCAAAACTTTGATTTGTTAACTTGATTTTGTGTGTAAAATGCAAGTATTAATTAAGATATTTATGTTATCGGGTATTGAGTTAGCTAGAAATAAATTTTAACGGAACAAAATAAAGTATATCGAAGTCATAAAAATTATAAAAATGTATTTCTCATAAGTATCGGGTGTTTAAATAATTATCGTATCAAATTACGTAAACCGTCGTAATTATAAGCTTTTAACGATATTTATACCAATTAAATTTAAAACACCGGGTAAATTAATAATATAATTTTTATATCACTGTAATGAGTGTAAAAATATATTAGGATCATAATCGGGAGTATTTGGGTATAATATTAGTAGTAATGATTGAGTGGTAACGTTTAACAAATAAACAAACATAAGTAAATGAAAAACACACAAACCCGTGCACGACTTAATATGATGATGATGTTACTGATGATATGTAGACTACTCTAGTCTAAATGACGTGTCCTTACTGATGATGCATGAATACGCAGCTAAACCATCCTGGTTACGCGCATTTAAATACCCGTAAACTAGGTTTACGAATTAATGAATGCTGATGATGAACTGAAATTTTCTCCGGGAATGAATAGTGTCACATGAATAGTAAAATTTTCGAAAGTTTCTCAAAATCACAAATTGACCTCGAAAACGATGAATAGTGAAAAGTGAATAGTGATCGGTGAATAGTAACTCGTGAATAGTAAATTGTCGAGGTTCTGAAAATGGCCTGAAATTACGAGTTGTGACATTCTCCACCCGTTTAAGGAATTCAGTCCCTGAATTCAGTTTGTGTTGGTCTCTGGAGTGGATTCGGTGAAGAAATGTGGATGTTTGAAGTCGCGTCTGGTCTTCCCGCTCCCAAGTAAACTCAGGACCTCTGCGAGAATTCTAGCGAACCTTAACGATAGGAATTTGACTCTGCTTCAACTGTTTGACCTCATGGTCTATGATTTCTGTTGTTTCCTTCACGTAATTGTGCTTATTGTCGAGCTGAATTTCTTCCAATGGAATTTCGAGCGTTTCGTTTGAAAAACATTTCTTGAGGTTTGAGACATGAAACGTGTTATGTACACTGCTGAGCTCTGATGGAAGCTCAAGTCTGTATGCTACTGGATCAATCCTTTCCAGAATTTTAAATGGCCCAAAGTATCTCGGGTTCACTTCCCGCGTTTCCCGAATTGTTTCACGCCTTTCCAAGGCGAAACTTTCAACATGACTTTGTTTCCAACCGGGAATTCTAATAGTTTGCGTCGAACATCGGCGTAACTTTTCTGTCGGCTTCTGGCTGCTTTTGAGTCTTTCTCGAATCTGAATTATCTTTTATGTGGTTTTGTGAACCATGCCTGGACCAGTGAGTCGTGCTTCACCAACTTCGATCCAACAGACTAGGGATCAGCACTTTCGACCATAGGGTGCCTCGAATGGTGCTGCTTTTATGCTCGTGTGATAGCTGTTGTTGTAAGAGAACTTGATCAATGGCAGATGGTTAGCCCAACCATTTCTGAAATCAATCACACATGTCCTGAGCATATCTTCCAATGTTTCTGAAATTGTGTCATGCCTTTCCAAGGCAAGGCTTTCAACGTAGCTTGTCCTCCAACTCAAATCCTTAATGATTTGCTGCTTAGGGATACCTAATCCCAATGATTTTGCAACCCGAACTGGCCTAAATCTTCTATTGTTCTCTTGTTGCTTGTAACTGATTCTTGACTTGTACAATTTCCTTTGTTGTTTCACAATTGAGTTATAGACTAGTGAATTAGACTTTACGATTTTGGTCTGTCAGTAGGTAATTGGTACTTCCACCACAGGGTTTCTTAAAGGGTATAGTCTTTGTATTGGTGTGATGGCTATTGTTGAAGGTGAAATCTGTCAATGTCAAAGGTTTACTCCAAACAATTTAAGGTTAATTCTATGGTGCTGAGCACATCCTATAGGGATTGGATAGTTCTCTTCAATGTTCGTTGGTCTGAGTATGGTAGATCGTGCATACATCTGATTGGGTAAGGATAGCTTAAAGGGATTGTTAGAAGTTTGAAGTAAAGCGACTATCTCTGTCGGAAATGATGGAAATTGGTTCACCGTGCCTTGAAACTATTTCCTTGACGTAAAGTCTGGTAAGCTGTTCCATAGTATAAGTCTCTCCAATTGGAATGGAATGGACTGATTTGGTGGGACGATCGATGATCACCCAAATAGCTTCGAAACTGCCTGATGTCTTGGGAAGTTTAATGAAAATATCTATTGTAATGCGTTCTCATTTCCACTGAGGAATTTCTGGTTGCTGAAGTAATCCTAATGGTTTCTGGTACTCGGCTTTTACTTTAGCGCAAGTAAGGCATTTGCTAACATACAAAGCTATGTCTGCTTTCACATTCGGCCACCAATAAAGTTTCTTGAGATCCTGATACATCTTATCAGAACTTGGATGGATGAAGTACTTCGACTTGTGCGACTCGTGCATAATCAACTCTCGTATTCCACCATAGAGAGATATCCAGTTTCTATCCTTGAAGCACAATACTCTGTCTGACCTCGTTACTAACCCATTTGCATTCTTTGGCATACCATAGGGTTTTATCATTCTGTCGGTTTTCTTCCTTGAGTGCCTCAACTTGAGTCTCGAGGATTCGTGATGGTAAAGGTGAAATGATTGTCATTCCCAATGATCTGACTCTCAACGGCTTGAGGTTGGGTTATGGTTAGCTGACGTGCTTCTAGACGACGGTTCATAAGGTGATGTAGGTGTGGATGTTCTTGCAACGATTGTGTACACACACAAGAAGTTTTGAAACCTTTAGAAATCGAGTAGGAATGCAAACCGGACATAATTCTATTATAACTATTCTCAGTATTGCAAAATTCATCTCTGAGTCGGACATAGGTGGTCAGGCTATGTCCCACTGTCCCGGGTCGAATATAGATGACCAGTCTATATTCCATCGAGGTTCAATGAATTTTGAAATACTCAGCTCAGTTATACTAATACCATGTCCTTCACATTTAAAGGACGTTCTGATAGGCTAAGGCAAGGGACCAAACTCGTGGTCGAATGATGAAACTATGTAAGGAAAAGGCGTAACGCTGAGACGTGTACGATATGTATGCATGCTTATATGAAAGACAACTATAGTATTCAACGAGAATAAGTGGGTATAAATGATTTGATAATAAGACACAAATCTCATTAAATATGTCAGCAACAAACCACAAATGAGGCATCAACTTGGCAGGCAGGCACGCGGCGGTCATAGGGTTAAGTTTTTGTAAATGTAGCTATAGTCTAGGTTTTAAAATCACCCAGTTCTCTATAGCCATGGCTCTGATACCAATCTGTCACACCCCCAAAATCGGGTCCAGCGGAAGCATACATGCCATTGGGGTGCAACTCAATTGGTATCACAACACAAGTGCAAAGAACGGTTTTTACTTCAATCATTTAGATTAAAATTGTTTAACAAAAGTGTTGAATTTACATTGATAAAAGTAGTGCGGAAATAGGCCCTTTAAAATAAATAAAACGGTCCCCATTTGTTTATCAGAGTCTCCTATAACCATGCCATGCCCTGCCAAGAGCCTTCAGTAGCGTGCTATTGCTTTATACCTGAAAATACATGCTAAAAGTGTCAACACGAGGTTGGTGAGTTCATAGAGTTTATGAAAAATGTAAAGCCTTTGAATGAAGATTTCCCAGCAAAGGCATTGTAAATCCACCCAGTTCCAAGTCCCGCCCATAACAAGACTTGCAACCTGTGTGTTCACAACCCATTGCCAAATATGATTTGGTTTAAGTGAACATCAAGTAATATGTGGACCAATATTTAAAATACATTTAGTTTGATTGATACATTCGTTTACATGACCAATTCATTTGGTTATGTGACCCGTTCATTCTGTCATGTTACCCGTACATCCGGTTATGTGACCCATTCATTCTGTCGTGTATGTACATAGTGGTGGAGCCGGTTCATTCGGTTAAGTGTGCATAATGTTTAAAGTGCTTGTGTCCATGAATAATAAGAATTAAATGTGTAGCAAGTGAATATACAATACATTCGAATGAATAACAAATTCATAAGTAGAGCAAATGATGGTTTGACTAAGCAAATGGCATATTCAAGTAAATCAAGTATACATTTCGATGAAAATGATTGAGCATGTATTCTCCCCCAAAACGTAATCCAAAACGTGTAAAGGTAGGGGCTATGGAACTCACCTGGTGCGATAGCTACAATGATAATAATGAATACGCTGAAATGAGGCTCGGTCTCTAACCGCGACCTAATATAAGGATATGATCTAATGTAAGCAAATGAATGATGCAACACATGCAAATACGTATGTTATCGATACCACTCGATGATTTTGGAAAATAATGTTTATCGTCGAAAAATACATTTTTGACGTCTCGTTAAGTTAAAAACTACTTTTCGTGTAAATGTGTTGAAACGGTACTCCACGATCCTCATTTGGTGTTCTATCGTCAAATATAATGTTTTCATCGCAAAATATCACTTTTCATAATTAGTGAAAATATGCCCAACTGGCCTCGTAAAACTAATCGCAAAATATTGCACGTTAAGTGTTAGGAAATGAGCTCGGTGTTTTTGAAAACCTTGTAACTTTATCTTGAATTCATATGTTTGTCACTTTGATCATATGCGCCACGATCAATGAGAAAATCGGCTATCAATATAGTGCCTTGTAAAAACAATTTCTATACTTAGAATTATTTCCATATGATGGCTGTTTTCGGAGATATTCGGAAAATCATATCTTACTCGTTATAAGTCCGATCAACGAACGGTTGATTGATTTGGAAAATAGGCCGGGTATACTTCATTTCACCCAAAGGAGCTCATAGCTCAAAACTGACTCTATCAACGGGAAAATAGCTCGCAACATGGTGACTTGAAAGAAAACTGTTTTACACTTGTATTATATTTGGCTATTAAAAGCTGTCAAAATAGTTATTGTTCGTCGGCTTTTCAAAAATTCATATCTCGGTCGTTACAAGTCCGTTTTCAACGTTCTTTATATCCACGCGTTCGTCATAACATGAACTAACATGTTTTCAATGGCTCGGCTCAGCTAGACTACGGCTAACGCCTCGTTCTGTCCCCTGTAGTTCGGCCAAACATCATGTATTTTTTCAGGAAAGTTGTTTTTGTGTTGACTAACTTTAAAAATTCGTATCTCCTTCGTTATAACTCGGTTTTTATCCATTCTTTCGGCCATAGTTTCGTCTTGGAATGTATTTTCTAAATCTTTGGTCCAAAGTTACACCCTAGCCCCTGAGTTTCCCACGTTTTGCAAATAGGGACAGCAACTTTCTAATAGTGTCTAAAAATGAATTTTCTAGTTTATAACTTGTTCAAGTCCACTCCAATCAACTTCAAAACAACCCTTAATCTACCATACACCTTCTCAGGGTGTCATGGGGTCCTAAATATCACCAAAATGATAGGGCTCATAAGATTACTAGTAAAATTTCATAAACCCATTTTTGTGCCAAAAATAAACAACAAGTGGTATATATAACATATGTATACTTGCAAAAGATGAAATAAATGATATGGACTTTGTAAAACCTTGTAAAAATGATGAAAAATAGTTTAGTATACTTACTTGAGTGATTATTAAAAGATGGTGATGAAAACCTAATTGATCTATAGATTTCTATTTCAAAATCTTGTAATAGATTACTAATAGAGATTAAATAAACACTTGAGCTTGACAAATTTTGATCTTTTCTTCTTGTTTTGATCTTTGGTCGTGGGTATGGATGAACAAGGGAGAGAGTTTGTAGTTTTTGCAAATTAAAATGTTATGTGTGTTTAATTTTAGGAAATAAAGTTCAAGTATACAAATATCTAGTCAAGGGTATAATAGTAACGAGCTGAGAAGCCCGCGCGTTGCAGCGGAGCCCTTTGCGGGGTGTTTTCTTTTTTTTTTTTTTCTTTTTTTTTTTTTTTTTTTTTTTTTTTTTCGCCGTTGTTGGTAACAAATGCAGTGTCCGTAATTCAAAAGGTGATGTGAAATGGATTTTTTGAAAAAGGACTCTTTTTGCAAAGAGCCGTGAACTTCAGGGGTATTTTTTGCCAATTTTCAAACAGATTTTTTGTAAAAGGACTACTTTTGCAAAGAGTTGCCAACCTTAGGGGTATTTTTTGCCAATTTTGAAACATATTTTTTGGAAAATGACTAATTTTGCAAAGAGTTGTCGAGTTCAGGGGTATTTTTTGCGAATTTTTGAAACAAAAAAAAATTTAAAAAAAAAAAAAAAAAAAAAAAAAAAAAAAAAAAAAAAAGTATTGTAGCAGTACTGTTCATCCATTTCCCATCTTTTAATATATTTGGGGTATTTTTTGCGAATTTTTGAAAAAAAAAAAAAAAAAAAAGCATTGTAGCAGTACTGTTCATCCATTTCCCATCTTTTAATATATTTGGACAAGGGTATAATAGTAATTTACTTGGTCAAATTTTTAGTCAACAAGGTGACTAGGGGGGCATGTGGGCGTTGGATGGTGAGTGTGGTGGTGATAGTGCAAAACTTTGATTTGTTAACTTGATTTTGTGTGCAAAATGCAAGTATTAGTTAAGATATTTATGTTATCGGGTATTGAGTTAGCTAGAAATAAATTTTAACGGAACAAAATAAAGTATATCGAAGTCATAAAAATTATTATAAGCTTTTAACGATATTTATACCAATTAAATTTAAAACACCGGGTAAATTAATAATATAATTTTTATATCACTGTAATGAGTGTAAAAATATATTATGATCATAATCGGGAGTATTTGGGTATAATATTAGTAGTAATGATTGAGTGGTAACGTTTAACAAATAAACAAACATACGTAAATGAAAAACACACAAACCCGTGCATGACTTAATATGATGATGATGTTACTGATGATATGTAGACTACTCTAGTCTAAATGACGTGTCCTTACTGATGATGCATGAATACGCAGCTAAACCATCCTGGTTACGCGCATTTAAATACCCGTAAACTAGGTTTACGAATTAATGAATGCTGATGATGAACTGAAATTTTCTCCGGGAATGAATAGTGTCACGTGAATAGTAAAAATTTTGAAAGTTTCTCAAAATCACAAATTGACATCGAAAACGATGAATAGTGAAAAGTGAATAGTGATCAGTGAATAGTAACTCGTGAATAGTAAATTGTCGAGGTTCTGAAAATGGCCTGAAATTACGAGTTGTGACAAACTCCATCCACTCTATCCAGATTATGAATGAACTAAGGAACTTTCTAAAATTCAGAGAAGCACATACCAAATCACCGAACGTATCAAGAGTTTCATAAGAGGTGGGTAACATATTCGTATTAACTCAATCTCTCATACTAATCTAGGTTCAGTATTTTATGATCACTCAAGAGCTCAATCATGGTGCAAAAACTATCATAAGCTTGACTAAATTTCAAGTCTCCACCACTAGAGTCTATAGATATAATTATTCTAGAAGGCAAAAATATGAGCTGACACATATAATGGTATGCTTAGGTTTTGAATCATTCTTGGAGGGTTGTCTCCACCAATAACAATACTCCAGCAAAAGTGACAAAACCACAAGTGCTCGCCCAAATCCATGAACGAGACACTTATGATTGCTCAAATCCTTCACTCGAGTAAGCTAAAGGCTAGAATGACTAAGGGTAGGATATAGGCATGAGAAATATTTATAGGTTTAGACAATGACACAAACGAAACAAATAGATCCTAAGTACACATTCTCCTCGCTTGCTAGCCTCACTTGGTCCCACAAATCAGAGTTCTAGAATCAATCAAGATTCTTCAAATGATAAGTATATCGAGTTAATGCAATATGATGTAATGTAGTTCCCTCTTAATCCATGTGTTCTTTTAATACTTGGGCATAAAGATTCATTAACTTTCGTTTCGTCATAAATCATCGAGTTAGTGTATGTAGAATGTAGATTGATGTCTCATATTTCCATATAACTTGTAGTTTCTCGGTATAAGGTGAGCACTAACTCGGCCTTCGATACATCATAATACTCATTTCTATTTCCCTCCCCCCCACTTGAGATGTACAATGTCCCCATTGTACTAATATAAACATTAATAGGAAGGAAAAATAGAAAGGAGACGGGTTTATAGGAGCTACCGTTGAAACACATGTGTGCTAACGTGTACTATAATGAACCATTTCCTATCAAATGTCTTCAATAATCGTACTTTGTCGATCTTGGCACATTAGCACTAAACTAATACAACCTTTACTATATAATTGTCGATTTATAACACCTCGACTACACTAGAATACTTGCTAATTTATAAAATCATCAGCTACAACAACAACATTGCATGCATATATCTCTTCTTTTTTTTTTCTTTTTTTTCATTGTTATTTATTTATTTATTTTTGCATGACTACATATATGCAAGATAAATCAAAATTACTAACTTTACAAATGTATCCCCCACTTAAGTTCAGCAAATGATGAATCTCTGGCATTCTCTTTTCATAACCCGCAAATTTCTACTCGTAGGACCAAGATAAACTAGCAACTCCACGAGTTTGAGACTTAAAGGATCTACACGGTTGGCTAGCCGAATAGGTGTAACGAAATATTTATAGTAATTATAAGTTAACTAAAACAGTTAAGAGGGTGTAGACAAAAGAAAAGATTGGCTCACCAGGGTATTCTAGGGGTATCTTGCACTAAAAGTGAGTGCAACAAAAGGGCTATTTGGGTTTAATCCTAGAATTTCTGCCTTCCTTTCTAATTATACCAATTACATCAAGTTTCCTCAATGTAATGCTCATTATTATGGTCTCGATATGCAAATAGGGTCAAGTTCTAAAGTATACTACGAGCCACCGGCACACACTCATTTGTAGTGGGACTTATGTATAATAGTGGAAAATTGAATAGGTTTAATCCTCACCATTAGAATATAAGGGTAAATGTGCGCTCGGTCTTACGCTAAAATAGTTCGGTTAAAAAAAACATGTCTAAAATTTTTAAAATTAAGGCATAGTTTTCAAAATAATAAACTAGCAAGAAAGACAAGTAGTTATCATTTATATTTCCCTCCCCCCACTTGGATGTGCAAATATAAACATTAAAAGTAAGGGAAAATAAAAAGGAAACGGAAAACTCCTTTGATTTTTGCTCGGTATGATTTAGGAGAATGAGCATGCGAGCCAATGTAGATTCTTCAAAGGTCGCTGTCAACTTATACATATCACGAACCATCCACTACCTTGCAGGGGTAACCTCAACATCGAACGTACCTGCTTAAAAACATCATAACACAACCTACGAAAAATAATAAAAAAATATACAAAGATAAATTGTCTTAAGGAACGGGAAATAAAAGCATTAATCAAGTGAGTATAACACTCGTCTGTCGAATCACCACCATCTCCTTGTTGTAGATCATGCCATAATTCTTCAAATGTCCTCCATTTACTTTGGCATTTTAGGACTCATGGTTAGAATGTAAAATATATGTTGCTCCTTAAAGATTAAATATGACATGCTATTAAAAACCTATCAAATATAAATAAGTTAAGAGATAACTAAACAAATATGATAAAAGAAAGTACTCCCAAATGGCTAACACGAAGATCAAAGGTTTTTTTATCAGAGATTGTATACGCCGTATGGACAAAATGTCTATACGCCATATCCACTTGTTAGCATACATACGTCGTATAGCATTGAGGGCCATACGCTGTATGTATATGGGGGAAATCCAAACAACAGCATGTATGCAAATATTAAGTAACCAAAAAATCATTGCAACAATCAAATTTTAACCACAAAATATTGCCAAAAACAACCTATTTTGCCAAAATCAAAATCGAGATATATCAAACCTACAAACAAATACTTTTTGAAACGTATGGCAGTTAATAATTTAAATATTGATAAAATACGAACTTATGCAAAACGAAAACATATTTAACAAAACCCCCATATCAATTCATCATAAATAACGATTAGGTCAAAACCCTCGAAATCAAAATCATCGAAATTCGACTAACAAAAATTTTAAAGTGAAAAGGGAGTGAGACTCATAACTTAGATTCAATGAAGAAAAGTGTAAAAATGATAACGAAATCTAAATTCCAAGTTATTTCCAAAATCTTTTATGGTGTTGTGGGTTTTATTAAAGAAAAAATATCTATAGGCGCATTAAAGAAAAAATATCTACACGGCGCATGGATATGAATCCCACATGCCACATGATTTGTTTGAAAAAACAAATGCCTAAGTTTAGTAATCCATACGCAGTCTACACTAAGAGGTGCATACGCCGTATAAAACTTCTGAAAGAAATTTTTCTATTTTGATGATCGTTGTAAATTCATACCTTTGCTCATGCATTTTTACCTTTTTGTGGTGACTTGAAAACTTCACCTCGAACCTAAAGCAGTAACAAACTTAAAACGAAAATAATTACACTTTAGTCGTCGATCATCTGAAATAACTGATCAAATCATTGTTCAAGAACCATCTAAAATTGAGAGGATTCGATACACTGTAAGGTGGTTAAACCTTTGGTACTTTGTGTATATGATATGTTGAGTTAATATGATTAAGTATGCGGAATCTACTTAACCACACTTGGAAGGTTATTTGGTTTATGGAAATGGAAAGTAATGCTTTAGTAACGAACAATGAACATGCAATGTTAACACCAAATGATTCAATATTATTCAAGATAATACGAGTGATCTTCACTATCACTAGGGTTACAAAGACCTTGAATCTTATGTTCTTATGACTTATGATATTGTTGTGTTTGTTCTATGTTCTTAACAGATATGAAAGTTCTTAATTAGTCACACATATGACTAAGCTAAGATCTCCTTTTATAGTCCAAGGAGATCTTTACAATATTGTTAAGTCTTGTCAAGACTTGTCGAAGTACTTGCTAGCTTATGTGAGTCAGTAACTAAGATACAACATGTATCTATGTTTACAACTTGTTCTGAGAATATAGCATAATGACTGATCACATGGGGAAAGATATTATCTACCGTGTATAATTGACTTTAGTGAATACTTATCCATCCAGCAAGCAGACTTAACTTTCGAATAGCAGACTTAACTTTGCAACTCACCAGAATTAATACTAGACTTAACCACCAGACTTAATATTGGAAGAGCAGACTTAACCAGCAGACTTAACTTTGGAACTCACCAGACTTAAACCTAAAGCAACCAGAATTAATCATTTAAGAGAATTTCCCGATACTTAGTCTTCAGAATATTTAATTCCCAACAATCCTCCCCTAAACATGTGAACCCTTTTCAACATGTTTCTTCTGAATTGAATTTCTGATTGTGAGGATCTTGCAAACACTTCATAGTCAGACCCTTGATCTGAGCTTTCTTCTGATCTGTGAGATTGAATATCTTTCTCAGTAACTCATCTGCTTTTTGTTCTTTGACTTTACCAATATCAATACCAATCTTCAGGATTCATTCCTTGACCTAAAAGATGGTGCAATTTACTTGGATGGAGGAATTATAAGAGGCAATGATGCTGTGTATCTTGGATGCTTGTTTCAACAAGTGAAATCATCTATCAGCATGCCTTTGCAAGTGATGAACAAACGTAGTTGGTATGTATTAAATTACACATACCTTTTACCTATTTAAACGGACCAAATAGACCAAAAACCGACCGAATATGCCAAATATATGTTGTTTTTGTGTTTGTGAATATGCAGGTACGGATATCTAGAAAAATGGATAAAAATCAAGAAAAAGACAAAGACGAGCACGGGAAATGGAAAAGAGCTCAAAAGCCGGGACCCGAGAAGAAATTCACGAGTTTGGTTCGAGATATTGCTCAAAAATCACAATGGCCCCTTGGATTATTTAATATTGGCAAAATTGGTCCTTTGATTAAATTTGAAGTAATGGCAGAAATGGTCCCCGAACTTTGCATAATTTACAATTTTGGTCCTTGGTTTAAATTCCATATTATCCCATTTTGTCTTAGCTACAAACAACCGGATCCACAAAACTATTAAACCCACCTTATCCTATTAAACCCAACCAACCCATCTCAATCCAACCCACGTAAACCTACCCAAGCCCACTACAAAGCCCGCTACACATTAAACCAATAGACCCGACCCAATCCCAACTTTAAACTAATACGGGGTAAACAATTCGGTCAAACCCCCAATTTAAATAGTCAAAATCCCTAACAAACATATTCATCCTTCTTTAACCTCCCAAACCCGCCAAAAGATTAACCCTAATCACCAACCCGTCACTCTCACCCTCCACTACAAGCCAAGGACCTTCACATGGGTTTGTTTCCCCTTCATCCTTGCCACGATGGCAATCCTAGGGACCATTTATCATCTAACGGCTGTCAAGAGAAGATGTGGTGAGCAAGTTTAATCCAAGGGTCAAGAAAGTAGCAAAGGGACAAGGAGGAATTATCTCACAAAGAAAGCACAATGAAGAAACCCTCTCCTTTAAATAGCCGACCCTCCTCCCAGATTTTTTTTGTCCACTTTTCATTTTTTAGAAAAGTTAGACCAATTTTATTGTCTTATTTATTGTTTTATTAGTGTAATGTTTAAATTTTAAGTTGTAATTTAACTTTCAGTTTGCTATTTTAATGAAATTTCTAGTTTTCTTGTTTGGTCAACGTGGTCAAACTGCTCATGTTGCTGCTTAGTTTCTGCTCTTTATTGCTTGTTACTGTTTTTTTTTATTGCTTCTTTTTAGTTTAGAAGTAGTTAAGTGCTTATGGTTACATGTTGCTTTAAAAGTCCCCTTAGCAGCCTGCGTTTTTTATTGGATCTTTTGTTCACTAGCCTCTTTTGATCTCAGAATTTAGTGTAGTTTAAATAGATTTTAGGTTTTGATTTTTGTCATAATAGTAGCTTGCTGGTTAATATAGAACTGTTTGAGCTTATTTGGAAGTTTAGAACTTATTTTCTAGTTTTTTTGAGCCCTCAAAACTAGCCATCTGCCACTGTTGTGCCCTGCATTTGAGTAGCAGCAGACCCCTATGGTCTTTAGCGTATTCTGTGCTTCTTGACGCTTATTTCTGAAAATTTATGGCTTATTGTTTTTTAGTTTTCAAGTGTTTTTTGCATCTATTAAGCTGTTTTCTAGTTTACTTGTGAGTTTTAAATAGTTTTCAGTTGTAAAATTTTTTATTAGTTGTAGCTTGTTGAGGTTTAAAGTAGAAAAACCAAAAAAAAAAAAAAATAGTTGTAAAAAAGTTGACTGACCTGGGGTTCGAACCTGGGTCACTTGGTTCACAACTCCAACACCTTACCATCTGCTCTAGTTCTACCTATTGTTTTATTTCCTACATTTAATTTTTATACTTGTGAAACCATTTTGCTTATATAAGCTGTTTAGGCTTATCACAGCTTATTGGCTTAAGCTTTTTCAAGACTTTTATTTTTCTTAGCTTTTTATTAACTTAAAGTTACTTCAGTAAAAATTTCAGATTTTTAAAATTAGTTTTAGTATTTTTAGAGATTTAAAATAGTTTAAATAGTTTTTAATTTATAAAAAATTATTAAAAAGTCAAAAAAATATTTTTCTTTTTTTTTAAATTCTCTTTTATCAGTTTTAATATAGGAAAATTATTTTCAAAATTTTAGGGCTTAGAATTTAGCATTTCACTTTTATTCGCGTTTTTAAATTACGTCGCGTTCCGTTTTTAAATTCAATTTTCGTTTTTAGGTTAAATGCTTAGTTTAATTGTTCCATTAGCTTAGTTTAATTAGTTTATCTTGTTTGTTATTTTAATATTAGTAGTGTAATCCAAAAATCAATCACTCTTTTTCTCATTCACTACACGAATCACGTCCCGGGAACACAAATTCCATTCGATCTTCGTCGGGACAACGAACCTAGGGTTTTGCATATTTCCTTTGCAATTCTCCTTTTTGGGATAAAAATTGTTTTAAATCAATTTTTGGCGCCGCTGCCGGGGAAGGTTGAAGTGAGTGCGTGATTCCGTTTTTCGATTCGTGTTTTGAAGACCCTTCCTCGTGGAGTTATCGTTTTCATTTGTAAATATTTTTTATAAAAACCCAAAAAGATTTTCTCTTCAAAATTTATTTTCCTTTTTCTTTTGTGATTTTCAATGTTTCTAAAATTTAAAAATCCAAAAATATTCTTCTCAATCCTCTTATCCGTTTAATTCTTTATCTCTATCCCTCTATCCGTTTAATTCCTCTTCTCTATGTCTTCATGTTACCATTATGGTTGCCAATGGTGTGGCGGTCCTCAAAATGGTGGGAATTGTCCCGGTTGTAGCATGGTGGAATCGGGAAACGGGTTTGTCTATGACCAAAATCCTTATTCCTACCATGAAACAACCGACTTTTTCAACCAGCCACCACACCTTGAGATGGAAACATATTCCTGTGAATATTGTGGAGGTAGTCCTCACCCGGGTTTTGATTGTCAAACAGGGAACACGTTTGTCTATGAACAAGTTCCATGTAATCAAAATTTCGGTTATGACCACCATCCATATAATTCACCAAATCAGCCACAACCGTATCAATGTTGTGAGTATTGTGGAGGTCCTCATAATGATTATCAATGTCAACCGTGGAATCAAAATTACTATGAACCTAATCCTTGCTATAGTACTCCCGGCTTTGACAATTTCCAACCTCCACAACACCATATGATTCAAACACCTTCTCAAACACTCAATCAAGAACTTCTCCATGAACTATTAGAGTCAACAAAGAAATATAACCATGAACTTCTAGAGTTAACAAAAAGCTATAAGGCTATGGTTATTCAATGTACCCCAGAAGATCCTCATCAGAAAACTTATGGAGAACTGCTAGCTGAAGAACAAGCAGCTAGAATAAGTTCCAATTATCGTCAAACCTTCGTTTACGATGACGATGATGATGATGAGGATTTTATGTGGGGAGTTTGTGAAAATTCGTCAGAAATCACTCCCGTCCTACCTTCTAAGGAACCAGAGGACTCTCTCATAATGGGGGACGAGCATCTTAGCACTCTTCCTGAAAAGGAATCAGACGAATTCATAAGGTCTAGTGCTGAGAACCCTGTCCCAATCCCAAGTGAGTCCGAGGAAATATTTGACGGTGATTGTGATTTGCAATCTTGTGGAGATTCTCTTGACGTTTCCGAGGTTACTTCCGGAATTTTCTCTAACCCCCTCTTTGAATATAGTGACGAGTACACTTGTTGTGCCGTTAATCCTCTTTTTGATGGGGTGTTAGAGAACGTTGAGAGCGAGGACTCTATAATTTCTAATCTTGATGAGCCCGTAACGGAACCGGGACTCACAGATTCTCCTCGTATGATTGAATCTCTTCATGAGGAGTTCTCAGAAGAACTCACTCATATCATACCTCCTCCGAAGTATGATTATATTGTTATTGAAGAAGATCCTGACCCGGGGGGAGGTAAACTCTATCCCAAGAGTTTGCTTGATGATGATATCACCCCGACCCTCCCTCCCGAGGTTTTTCAGAGCTCTACTGATAAAGAATGGATTCCCATTCAGATCATGATCTTTCTCCCCTTCTTCACCTACCCGGTGACTTCTCCTCTCTTTCACTCCTTCGGGAGTGAAGACACCATCTTTGACCCCGGCATCTCTCATTCTTTTAAGCCGGGTGTATCTCGTCGGAGTGGAACTTTCAAGAACTTCAATGTTTATCCAAACATCTTGAATGAAAGTCCGATGGAGATTTTCTCTTCCACCTGCTCCCCCAAGAACAATTAAATTCGGGGCGAGTCTAAGCTATACGACTCGATAAAAAACAAGCGCTTCGTGGGAGGCACCCCATGCTTATCCATCTATCTTCTTTCTATTTTCTTAATAAACGTGAGGAGGGCTACCTCTTCCATTCTTGTGTTTCGTGGTTGTTTGTGTATGTCCAGGTTAGCCCGATTGATGAAGACTCTCGTGCTCGTGGTCTGCTTCTCTCCACTCGAGTTTCATCATTCGTTGCTCATCTGATATCCTTAATCTTATCGTTTTACGTTTATCTTTGGCATAATTAATAAACGGCCTTAGATTTATGTAGGAGAACCCTTACCTTTAAGACATTGAGGACAATGTCTCGTTTTAGTCTGGGGGGGGGGGGTAATCTTTTGATTTGATTTTTGCCTTGCAATTTTTGCCGTTTTCTCTCGCAACCCCGTTTTTCCTCAAAATTTGAAAAAATCCAAAAAAATGATAAAATTTTAAAATTTTTTTTGCAAAAATATAATAAATTTTGACATTTTCGTTGACTTTCCGCTGGTGAGAGTAGGAATAAAATTCTGACTTGACCGGGCGTGTTGAGCCCTAGCTTGTCCCCTTAACCATTTTATAATCTATAAGCTCGTGCTAGTCTTTTACACAAGGAGCTATAAAATACGAATTCTTTTTAAGAGTTTGCAAGTTCCCGTATCGACTTTATATATGCATGGCTTGATTATAAGGCTAAGCATTCGCGGATCTTATTATTTAAGATTTTAAATTTGCGAAGAACGAGAAATGATAGAGTTTATTTAGAAGTTAGATGCTAAGCGTGGAGTAGTTGGTTCTCTTTAGAGCTCATCGAAGTTACTTGTTGCCTTTTGCTCCCGCAAAATTGTTTCACCATTATAACTGTAAGAATAATTAAAGATGTTAGGTTTTGCCGATGATTAGTTCTTGGTCTTCTTAAAAGAATCCTTGTTTTAAAAATTGGGTACACATCAAGGTTCCTTAATAAATAAGTTTAATAATAATAAGTTAAGTGCTCTAAGCTACGGATTCGAGATCGGGCCTTGGATCCTTATTTCCGGAAGGCGTTTAGGTCTTGGCTACCCTCTTGCACCGGCCCTTGGACCTCTAGTTCAGGAATGTGTGAGGTCTTGGTCTAACCACCTTGGATCCTCATTTCAGGAATGTCTAGAGTCTTGGAACACTCCGTTGTAACGGCCCTTGGATCCTTTATTCCGAAAGGTGTAAGGTCTTGGAACTAAACCGTGAAGCTCCGTCGTTTAGGGTACGCAAGTGAAAAGTTAGTGATATGAAAAAAAAAAAAAAAAGTGATGAAAGAAAAATAGAAAAAGTCAAAAATATAAATAAAAACCTTGATGTGGACCTCATTTTCAAAGCAACGGTTCTTGAGAGAAGATTAAGAACTACTTAGCGACTTAATTTAGTATCTTTATTGGACTAAAACTTATCAAAACGAGAATATGAAGCAATTCATTTCTCACCAAAAATAAAATAAATAGAGGAAATTAGGAAAAATGGGAGCAAGAGGTAATTACACAAGTAACTTCTATGGGTAGTGTTGGCATCTAACTTGTGAATAAACAATGATTTCGTTTTTAAGCTTAGTTTGGGGACTCGTGAAAAATCAGGAACGACGAATTTTATCCGTATGGTCACTTCTTTATGAGTCGTGTTTCCTACTCGATGACCCTAAAAGTTATCGTGAGATAATGATTGTCGACAAAGCCGTCACATGATTATGAGGAAAATACAAAAATAGAATAAAAGAAAAATCGGGGAGTTTTTAGAACTTAAGATTTCTTAATCTCTTTTGAAAATTTTGCTACTTCTCAAAGTTAGTAAAAAGATATTAGAAATTTTTGGATTTAAAAACGTGTTTTTATAACATTGCGTGAGGACACAGCAATATCTTAGTCTGGGGGAATTTTGGTATGAGTTAAATTACACATACCTTTTACCTATTTAAACGGACCAAATAGACCAAAAACCGACCGAATATGCCAAATATATGTTGTTTTTGTGTTTGTGAATATGCAGGTACGGATATCTAGAAAAATGGATAAAAATCAAGAAAAAGACAAAGACGCGCACGGGAAATGGAAAAGAGCTCAAAAGCCGGGACCCGGGAAGAAATTCACGAGTTTGGTTCGAGATATTGCTCAAAAATCACAATGGCCCTTGGATTATTTAATATTGGCAAAATTGGTCCTTTGATTAAATTTGAAGTAATGGCAGAAATGGTCCCCGAACTTTGCATAATTTACACTTTTGGTCCTTGGTTTAAATTCCATATTATCCCATTTTGTCTTAGCTACAAACAACCGGATCCACAAAACTATTAAACCCACCTTATCCTATTAAACCCAACCAACCCATCTCAATCCAACCCACGTAAACCTACCCAAGCCCACTACAAAGCCCGCTACACATTAAACCAATAGACCCGACCCAATCCCAACTTTAAACTAATACGGGGTAAACAATTCGGTCAAACCCCCAATTTAAATAGTCAAAATCCCTAACAAACATATTCATCCTTCTTTAACCTCCCAAACCCGCCAAAAGATTAACCCTAATCACCAACCTGTCACTCTCACTCTCCACTACAAGCCAAAGACCTTCACATGGGTTTGTTTCCCCTTCATCCTTGCCACGATGGCAATCCTAGGGACCATTTATCATCTAACGGCTGTCAAGAGAAGATGTGGAGGGAAAGTTTAATCCAAGGGTCAAGAAAGTAGCAAAGGGACAAGGAGGAATTATCTCACAAAGAAAGCACAATGAAGAAACCCTCTCCTTTAAATAGCCGACCCTCCTCTCAGATTTTTTTTGTCCACTTTTCATGTTTTAGAAAAGTTAGACCAATTTTATTGTCTTATTTATTGTTTTATTAGTGTAATGTTTAAATTTTAAGTTGTAATTTAACTTTCAGTTTGCTATTTTAATGAAATTTCTAGTTATCTTGTTTGGTCAACGTGGTCAAACTGCTCATGTTGCTTCTTAGTTTCTGCTCTTTATTGCTTGTTACTGTTTTTTTTTATTGCTTCTTTTTAGTTTAGAAGTAGTTAAGTGCTTATGGTTACATGTTGCTTTAAAAGTCCCCTTAGCAGCCTGCGTTTTTTATTGGATCTTTTGTTCACTAGCCTCTTTTGATCTCAGAATTTAGTGTAGTTTAAATAGATTTTAGGTTTTGATTTTTGTCATAATAGTAGCTTGCTGGTTAATATAGAACTGTTTGAGCTTATTTGGAAGTTTAGAACTTATTTTCTAGTTTTTTTGAGCCCTCAAAACTAGCCATCTGCCACTGTTGTGCCCTGCATTTGAGTAGCAGCTGACCCCTATGGTCTTTAGCTTATCCTGTGCTTCTTGAGGCTTATTTCTGAAAATTTATGGCTTATTGTGTTTTTAGTTTTCAAGTGTTTTTTGCATCTATTAAGCTGTTTTCTAGTTTACTTGTGAGTTTTAAATAGTTTTCAGTTGTAAAATTTTTTATTAGTTGTAGCTTGTTGAGGTTTAAAGTAGAAAAACCAAAAAAAAAAAAATAGTTGTAAAAAAGTTGACTGACCTGGGGTTCGAACCTGGGTCACTTGGTTCACAACTCCAACACCTTACCATCTGCTCTAGTTCTACCTATTGTTTTATTTCCTACATTTAATTTTTATACTTGTGAAACCATTTTGCTTATATAAGCTGTTTAGGCTTATCACAGCTTATTGGCTTAAGCTTTTTCAAGACTTTTATTTTTCTTAGCTTTTTATTAACTTAAAGTTACTTTAGTAAAAATTTCATATTTTTAAAATTAGTTTTAGTATTTTTAGAGATTTAAAATAGTTTAAATAGTTTTTAATTTATAAAAAATTATTAAAAAGTCAAAAAAATATTTTTCTTTTTTTTTAAATTTTCTTTTATCAGTTTTAATATAGGAAAATTATTTTCAAAATTTTAGGGCTTAGAATTTAGCATTTCACTTTTATTCGCGTTTTTTAAATTACGTCGCGTTCCGTTTTTAAATTCAATTTTCGTTTTTAGGTTAAATGCTTAGTTTAATTGTTCCATTAGCTCAGTTTAATTAGTTTATCTGGTTTGTTATTTTAATATTAGTAGTGTAATCCAAAAATCAATCACTCTTTTTCTCATTCACTACACGAATCACGTCCCGGGAACACAAATTCCATTCGATCTTCGTCGGGACAACGAACCTAGGGTTTTGCATATTTCCTTTGCAATTCTCCTTTTTGGGATAAAAATTGTTTTAAATCAGTAGTGAACTGAAATTGAAACTTTTCTTCGTTTGACCTAAATAGAACTTTCTCCTTTTGAATGCTTCATCCCTTCTGAATATACATAATACTCCAGAATCTTGTTCATGAAGAAGAGATTATCAGCTCTATTCTTGTCATTTTCAACCTCTATGTCATCATCTTGTATGCTCTTGTCTTTTCCTCCCTTTCATTGGTTAATCTTCCTTCTTTGGGTTTATTTCCTCCCCTGAGATATTTCCTCCCCTGGATTGCAAATAACATTTTCTCCCCTGTTTGGAAGATCTCTCACAATGTCTCTCCCCATCATCTGATCTATCAATTAGAACTTGTTATCAGACAATGTTGTACATGTAGCCATCAATTCCTTAAGAGTTTAATTTGCTGCCCTCATCACTTCTAGGTGTGTTAACTCCTATGAGAGGTGATTCATGGGGCAATAACTCATAATCCATCGTTTGATGGGTTTTTGAGCCATTTTTATTCCAAAAATATTCTTTTAAGAAACTTTTGCCTTAGCAGTATGTACTTGATTTTATTATGAAAAACCATACTGCTTTCAACCATTTTGAAGGGATTAAGTGTATAACAGACACTTAATCAAAATTTTGGTTTAAAGCAACCTCTGGTTGTGTGAGAACCAATGTTTTCAGTTATAAATAACTGCCTGTGTAAAGATAAACCTATTCAAAAGGCTTTCTTGACAGGGTTTCCAGCTCATAGCAATTGTTACCTCTAACACAAGTGTTAGATTCACTTTTACTAGCTGTTCTTTCTATCAGATGTCCTTAGACTTGCTCATTATACTTAAAAGTATAAAATGATAGAAAGTGAGTTGTATCAGTTACTTTCTGATCAACTAAGTCATCAATTCAATGTGAAATTTCATAATCAGGTTTCAAGAAAGAAGTTTTAAGAAGGTGTAAATTCCCAAACTCTTTCTATCATGAACCTATTATGTCAGCAACTGTATTATCATTCTGCTGCTTCCATTTCACTTGAAACATCCTTTGTGTTCACATGTTCATACCTGAAATTGTTAGTTTAAAACCAAAAGAACAATGTACAAGGTACTTGTCTCATATTAGAATAAACATATGGCTAACTGTATGAATAACACAATTAAAAGTAATTGCTAGAACCAATTTATAAAGCCATCAGTACAAACCAAAATTTATATACATAAACACACAGATTTAAATCATTGAGGATTTAGCATTCCAATACTTGCTACCAAGTATTGAAATCTTCCAACATCAAAAGCTTTTGTTAGCAGATCTGCAAAGTTGTGTTCTGAAGCAATTTTAAGAACTTGAATTAATCTTTTCTCATTGCAGTCTCTTATAAAGTGATGTCTAATTTCAACGTGTTTTGTTTTAGAATGTTGTACTAGATTTTTAATAATGCAAATTGTACTACTATTATCAATATGAATAACAGTGTTCATAAAATTGTACCCATAGTCAAGAAGTTGGTTTTGAAGCCATAGGACTTGAGCACAACAACTTGCAGCAGCTACATATTCAGCTTCAGTTGTTGAAGTAGCCACAATTGTTTGCTTCTTACACTGCCATGAGATAAGTCTACACCTAAGGAATTGACATCCTTCAGTTGTTGACTTTCTGTCCAAGCTAGCACCAGCATAATCACTATCCGAAAATGCTACCAAGTCAAAAGGTGACTCCCTTGAATACCATAGACCCAACCTAGGTTGACCCTTGAGATATCTAAAAATCCTCTTGACTGCTGTTAAATGAGAAATCTTTGGAGTTACTTGAAATCTTGCACAAGTACAAACAGAGAACATGATGTCAGGTCTTGATGATGTGAGATACATCAAAGAACCTATCATAGATCTGTAAGTGTGTACATCTACATTGTCTCCATCTAAATCTTTAAGAAGTGGCTTCTCAGAGTCCATAGGTGTGCTTGCCATTTTTGAATCAACAAAGTTGAACTTCCTAAGTGTAACATCCCGCCTACTCAGACCACAATATTGTCCGCTTTGCCCGCAGGCTCACGGCTTTGTTTTTGTGGCCTCATTTGAAGACTTCCCAGCAGGTCACCCAAGCCAGTACTACTCTCACATGAGCACGCTTAACTGCCAGTTCCTAAGAACCCCACTCGCAGTAGACCACAAAACGCGTTGTGTCATTGTAAGGCGAATGTAATCTTATGAACCCAGCATCACTCCAGGCCACAGCCGATGTGGGATTTGCCTAGGGTGTTACAATCACCCCCCTCAGGGACTCATCGTCCTCGATGAGGTTTGCCCCACCATCCCGAACGGCTCTGGAGTGGCTCTGATACCACTTGTAACATCCCGCCTACTCAGACCACAATATTGTCCGCTTTGCCCGCAGGCTCACGGCTTTGTTTTTGTGGCCTCATTTGAAGACTTCCCAGCAGGTCACCCAAGCCAGTACTACTCTCACATGAGCACGCTTAACTGCCAGTTCCTAAGAACCCCACTCGCAGTAGACCACAAAACGCGTTGTGTCATTGTAAGGCGAATGTAATCTTATGAACCCAGCATCACTCCAGGCCACAGCCGATGTGGGATTTGCCTAGGGTGTTACACTAAGTATCTCAGCAACATATTTATCTTGACTAATAAATATGCCTTCATATGACTGTTTAACTTGCAAACCCAAAAAGAATGTAGGTTCTCCCATAGAACTCATCTGAAACTTATCATGCATAAGTTTCTCAAACTCCAAACACATCTCCTTCCTTGTAGACCCAAAGATAATGTCATCCACATACACCTGTACTAACAGAAGATCCTTCTTGTGCTGTTTGATGAATAGCGTCTGATCAATCTTGCCTCTTTGAAATCCATTTCAATTAAGTAGGAAGCCAGTGTTTCATACCAAGCTCTTGGTGCCTGATGTAGGCCATATAGAGCTTTTACAACTTTGTACACTTTGTCTGGATTGTTAGGATCAATGAAACCAGGAGGTTGTGAGACATAAACCTCTTCTTCAATAGAACCATATAAAAAAGCACTCTTGACATCCATTTGATAAACTGTGAAGCTTAAAAATGAAGCATAAGCTATGAAAAGCCTAATTGCCTCAAGTCTTGCTACTGGAGCAAAAACCTCATCATAGTCTATACCTTCTTCTTGTGTGAACCCTTGGGCTACTAATCTAGCCTTATTCCTAATCACTATTCCCCTTTCATCCCTTTTATTATTGAAAACCCATCTAGTGCCAATTACCTTTTGATCCTTAGGTAAATCAACTAGCATCCATACCTTCTGAATCTTGAACTGAAGAAGCTCCTCTTGCATAGCTTCCACCCAGCTTGAATCATCTAGGGCTTTAAGAATGTTCTTTGGTTCTTCCTGAGAAAGAAAACATACAAACAAGCAAGAGTTTGAAAACTCATGTTGCTTTGAAGCATAAAGGGCATCAAGAAGCCCTTGTTGGTCTGAAGACATCAGTTGTTGCCTTGTCTTCACCCCTGATTGTACATCTCCAATCACATTTTCCAGGGAGTGGACTTTGTGAATCCTTGTGTGTGGTGTAGAAGGAACTTGATAATCAGGTGGGAGATTGCTCAAATCCACCTCATCTTCTGTTAATTCTGCTTCTTTTGTTAAGTCTGCTTCTTCAGTTAATTCTGTTTCAGCAGTTAATTCTGTTTCTTCAGTTAAGACTGTTTCAGTAGCATTATCAATAGCAGAACTATTTTCTTGTTCCTTTGTTCCATCTTCGTTGTGTTCATCTTCAACATCTTCTTTAGCTTTACCAGAAGAAGATTCACCATTTATTGAAGTTGAATCCACACTTGTACTTGACCATATTGGCATCATCACATAATCTTGATTTGTCTCCTTTTCTAACCTTGCCTCATCTGATGTTTCATCAGCTTTTGAACCTGAAAATTCATTAGATTCTACAACAATAGGCACATAGTTCATTGAATGGGTTAGAGACTCAAGATCAAATAGCCATTTCGGTCCTTGACCTTCTACATTGGATTTATGCTCTAAAAATTCCACATGCAGGTTTTCCTCTACTTTCTTAGTTCTTAAGTTGTATACTCTAAATGCTTTACTATTAAGAGAATATCCAACTAAGAATCTTTCATCTGCTTTACCATCAAATTTTTCTAAATGGTCTAAGGTATTCAGAATTGTCACATGACATCCAAAAGGTTTAAGAAATCCTATTGCAGGAGTTCTACCTCTAAAAAGCTCATATGATGTCTTATTGTGAGGCTTTACAACTAAAACTCTATTCTGGACATAGCAAGCAGTGTTGACTGCTTCAGCCCAAAAAGTTATAGGCAGCTTAGAGTCAGCTAACATAGTTCTAGCAGCTTCTATTAGTGTTCTATTTTTCCTTTCAACTACTCCATTATGTTGTGGAGTTCTAGCAACACTAAATTCTCTCCTAATACCTTTTTCTTTGCAGAAGTCATCCATAACTCTATTCTTAAACTCTGTCCCATTATCACATCTAATGACTTTTACTTTCTTGTCTACTAGGTTTTCTGTCTCTGTAATGAATGTCTTAAGAATGCTAGGTGTCTCATCCTTAGAACTTAAAAAGAAAACCCATGTAAATCTACTGTAGTCATCAGTAATAACTAGACAATATCTCTTATGCTGCATACTTCTAACATTTGTAGGACCAAATAAGTCCATATGAAGCATAAACAATGATTGATTGATAGAGTTAAAAATCTTGGGGTTACAAGTGGCTTTATTTTGTTTGCCTTTAAGACAAGCAATGCATGTTTGATCATTTTCAAATCGTTTTTGAGGTAAACCTCTTACCAAACCATTCTTAACAATCTGATTTATGGTTTTGAAATTAATATGACCAAGCCTCCTATGCCATTTGAGTGACTCTTCTAATGTATCTTTTGCGATCAAACAAGTAAGAGCCTCTTTAGGAACAATGTTCTTCATGTCTACACTGTACATATTGCCCTTTCTAGGAATTTTAAGAAGCACTTGACTTTCATCAGGCATCTTAAAATCAGGAGAAAGCACAAGACATTCAGTGTCACAGAAAAGAACCTTGTTCTTTTTGTCACACATTTGTGAGACACTAAAGAGATTATACTTAAGTTCTCTTACAAAGTATACATCTTCAAAGTCTAAATTTCCAGTTTTAATGGTACCTTTACCGGAAATTTTGCCACCAACACCTCCTCCAAAGGTAACATAGCCTCCATCTATTTATTGAAAATCTGAGAGATAAGACTTGTTGCCTTTTATGTGCCTTGAACATCCACTATCTGAGTATCTTTGATCCTCTTGTTTATCAGTTGAATGTTCCTGCACAGAAATAAGGAGTATTAGTTTCCTTTGGGGACCCAAGCCATTACTGACTTGGATCTGCCTCTTGCATCAATGAAATTTAATCTCTTGAGAACAGTTGATGCAACATTGGATTTAAGAATCCAACATGCTGAGGCCTTAACATCATTTGCCCTGTTTTTCCAAGCAGCAGAATTAACTACTTGCCTAGCAGTATTAACTGCTGGCTTTGCAGTTGTACCCTTAATTTTCCAAACTTGTTTTTGGACCACTGCTTTTGAATGAAAAGGACTATTAACAGTTGTTGGTGCATGTTTTGAAGTTATTTTTGCACTTTTAACTGTTGGTCTTGGGTAAACAGTCTTAAATGGTCTAGCAGTATTAACTTGTTTTAAGCTAGACTTAATTGAAACTGTTTTGGGAGATGATCTATTAAAAATAGAACTAGAGTGAAAGTGAGTTTGAGGAGTTTGCCTTTTGAAATTCACCCTATTGTTTTCATACCCAGATACCCATTTGTTACAAAAAGCTGCAAGATGTTCAAAACTACCACATGTGTAACAAGCTTTGTTATAAAAGGAAAAGTCATCACCTAATTGGTTAGACTTGAGGTTATTCCAACTCCTTTGGTTACCTCTGGGCTTGTTGGTGGTTCTGTATTGTTCACAATACCTAACTGGTTGCCTAACATGTTTAATGTTTGATTTAGGCCTAACAGTATCCTTTTTGACCACTTTAGGAACCCTTGTTCCTGCTTTCTTAACAATTTCAGGTTTAGACATAACCTGTTCATCATCACTATCAGTTATACATTCCTCAACAACTATAGCATCTGCTTTTCTATCAGAGGACACCTTGTCCTCAGAAAGTGAAGTTTTAGGTAAACTCTCACTTACTTTCTCTACCTTAGGACTCTCAGTAGACTTGGAACCATATTCCATTATTGGTTCTTGAAACTCAGCAAATCCTGTGTGTGCTAGGTCAATACCTAGAGGTGAAGGAACACCTCTGTATGGTGGAGGAACAGATTTGTATCCTAAACCAGACTTAGCTTTATTGATCACTTGAGCTTCCCAAATTTTATTAATTCCCTCTGAGGCATAAGCTAAAGCATCTACTGTTATCTTAACATTTTCAGTTTTATTTTTTTGCTTTGCTAGTGATTCATTCAGCACAATAATACATTCATCCTTGAACTCTATGTTTCTTTTTAGAGCATTCACGTCATCAAAAAACTTAGATTCATTTCCTTGAAAATGCAAGATTTGTTTTTCAAGAACAACTACACCTCTTTTATGATTAGCTAAATTAGCTAATGCATCATATAACTGTTCTAGTTGATCATCAAATCTCTTTTTAAGATCTTCATAGGCTTTAAGAGCAGAGCATGATTCAGTACATTTAATTATGGAATTTACCTCTGAATCAGAAAATGCCATTATTGCAGTCTCAGTGGCCACCATTGCAGCTTCTTTTGGTGCTTCCTCCTCATCAGCCATGAAGCTCCAATCATAGTTAACACCATCTATGGCTAGCATATCCCTTGGCTCTTCCACTGTGACTTCCTTCTTCTTCTCTTGCCTATACCATGTGCTTCTATTATCCTGCTTCCTTGGGTTTCTACATTCTTTAGCAAAGTGTCCTAACCTGTGACAGTTGAAACACTCTACTTTCTTCTTATCAAACCCAGCAGTTTCATTACCATCAATGGTAATCTGCTTACCAGTTCTCTGCCAGAACTTCTTAGCCCTCATACTAAGTAAAGCAACCTGCCATTTGATGTCCATCTCTTCTAAATCATTATCATCCAACTGATCAAGATCTTCATGAGTTAGAGGAGAACCACTAGTTTGACTAGACATGAATACATAGAATGATGGATCTCCAAGTCCAGCAGCATTCTTTTGTGAACTAGTATTAGGACCACCATAGTTAGCAGTAGAAACACCATCATCTTCATCTACCTCTTCTGACTTACTAATACTAGGAGATGACAAGAGTGCCATATTCCCAGAACTAGTACTATAGTTTCCAGCCTTCTTTAGACTTTGTTCAACAATTTTGAAGTTGTTGTACAAATCATTGAGTTTCATAGTTTCAATGTCTGGTTTGTTCATCCAGACAACCACATGAGTATGGAACTCATCAGGTAGGCTTCTTGATGAAGCGAAAAGTGTACCGCTTTTAGGGGGTCATTTAAGCCCTAAATCGTATTTATTTGATCAAATATTGCCCTAAATCGTTCCTTTTGTCATTTTAGGTACTTTGGAGAAGAAATCTGGAAAAGGAAGCATTTTGGACGTTTTTGGAGCATTTAAGTGAAGAAAACGACAAAGTCTCAAAATCGGCTGAAAAGTACCTTTGACGGCGTCAGGGATTGCCCTGGACGGCGTCATGGCTTGGCAAGAAAATGGTGGATATGAAAATTACTCATGATAAGCCAGAGAATTTTGCATGAAAAATCTGACGGCGTCACCCTTTGAAGTGATCAAGGTCGTCACGGCTTAACTTAAAGAGGGACGGCGTCAAGCCATAATCTGACGGCGTCAAGCCTTGATAAGCCAGAACGGATTTTGGAGGTCTAAAGAGGGACGGCGTCAGGAAGGCCATCCGGGAACCCTAAAAGCGGCGAGGTGACGGCGTCAGAATCTACAACGTGACGCCGTCAGCCCTTAATCTCTATATATAGTTTTGCAATTTTTTGTCATTAGTGTGGAACTTTTGTGTGTAACCTTTTGGGAGGAAACCCTAAGACGATTTTAGCAGCTTTTTCAAGGCTTTTTGCCTTGAGATCTTCCATGTTACATTGAAGATAAGTTATCAATTAATCATTCAATATGTCTATGTGTTGTTTGATTCTATCTTGTTCTTGTCTTTTGTTTAACATGCTAGGCTAGGTTTTCTTTGTGTTTGCTTAGATCTAATGAAACCTAGCTATTGATTATTGGTTATTAGTGTGTTATTAGTTGTATTGGATGATTGTTCATCTATGTTAGGCTTAAGAAAACTGGCTAACTTCCTATACGGTAACTTGCTTGAACGTCTTAAGAAACATGAACCAATGCGTACTAAAGGTTTTTATGGTTGTATTTAATGCATGAGCGAATTCTAGTGATCCCATGTTAGGAGCTTTCTAGCCGGCTCGACATAGGAGTGAAGTAGGAGTTCATAGAGTTGGGGAAGTACGTACGCCACCCCACGATTGGTATTAAGGAATACACCCATCATCCACGCAATTAATACACACTAATCAACCGGTAAAAGATAGTTAGGGAGTAAGGAAATCTAAGTAAACACATTTCTCTCCATATAAGTTTCACCACATTTTCATTTTCTGTTATTTTATTTTATTTGCATTCGTAGTTATTTGGGTTAGTTGACTAGCAACTAATTCCGCCCACTCTTTCAAACCGAGATTTTACTTGCTTTCATAAAATTATAAAAACATAAAAAGAATCTTCTCTCACCCTTAGACCTATTAGAGTAGTTTTTCATACCTAACGAACACTATTCCCTGTGGAGAACGATCAATCCCCCGTACTTACCACTACACTATACTACATCGGTCAGGTACACTGCCTGGTGGGGTTGTAAGCCTCTTGAGATCCCTCGAGAGGTAAAACCTGTTGTAAGGTGGCAAAACCACGCATCAAGTTTTTGGCGCCGCTGCCGGGGAATAGTTATTGTTTAGGTTGAATTTTTATTTTATAGGTCTACTCACTAGATTCATTTCTAGTGAGATTTTTATTTTATTTTTCTAGGTTTTCTTTAGTCTATCTTATTTCTTTGTACTTTTGTTTGTGATACCTTTCACTTACCTCATGAGTAATAGTGATCGCTTGATCCCTGTTATTCGTATTTTCCGCCGTGCAAATTTCCAACTACCCGTTCCCGCCCCCATCATAGAAAACAACAACCTTTCACCCGACCACCACTTTGGTAACAATTCTGAGATGGAGGAGTCTGACCATGAGAATGACTATGTTAGTCCGTTTTACTACTCAGACTCCGATGAGGATGCCGGTAATGGAGAAGTAG
Organism: Artemisia tridentata subsp. tridentata; assembly: GCA_021014915.2. Classification (NCBI taxonomy): domain Eukaryota; kingdom Viridiplantae; phylum Streptophyta; class Magnoliopsida; order Asterales; family Asteraceae; genus Artemisia; species Artemisia tridentata. The sequence continues at coordinate 383,243,931 of CP139507.1, read as the reverse complement.
TTAACGAGGAATGGGGAAAAGAGGAAATTGATCCCTTTAAGTATGTTGACCCTAGGACTAAGATCGAAAAGGATAGCCTCTTTAACATGCAATTTCCGTGTAAGATTGGTTATCATGATTTTTATGCTTATCTTAACTCATCTTTGCCTATGAACATTATCTCTCGCGCTAATTATAATAAAATCATGGTAGATGAGCTAGAATATCAAGGAGATAACATTGTTGCTAGGATTAAGCCACTACACGTATTCGTTGGAAGTTTTATGTATTTGGTGGATTTTATGGTGATGGAGAACTTAGGAGAATTTATTGATAACAAATTAACCCAAGTCATTTTTGGAGAACCCTTCAAAAGGTTGACCAACCTTGACGAAAAACTTGTGGACGGGTTAATTACATTCTCGGATGGGGATGAAGATTTTGTTTACCAAATGCCCCGATCACATCCTAGGTTTAAGAACTACTCCATTGAATCTTGCAATAGACTTGTGCCTCTTGATTTGTTAAGTGAGAATGATAAGAGGAAGGGGCTCAAATATCCACATGAGAAAAACAAGAGATACTATCATGGATGTTTGGAGCTGAATGATGAATACAAGAAAGATGAGGCAACAATTAGATGGCTCACACTCGGATACGTGAGCATAAGCGACACTAGATAGAAGGACTTTGAGTCTAGCTACAAGACTCGTTAATAAAGAAAAGCGCTTCTTGGGAGGCAACTCAAGCTTTATTTGCTTTGTGTGTTTATTTATTTGTTTGTTTGATTTTATTTGTTTCCGTATGTATGTTTAAATTTTATTATTATTGATTCATGTTCAAAAACTAATTTGTGAAAATGCTTTATCTTGTTTTTAACTTCGTCTTAACTACATATAAAGGTATTTTGCAAAAGTTAAGTGTAAGGGAAATCCAAACCGGTTTATTAGAACACAAATGAACATGAATCGTAATAATAATAAATTAACATACATATGAGTATTTGGTTGAGTCAAATGCTTGTATCGAGTCATAATGATGTTTTGCAGGAATTCCAGGAAGTAAGGTATAGGTTTTTCCAAAAATTTTCCGGAAACTTAACATGAGAATTCTGTCAGATCATTTCTGACGGCGTCAGGATTTACAACTTGACGGCGTCAGGTTTAATTTTCTGAAAATTTTTGAAAGTTTTGTTTTCATAAAAAGTTTTTATTAAATCTCTAACTTATAATCTCCAGGAATCTGCAAAATTATCATTCCACAAGCATTATATCCTTATATATAGAGTTTATCCCGCCGATGTTATGCAGGTTTTCGTGTTTGTTTTCTCAGGTTTAACAGGTTATTTTGGACAAGGAAATGTTTTGGATCAAGCTTTTGGTGATGCATTAGTCATGGAGCTTCAACATTACTTTGGAAGAAGATCTAACCGTGTTACCACATTATCCACCGAGCGAAATCAGGGGAGTATTTGATTTCATTCTTTTACCTTATTACTTATACATCTTGTTATTTGAACATTGGGGACAATGTTCATCTTAAGTGTAAGGGGGGGTAAAAGTACGATTAGAGAATGCTATTACGCTTGATTTTTGTTTTGTTTAATAGTAGATGTGTAATAAAACTGAGATAAATACTTGTTAGGGCAATTTTAGTGCCAAATTTAAAATTTTTTACAACATTTAGGAGTGAAACTTTGATCTTAATGAGCGTCTCATGGATAGGAGTTATATAACTAGCACAAAAACCGTACCACTAAAAAATTTTCCACCCCCAAATATGTGAGGTTCGCCCCTAGAATTGGTAGGAAAAGCATTTATGCTATGATGTGTGTACCGGTAGCACTTAGATTCTAGAACTTGCGTTAGGACCATTCCGAGGCCACAAGTGAGACTACATTCGTGTAGTTAGATTTACTACATGATAAGAGGCATTAGGATTAACCCATTGTTTTACACCTGTGTTTTTGTTATAATTACGTTGGCTACATTGGTCAAGTAATTCTCCCACACCCTTTGCATTGTACTCATTTTTAGTACACGATACCCCTAGTACACCCCTCAGAGCCTATCTTTTCGTTTCAACCTTTAAGCATTTTACTTAAAGGAAGAATTTGTTACACCCCACTAAAATGTACACCCAAATCGCCTTAGCCTACCTTGTATGCACTCATTTTTAGTGCATTATTGTGACAACATTTGTTTAAAACCCAAGTTAATTATCTAATTGATTACATGGTTGCTAAGTCGAGTCATATCCTTGTACATATTGTTTTGGGACGATTGAGACTCATGGGTAAAGTACTAGTGTAATGGAGTAATTGGGAAGAACAACATTATTACCCCCATATGTGCTAAATATTTTAAAAGTACTCCAAGTGTTTCGATTATCTTAATTCGAGTCATTAGAATAGTTAATTGTAAAGTTATGTAAAAGTTCAAGTGTAAGGGGGATGCAACGCCCCTATGATGTATTATTTTGGATGGTAGAGCAAGAGTGTATGAAAAAAAAAAAAAAAAAAAAAAAATCGAAAAAATCAAGAAAAAAATACAAAAAAATGAGAAAAAGAAAAATAGAAAAAACATACGGACTACCATCCCGTTTCATTTTATGTTTATTTTATGTTTTTGTTATTTTGTTTTTAGCTTAAGATTGAGTCGAGTCTTGGCTTAGCAACATTGTATAGTACATGTAATTGATCAAGATCTTTAACTCGCCACCAGTAAAATATCCCTTATCCAACAAAACCGTGTTTTCCTTTTCCCTACACCTAACGTTATAACCTATTTAAAAGCCCTCTTTGATAGTTTATCTTAGGTGCTTACGCCTAGTGGAGGAGGTTTTCGATCCTTTCCCAAGCCTATGGTAATCTATTTGCTATGACAGGTAGTGAGAGATATTATCCGTTTTTATTTATGAGATTTATTTTGATGACACCTGAGAGATGTGAGTATCTAAACACTACTTGTGAGGTGCTATTTGTAATCTCCGTGCTTATTATGATTAAAGTGGAACGACTATTTGTTGTAATTACTTTTATATTAGTGTTAAATGACCCCTAACTTGTACTTTGATTAGAATAAAAGCGCATTTGCTTGAGGACAAGCAAATCTCAAGTGTAAGGGTATTTGATGAACCGAAAAGTGTACCGCTTTTAGGGGGTCATTTAAGCCCTAAATCGTATTTATTTGATCAAATATTTCCCTAAATCGTTCCTTTTGTCATTTTAGGTACTTTGGAGAAGAAATCTGGAAAAGGAAGCATTTTGGACGTTTTTGGAGCATTTAAGTGAAGAAAACGACAAAGTCTCAAAATCGGCTGAAAAGTACCTTTGACGGCGTCAGGGATTGCCCTGGACGGCGTCATGGCTTGGCAAGAAAATGGTGGATATGAAAATTACTCATGATAAGCCAGAGAATTTTGCATGAAAAATCTGACGGCGTCACCCTTTGAAGTGATCAAGGTCATCACGGCTTAACTTAAAGAGGGACGACGTCAAGCCATAATCTGACGGCGTCAAGCCTTGATAAGCCAGAACGGATTTTGGAGGTCTAAAGAGGGACGGCGTCAGGAAGGCCATCCGGGAACCCTAAAAGCGGCGAGGTGACGGCGTCAGAATCTACAACGTGACGCCGTCAGCCCTTAATCTCTATATATAGTTTTGCAATTTTTTGTCATTAGTGTGGAACTTTTGTGTGTAACCTTTTGGGAGGAAACCCTAAGACGATTTTAGCAGCTTTTTCAAGGCTTTTTGCCTTGAGATCTTCCATGTTACATTGAAGATAAGTTATCAATTAATCATTCAATATGTCTATGTGTTGTTTGATTCTATCTTGTTCTTGTCTTTTGTTTAACATGCTAGGCTAGGTTTTCTTTGTGTTTGCTTAGATCTAATGAAACCTAGCTATTGATTATTAGTTATTAGTGTGTTATTAGTTGTATTGGATGATTGTTCATCTATGTTAGGCTTAAGAAAACTGGCTAACTTCCTATACGGTAACTTGCTTGAACGTCTTAAGAAACATGAACCAATGCGTACTAAAGGTTTTTATGGTTGTATTTAATGCATGAGCGAATTCTAGTGATCCCATGTTAGGAGCTTTCTAGCCGGCTCGACATAGGAGTGAAGTAGGAGTTCATAGAGTTGGGGAAGTACGTACGCCACCCCACGATTGGTATTAAGGAATACACCCATCATCCACGCAATTAATACACACTAATCAACCGGTAAAAGATAGTTAGGGAGTAAGGAAATCTAAGTAAACACATTTCTCTCCATATAAGTTTCACCACATTTTCATTTTCTGTTATTTTATTTTATTTGCATTCGTAGTTATTTGGGTTAGTTGACTAGCAACTAATTCCGCCCACTCTTTCAAACCCGAGATTTTACTTGCTTTCATAAAATTATAAAAACATAAAAAGAATCTTCTCTCACCCTTAGACCTATTAGAGTAGTTTTTCATACCTAACGAACAATATTCCCTGTGGAGAACGATCAATCCCCCGTACTTACCACTACACTATACTACATCGGTCAGGTACACTGCCTGGTGGGGTTGTAAGCCTCTTGAGATCCCTCGAGAGGTAAAACCTGTTGTAAGGTTGCAAAACCACGCATCACTTCTCAAAAACTTCATGTTGAGATCTTCCTTGGCTATCTCAACCCCCAACACAGCTAACTGACTGACAAGCTTATGTAATCTAGAGAACAGCTTATCAAGTGATTCATTGCTATTTGAACTAAAATTTTCATATTGTTGTTTCAGCAATGTCTTCTGTGTTTTCTTGGTAGTTTCATTACCACCAAACCATGCACAAATCTCTTCAAAAAGAGTTTTTACATCAGGATACTTGCTAAAGGATAGCATCTGTTCACCAGGAATGGTCATAAGCAACAAATTTCTTGCTTTTTGATCATTTCTCTTCTGTATCCTTTCATCATTTGAAACTGGTCCAGTATTTCTTTTCCTAATTGTTTTGCCTTCAAGAATAACATCTGAATAATGATGAAGCGAAAAGTGTACCGCTTTTAGGGGGTCATTTAAGCCCTAAATCGTATTTATTTGATCAAATATTGCCCTAAATCGTTCCTTTTGTCATTTTAGGTACTTTGGAGAAGAAATCTGGAAAAGGAAGCATTTTGGACGTTTTTGGAGCATAAAAGTGAAGAAAACGACAAAGTCTCAAAAATCTGCTGGAAAAGTACCTGTGACGGCGTCATGCCCCAGTGTGACGCCGTCAACCCTTGACGCGCCAGAGAGGATTTTGGAGGATTAAAAGGGGATGGCGTCAAGAAGGCCATCAAGAAACCCTAACCGCGGCGAGGTGACGGCGTCAGCTCTATAACGTGACGCAGTCAGATCTGTTTTCCTATATATATTTTCATAATTTTTAGTCATTAGTGTGCAACTTTGTGAGGAGAAACCCTAAGACGATTTTTCTGCCTTTTTTAAGGGTTTCATACCCTTGGATCTCCCATGTTCAATTGAAGATAAGTAATCAATTAATCATTCAATATGTCTATGTGTTGTTTGATTATATCTTGTTCTTGTCTTTTATTTAACATGCTAGGCTAGATTTATCTTGTGTTTGCTTAGATCTAATGAAACCTAATTATTGATTATTGGTTGTTGGTGTGTTATTAATTGTATTGGATGATTGTTTATCGATGTTAGGCTTAAGAAAACTGGCTAACCTCCTATACGGTAACTTGCTTGAACGTCTTAAGAAACATGAACCAATGCGTACTAAGGTTTTTATGGTTGTATTTAATGCATGAGCGAATTCTAGTGATCCCATGTTAGGAGCTTCTTAGCCGGCTCGACATAGGAGTGAAGTAGGAGCTTGTAGAGTTGGGGAAGTACGTACGCCACCCCACGATTGGTATTAAGGAATACACCCGTCATCCACGTAATTAATACACACTAATCAACCGGTAAAAGATAGTTAGGGAGTAAGGAAATCTAAGTAAACACATTTCTCTCCATATAAGTTCCACAACCTTTTTATTTTCAGTTATTTTATTTTATTTGTAATTGTAGTTATTTGGGTTAGTTGACTAGCAACTAATTCCGCCCACTCCTTCAAACCCGAGATTTTACTTGCTTTCATAAAAATATAAAAATACAAAAAGAATCTTCCCTCACCCTTAGACATATTAGAGTAGTTTTTCAATCCTAACGACACTATTCCCCTAGAGAACGATCAATCCCCCGGTACTTGCCACTACACTATACTACATCGGTCAGGTACACTGCCTGGTGGGGATTGCAAGCCTCTTGAGATCCCTCGAGAGGTAAAACCTGCTGTAAGGTCGCAAAACCACGCATCAAGTTTTTGGCGCCGTTGCCGGGGAGTAGTTATTGCTTAGGTTGAAATTTTATTTTTATTAGGTCTACTCACAAGATTCCTATCAAGTGAGATTTTTTCTTTTTATTTTGTAGCTTTCTCGTAGTCTATCTTTTCTTTGTGATTTTGTTTGTAATTTGCTTCAAATGGACTTTTCACTTAGACTTCTAAGATTGCAAGATATGGTTGAGTGGCTAGAACACCAAGGAGTTCAAAATACCTCATTTAGAGACACCTATGAATCATATGAGCCTTCACCTAGGATAGATTCTTATGAACAACCTCCATGTTTAGGATCTCATCTTAGTGAGGCCAATAGGAAAAGCGACCTAGTTTGCCAAGGAATTGTGGATAGAGCCGAAGCAATAAACCATAAGTTGGATGAAGCGCTAGGTTTGTTATCATCACTACCTAAGAAAACAATTGATGAGGATATAGGTGATCTTGACACGTGGAATGATGAGGTAAACACCATAAGCCCACAAAATACTCAACCATCATTTGAGGCACCCACACCGCCCGTGACTTACCCGGAAGAAGTAGAAGAGACTTTAGGAATCCCGATGGAGGTAGAACCCTTGGACCAAGCACAACTAGAGGATATAGGTTTGAACACTTTTAGTGATGACCTTACTCTTAGTTCTAGGGAATTTCCTAGTGTTGATGAGCCGGAACCTCAACCGTTACACAACTTTTCATCCTTAGATTTACATCTAGGAGACAAAAGAGGAACCGACCCACCCATAAACCAATATTATCCGGGTAGTTTTAGGATGAAGGAAGCCATTCACTCACCCCCTTCACCTCACGTGGCATATTTCCACCCTAAGGGTGTGTATCGCTACTTCCACCCGCACTTAATCCTAAGTGTAGGGAAAACCTCCCCTATTTCCGTTAAATAAGGGTAGAGTCAGGCTCGTGACTCGAACAAAAACAAGCACTTCTTGGGAGGCAACCCAAGCTTTATTTGTTTGTTTGTTTGTTTGTTTGTTTGATTTTATTTGTTTCCGTATGCAAGTTTAATTGTTATTGTTTATGCTCATGTTTCAAAGTAAATTGTGAAAATGCTTTATTTTGTTTTTAACTTCGTCTTAACTACATATAAAGGTATTTTGCAAAAGATAAGTGTAAGGGAATCCAAATTTGTTTACAAGAACAAGATTGAACATGAATCACAACAATATTAAATGAGCATGCATACTAGTAATTGTTAGAGTCAAATGCTTGTATCGAGTCATAATGAATATTTTGCAGGATTTCCAGGAAGTGAGGCATAAGTTTTTCCAGAAATTTTCCGGAAACTAACCATAAAATTTCTGCAGGTCACTTCTGACGGCGCCAAGGTTAACACCTGACGGTGTCAAGTGTAAAATTCTGGAAATTTTGCAAGTTTTGTTTTTCTACCGGAGTCATAAAGTTTTTGTTAAATCTTTAGTTTTATAAACTCCAGAAAATCTGCAAATATTCATTCTACAAGCATTATATCTTTAATCGTTTTGTTTTTATTTATAAGTCTGGAATTACATCTAGTTGTGAGTTTTCTTTGTACAGGTTGATGCTTTGGGTTTTTTGTGTTTGTTTTCTCAAGTTTAACAGGTTATATTGGACAAGAAGATGATTTATATTTCGGAAGGGAAGCTTTCAACGTTCATTTTCTTGGAGGAGGATTTAACCATGTTACCAGATTATCCACATCGAACGAATCAGGGGAGTATTTGATTTCATTCTTTTACCTTATTTACTTTTACATCTTGTTATTTGAACATTGGGGACAATGTTCATCTTAAGTGTAAGGGAGGGTAAATGATTATACCTTAGAGAATACAATTGCACTTGATTTTTGTTTGTTTAATGGTAGATGTGTAATAAAACTGAGAGAAATACCTGTTAAGGCAATTTTAGTGCAAAATTTAAAATTTTTAACAACATATAGGAGTGAAACTTTGGTCTTAATGAGCGTCTCATGGATAGGAGTTATATGACTAGCACAAAACCGTACCACTAAAAAATTTTCCACCCCCAAATATGTGAGGTTCGCCCCTAGAATTGGTAGGAAAAGCATTTATGCTATGATGTGTGTACCGGTAGCACTTAGATTCTAGAACTTGCGTTAGGACCATTCCAAGGCCACAAGTGAGACTACATTCGTGTAGTTAGATTTACTACATGATAAGAGGCATTAGGATTAAACCATTGTTTTACACCTGTGTTTTTGTTATAATTACGTTGGCTACATTGGTCAAGTGCAATTTGTATACACCCCACTTAAAAGTACACCCAAATCGTTGTACTCATTTTTAGTACACGATACCCCTAGTACACCCCTCAGAGCCTATCTTTTCGTTTCTAACTTTAAGCATTTTACTTAAAGTATGAATTTGTATACACCCCACTTAAAAGTACACCCAAATCGCCTTAGCCTACCTTGTATGCACTCATCTTTAGTGCATTATTGTGACAACATTTGTTTAAACCCTTAGTTAATTATCTAATTGATTACATGGTTGCTAAGTCGAGTCATATCCTTGTACATATTATTTTGGGACGATTCGGACTCATGGGTAAAGTACTAGTGTAATGGAGTAATGGGGAAGAACAACATTATTACCCCCATATGTGCTAAATATTTTAAAAGTACTCCAAGTGTTTCGATTATCTTAATTCGAGTCATTAGTATAGTTAATTGTAAAGTTATGTAAAAGTTCAAGTGTAAGGGGGATACAACCCCCCTGCGATGTATTATTTCGGATGGTAGGGCAAGAGTATATGCACAAAAAAAAAAAAAAAAAAAAAAAAAAAAAAAGTAGAAAAAACATACGGACTACCATCCCGTTTATTTTATCTTTTTGTTATTTCTTTCATTAGCTTAAGTCGAGTCTAGTCTTGGCTTAGCAACGCCATATTGTACATGTAATTAATCAAGATCTTTAACTCGCCACCAGTAAAATATCCTTTATCCAACAAAACCGTGTTTATCATATCCCTACACCTAACGTTATAACCCGTTTAAAAGCCCTCTTTGATAGTTTATCTTAGGTGCTTACGCCTAGTGGATGAGGTTTTTGATCATTTCCCAAGCCTATGGTAATCTATTTGCTATGACAGGTAGTGAGAGATATTATTCATTTTCATTTATGAGATATACTTTTATGACACTTGAGAGATGTGAGTATCTAAACACTACTTGTGAGGTGCTAGTCTGTAATCTCTGTGCTTATTATGATTAAAGTGGAACGACTATTTGTTGTAATTACATTTATATTAGCGTTAAATGACCCCTAACTTGTATTTTGATTAGAATAAAAGCGCATTTGCTTGAGGACAAGCAAATCTCAAGTGTAAGGGTATTTGATGAAGCGAAAAGTGCAACGCTTTTAGGGGGTCATTTAAGCCCTAAATCGTATTTATTTGATCAAATATTGCCCTAAATCGTTCCTTTTGTCATTTTAGGTACTTTGGAGAATAAATCTGGAAAAGGAAGCATTTTAGACGTTTTTGGAGCATAAAAGTGAAGAAAACGACAAAGTCTCAAAAATCTGTTGGAAAAGTACATGTGACGGCGTCAAGCCCCAGTGTGACGCCGTCAACCCTTGACGCGCCAGAGAGGATTTTGGAGGATTAAAAGGGGACGGCGTCAAGAAGGCCATCAAGAAACCCTAACTGCGGCGAGGTGACGGCGTCAGCTCTATAACGTGACGCCGTCAGATCTGTTTTCCTATATATATTTTCATAATTTTTAGTCATTAGTGTGCAACTTTGTGAGGAGAAACCCTAAGACGATTTTTCTGCCATTTTTAAGGGTTTCATACCCTTGGATCTCCCATGTTCAATTGAAGATAAGTAATCAATTAATCATTCAATATGTCTATGTGTTGTTTGATTATATCTTTGTGGACTCAACTACAACTAAAACAAACCAACTTTCGTGCTTCTCTTTTGCCCCAACAACGATTAACAAATCCTAAGAAACAATATGAAATTTTTTACTACAACACATTTCATCTTGCAGCATATTGATTTCCCTCCTTACTTTCACACTTAGCTAACAACTTGAATACTTTGAAAAATAAATAAGCTATTAACATAAGACACGTTTTTATATATATAAAGCAAACCAATTTTGTGTTATCACTTAGGACTTTATCTAACAAGTTTTTCTTAAACTAAAGTTCAACAACTATTTTTTTTTTTTTTACATTCCTCAAATTCTCGTTCGAAACTCTCATTATTAAAAATCTACAAACTCTTTGTTTGACGAATAGTTTATACCATAAATTTGTGGTTTTCAAAAATTATGAATCCGGTGTACTTTCAAAATGCGATAGAATAACAATTTTCATTCCAAAAACATAATCTCAAAACAAAATAACTTATTCATACACCTCACTTTTAGCCAACCTCAGTCCGATCTACACTCATTACCCATTACTCACTGCTCTATTATACGAAGTCGAGAACAATACGAAACTAGAAACTATAAGAATTCACAACAATCTATGGAAAACACAAATAACATAAACTTTATTTGAAACCACGGAAGTTAATACATAGCGAAATGATTAACATCGGAAGTGCTAACAGTACAATAAACACAATATAAGGCATACAATCTTCAATCGGTTGACCCACCATAGAAACAACAACCCCCACCAACCCAACGATAGCAAGAGCCACCATAGGATGAAGCACCTTGATCATTCTGCGCCATAAATATAACAAAATATTAAAAGCTATATCGAGATTTACAACTAAAACAACATTTTATTTCACATTCATTAAGGGCTACATCAACACATAACAAAGCTACATTCTAACCACACTAGCCCGAGATCCTCACCCCAAAATCTTATCCACATTGATCGCTAAAACCGTGAGAGGTACGATGAACACCAAGGATGCGACGTAGTAATCGGAGTTTTCATCAGGAAAGAAGGCCAAATGCATGGCGACAAGGACAATATACACGGTGGCTACAACAATGACGATCGGAGGCATGGTGAAAATTTTTCGGAAGGAATGAAGATGAAAGGGATGGGGCGGAAGGATGAAAAAGGAAAAAGGTGGATAAGATATTTATAGGAAAAGATGGATAGGATAAATAAGTGGAGAAGGTACCCGTTATTTTACTATTCACGATCAATAAAATTTCAAATCACTACCACTAAAAATTCCCTAGTCTCAACCATTGGAACCCTAAACATTAGGTGCTAAATACTTCCTACTCTCGGCCGTTACTTTCACTATTCGTAACCCATAAAGTAAATTATTGACCAAACATTCGAATTTATTTAGTCTAGTACTAATAAATTTAGACGAAATCTCGCTTTTGTTAGTCAAATAAGAAATCCTTCGACAACATCTTCCATGAATTCTCACCCCAGAACACCACATTTTTCAAATACCTATCACGGATTGAACTTCGGGACGAAGTTCAAAATTGAGGGGTAGATACTGTAAGATCCTACAAAAATCCGTTATGATAATCTTTGTTAATTAGTAATAACCTCGACTTATCATTTAACAAAGCTCATTTTTTTTATGGAGAAATTTAAACTTTCATTTACTTACTATATTAATTCACCACACCTTATTACACGCCTCAAGCCCAAACTCCAAAGTTAAGTTTAACCTTGTGATTTTACTACAAAACCCGACAGTCACAACCTCTCTAAAGCAACCACTTTTCTCGCTAATTATAAACACAACTTGTCAATATTTTTACACCGTCGTGATCGCAACCCACTAGACAATATATATGTCGAATTACGATACTAGATATTGAATATACCTATAATAGTGAAGGCCATTTGTGTCTTCCAAAAATTCCCAAGAATATAACTGAAAGGCCACAAATTCCACCCTACGCAAACACTGATTACTCTTATAAGTTCCTAAGGTTTTCACTAGCAATTATCCACATATGAATCTATAATATAATGTCAGAAAAATCAGTAACTCTTAGCATGCTATGATATCAATATCAAAGTTGTATTTTGCAAAACACTTCATGCACCCACCTAAAATTTACAACCGAATATACATAAGTACAATCCAACAGCCAAGGACAAACAACACCAAACCCTTTGAGATATTTTGATAACAGCAAGGCATACCTAGGTGTCCATCTAACTACAGTATTCTCCAATGATTGATTGAATAAAAACGTGTGATAAATTCTTCTATATTATACCTAACTTCACACCACTACTTCAATCCTATCCACCCTCAACAAAATATCTCTCTCTCCTCTCTCATTTCCGGCGAACAAAACCAGTCACCGACACACCACCGCCAGCCGCACAACTACACAACCACCACCAAATCAATCCTTGTGATCTCATTATCACTTGAACATATCACACGCGCCATGAAACCCTCCTTCTCCACCACAGCTGCTGCTGCCGACATCACTACGCGCCGCCGTCTCCACCGCCGCGTTCTCTCTCACTCTCTTCTCGTCATGGTAAAACTGAGTAATCCGTCTCTATATTTACTTTTTATTATTTACCGGTTATTATTGTTCTTGTTTCCGTGGATTTATAAACGAGTTTTACAGATTTTTGTGGAGGTAAAAGACGGATTAAAACATGTTAAAAATCTAATAGTGTGGTAAGAAAAAGGGTTGTATAAGTTGAGTGGTAAGAATTGTGATGAAGCTGTGTTTGGTGTGAATCGGGTCGAGACCCACTTGTTTTGATTGTGACCCGGTTTGGTCACTAGTCATGAGATAAAATCTATAAGGGCCCGTTTGGTTTTGGCTGCTGTCGAAGGTCTGTTGGTTGCAATTGGGTTGAGACCGAGACCACTAGGGTCTCGGCAAGGTTATTGTCATTATTATGTGGTTGTTGTTTTGATGTTAGTGCTCGACAAGGGTGTGAGCTTGTGTCGAGTTTTGTGGTCGTATGGTTCGAACGAGGTAAAACCGAACCGAGACCAAGTGGTCTCGGTAAGTCTTGAAAACTCTACTTTCGGTCCGAGTGGAGTCGATTGGGTCTACGGGTTTGGAATCGAGACGAGTGTTATGCTTTTTCTTGTTTTAATACTTATATCTTGTTAGTTTAAAGTTAAATATGGTTCGGTTGATTGTGTTTAGCAGATTCGAGCCGAGACCTATCGGTCTCGGCAATGGTCTTTGTGGTCGAATTGTTGGTTGTTGGGTTATTAGTGGTGTTGCTTCGCGTCTCTTTGGTACTCGGAATACTAGAAACCCGCAAAGGGTTGTTGTCCTCGTTGGATTGAGTCTCGGCTTAACAGCCACAAGAGTTAGTGTAATTGTGTCGAGTTTTGGTCATGGTTACGGGTCCGTTTGACCCAGCGTGTGCTTATTTTACTCTCGGGTCGGGTTGACCCGGTGTGTACCTTACGTGAGTCAAATAGGTGTTCTCTGCTTTCAGCAGTTAGAGTGAGTTTGGATTGGGATTATGGATTTAATGGGCTAAAGCCCAACCGATTTAACCAGGGTGCGTTTGATGTCACTTTGGGCCGAAGCCCAAACTAGTGTGTTTGATTATTATAAGTTACAAGCTCATAGACCTAAAATAAAAAGTATGTTCATTTATAACTGATTGATGACACATTAGTACGTTTCGGGTAATAATTGGAAACGTGATTTGAATTTGAATACGGATGTTAATTATTATGCTTGGACGTTTGGACAAACGTAGATCGTTATCGGACTTATAACATTAGATAACGGACTTATTGAACATTTTGACTCGAGACGGTATAATATATTAACTTCAATATGAACTTAATATATTTAAAAACAAAACGGACACAAAATCTTTAATAAAACTAAAACTAATATTTACAAGAATAATAACGAGACATAAACTTATAAATTATTGTAATTTCAGATTTGGTTATTCCAAGTCTCAACGATTTGAGAAAAACTGATTTTTATAGTTAAACTATTTCCTATTTTACAAGACGATTATCTTTTATACAAAATATTTGGGATAACGGGGTAAATGCTGAAATGTACAAACTAGTTATTTGATTTGAGATGTTTGTTTGTTTTTTTTTAGCTTCTAAGTAGTCCTCCTTGGTTTGAGTTCTTGTCAGTATCCTCTTGAGCTAGTTGATGTCTATCCTATTTGGCGTGAGTTGTCTGCAGAGTCTAGGTTATCTTACCACACCACACGAAACATTTAAACAAAGCTTTTGATAAGTATTGAAAACTGAGTAATCCACGAAAACTACGACACATTGTCTTTTATAGACTTTATTATTTTGAGAGACGTGTTTTGAGATAATCGTATACGTATTAGGTTGTGCCGATCCTAGACTGTTGTGTACCGTCGTGCTATATGTTTTGAGACCGTTGCGATAAGCTCTAGATGCCAGTCGTGTCAGTGTGATCTCTGCTTTGCTGTGGCTAAGGTGAGTCGTGGCCCCTCCTATTTTAATACTTGATTTATACTTTTTGGGGGAGATACATGCTTCGAAATATTTTATTCATTTATCAACTATATGATTTACTTTGCGATACAATACTTCTATGAACACTATGAAAACTCTTATGACTTATCGTGAGTCGTGGCCCCTACTTTTCACACTTGTTTTAATGACTCTTTTGGGGAGATACATGCTTTAACTGTTTTATATTACTTAAAATATCTCATGATTTACTCAAAATCATCCACTATGCTTTACATGTTTGAATCATACGTTAAAGGAATACAAGCTCATTATACGTGCAACTTGTCTGTTTAGCTTAAACACGGAACATGGAAGATAACATTTTTAAGCTACTTGATGTAACATGATACTGAAAACTTATTGTATGCATTCATGTGACAAATGAATGTACTGCTACTTTAATATGATATTTCTACATTTCACTATAAATAATTGCCAAGACTAACATTACGCATGATTCACCTATATTGCCTAAGCACACTTTATTGCCATAAAGTCCCTCGATCATGAGCCATTAATCACTGCGGTGAGCGCGAATATAGTGAACAGCTTCGAAACCTGTTAAAGGCTGACGACCTATCCCCTAAATACTTTGACGGAATGCCTTATGGTTAGTCGTATTTAGCAGTGATACACTATATTTGAGAAAAATAGTAATTGGCAAGTCACCTATTCACTTGAGGGCCATAAATCACCCATCAGGTAACCCTGGTGGGACACCCAATTGTTAACGTTTTGCGTGTCATGAGGCTTAGGGCAATATAACTTTATGAATATATGAATGTTTAATATATATCCTAGGATACAGCTGTATTTAGAAGACCACCACTTTATACTGATAGACTTCAGATTCTAGATTATCATTCCCACTATGTGATATGATTGTGAATTCCGTACTTGAACTTTAACTGTTACCATATGTGACTTAAATGAGAATTCTGCACAAATTAACTCAAAATGCTTGGTATATCATTATAGTTAAAAGCTGACACAACAGTCTATATTGAGCATATAACAACGTAACTCATCTGCACTCATAACTTGAAACTCATGATTTTGGTGGTCATACATGATTTACTTGCGAATTTTATACAACACAACTTATTAATTATTTCATGAAAGATTACTATTTAATTCAACAATCACTATACACCTTTCGAAGAAAGTTATTTTCTATAAACTCCACGAACTCACCAACCATTGTGTTGACGTTTTAAGCATGTTTATCTCAGGTAATTAACGGAGCAGGACAAGACACGGAGCGGGCATCTTTTACTCTGATAACTTAAATGGTGTAAAATCAAATATGTCATTCCTTTCAAATTATCACATCATTTTATGGGATATTCAAATCAAATATTTCGCTTTCATATTAAGAATATTATTCTGAATGACATATAACTTTCAAAACGCCCCTTCCGGGCCGTTTTTCTGAAATTTTGACTCGATCCTCACCGTAACACCCTAATTATTTTTCCGCTGCCGCAAACCAAATTAGGGGGTGTTACAGTTTGGTATCAGAGCCTATGGTTATAGAGAATCAAACGTTTTAAAACATCGAACTATAACCACACTTTCAAAATAAATGATTTTACACCTTATCATCTTATGCCTTCCGTGTCCGCAGACTGCCGTGCTCAATACATTACCTATTAAGATTATTTTGTACTAATCTTTACATGCTTGATGTTTATTCCTCACACATTACACACTATACTATTTCACACTCAACGTTATATATATATACTCACCAACTATTTCAAGTATCGTACCAACCATCTTTAATTATCTTAATCGCATCTTTATAGATGCGTGTGAAATCAATTTTACTGTACTTCCGGAAAATCCGCGCAAGAATTATTTTGTTGACTAATATGAATATTAAATCAGAAATTCTTAAGCAGGATGGGTTGCAATGTCTTTATTTAAATGATTGAGATGCCTTTTATCTAAATAAAGAAATTGTAAGGCGCCGAACCATAAGTTTATATTTCCTTATTTACATTGTTTGGGACGCCTCTCTATGTAAATAACGAATTATAAATAAGTGGGATTATTTATATCTGTAAAGCGTACTAGTATGAAACTGATAACCATAAAAATTCATCAAACACACAGCATAACTCTCATTAGAACCCCTAAATAGTGATACATAGTGTTAGTAAACGAATTCAAAACAACACTCCTATCATAATACTGTCTTTTACTATTCTAGCCACTTGCATTAACTATTTCTCACACCAAGACAAACAAGATCTCCTATACCCTAAAAGCTGGAATTCAGCAATTTTCTCTACATACACCAAATCCTCATCCGAATATCTCTATGAGAAAATCTGTTGTCGACCAAAACTTTTTGTTTAACGGGTAAGCTACCCGCACAGATTTTTGTAAAATATCTAAACCTAACAAGAGTAATGAGTTCGTTTCCAAGTTGTATTCGTAACAAAACATCCAAACACCATATTATTCAAATAAACTTGACGGAAATACTTAAATATTACAAACGATACTGGATTAAAACAGCACATAAACCTAAACCTAAACTTCAAAGGTAATCCGGATGATTCCAAGTCTGAGAATTGTTGGAATCATAGCCGTCATCATAAGGATCAAAGCTCGCCAACTTCTCTTCCTCCCATTGAGCTTCCAACCTGCTCAGCTCCCAATCCATGGCAGGAGTCCAACCACCATCATCAACTGCCACATTCTCCTCGAAACTTGGCTGGAAATGATCCAGATGAGGCAAATGTTGTTGTTGCACAACCACCCTTGGTGTAGAGGAACTTGATGCACCTTGTTGTAGTTGTGGTTGTTGTTGATGTTGTAGTGGTGGTGGATTTTGTTGCTTTTGTTGTTGTTGTTGTTGTTGTTGATGTTCAACCCTAACAGCTTCAACATTCTCTTCCAAGCTCCAACGAACCTTGTTAGAAATCTGGTCATCTATTTGATGAACACAAGACCACAGCGATTCGATGACAGCAGCATCCTTACAAGATTCATCATACAAAAACTTGTCGATCACATGCTTCCTACCATCTGAGATGTCTGTGCACTTAGCATAGCTTTCTCTAAGTCGTCGTTTCAATTGTTTCGTAGCTTCAAACTGCAGAATAACCTTCACAATAGCATTTTGATGATCCACGTCACTACCCTCCGTTTCTGCTTTGATGTACAGTTGAATTTGTTCAGCGGTATGTGGTAGCTTACAAGCCATTGATTGTGTGTGTATAGGTAACCCAACCATGCCAATGGTATTTATAAGGGTTTGAAAAATATCTTTCAATTAAGAAATATAATTGTTTGTATTCAAACGGTAAAACTTTCAAAATCTATGTCTAGTAAAACTAGCAACTAGCTCTGAGATACGTGGTAAATAAAATATTTACTTTGGTTTTCGCAATTCAACGCAAGAGGCAGGAACAAATCGCGTTAAACACGCCCCACTATGATTTAAAAATCCTGAACACGCCACATACAAGTAACACTTTTCATACGATTTGACTACACATCCTCTAGGAAATAGTGAACCTCCTAACGTTCTCTCGAAACTCTTAGGCATTATACGAAATTTCGATAATCCCGAAACTATCTAGTAACCAAATACGCCATGGAACATGTGTTCAACAATCGCCAAACTAAAATTACCCTTGAAACATTTATCCTCGACCCATTGCTAACAACAATCCAACGCACCCTTGTTTATCATTAATACTCGAACTCAACTTAAGAACTTGAGATTTATTTCTAATCTAATCGACTCATACCCGTTTACTTTAAGTCATACACTTAACAACCTACCAATATTTTCATATGTCTCAATTAGGCACTTACCAATAACTCATGCGTAACAAATCTTTTTCAGTCACTCGATCATAAGATGACCAAAGTTATCACCAAATACGCCATGGAACATGTGTTCAACAATCGCCAAACTAAAATTACCCTTGAAACATTTATCCTCGACCCATTGCTAACAACAATCCAACGCACCCTTGTTTATCATTAATACTCGAACTCAACTTAAGAACTTGAGATTTATTTCTAATCTAATCGACTCATACCCGTTTACTTTAAGTCATACACTTAACAACCTACCAATATTTTCATATGTCTCAATTAGGCACTTACCAATAACTCATGCGTAACAAATCTTTTTCAGTCACTCGATCATAAGATGACCAAAGTTATCATCAAAGCTCAGCCCGACTGTAATGGCTTCAACAAAAATCATATATTGCCCAAATACTTTGTTTAATTTAAGTTCCCAACAACCTCAACAAACTCAAACGAAACCCTGTCTAGTTATTTGGTCATATTTCATCTTTGTGGACTCAACTACAACTAAAACAAACCAACTTTCGTGCTTCTCTTTTGCCCCAACAACGATTAACAAATCCTAAGAAACAATATGAAAATTTTTTTTTACTACAACACATTTCATCTTGCAGCATATTGATTTCCCTCCTTGCTTTCACACTTAGCTAACAACTTGAATACTTTGAAAAATAAATAAGCTATTAACATAAGACACGGTTTTATATATATAAAGCAAACCAATTTTGTGTTATCACTTAGGACTTTATCTAACAAGTTTTTCTTAAACTAAAGTTCAACAACTATTTTTTTTTTACATTCCTCAAATTCTCGTTCGAAACTCTCATTATTAAAAATCTACAAACTCTTTGTTTGACGAATAGTTTATACCATAAATTTGTGGTTTTCAAAAATTATGAATCCGGTGTACTTTCAAAATGCGATAGAATAAACAATTTTCATTCTAAAAACATAATCTCAAAACAAAATAACTTATTCATACACCTCACTTTTAGCCAACCTCAGTCCGATCTACACTCATTACCCATTACTCACTGCTCTATTATACGAAGTTGAGAACAATACTAAACTAGAAACTATAAGAATTCACAACAATCTATGGAAAACACAAATAACATAAACTTTATTTGAAACCACGGAAGTTAATACATAGCGAAATGATTAACATCGGAAGTGCTAACAGTACAATAAACACAATATAAGGCATACAATCTTCAATCGGTTGACCCACCATAGAAACAACAACCCCCACCAACCCAACGATAGCAAGAGCCACCATAGGATGAAGCACCTTGATCATTCTGCGCCATAAATATAACAAAATATTAAAAGCTATATCGAGATTTACAACTAAAACAACATTTTATTTCACATTCATTAAGGGCTACATCAACACATAACAAAGCTACATTCTAACCACACTAGCCCGAGATCCTCACCCCAAAATCTTATCCACATTGATCGCTAAAACCGTGAGAGGTACGATGAACACCAAGGATGCGACGTAGTAATCGGAGTTTTCATCAGGAAAGAAGGCCAAATGCATGGCGACAAGGACAATATACACGGTGGCTACAACAATGACGATCGGAGGCATGGTGAAAATTTTTCGGAAGGAATGAAGATGAAAGGGATGGGGCGGAAGGATGAAAAAGGAAAAAGGTGGATAAGATATTTATAGGAAAAGATGGATAGGATAAATAAGTGGAGAAGGTACCCGTTATTTTACTATTCACGATCAATAAAATTTCAAATCACTACCACTAAAAATTCCCTAGTCTCAACCATTGGAACCCTAAACATTAGGTGCTAAATACTTCCTACTCTCGGCCGTTACTTTCACTATTCGTAACCCATAAAGTAAATTATTGACCAAACATTCGAATTTATTTAGTCTAGTACTATTAAATTTAGACGAAATCTCGCTTTTGTTAGTCAAATAAGAAATCCTTCGACAACATCTTCCATGAATTCTCACCCCAGAACACCACATTTTTCAAATACCTATCACGGATTGAACTTCGGGACGAAGTTCAAAATTGAGGGGTAGATACTGTAAGATCCTACAAAAATCCGTTATGATAATCTTTGTTAATTAGTAATAACCTCGACTTATCATTTAACAAAGCTCATTTTTTTTTATGGAGAAATTTAAACTTTCATTTACTTACTATATTAATTCACCACACCTTATTACACGCCTCAAGCCCAAACTCCAAAGTTAAGTTTAACCTTGTGATTTTACTACAAAACCCGACAGTCACAACCTCTCTAAAGCAACCACTTTTCTCGCTAATTATAAACACAACTTGTCAATATTTTTACACCGTCGTGATCGCAACCCACTAGACAATATATATGTCGAATTACGATACTAGATATTGAATATACCTATAATAGTGAAGGCCATTTGTGTCTTCCAAAAATTCCCAAGAATATAACTGAAAGGCCACAAATTCCACCCTACGCAAACACTGATTACTCTTATAAGTTCCTAAGGTTTTCACTAGCAATTATCCACATATGAATCTATAATATAATGTCAGAAAAATCAGTAACTCTTAGCATGCTATGATATCAATATCAAAGTTGTATTTTGCAAAACACTTCATGCACCCACCTAAAATTTACAACCGAATATACATAAGTACAATCCAACAGCCAAGGACAAACAACACCAAACCCTTTGAGATATTTTGATAACAGCAAGGCATACCTAGGTGTCCATCTAACTACAGTATTCTCCAATGATTGATTGAATAAAAACGTGTGATAAATTCTTCTATATTATACCTAACTTCACACCACTACTTCAATCCTATCCACCCTCAACAAAATATCTCTCTCTCCTCTCTCATTTCTGGCGAACAAAACCAGTCACCGGCACACCACCGCCAGCCGCACAACTACACAACCACCACCAAATCAATCCTTGTGATCTCATTATCACTTGAACATATCACACGCGCCATGAAACCCTCCTTCTCCACCACAGCTGCTGCTGCCGACATCACTACGCGCCGCCGTCTCCACCGCCGCGTTCTCTCTCACTCTCTTCTCGTCATGGTAAAACTGAGTAATCCGTCTCTATATTTACTTTTTATTATTTACCGGTTATTATTGTTCTTGTTTCCGTGGATTTATAAACGAGTTTTACAGATTTTTGTGGAGGTAAAAGACGGATTAAAACATGTTAAAAATCTAATAGTGTGGTAAGAAAAAGGGTTGTATAAGTTGAGTGGTAAGAATTGTGATGAAGCTGTGTTTGGTGTGAATCGGGTCGAGACCCACTTGTTTTGATTGTGACCCGGTTTGGTCACTAGTCATGAGATAAAATCTATAAGGGCCCGTTTGGTTTTGGCTGCTGTCGAAGGTCTGTTGGTTGCAATTGGGTTGAGACCGAGACCACTAGGGTCTCGGCAAGGTTATTGTCATTATTATGTGGTTGTTGTTTTGATGTTAGTGCTCGACAAGGGTGTGAGCTTGTGTCGAGTTTTGTGGTCGTATGGTTCGAACGAGGTAAAACCGAACCGAGACCAAGTGGTCTCGGTAAGTCTTGAAAACTCTACTTTCGGTCCGAGTGGAGTCGATTGGGTCTACGGGTTTGGAATCGAGACGAGTGTTATGCTTTTTCTTGTTTTAATACTTATATCTTGTTAGTTTAAAGTTAAATATGGTTCGGTTGATTGTGTTTAGCAGATTCGAGCCGAGACCTCTCGGTCTCGGCAATGGTCTTTGTGGTCGAATTGTTGGTTGTTGGGTTATTAGTGGTGTTGCTTCGCGTCTCTTTGGTACTCGGAATACTAGAAACCCGCAAAGGGTTGTTGTCCTCGTTGGATTGAGTCTCGGCTTAACAGCCACAAGAGTTAGTGTAATTGTGTCGAGTTTTGGTCATGGTTACGGGTCCGTTTGACCCAGCGTGTGCTTATTTTACTCTCGGGTCGGGTTAACCCGGTGTGTACCTTACGTGAGTCAAATAGGTGTTCTCTGCTTTCAGCAGTTAGAGTGAGTTTGGATTGGGATTATGGATTTAATGGGCTAAAGCCCAACCGATTTAACCAGGGTGCGTTTGATGTCACTTTGGGCCGAAGCCCAAACTAGTGTGTTTGATTATTATAAGTTACAAGCTCATAGACCTAAAATAAAAAGTATGTTCATTTATAACTGATTGATGACACATTAGTACGTTTCGGGTAATAATTGGAAACGTGATTTGAATTTGAATACGGATGTTAATTATTATGCTTGGACGTTTGGACAAACGTAGATCGTTATCGGACTTATAACATTAGATAACGGACTTATTGAACATTTTGACTCGAGACGGTATAATATATTAACTTCAATATGAACTTAATATATTAAAAACAAAACGGACACAAAATCTTTAATAAAACTAAAACTAATATTTACAAGAATAATAACGAGACATAAACTTATAAATTTTTGTAATTTCAGATTTGGTTATTCCAAGTCTCAACGATTTGAGAACAACTGATTTTTATAGTTAAACTCTTTCCTATTTTACAAGACGATTATCTTTTATACAAACTATTTGGGATAACGGGGTAAATGCTGAAATGTACAAACTAGTTATTTGATTTGAGATGTTTGTTTGTTTTTTTTTTAGCTTCTAAGTAGTCCTCCTTGGTTTGAGTTCTTGTCAGTATCCTCTTGAGCTAGTTGATGTCTATCCTATTTGGCGTGAGTTGTCTGCAGAGTCTAGGTTATCTTACCACACCACACGAAACATTTAAACAAAGCTTTTGATAAGTATTGAAAACTGAGTAATCCACGAAAACTACGACACATTGTCTTTTATAGACTTTATTATTTTGAGAGACGTGTTTTGAGATAATCGTATACGTATTAGGTTGTGCCGATCCTAGACTGTTGTGTACCGTCGTGCTATATGTTTTGAGACCGTTGCGATAAGCTCTAGATGCCAGTCGTGTCAGTGTGATCTCTGCTTTGCTGTGGCTAAGGTGAGTCGTGGCCCCTCCTATTTTAATACTTGATTTATACTTTTTGGGGGAGATACATGCTTCGAAATATTTTATTCATTTATCAACTATATGATTTACTTTGCGATACAATACTTCTATGAGCACTATGAAAACTCTTATGACTTATCGTGAGTCGTGGCCCCTACTTTTCACACTTGTTTTAATGACTCTTTTGGGGGAGATACATGCTTTAACTGTTTTATATTACTTAAAATATCTCATGATTTACTCAAAATCATCCACTATGCTTTACATGTTTGAATCATACGTTAAAGGAATACAAGCTCATTATACGTGCAACTTGTCTGTTTAGCTTAAACACGGAACATGGAAGATAACATTTTTAAGCTACTTGATGTAACATGATACTGAAAACTTATTGTATGCATTCATGTGACAAATGAATGTACTGCTACTTTAATATGATATTTCTACATTTCACTATAAATAATTGCCAAGACTAAAATTACGCATGATTCACCTATATTGCCTAAGCACACTTTATTGCCATAAAGTCCCTCGATCATGAGCCATTAATCACTGCGGTGAGCGCGAATATAGTGAACAGCTTCGAAACCTGTTAAAGGCTGACGACCTATCCCTAAATACTTTGACGGAATGCCTTATGGTTAGTCGTATTTAGCAGTGATACACTATATTTGAGAAAAATAGGAATTGGCAAGTCACCTATTCACTTGAGGGCCATAAATCACCCATCAGGTAACCCTGGTGGGACACCCAATTGTTAACGTTTTGCGTGTCATGAGGCTTAGGGCAATATAACTTTATGAATATATGAATGTTTCATATATATCCTAGGATACAGCTGTATTTAGAAGACCACCACTTTATACTGATAGACTTCAGATTCTAGATTATCATTCCCACTATGTGATATGATTGTGAATTCCGTACTTGAACTTTAACTGTTACCATATGTGACTTAAATGAGAATTCTGCACAAATTAACTCAAAATGCTTGGTATATCATTATAGTTAAAAGCTGACACAACAGTCTATATTGAGCATATAACAACGTAACTCATCTGCACTCATAACTTGAAACTCATGATTTTGGTGGTCATACATGATTTACTTGCGAATTTTATACAACACAACTTATTAATTATTTCATGAAAGATTACTATTTAATTCAACAATCACTATACACCTTTCGAAGAAAGTTATTTTCTATAAACTCCACGAACTCACCAACCATTGTGTTGACGTTTTAAGCATGTTTATCTCAGGTAATTAACGGAGCAGGACAAGACACGGAGCGTGCATCTTTTACTCTGATAACTTAAATGGTGTAAAATCAAATATGTCATTCCTTTCAAATTTTCACATCATTTTATGGGATATTCAAATCAAATATTTCGCTTTCATATTAAGAATATTATTCTGAATGACATATAACTTTCAAAACGCCCCTTCTGGGCCGTTTTTCTGAAATTTTGACTCGATCCTCACCGTAACACCCTAATTATTTTTCCGCTGCCGCAAACCAAATTAGGGGGTGTTACAGTTGCCTTCCACGAAACGCTTGTTTTGTTAGAGTCACGAGCCTGACTCCACCCCTATCTACTAAGCTCAAGGGTTTTCATCCCCCCCACCCCCCCACACACACACTTGACTTTAAGTATGAGTGATAGTAGCAATAACCATAACAAGGATATAAGAGTGCTACAGGGTGAGGAAACAAATATGAATTATCAAACTTATATAATTTAGCTTCCTCGATTTCCTTTATTTTTGAGTTATCATACCTGCATTTTGTGGTTATTCGAGTTTTACCTGCGTCGAACGAAACTCCAATACTTTCACACATCCATGTTTTATGAATCTCAAATTTATACTTTAGGTCGGTAGTTGTTTGAGGTCTCTGAATTTTTTTCAGTCATACAATCCTCGATTTTACCTAAATTGCCTAGTTTTTTCAAACATCGGTCGAGGAACTATATTTCATCAATTTGATTCGCTATTTTGTTATTTTACCTAGCCTCATCAACAAAGTCATGACTAGATTTATTAGGTTCTTTCTTCAAAGATTCGAACCTGGGTATGGTGTAGGCGAATAGGTCAGTTTCGATTTCGAGGATGTTAAATTTCTCCTTAAGCTTAAATCTCCTCTTGAATTCCTTCTGTTTCCTATAGCTCTTTCTATAACAACCCACTATTTTACAGGTCAATACTATTTACTAAAATCGTATTTATTACTTTGAAATTTATAATAATACTTTTTATGCATAACTTTCCAGTTAAATCGCGTAACCAAGAAACAGCCTATTGTGCACTACGACTACGGACCAAATTTAGTCTACATATATTTGAGTACATTACCACTACTACGATGCTCATTTCATTGCCAGTACAATTCTCATTTCATTCCAATTACATTTGTATATTTATTTATTTAATTTAATTTAATTAGGTAAATAAAAGTTTTTCATAATTTATATGCATGCACAATATACCCGATACTCACAACACATTATTACTAACACTTGAAAAATGCTTATAAACATTTAAATTTACTACTTATTTTAATTACATGAAAATTCACTTTTACGGGTAACCGGGTAAGTTCACCCGCATACGTCGTTAAGTGTATATTTAATTTAAACAAACTATAGACTATGCTTAGTCTACATATTTTATAAAATTTAATTAACTTACACACATATTTTATATGTCATTTTTAGTTTGCATTTGTAAATAAACAGTGCACATTTTACGTTGTACACGTTTACGAGCTACGCTTTTAGTTTTAACAACATTTAAACACCCCGATAAGCTCGTGTCACATCTAAAATATTAAAATTAGTTATTTTGACAAGTTATAATAATTTTTATAAGTTTTGAATTTTTACGTTACCCAGTTTTAAGTTTCGCGTCTTAAAAGCTTCACGTTTGCAATTACCGAGATCAAACTACACATTATACCCTTAAACTTAATCGGCTTATTTTAGTTGCTTATTTTTCCGGGCGTATTTTTGTGCTTATCGAGTGTAAATTGGGCTTATGCGGCCCAATGGCGTAGTGGGTTTAGCTTATTTGATTTGATTATGTTTTGGGCTTATAATGGGCCTAATCGACCGAATAGCTTAATTGGTTGGCTTATTTTGGTTTTATAGTTTTTGACTTATTTTTACAACTAATTATCTCGGATTACTTTGTGAATTATATTTATTAAGGCACTTCTATTGTCATTTTGCGAAAAATATTGTTTCAATGAGATTTTGGTTGAAAAATGGTTGTTTTATAAAAGTCTATGACTTGGGAAATTGATTATAAACGAACAGGTCATGCCCGATTCTTGTTAGAATTTTACACTTAAACTTATTATCTTAAAACCGACAAAAAGACGAAACTAGATATTTTATAACTAATAAGATAGCTTAACAACGTTAGATTATATTTTAACTTGTCGTTAAAACTTAAGATAAAAGGGGATATATACATTTTACCAGATACTTTAACAACTATTTCTTAAAAGATTTATCGAGTAACTTTGAGGTTGTATTGAGTATGTTAGAGTCCGGGGAACGTTTAATTTCACTAAGGGATATTTCCGTGACATTTTCCATACGAGTCAAGTGTATTTGTTATATTTTGAGCCGAAGATTATATATACTCATATATACTATTAGAGCCGAATACTTGAAAACATTCTCACAAACTTTGACGTAAAGTTCTTTTGACTTATAAACTACCACACAAACATACAATAGTGATACAAACTTTTGAAAACGCATACGCATTGTTTTGTTTTCACATGACATATTTCTAAGACAAGTCGTTATTTATAGGCCGTGACCGGGTACCGTCGTACTATACTACTTGATCATTTATTTCCGACACATTCATCACCATACTTTGAGGTGAGTCATAGCCCCACTTTTACTCGTTTAATTTCTTTATAAACTCTTGGGGGAGAATACATGCTCAGTTACTTTCAATTACTTTCTTTTGGACACAAGTACTAAAATTGTTACATTGCCTAAGTTACCGTTATGCCATTAAAGTCCGCATGACTCATGAACCGTTAATTACTTGTAAGCGCGAATGCTATGAATAGATCTACTTGGGTTAACACCCCCGTCCAAGTTGGTCGCGCCAACCTGTCAAACGGACGCATATCATTCGGATTATTTCCGAGTGTCTGGCAAACACTTATTTGGGGCACTTATTATTACTATGCTTGATTTCATACCATTACGTTGAGGTTCGGGGTCATGAGCTTAGGGAATTGTAAATATTTTTGCTATGACGTTATATTCGTTGTGATTGTCACGCTTACTAAAATCTTGTAGTCCACATATTACTTGTTGTTTACTTAAACCTATGAACTCACCAGCTTTAGGCTGACCTTTTAGCATGCATTTTCAGGTTCTTAACGTGTTAGCTTACCTTTGCCGGCTTTGGCATGGCATGGCATGGTTATAGGATCACGATACTCTGATATTCATTTGGGGACCACTTTATTTCTTTTATGGGCCAATATTTCCGCATTTCATTGAATGATGTAAAACTAAATACTTTTAATTATGCAATTTCTTCTAAACGGATACGGTAAATCCGTTCTCTTTACTCTGTATTATTTTTAAGTTGTGCATTTCTATGCGTGATTGCATGTTTCTGAGCATTTTTGGGAGCTGTCCCGCATACTGTAGCTTACAGTCACTGCAGAAAAAGTTTATTTTTGTCAGTAAGCGTAAATTATTCCATTTCTGATAGTTACTGACAAGTTTCGTAATTTACTGAGAGCTTTCTCGTAATTACTGAAAAGCAACCCCACACGCGTACCGACAGCACAATATATATGGTAGCAGTCAAATAAATACATTTTTTAGCAAAAAAAAAATATTTTATTATTTTCCTGACGGAAACGTCAATAAAAACTTTCTTTTGCGTATACGTGTCCAAAAAGGTCAAACCGGGACTTTACGGTAACTTTTAAGCTTAAACCGACACACGATACACCAACGAGGATAAAAAACCCACTAATTTCCCCTCCCTCTTTGTCGTGTACAGCCAACAACATATGAAGACAAAACATATTATATGGATTGATATGCATTAGTGGGATTTGTCATGTATTATTTTGTATTTATACCATAATAGTATCACAAACTCTTACACACACCCATTCTTATCTTCTAAACATACCAAGATCATTTTCTCCCTTCTTCACCTTAAAACTCACGGCCACAATCAAAGAACCAAGATCAACAAAAAATTTGTTGAAGTTATAAGTAATCGGGGTGTACTTTCAAGTGTTTCGGGTTATTTAGAACGTGTCTTGGGTAAATTTGGTGTGTTCTTGAGCCTTCTACCTCTCGACATCTTTATAGCGTTGTAAGGATTTTTAAAAACTTGTTCAAATCTTGTTCATATCATGTTGTTTTGATGTTTAAAAGTGTTAATAAGTGTTAAATGTGTATAATTTACAAAAATAAAAAAGCTAGGGTTTGATGTCTAATTTATATATGCTCGACTTTTTGTGAGTTCTTGAACAAATTATGAGATTTCTTGCTTGTGTAGTAAATCTTGTTGCTTGTGGTACTAATTTGGTGATACAAACGTGATTAGTGCTAATTACGCGTAATTAAGACGAAGTATACACATTTATGTGTATGTATATGGATCGGCTACTTTTAAAGATAAATAATTATTAGGATTTTGAAAAACATAAAATTTTTGCTCTAGTGGTGAAATGGTGAAGATTATGCTTATTAGCTTATTTTAATTAGCTTATTGTAATAAGCACTAGCTTATTGATTTTACACTACATGAATTGGACTAAAGTTTATTTTGGCACAAATGGGCCGAGCCCATCATAATCTTGGCCTACACGGGCTGTTTTGAACCCAAGTGCTTATTGGAAGTGCTTATTGGCTTATTTGATATTTAACGTAAAATATAACGTAACTAAAAAGGGTTAATTAGTTATTGGACTAAAAATGTGTTATTGGACTCAATATGGCCTACTCGGCCCAATAAACATCTCGGGAGACAAAAATGAATTTTAGAACATTTTTAGACTCGCTATAATTATTTTTGTAAAATAGAACGATTTATATCGATAAAAACCATTTTGGGCTCGTCTTGGTATTTTAAGCCCAATAAGTAAATTAAAAGGGATTTCGGCCCACAATTATGAATGTTGACTTTTGAAGGAATTTTGACTAAACGTTGACTTTTGTATCGAAAACTATAATTATGAAGTAATTGTAACGATAAGTATAGTTATATCGATAAATATACACTTTGGACTATTTTTTCAATTATAGTGACAAAAAGGGGTTCTTTGAGGAAATTTGCAACACTTGAGAAAAATGGGAA
The DNA here is from genome assembly GCA_021014915.2 of Artemisia tridentata subsp. tridentata. NCBI lineage: Eukaryota > Viridiplantae > Streptophyta > Magnoliopsida > Asterales > Asteraceae > Artemisia > Artemisia tridentata. The sequence continues at coordinate 383,213,989 of CP139507.1, read as the reverse complement.
AGCTTGAATAAATGAATGGGTCATGCCCGATTTTTCTAAAATTTTGACACTTAGAATATTTTCGGACAAAAACCGACTAAAAGACGAAACGGGTGATTTTTATTATTAAAAATATTAAATTTCCTAAATTAATATTTTTAGGTCTTATAAGACTTATAAATATATTTTGGCACTTATGCACTCGCACTTATAAACTTCTCGAAAACTAAATACTTATAACTTTCCTTATAAACTTTATTATATTACAAATGATTATAATAATTTTTAATATAATAGTACCCCACTAGCACCATTATCATATTAATTATTCAATGACTATTTAGTTAATTGTAAGATTTAATTAATTAAATATTTAATTATTAAATATATATATATACGATAATATATATATTACTTACGCAGTTTGCTGCAAGCACAATGCACAGAAGTTCCGTCGCACGTACATTCACCGTACACTTTCACCATGAGCTATCACCAAAGAGTTATATACGATAAACCGTTTTGAAATGTACTTTACCGCACAGCAAGTAAGAAATACACGAGCACTGGTCACACGTAAACTTTTCTAATGAGCTAAGACATTTAAATACGAATATTTCGCTAAGACTTACCATACTGATAAACCGTTATATATGATAAACCGTTTTGAAATGTACTTTACCACACAACAAGTAAGAAATACACGAGCACTGGTCACACGTAAACTTTTCTAATGAGCTAAGACATTTAAAATACGAATATTTCACTAAGACTTACCATACTGATGTAGGTCGCGTGTCAGAGCGGTTGCACTGTATTGTTGATTGATTAGCAGATTGCTATTGTTTTAAGGTGAGTTTATAGCCCCATTTTTATACGTATTGGTTTCATAAACCTTGGGGTGAGAAACATGCAAAATTGTTTTCATGGACAAAAAATGTCTTTGTTTTTATACACACTTGTATGCAGAAACCTAAGTTAGCTGAATCACATTGCGCCCACTATCATCAACCGTCAATTCCTGCTGGGAAACACGTGTGATATAAATAGATCTATTGTGGGTGACTATCCCTTTCGGTTGGCTCGACATAGTCAATGCGAACGTATACCATATGGAAATTTGCAGAGTGTTTAGGGATTAACACTCGCGGGCACCCTTTATTTGCTATGCCAGTTAGGCATATTGTTTGTCTAGTTCGGTTGTATGAGCTTATCGTTCGCATAGCGGGATAGTGTGTGATTTGCTGAATTGTTTGCTGAATATTTGTTATGGTCTATATGTGCTTATTTACTTTAAACCTATGAACTCACCAGCGTTAGCTGATTTTTAGCATGTTTTTCTCAGGAAATTGAGAATGTGTTTACTGAAGGCAGGGCATGGCGATGGTCATAAAATTTGTTAGAAATGTTTTATTGATGCGTTAAACTCTGAATTTGGGACCGCTTTGTTAAATGGGCTACATTTTATTTGAACTGAATTTGATGTGTGACAATATATCTTTGAATATGTAATGTATTTTAAAACGGATTTTTAATGTATTTTAAAACGGATTTTTAATCCTTTCTCTATATCTTGTGTTGTGATTATCGATTTAGTAGCACCCAAATATGTATGCTTCCGCAAATCTTGATTTTGGGGGTGTTACAGATTGGTATTCAGAGCCTAGGTTATAGACAACTAGGTTTATAAAAACCCTAAACTATAACCGATTTATGCAAGACTTTCCTTATGACCGCCAGATGCTTGTCTGCCTAGCTTGCTATGATTTGAGCGTTATTTGCTTTATATGATTAAGTGTTACACTATGCTATTTGGGTATTTTACTTAACATATATGATATAAGTATTTTCTATATACTTACACATGCCGCACTGTATTTGTCACGAACTATGTCTCTCCCTTCCGATGCACATGATGAGGTACTTGTTGCTGGACACACTTCCCCGTTGCGACGACCAGTTCCATTTTCCGTCGACCCGTTGATGGAAGTTGTCAGAACCGCTGTTCAGCCACACATTCCAGCTCATCATACACACACCTCTCCAGTGTCTACCTCACTATACTTACCCTGCTACACTACTGCTTACCGCTCATCTCCAGCCCAGCTTTGCACTCTCACCCAGCATACCCAGGCTACCCCACCTATCAGACGTTAGGCTTTGTATAGGAGAGTCCGTGGACGTCGCATCCAGCTATCATCTGTCCTATCTTCACCACTCAGGAGCACCCGTTATAGCTACCCGGGTACCCCTACTTCATCACCATCTCAGTCACCCATGTCATCTCCAGACCGTTCCCCTCCTAGTCAGAGAATTCAGAGATCCCTTGAGTTTTATTCAGATGAGGATGAGGATCTAGTGGAGGATCCAGAGCAGGTTCAGGTAGAGACTACACCAGCAGTGACAACACCCCATGAGCACGCTCCTATTTGTGCGGGTGATGATAGGGACAGGGAAGCACCGATGGATTTAGATCAGGTGACGATGCCACGGGATGGTAAGGGCATCATGGAGGATGTGCAGGGAATATTTGAGTTAGGGCAGAGTTCTAGGGCTGCCCAGATACAGGATGTGAGTGATAGTCAGTGGATTGATATTGCTTGTGATACCAGCACGGGTGTGCGCGCAGCTAGTCCGGAGTACACTCCATCATCTCCTTCGTTCGTGCCACATCCATCTCCGATACCTTCTCCGCTTCCATCACCAGTGGTTTCTCCGCTTGCAGAACTCGAGGAACCCACTGTTATGGAGCAGGTATGGATTCAGCTGGCGAATCAGGCCAGTTTTCTTGATGTACACTCAGACCAGATCGAGAGGTTAGAGCAGTCTGACCGCATTCAGAGTGTTGAGAGGAGGATTGGGACAATCGACAGGGCTGCTTATGTGTTGTTTGAGGAGATGTATTCTGACAGACGTGTGATGATCAGACTGAGAGCTAGATTGGATGCATTGGAGAGATTGCATGGTAGTTAGCATAGGAACTTGGATTTTAGGGCTATTGGTTTGGGCAGAGGCCAGACCAGGATTCAGGGAATGTTGAGGAGAGCTAAAGGTACTGATCGTACTCAGTGGCAGAGGATTATGACTGCAGAGTGTACGATTGGTGCTGTGATGAGAGAGAATCAGGAGTTGAGAGACCGTGTTGGTCAGTTGGAGACTACTATTGGAGGGATGACTGTAGCATTCGAGCAGTTACGCCTAGATAGTGACCGAGCCTAGAGTAGTTTACTTGATGATGTACCTCATTAGACTGATTAGTTATCACTTAGTATTCCAGCACTAACTTTTAACCATGCTTGTAATTCTGTAAACCTCTATTCACTCGGTATATATATATATATATATATATATATATATATATATATATATATATATATATATATATATATATATATATATATATATATATATATATATATATATAACAAGCTTGCTTTTCTATTTGATTGTTCATTTTTCATCTGTGGTTGACTTTATTCTTGCATTCTGTTTGCGATATCCATACATTCATATGACACCTTTCTTCTATGATCGAGATCTCATTTATCGTCATCTTCTTGTGATGCAGATAAATGGCACCTAAACAAAAGTCAAGCAGAGTCACACGAGGACAAAACGCTAACACACCTACCCCAGCGAGGGCAGTGCGAGGAAGGACTGCTGAGAATGCCGCCCCGGCAAGAGCCGCACAGGGCCGAGTTGCTGATAATGCCGCCCCAACCAAGGCTGTGGAAAATCCACTTGTGGTGAATCAAGCAAATCTAGATCAGCTCGTTAATGATCGTGTGGCTGCCGCTCACGCAACCCCAAACAATTCAACCACCAACACCGGAACGTCAAGGCCAGTGACCAACAGCCGTGGTTGCACTTACTCTGAATTCTGAAAGATTATGGATGGAGGTTTCGGAGGAACAGAGGGAGCCGTTGGCCTGACTAGGGGGATTGAAAAGCTAGAAACCGTGTTTTGCATCGGTGGTTGTAACGATAACGACAGGGTAAAGTACGTATCTTTCACGTTCATGGATGCCGCTTTGACCTGGTGGTACAACTACATGAAATCTGCCATCATGGATGTTGCTTATGTTATGTCGTGGGATGACTTTAAGGAATTAGTTCTTAGGAAATATTGCCCACGAAATGAGGTCAAGAAGTTGGAGATAGAATTTTAGAATTTGAAGGTGCAGAATAACAACATGGCTGCTTACAACTAGAGATTTCAGGAGCTGGCTTTGCTATGGCCTGAAATGGTTCAGACTTAGACGAGGTTGATTGAGAGGTATATCGGAGGTTTGCCGAAGTCCATAAGAGGTGATGTGACTACCTCAAAAGCTGCAGATCTTCATGAAACCATGGAGATAGCAAAAAAGTTGATGGACCAGGAACTGGAGGATGTCCCAAAAAAAAGTGCTGAAAACAAGAGAAAGTGGGAAGATCACTCGAAGGGTAGTAACAGCAACTCTCAGAACAAAAGGCAGGAAGTAGCTAAAGCTTATGCAGCAGGTTCAGGTGATAAGAGGGAGTATGATAGGAATGCACCTCTTTATAACCGCTGTAAGCTACACCACAAGGGACAGTGCACAGTAAAATGTCACAACTGCCAGAGAGTGGGACATTTGGAAAAAAATTGTAGGTCAAGACCCCTAGCCACCGCTCAAGCAGCACCACCCAACAATTGTAGGGCGGAAGTCACCTGCTTTGGGTGCGATGAAAATGGTCATTACCGAAATGAGTGCAACAAACCCAGAAATTAGAGAAATGGTGGTGGTCATGGTAACCAGGGAGCAATAGTCAACAATGGAAACCAGGGCAATGGAGGAGGAGCCCGTGGAAGAGTTTATGCTGTGGGCAGAAGGGAAGCCCAGGACGACCCGAATGTGGTGACGGGTACGTTTCTTTTAAATAATCATTATGCTTCAGTATTATTCGATACGGGAGCAGATAGAAGTTTTATGTCGACTACTTTTAGTTCTTTAATTGGTATTGCTCCAACCACCTTAGACAATGTCTTCGACATAGAATTAGCTAACGGAAACCTAGAAAGAGTAGATACCAAGATAAGGGGTTGCACTCTAAATTTATTAAACCACCCATTTAACATCGATCTCATGCCAGTAGAGTTGGGTAGTTTTGACGTCATCATAAGGATGGATTGGTTATCGAAATATCATGTCGTCGTTATCTGTGATGAAAAGATCGTCAGAGTACCCTACGAGAACGAGTTTCTGATAATTGAAGGAGATCGGAATGATCGTGCGCGTTCATCAAGACTAAGCGTCATCTCGTGTACGAAGGTTCGAAAGTGCATTGAGAAAGGATGCCACCTCTTCCTAGCTTATGTTACTGAGAAGAAAGAAAAGGAGCCCGGAGAGAAACGATTAGAAGACGTGCCAATCGTGAGGGATTTCCAGAAAGTTTTTCCAGAAGACCTACCTGGACTCCCACCGGCCAGACAAATCGAATTTCAGATCGATTTGTTGCCAGGAGCCGCGCCTGTAGCGCGAGCACCCTACCGGCTAGCATCGACGGAGTTACAGGAGTTGTCTGATCAGTTAGCTGAACAGTCTGGAAAAGGTTTCATCAGACCGAGTTCTTCGCCTTGGGGAGCTCCGGTCATGTTTGTTAAGAAGAAGGATGGATCCTTCAGGATGTGTATCGACTATCAGGAGCTGAATAAGTTAACCATCAAGAATCGGTACCCACTCTCGAGAATCGACGATCTATTCGATCAACTACAGGGTTTATCAGTTTATTCCAAGATAGACCTGAGATCAGGTTATCACCAACTCCGAGTTCGGGAAGAAGATATACCGAAGGCCGCATTCCCAACCCGATATGGCCATTACGAATTCCAAGTTATGCCATTCGGCTTGACTAACGCACCAGCTGTATTCATGGACCTCATGAATCGAGTGTTAAGCCGTATTTGGATAAATTCGTAATAGTATTCATTGACGACATTCTGATATATTCCAAGAATGAGAAAGTGCATGAGGAATACCTCAAGCTAATTTTGGAATTGTTGAAAAAAGAGGAGTTATATGCCAAGTTTTCGAAGTGTAAATTCTGGATATCAACTGTGCAATTTCTGGGTCACGTGATCGATAGTCAAGGCATTCACGTGGATCCCGCCAAGATCGAGAGAATCAAGTATTGGGCGACACCCACAACACCCACCGAAATACGCCAATTCTTAGAACTTGCCGGTTATTACCGAAGATTCATTGAAGGTTTCTCCAAAATAGCTAAGCCTTTGACTAAACTGAAACAAAAGAATGTGAAATATGACTGGGGAGATAAGGAGGAAGAAGCTTTCAACTCCTTAAGGAAAGATTGTGTAGTGCACCTATATTGGCCTTACCCGAGGGTAGTGAAGAATTTGTTTTTTATTGTGATGCTTCACACAAAGGTTTGGGAGCCGTGCTGATGCAGAGAGAGAAGGTGATAGATACGCTTCTCGTCAGCTGAAAACCCATGAGAAAAACTACATAACCCATGACCTAGAGTTAGGATCAGTCGTGTTTGCACTTAGAATTTGGAGGCACTATCTTTATGGCATTAAGTGTGTGGTCTATACCGACCACAAAAGCCTACAAAACATCTTGAACCAGAAGGAGCTGAACATGAGACAACGCCGATGGTTGGAATTGCTTAGTGACAACGATTGTGAGATCCGTTACCACCTAGGCAAGGCAAATGTAGTTTCCGATGCCCTCAGCAGAAAAGAGAGGATCAAACCCCTTAGAGTCAGATCGTTAGGGATGACGATCAGTTCGCCGCTTCCAGCAAAAATTCTTGAGGCTCAGGTCGAAGCACTCAAGGAAGAAAACCGGCCACGTGAGAAGATTTACGGAATGCCAGAAAGTGAGAATGGCTTCGTAAAAAGATCCGATGGAGTTTTGTGTTATGGGGACAGGAGTTGGATCCCGCAATACAGAGGAATTCGTGATTTGATCATGCACGAATCCCACAAATCCAAATACTCCATCCATCCAGGATCCGACAAGATGTACTTGGATTTGAAGAAGTTATATTGGTGGCCAAACATGAAGGCCGATATAGCTGAGTACGTCAGTAAATGTTTAACGTGCTCGAAAGTCAAGGCTGAACACCAGAGACCATCCGGTCTCCTTGTTCAACCTGAAATTCCAGAATGGAAATGGGAGCGCATCACTATGTATTTTATCACCAAGCTGCCTAAGACGTCGAGTAGTTACGACAAGATCTAGGTGATCGTTGACCGTCTCACTAAATCAGCTCATTTCCTCCCTATAAAGGAGAATGATAGCATGGATAAACTTGCGCAACTGTTTGTGAAGGAAATTGTCGCAAGGCTTGGTGTGCCTGTCTCTATCATCTCTGATCGAGACAGTCGGTTTACGTCTAACTTTTGGAAATCGCTCTAGGACGCATTGGGAACCGACCTTGACATGAATACAGCTTATCATCCTCAGACTAATGGTCAGAGTGAAAGGACCATTCAGACGTTAGAGGACATGCTGAGAGCCTGTGTGATTGACTTCGAGAACGGCTGGGATAGGCATTTGCCTTTAGCCGAGTTTTCCTACAACAACAGCTATCACACCACCATTAAGGTTGCACCGTATGAGGCGCTTTATGGTCGTAAGTGCAGATCGCCAATATGTTGGGCGGAAGTCGGAGAAAGCCAGCTTACCAGACCATACCTAGTCCACGAGACTACCGAAAAGATTATGCAAATCAAGAGCCGAATGCAAGCGTCTCGTAACCGTCAAAAGAGCTATGCCGACAAGAGGCGAAAACCAATTGAGTTCCAAGTGGGTGACAAAGTGATGCTAAAGGTCTCGCCATGGAAAGGCGTGATAAGATTTAGTCAGCGTTGGAAGCTGAACCCTCGCTATATTGGACCTTTCGAAATTCTTGCAAGAATCGGGCCGGTAGCCTACCGACTCAAACTGCCATCCGAGCTTAGCGTTGTGCATGACGTTTTTCATGTCAGCTGAAAAAGTGCTTATCTGACGATAACGCTGTCATTCCTTTGGATGAGATTCAGCTTGACGAGAAACTGAATTTCATCGAGGAGCCGATTGAAATCATGGACCGGGAAGTTAAACGGCTAAGGCAGAGTCGTATCCCAATTGTGAAGGTCCGTTGGAACTCTCGCTGATGCCCTGAGTACACGTGGAAGCGAGAGGATGAAATCAAGCGAAAATATCCTCATCACTTTTCGAACTCATCGAGTAACGTAAATTGAAATCAGGGACGGATTTCCCGATTAGCTGGGGAGACGATGACAAATGGTAATTTTCACATTTTGAATTAATAATAAATAGTTATTTATTATTTTTAAGCTGAGTATTTCTATGCGCGATTGCATGTTTCTAAGCATTTTTGAGCATTTTTGGGAGCTGTCCCGCATACAGTTGCTTACAGTCACTGCATAAAAAGTTTATTTTTATCAGTAAGCGTAAATTATTCCATTTCTGATAGTTACTGACAAGTTTCGTAATTTACTGAGAGCTATCTTGTAATTACTGAAAAGCAACCCCACACGCGTACCGACAGCACATTATATATGGTATCAGTCAAATAGATGCATTTTTGAGCAAATAAAAATAATTTATTACTTTCCGGACGGAAGCGTCAATAAAAACTTTATTTTGCGTATACGTGTCCAAAAAGGTCAAACCGGGACTTTACGTTAACTTTTAAGCTTAAACCGACACACGATACACCAACGAGGATAAAAAAACCCACTAATTTCCCCTCCCTCTTTGTCGTGAACAGCCAACAACATATGAAGGCAAAACATATTATATGGATTGATATGCATTAGTAGGATTTGTCATATATTATTTTGTATTTATACCTTAATAGTATCACAAACTCTTACACACACCCATTTTTATCTTCTAAACATACTAAGATCATTTTCACCCTTCTTCACCTTAAAAATCACGGCAATAATCAAAGAACCAAGATCCACAAAAATTTGTTGAAGTTATAAGTAATCGGGGTGTACTTTCAAGTGTTTCGGGTTATTTAGAACGTGTCTTGGGTAAATTTGGTGCAATTTGGTGTATTCATGAGCCTTCTACCTCTCGAAATCTTTATCGCATTGTAAGGATTTTTAAAAACTTGTTCAAATCTTGTTCATATCATATTGTTTTGATGTTTAAAAGTGTTAATAAGTGTTAAATGTGTATGATTTACTAAAATGAAAAAGCTAGGGTTTGATGTCTAATTTATATATGCTCGACTTTTTGTGAGTTCTTGAACAAATTATGATATTTCTTGCTTATTAGCTTTTTTTAATTAGCTTATGGTAATAAGCACTAGCTTATTGATTTTACACTACAAGAATTGGACTAAAATTTATTTTGGCATAAATGGGCCGAGCCCAGCACAATCTCGGCCTACACGGGCTGTTTTGAACCCAAGTGCTTATTGGCTTATTTGATATTTAACGTAAAATATAACGTAACTAAAAAGGGTTAATTAGTTATCGGACTAAAAATGTGTTATCGGACTCAATGTGGCCTACTCGGCCCAATAAATATCTCGGGAGACAAAAATGAATTTTGGAACATTTTTAGACTCGATATAATTACTTTTGTAAAATAGAACAATTTATATCGATAAAAACCATTTTGGGCTCGTCTTGGTATTTTAAGCCTAATAAGTAAATTAAAAGGGATTTCGGCCCACAATTATGAATGTTGACTTTTTGTTGACTTTTGAAGGAATTTTGACTAAACTTTTACCTTTGTATCGAAAACTATAATTATGAAGTAATTGTAACGATAAGTATAGTTATATCGATAAATATACACTTTGGACTATTTTTGCAATTATAGTAACAAAAAGGGGTTCTTTGAGGAAATTTGCAACACTTGAGAAAAATGAGAAAGCTTGAATAAACGAATGGGTCATGCCCGATTTCTCTAAAATTTCAACACTTAGAATATTTTCGGACAAAAACCGACTAAAAGACGAAACGGGTGATTTTTATTATTAAAAATATTAATTTTCCTAAATTAATATTTTTAGGTCTTATAAGACTTATAAATATATTTTGGCACTTATGCACTCGCACTTATAAACTTCTCGAAAACTAAATACTTATAACTTTCGCTATAAACATTATTATATTATAAATGATTATAATAATTTATTATATAATACTACCCCACTAGCACTATTATCATATTAATTATTCAATGACTATTTAATTAATTATAAGTCTTAATTAATTAAATATTTAATTATTATTATTATTATATATATATATATATATATATATATATATATATATATATATATATATATATATATATATATATATATAGCTTGCGCTCCTATAGGGCACATCCCGAGGGGCGTTCCATGATTGACTGAAAACGGGCAAATATTGTATGATAAAGCACTCTCTCTCCTTTCTTGCAGTCTCCGAAGTCCTTCTTGATCGATGGTCCCCATTAGCATTAGTGCTAATTAGCAGCCGCTTTTTTTGGAAGGCGAGATACTTATGTGTGACCGCGGATTCCACGGTAGCAGTAGTTCTAGCTCTACATTAGGAGCAGGGGGGCTCTATCTAAAGGAGGTACGGACCCCTCCCGGTACGATGCAGCTGAAAAAACGGAATAGGCTACCGCGGCTCGCTTCGCTTTTGTTGCGGAGCTCACTGCTTTTGGAGTAGTGCTTGCAGCTTGCTGCTTTCTGTTCAAGCGGAGCTCGCTGTCTACTCCACTTGTATATAGACAACAATAGCACCCAAGATTTTCCCTTCGCGTAGTTCATTGAACCTTCCAACTTATATATATATATATATATATATATATATATATATATATATATATATATATATATATATATATATATATTACGATAATAAATATAATACTTACGCAGTTTGCTGAAACACAATGCACGGAAGTTCCGTCGCACGTACATTCACCATACACTTTCACCTTGAGCCATCACCAAAGAGTTATATACGATAAACCGTTTTGAAATGTACTTTACCACACAGCAAGCAAGAAATACACGAGCACTGATCACACGTAAACTTTTCAAATGAGCTAAGACATTTAAAATACGAATATTTCGCTAAGACTTACTATATTGATCTAGGTCGCGTGTCAGAGCGGTTGCACTATATTGTTGATTGATTAGCATATTGCTATTGTTTTAAGGTGAGTTTATAGCCTTATTTTTATACGTATTGCTTTTATAAACCTTGGGGTGAGAAACATGCAAAATTATTTTCATGGACCAAAAATGTCTTTTTTTTTTATACACACTTGTATGCAGAAACCTAAGTTAGCTGAATCCCTTTGCGCCCACTATCATCAACCGTCAATTCCTGCTGGAAAATGCATGTGATATAAATAGATCTATTGGGGGTGACTCCCCCGTTCTATTGGCTCAGCATAGTCAATGCGAACGTATACCATATGGAAATTTGCCGAGTGTCTGGGGTTTAACACTCGCGGGCACCCTTTATTTGCTATGCCAGTTAGGCATATTGTTTGTCTAGTTCCGTTGGATGAGCTTAGCGTTTGCATTGCGGGATAGTGTGTGATTTGCTGAATTGTTTGCTGAATATTTGCTATGGTCCATATGTGCTTATTTACTTTAAACCTATGAACTCACCAGCGTTAGTTGATTTTTGGCATGTTTTTCTCAGGAAATTGAGAATGTTTTTACTTAAGGCAGGGCATGGCGATGGTCATAAAATTTGTTAGAAATGTTTTATTGATGCGTTAAACTCTGAATTTGGGACCGCTTTGTTAAATGGGCTACATTTTATTTGAACTGAATTTGATGTATGACAATATATCTTTGAATATGTAATGTATTTTAAAACGGATTTTTTAATCCGTTCTCTATATCTTGTGTTGTGATTATCGATTTAGCAGCACCCAAATATGTATGCTTTCGCAAATCTTGATTTTGGGGGTGTTACACCCGCAACATTACCTTCCGCTGCAATCCATTTTTGGGGGTGTTACAGATTGGTATCAGAGCCAGGTTATAGAGAATTGGGTATTTACCAAAACCCAGATTATAACTACTTTTACAAAAACATAACCCTATGACTGCCACATGCCTGCCTGCCAAGCCAAGGCCTTACTTGATATATTACTTAATGATCTACGTGACGTAACTATGTGCTATACCTTGCTATTTCATAACTTATATTTTACATAATTTACGCTATTCATTATAAGTATTGTCCATACTCACATGCGCTGATTTATAATGATCTTACCGTATACTAGCTTATGAGAATTCTATGGTATACTGGCTTACACTCGTAAAGTTATGGTTCCCTACGTAATCTCATTATTCGACTCAGAGTTTGAACACTCGTCCCATGCTTTTGTAACACCATACTTTTAGAACACCTACTTTTGGGACACGGCTTTATAACACCTCATTCTTCCTCACTTCTTGCGGTTTTGAAGAATCACGTCGCCAAGAATGTAACGATGGAACTCGACAGCAATGCTTACATAATACTAATTTTCGATTTCGAGGACAAGATGGAAGAACTTGTCGGTCACTGCTTTAACACCCACATCACCGATCTACATACTAATGCCCGACCGTGAGACGAAGCCATCCGAGGTCAAGACTATGGAAACCAAAACCGAACCAGAAGATCAATTACCCGAATAAGACCTCTCGAAAGACGAGGAAGAGAGCCACTAATAGGCAACTACTCCCACCCGACAAGAATTTATCACCAGAAAAGCCATTCACCACTCTGTCCTATTACCGATGACACGCATGGCGCATCATGAGGAACTTCACGCACCAGTAGAAATAAGCCTTGACGATCAACTTATGGACTCGTTAAACCAGAATAATCCCTGAGAGGCTGAGTAAGAATACTCTATCCTTCTCGATCGATATTCACAATACTTATTGTCTATCTCAATTATTGTTGTTCTCATCCATACTCAATCAACATTTGTGATATTTATTGATGTTTGTTCATTGATTGATCTCATTCATTTTTTATTAACATTCGTGATACTCATTGGCTTTTTCATTTGTTGTTTGTTATCATACGCAACACTCATTGTCTTTCCCGTTTGTTGTTTATTATTGTTGATCCTAAAGCAACATTTATAATGCTTATTGCCTTCCTCATTCATTGATTTTCTCACTTAGCATTTGTGATGCTTATTGTCCTGTTCATTTATTGATTATTCTCATTTATCCTCAATTAGCATTCGTGATGCTTATTGTCCTTCTCATTTATTGATTGTTCTCCTTCATTCTTATTTGGTATTTGTGATGCTTATCATCTGTCTCATTTATTATTTGACCCCATTTAGAATTCTGTCTTTCAGTATTGTCCTCTTTTGGCTATTGGTTGATTCGTTGGTTCTCTCAGTTAATTGATTTATTGTGTTGATACTCTACATCTCTTCCCTATTGTGATGATTTATGATTCTTCTGTTTGCATAAAAATTGAGTCATTGGTCTCTCTTTTAAACACCCTTTTGTTTGCCTTTTCGTTCGTACGAATATCAAATCTTTCTTTCGAGAACTCTTTTGCTCATGATATTACGAATAATCTTGACATCAAATTTTTATCACCTATTGTTATTCATTTATCCATTCGTTTGCATAAATCAATCGCGTTTTGCTTCTCCGTTCGTACATCTAATTTTCTTTCAAGCAATCTTTGGTTTGACATCTAATTCCATTTACTATTGTGGTGATTCATTGATTCTTTCATTCTCATTAATCGATAGCAGATTGCTTCTTTATTAGTACGGATATCTAACCTTACCTTCAAGCATTCTTGGCTCATACCAGTACGAATGTTATTTCTATTGTTGATCTTTTCGTTTGCAACCTTTCCTTTTTAACATTCTTTGTTCTTAAAACATTATACTTGACATGATTCCCTTGCTATTCTTATGATTCATTAGTTCTTTCATGTGTATTGTAATCTACTTCTCATGACTATCACTCCTTTCATTTTCATTGACATCTACTTCTTTTGGCTATTAGTACGCTTCCTTAGTCGTTCCATTTACATTCATCATTAGTACATATCAGGGCTTGGAGCAGCGCTCCAAGTCAACATGTTGCAGACCGCACGTGATCTATAGAAGAGTTACGTTGATGTGAGGTGTAAACCTTTGGAAATTCAAGTCAGAGACATGGTTATGTTAAAGGTTTAGCCATGAAAATATGGGATACGGTTCGGAAAACGAGGAAAGCTAAACCCGCGATACATTGGATCAGTCAAGATTTTGACGAGAGTCGATCCAGTGGCTTACAGACTAGAGCCTCTTCCAGAGCTCAGCAGTGTACACGACACATTCCATGTTTCCATTCTCAAGAAATGTTTATCTGACGAATCGTTCGTTATTCCTGGAAGAATTTCAACTAGAACACAAACTCAATTTGTGGAAGAATCATGGACCGTGATGTCAAGCGATGGAAACAAAGTCGAATTCCTATCGTCAAATTTCGCTGGAATTCTCAACGAGGTCTCGAGTTCACTCGGGAACGAGAAATCCAGATCTGTCAAAAGTATCTGCACCTCTTCACTAACACCACTCCAACGACTAACACTGACTGAATCTCGCGGACGAGATTCCTTTTATGGGTGGTAGACTATAACAACCCGCTATTTTACAGGTCAATACTATTTACTAAAATCATATTTATTACTTTGCAATTTATAATAATACTTTTTACGCATAACTTTCTAGTTAAATCGCGTAACCAAGAAACAGCCTATTGTGCACTATGACTCCGGACCAAATTTAGTCTACATATATTCTTATTTCATTCCAATTACATTTGTATATTTATTTATTTAATTTAATTTAATTAAGTAAATAAAAGTTTTTCATAATTTATATGCATGCACAATATACTCAATACTCACAACAAATTATTACTAACACTTTAAAAATGCTTATACACATTTAAATTTACTACTTATTTTAATTACATGAAAATTTACTTTTACGGGTAACCGGGTAAGTTCACCCGCATACGTCGTTAAATGTATATTTAATTTAAACAAACTATAGACTATGCTTAGTCTACATATTTTATAAAATTTAATTACCTTACAAACATATTTTATATGTCACATTTTTAGTTTGCATTTGTAAATAAACAGTGAACATTTTACGTTGTACACGTTTACGAGCTACGCTTTTAGTTTTAACAACGTTTAAACACCCCGATAAGCTCGTGTCACATCTAAAATTTTAAAATTAGTTATTTTGAAACGTTATAATAATTTTTATAAGTTTTGAATTTTTACGTTACCCAGTTTTAAGTTTCGCGTCTTAAAACCTTCACGTTTGCAAGTACCGGCATCTAACTACACATTATACCCTTAAAGTTAGCTAACAAAAGTCACCAGCTTTGTGATTTTCTAACAAAGTCCACGCCACCCCCATGCAACTTTTCCCTAAAATATAGATCTTGTTCCATACATAATTTCCTAGATATTTTGCAAAGTTACAATTCTTATTCTATTATATACTACTACTACATCTACCTTTCATTTCACTACAACAACTCATTATTTTCTTTCCTTTCATTGTTACTACCAAAACCACAAACACCTCTCGTTTCATAATTTTTTTTTTCTTGTAAAGATTTTTGGGTGTAAGAAGACTAGTTGGGTATATTAGAATAAATACTTGGGATAATATTCATCGTTTAGGTTGTTATTAGCTCACTTAAACCACCAAAATCACCAATTTTGTAAGTAATATTTTCTTTAATTTTTTTGTACTTTTATAATCTCTACTACATATATGTTGCAAAAGTACAAATTATTTTGTAAAAAGCTTTAGAAATAAACTTGTACATATGAGCATATACACGAATTTCATACATAAGTATTGGTAAAATTGTATCATCAAGTTTGTGTGGTTTAATTGGTTACATAAAAGAGTAAAAAAGGATTGTTGAATAAGCTTATAGCTTATTCAGCTTATTCTCGGCTTATTTGACTTATCTTGGGCTTATTCGGCCCAAAAAGATTAATGGTTTAAACTTATTAATAAAAACCTGAGGTTTTAGCTCATTTATGGTTTTGCTTATTTTGGGCTTATTTCATGGCTTATTTGCTCGACTTATTTTATTGCTTATTTCGGATTTTTTTTTGTAGCTTATGTACTCGGCATATTTTAAACTTAATCGGCTTATTTTAGTTGCTTATTTTTCCCCGCGTATTTTTGTGCTTATCGAGTGTATATTGGGCTTATGCAGCCCAATGGCGTAGTTGGTTTAGCTTATTTGATTTGATTATGTTTTGGGCTTATAATGGGCCTAATCGGCCCATTAGCTTAATTGGTTGGCTTATTTTGGTTTTATAGTTTTTGACTTATTTTTACAACTTATTATCTCGGATTATTTTGTGAGTTATATTTATTAAGGGACTTCTATTGTCGTTTTGCGAAAAATATTGTGTCAATGAGATTTTGGTTGAAAAATGGTTGTTTTATAAAAGTCTGTGACTTGGGAAATTGATTATAAACGAAAAGGTCATGTCCGATTCTTGTTAGAATTTTACACTTAAACTTATTATCTTAAAACCGACAAAAAGACGAAACTAGATATTTTATAACTAATAAGATAACTTAACTATGTTAGATTATATTTTAACTTGTCATTAAAACTTAAGATAAAAGGGGATATATACATTTTACCGGATACTTTAACAACTATTTCTTAAAAGATTTATCGAATAACTTTGAGGTTGTATTGAGTATGTTAGAGTCCGGGGAACGTTTAATTTCACTAAGGGATATTTCCGTGACATTTTCCATACGAGTCAAGTGTATTCGTTATATTTTGATCCGGAGATTATATATACTTATAAATACTATTAGAGCCGAATACTTGAAAACATTTTCACAAACTTTGACGTAAAGTTCTTTTGACTTATAAACTACCACACCAACATACAATAGTGATACAAACTTTTGAAAACACATACGCATTGTTTTGTTTTCACATGACATATTTCTAAGACAAGTCGTTATTTATTAGGCCGTGACCGGGTACCGGCGTACTATACTACTTGATCATTTATTTCTGACACATTCATCACCATACTTTGAGGTGAGTCATAGCCTCACTTTTACTCGTTTAATTACTTTATAAACTCTTGGGGGAGAATACATGCTCAATTACTTTCAATTACTTTCTTTTGGACACAAGTACTAAAACTGTTACATTGCCTAAGTTACCGTTATGCCATTAAAGTCCCCATGAATCATGAACCGTTAATTACTTGTAAGCGCGAATGCTATAAAAGATATATTTGGGTTAACACCCCCGTCCGAGTTGGTCGCGCCAACTTGTCAAACGGACGCATATCATTCGGATTATTTCCGAGTGTCTGGCAAACACTTATTTGGGGCACTGATTATTACTATTCTTGATTTCATACCATTACGTTGAGCTTCGGGGTCATGAGCTTAAGGCATTGTAAATATTTTTGCTATGACGTTATATTCGTTGTGATTGTCATGCTTACTAAAATCTTGTGGTCTACATATTACTTGTTGTTTACTTAAACCTATGAACTCACCAGCTTCATGCTGACCTTTTAGCATGTATTTTCAGGTTCTTAACGTGTTAGCTTACCTTTGGCGGCTTTTGGCATGGCATGGCATGGTTATAGGATCACGATACTCTGATATTCATTTGGGGACCACTTTATTTCTTTTATGGGCCTATATTTCTGCATTTCATTGAATGATTTAAAACTAAATACTTTTAATTGTGTAATTTCTTCTAAACGGATACGGTGAATCCATTCTCTTTACTCTGCGTTGTGGTACCAATTTAGTAGCACCCCAGCGACATTACCTTCTGCTGCAATCCATTTTTGGGGGTGTTACACTTTCTAACACAAATCCTAATTTTTTTAATCTCTTTACTACTTGGCTTATTCGTGTGGTCTATCGTGTTTTCATTACTAGTGTGGACCTCATAAGAAAATATGTCAGTAGATATTTTAGAAAGGTCAAGATCATCAATCTCGTTTATAGAGCAAACAGTTTGTACCAGAGGTTCCCCTAAGTCTGATGCTTCGAGAACTAGTTTCTTGTCACCTATTCCTATAGACATCTTACGGTTAGACACGTCTACCTGAGCGCTGGCAGTGGTTAGGAATAGTCTTCCTAATATAATAGAAATTTTTGGGTTTTTAGGCATATGTATTATAACGAGTCAACCGGAAAGATGTATTTGCCTATATTAACAAACACGTTTTCTGCCATTCCAACGAGATTCTTAGTGGACCCATCTGCCAATTCTAGCTGTAGTTTGGTCAGTTTTAACTTTGTAACTCCTAACCTATTAGATAAGTGTTAGTTTATGGACATTATTTTAGTAGTCGTATGCTAGGATCGAACTCGAGACCACGGGATTGCACACTTTACGTATGAAAATTAAAGATTAATAATTATATATAAAAGGTTATATTTAATTATTTAAAACACAAAATATATAGCGAACGTTAGTATTTAACGGATAATGACTAACGGCCGTTAGACGAATATGAGGAAAGAATTATGTGTTAATAATTGGCAAGTCAAGAAGCTTTCGGATCCCCATTGAGGGATTAGGCTGATTGGTTGGGGAGGGGTAAACCCAACCCAAATCCAACTTGAGCTCCAAGTTATTAATACTATATAAACACATCAAGGGTTATTAGTTTTGAAATCTCTTGTACACATACTATAACCTAAACGTGTGTTTGCTTTTCTCTTGTGATCAATCGGCCGATACCCTCCCCAAGGGTGTTCGATTTTTTGTTTTTACAAACAAAATTGTTTTGTGTTAAGTTTACTAGCATAACTTTAATTCGTTATAGTACGTGTGTACAAGAAGGTGGTACTAACACATTATTGTTAGTATCTTGGATTGAATTGCAAAATCGGTAAGGAGCAATTCGTATAATCCTTATAAACCCTAGTTAGGGTTCATCACTATTGTTGCTTGGAATTAGATTCTTGTTTGGCTAGAATCTTAAGGTACGCATACTATTTACGTTTGGTTAATTAATTTACATGTTATATGTTCCTATACGCTTCCGCATGTGTATTTGATGTTTATGTTTATTTAATTATGATTGTCATGTATTAAAACTCCAACAGTGGCATCAAGAGCCTTGGATAATGTGTAATTAATTGCCAAAACGCATAAAAAACGAATCTTGAATTGTGTTTTATTGTTAGTTGATTTTTTAGGGTTATAAAAATCAAACCCTATTTTTTTTTTGGGTCGATTACTTCTAATTAGTTTTAGGGGTTTGGGTTTTAATTTTAATATTGATTAGAAACCCTAGATTAACATGTTTATGTGTTAGTATGCGATCTTGAGTCAACTTTATAATAATTTTGTAGAATCCATGAAAACGTGCATGTTTGGCAAGGATTCATTGTTGTGATAATTTAAATTGTTTAAATTTGCTATATGAATTAATGGTTAAGTATTTCACATGTAATTTAATTGATAGGTGTCGAATTGGGGAAGACTCCAATATATATTAAGTAATCAATTACGTGCTATGTGATGTATATTTAATTATGACTAACGCAATCGATACGTCGATGCATGTGGCTCACTTACCTTTGTAAGTGATAGTCTTAGTTGAATATATACAATATAAACCTAGAATTGATTATTAATAGGTTTTATCGAATTAAATTTGCATGTGGCAACATGTTTTTTACATAATTAATTGTTATGTTATGTAAGTTTATTTAGTTGTTTTACTTTTTATTTGTATTACTTGTTTTTTTGTTTATTTATTGTAAAGACATGTTTATAAACGAAAAATGGTAATTTTGAATAGAAAAATAATATGGACTAAATAATGGTGAAATAATGAATTGTTTTCGAAGAGTTAAATTTTCAAGTGTTTAATTGATTGTTGAGTTTTGTACCAATAGTACGAACGGCTCACCAAATTGTGACAAACTATAAGAGGGGTATAAGTAGGAACGGGTTTTTAATAAGCTTCGCGCTGACCTTTGTTTCTACGCTCCTTTGTGCGTCAAATTGGAGCTACCAAGTACGACTATTTTATGTACAAAATCACCTTCAGGGTGAATTAGCTTTAATTCCATGCGCCACTTTGTGGTAATTATCCGAAACACTAAGTCTTTAGACTTATGCAAAAGTACGATATAATGGACGATTATTTAAGGTAAATTCTTTGATTGGTGAACCCAAAACCTCAATTGAAAACGTTTGTAAATTTGATCTCAATAAATTGGTAAATAAAAAGGTTTTATTAAACTTGTGATACGAAGATGTATGCATGCTTCTTCGTACATATTTGGATTATAAACATCAAAATTAGTACCTTTAAAAATTAAGTTAATGCCATCTAATTAAAAGAACACTTGAAGTTGTAATTTACGTCATCTGAGAGCTTGGACTAGAATACAATGGAAAGGTAAATTACATACTTTCATTACTAGCATATCAACTGATGAAATGAAACTATGTTAATTTACAGTTTTTTAATTAGAAAACTTAATTGAATTGTAAGTGAGAGCTTGGACTCAAGGCATAAGATGGGAATAAAACATGCTTACATTGCAATATTGTTTGGCAATGTAAATTCCATTAAGATCTAGGAATTGGAAATTGTTTGCCAATTATTGTTCGACAATTACCTTGTTGAATACTTTCATTACTAGCAGATCAACTGATGTAATGAAACTATGTTAATTTGGATCCTAGCTTTAAGGAAATATTGTGGTTTATATGAATATTTACCAACGGGTATTTTATTTTCTTAAAGGTTTTATTATCGAAAATACTAAAATTGAATTTTGTTAATTCTTTTAAATGTATTAATGCAACATTAAACCGTAAACATGGGATATTCTTTTATTGGTAAATTGATCTACACCCGTAGGGGTTTTTGGCTAGAGTCAACTTTACTAAAAGGATAAACCTAATCTCCTTTCCATGAGAGAAACGTGAGACTTAATCCTATTCTTTTTCATGAATGAGAAAGGTATGATAGGAAAATTAGAATTGTCTAAATTCTAAATACATAACTCATAGCAAACTTTAATAGTTAAGATTATTGCACATTTTATAAGTTATTAAATTAGAAGCTAGACTAATTACCGCAAAATGGTAAAAGACAAACTAGTATATTTTATCTAGGTGTTTTGTTATGACCATTTAAAAGTGCTACATACCATTGTGGGGATGGTAGACCTATTAAGGAAGAAATTGCACACCGAATTTTTCAAGTTAATTGCATTGATCGATAGTCCATCATTTACAAAGTAGAATACATTCTTTTAGTACCTAAGTAATTTTTACGTATGGGTTTTCTCAAAGGTGTAGGAAAGTAAATAGCACACTATTTGCTTTTACTGGTTATGAAACACTTACAATGTTATCAAATCCAGTGGGAGCATTGTGTTGTAATTACTGAATAATGAATTATTGTAATGATCTGTAATTCAGTGGGAGCTACAAGCTTTGTCATCTTGGTAGTAACCCAGATTATCTCTAGAATGTCTTGAGATAATTACTTTCCAATAGTAGACACTTGTGTTTTTAAGGATAGTCATGTACGTTTCCTTTCTAGACAATGTGGTTCTATATCTACTAATTATGATAATATCTATGACACAATCATATTGATCACATAAACAAACGAGTGACGTGTTGTTTATCTGATACATGATGTTGTTCCATGCACAAGTAGGAGAAATCTTTATTGTGTGCAAGGTACAACACATAGGAATATGATTTAAAGGATTCTCTTGACTGCAAGGTAAGAGACTAACGTTCTAATGTGACTTATTCACATCTAATCCAAGAAACACTTGGTGTTGCAATTTACGTTATGTGAGAGCTTAGCTAGATTGCAACAACAAGGTAAATATCCATGTTACGTGAGACCGTATCTGGAAAATTTGTAGTTTCTAAATTAGATACCTATTAGAACAAGTGTCAATATGATAATAAGACTACTTCAATTTGAATATTTATGTAATTTTGGAATGACATAAAATAAGTGAAGTAATAAATTAACTTGAAATTACTATTGAAACCAAGAGATGGTGTTCATAATTACTTTAGTTAAACATGTTTATGTTTCATTGTAAAGATATAAACATGAAGTCTTTTAATTGTTACAAGACTTATAATAAAGTAAGACGTTAACTTTTTATGTTTTTTAATTAAGACATATACAAGATGTCATTGAGTTGATCAATGATTTATAATGTATAGTGGGATTATAACAGTTTATGACTTCTTGTTGAGATATGGACATGAAGTGACTTGGTCAAAAAGTACTTATGTTATATAGCATACAATTGGCTAGAAAATTTTATCATACCATTAAGTTGACTTAGTTGGTGAATAGATAAGCCAAACGAAATATATTTATCTTATATATTGTAAGAATGTCTTAAAATATTAATCCTAATGAAATACCAAATGATTATGGTATGTTCAATTAGGAAAATCAAACTCTTGTTATATTGTTTGATTAAAGATAACTATGACTTCTTTTCTTCCAAAAGTTATCAAGGTTTGAAAATTGAGTATGGATTGGATATACTCAATAAGACTCCAATCTAGAAGATTAATAAGACACCATTTTGTTATGGAATGTGATGAATCACATTAAGTATTCAAATGAAGTTCTGAATTTGTTAAACTACTTATGAGTAGGTTATTAACAAACTAAATGTCAGGAACTGTCAATATGTATTTGTAATGTCTCAAAAAGAGAACATTGTATTGTTGCTTTATTTGCTAAGTATTTATAGATAGTCTATAAATTACAAAAAGCAAGTGGGAGTTTTTATCTTGAAAAGATAAAATTACAAGATACATAATCTTCTAAAACACACTAGTGAAAATCATGATGAGTCTAAACATGTAAATGATAGACCTCAAGATGTTGGAATTCTCATTCATAGATCCGCAAGGATATCTCAGATATTTGATTAATATGCTGAGGATTATATTATGATGCATTACCAAATATTGAATTGGATAAATTACTCATACTATGAATGTTAAAGATGTTGTCCATAAAGATAATTAATTTTTGGAAAATTGGTTTATTTTAATTCTTAATAGTTAGACTAGAGAATGAAGATGAGTTTCTTCAAAGATAAGGTAACCATAGTGGTTTAAATCTTTGTGTAGAAATCATATGGACAATATTGTACACATATTTTAATGCATGTCTTATGACAAGATTATTAATCATACTTAAGCAATTAACTATGATTGAATATTCTTTTCTAAGCACATTAAATATACAAAGATGGTAATTGTCATACTTATTTTCATAAATATAAAATTTGACAATGGATTATTAAACTCTTTCTTGTATAATTACTTAAGCGAGGACGGTAAGTAATTAAGAGTTTTATGAATTCATATAATCTTTGAAAGTGTACAAAATGCAAGAATTCAAGTATGGATAAATGCATGCATCTAGGAGATGAGTCTTATGTTTAAATATTAAATCCAAGTTTTGATTTATAATTTAAAATAAGATAACTCCTAAGTATTCCTGAAAGCTAGTGGGAGTATTATGTTTACTTTCTTAAATCATATATGTTGGATAACATATAGGAAGTAACATTTCATATAAGTTAAATGTTAAGTCTTAACTTGGAAAGAAAATTCACTTGAAAGATTTAGGAAATAAAACAAATAACCTTGGAATGTGTGTTTATTATTATAAACATATGCGAGTAAATAAATCTAATAGAACATGATATATCATTTAGAATGTCTAAATGGATACATATCTTTTAAATAAGATAAAGCATGAATGAAATCTAAGTATGACTCGAAGATTTTTCATGAACATCATGTTACATAAACGAATTGCTATAAGATGTTATAACAATGTTGATATCTAATTGAAAGTTATTAGATAACTAGTATAATGAATATTATAATGAAATATGTTTGGATACAGAATTACATCCTCAGCCTGGAACAGCTTCCAGATTCTATAGATGAACAATTTGTCAATTGTTGTGAAAATTGTCATAGCCAACAAACTTGAAAGTTTTGAAGGCATCAAATATTACACAGTAGATATTAAAGTTTACGGAACTTTAAAGAACATATTGTTGTTTGTTTACAATGATGCTGGTTTAATTGAGATGGCACTCAATACTAGTCATGGTAGGATTTCATCCTTGGACATGTGAACTAGTTGTGCTCACTAAGAGCATAGTTGCATTATACATTAAAAGAATAAGAATACTTTAAACTTTAAAAATGTTTGAAAGTTTGATAATCATAAATTGGTGATTGAGGTTGTCACACACTTTATGAAATATTATGTGACATTATCAAATTATTTGAATGTATAGTACAAGAAATTCACCAGTTGAATTCTTGAAATAAGTATTCTCAAAATTCTGATAGATCAAAGTTGGTTGATTTATGTCTTGTCAACAAGTATGATTGTCATAGCTTGAGACATAATTTATCAGGTAGAATTTTCATGCATTAATCTATTTAGTATTTGGATAAAAGATGTTAAGCATTTATTATTTGTAATGAATTTAAGTACTTGGTACGCTTATTTTCATTAATAATAAATTGTGTCATATATTTGCATGTTTAATACATGAATAATTTAGTTATTCTAAATCTTCCGTTGTCAATTAATGATATGGGAATATTATTGAATTAAGACAAATATGAGTTTTGGTATAATATACTTGAAAGTATATTGATGCGTTGACATGCCAAATTCACATGATATTCAATGAATTGAATATATGACTTATCCCAAATTACATGATGTTACTTTATGGATATTGTTATTAAGTAAATCATGAATAGTTATCCTCAGACTTGAGATACCAGATAACTGTTATGAATGTAGTGCATTCTGTGGAACAATTTAACGCTATACGTAACTGGTAGTCATAAGGATTGTTTTCGGAATTGCTACAAAATTCATAGGTTATGGATGTAGTCAAGATAGAATTTGTTCCTTCAAATTTATTTTGAAGTTTAATACTGCTGGGCCCCTCGTAGGGTTGACAAGATGTTTACATAGCCATGCCCAAGATCTCCCTTGAAATGTTCAAAAGATTTGGTAATCTTGTTCAATCACAAACAACGAGAAACAGAATAGTTAAATAAAGAATGACTTAGATCCATATCTTTATTTAACGTAGTCTTAGTAACAAAAGGATAATAATAATAATGATGAGTCATTAAAGGTTTTTCCAGGATTCCTACTCGAGTTGTACTAGAGGCATCGAAGTGTTGCTAGACGCTAACCGATGTGATTACACTATTAAAATATGTCCAAGTGGGAGCTGTTAGTTTATGGACATTATTTTAGTAGTCGTATGTTATGATCGAACTCGAGACCATGGGATTACACACTTTATGTATGAGAATTAAAGAATAATAATTATATATAAAAGGTCATATTTAATTATTTAAAACACAAAATATATAACGAACATTAGTATTTAACGGATAATGACTAATGGCCGTTAGATGAATATAAGGAAAGAATTATGTGTTAATAATTGGCAAGTCAAGAAGCTTCTGGATCCCCTTTGGTTGGGGAGGGGTAAACCCAACCCAAATCCAACTTGAGCTCCAAGTTATTAATACTATATAAACACATCAAGGGTTATTAGTTTTGACATCTCTTGTACACATACTGTAACCTAAACGTGTGTTTGCTTTTCTCTTGTGATCAATCGGCCGAAACCCTCTCCAAGGGTGTTCGATTTTTTGTTTTTACAAACAAAATTGTTTTGTGTTAAGTTTACTAGCATAACTTTAATTCGTTATAGTACGTGTGTACAAGAACGTGGTACTAACACATTATTGTTAGTATCTTAGATTGAATTACAAAATCGGTAAGGGGCAATTCGTATAATCCTTATAAACCCTAATTAGGGTTCATCACTATTGTTGCTTGGAATTAGATTCTTGTTTGGCTAGAATCTTAAGGTACGCATACTATTTACGTTTGGTTAATTAATTTACATGTTATATGTTCCTATACGCTTCCGCATGTGTATTTGATGTTTATGTTTATTTAATTATGATCGTCATGTATTAAAACTCCAACAATAAGGACAATGTCATTAGGTTCACACTAGCTCCTCAGTCTGCTAAAGAGTTCTTAATTTAAAATTTACCTATGATGCAAGGTATGAAGAACCTTCCAGTGTCTCCCTCCTTTTTAGGTAGCTTACTATGTAATAGCTCTGAACTTTCTTCATCTAGGTATGTTCGAGTAGTTAATCCAAGTTTTGTTTTGCGAGTAAAGGCATCCTTTAGATGTTCCAATTGTTTGGGTCCCTCCTTTAAAGCTTCAATAATAGGTTTATTAATATATAATTTTTTTATACTTTCAAAACACTTCCCTTGAGGTTGTTCTTCTTCTGTCTCTTCCATCCTACTAGGGTAAGGAATAGTTGGTACATATGGTTTTACGTATGGCTTTACACGTGAATAGTCGTGTTTAGCTCCTTTCTTGTTAATATTCATAACCTGTATCACCTGTTCAACAAAAGAAATACTATCACAATGATTTTGGTCAGTAATAGTAAGGGCAACCGAGGGAATTTGTTTCTCTATGTCATTTTCTTCTGTTATTAACCTAATGTGCTTATTATCCAAGTCTCTAGAGTTTTCATAGAAATTTTTCCTTCAAGGTTTTAGTCATTTTATTGATCTGATCCGTCAGTCTTTAAGTGGATTCTTCTTGGTCTCTTATTCTAGATGTGTTTTCCATATCCATTTCTTTTATTAAATTTTCGATTTCGGACCCACTTATTTCAGATTCTTCTATGAAACACCTAAGGGAGTCTTCTAAGGATGTCCTTTCATAAATTTCTAGTTCATAGAAATTTATAGCATGTAAACCTAGTCTTCCTATCCTGTACCTAACTAGAGTAACTGAGATGGGTCTGCTATAGGGATTTATGAAATTGGAATTCATTTCTTGTATCATGTGCACTTTGTCCACCACTCTAGTAACCTTGTTACACAGGTTGTCTACTTTCGCAGTGAGAGTTTCTAAATTTACTAAGGAATTCCTCATCGAAATATATTGTTAAAAATACTAAAAATTGGATTAAAAGAAAAATGAAACAAAATAATTAAACCTAAATAAAAAGAAACTATACTAAACCTAAAAGAATTGAAAATTAAAAGTTGCTCTTTCTTTCAGAACTGTTATACGTCGTATAGATATTGATTCTATACACCGTATAGGGTACATGCCGTATACAATTAATGTGTATACGCCGTATACGTTCCCTAATAAGAAAAATTCAGAAAGAGAGCTCACACGTCGTATACAATGGGAGTGTATACGCCGTATGGGTGCCCTAGCTCGAAAATAATTCATTTCGCAAGCTCACATGCCATATGCCTAGAAAAGGTATACGCCATATTGACCTGTGATTCTGTGAATAGTGAATTCAGCAATTCTAAACGCAATTTAAAGAAAATTTAAACACCACAAACTTTAATAAAAACTAAAGACAAATATACAAATACTACTTAATAAACACTGCACATTTGATCTCCGGCAACGGCACCAAAAACTTGATGTGTTGTATCAAGATTTAAATTTATAGTATACCTAATCCTTTAGAAAATCACCAACACTTACAAGCAGTGTACTCGATTAGTATAGTATAGTGAGTCAGCAAGACCGGCTCGTTCGCAAGAAGCAAAGAGATCCTAAATGTCTAGCAGTTTTTAATGATTGTCAGGTACATTTTAAATCAACCAATTATGTTTTTAGTATAATTAATCTAAAGAACGGAAAATTAAAAAAAATAAAATAAATAAACAGATAGATTGGTTCTGGTTAGTGAAGATCAAGAGATAAAGGCATGCTTGCCTTGCTAATCCCCTAATTCATTTATGATCAAGTTCTAGGGCAATGTTTATCTAGTGTGCTTTGGTGAAATCAATTATGTAGGGAGTCACTTGGTTATCGATTTTCCCCCTACCTTCTTCCTAAAATCCGGGCACGCTTACCAGGTCCTTCTACCTAAACTAATATTCCAAGCATTAAGTTAATTCAATTGATCTATGTAACCTACGTTTTTGTGTAGTTTCCCAGGCCACTTAGTTTTCTTTGACAAATGAGAAAGCACTTGGTCTGGTCTAATAACTCCAATGTTACTACTAAATCTTAAACCTTATAGTCTACTACTTTAAACAAGGTGAGCGCCTATTGGTCCTGCCTCACCACTAAAACCACATGCCAATAGTGTTAATAATGAATCCTTCTATTGTCGACCACCCGGTTTTTACACTAGACGACGTTTGATCACAAGTTACCCTGATAGACATAAATACATAAGTCTATAACAGTACATAAATCATCTAAAACACATACAAAATAAACTAAAAACTTTAATGATTAAATCAAATAGGTTTATAACAAGGCAAGCACAAAGGCTTATCCTTTCGTAACAAAAGATAAATAACGGATAATTGAATTCGAAAGATTAAACATAAGTGATGTATGATAACCATCTAACCGAATTAATCCAATGTTTATGATGTGTTAGGCCTTGATATCTTGATATTGCAGACCTTCGGGATGCTGGAAAGAGGGTCTTGAGTCTCCCAAAGGTGACTGGTGTAAGAAGGGAATGAATAAAAGTCGTGTTTATGGTTTGTATTTATAGGCAATTCTGAACCGACATGATACAGCGTATGCTCCTGAGTTGGATACGGAGTATAGGGGCATACGGCGTATGTACATTGACCCCATACGCCGCATGATCTCTTCGTTGTGTAGTTCTCCTTTTTCTCCTTCTGCGGCCTATTGAATCACCTAAAATGGAGTTTGTATGAAGAAATTATGGCCAAAACACTTCGGCATCTTCTTGAGACCTTGATTTCAGCTTCTGTCTTCAATTCTTCCATGCATACGGTGTATACAAAGGGTTGGTATACACCGTATGCTCTTCAAAACTTGGTATATTCTAGAAACAATATGTATACTCCGTATACATGGGATGGGGTATACAGTGTATGTGTCTTCAACGCTTGGTAGATTCTAGAAGTAATATGTATATGCCATATACATGAGATAAGGTATACAGCGTATATGTCTTCAACACTTAGTTAATCCTTGACTAGAGCTCACACACCATATGACTTGGGATGTGATACGGCATATGCGTCAAGTTGAAATATAGCTTCTTCACTTTTAGGTTGTTTTGGCTTGTTTTCTGGTCTTTCTACGAGAATTCCCCTTTTTAGCACTACAATTAAACACTAAAACATAAATCCCCTTTTTAGCAATTAAGTACAATATCTTATCAAAACAATGCAAAAACGAGTAATTATCGTGGTAATTTGATAGCTAAAACATGTATAAATTAGGAGTTATCACCTAGGATTGAGGATAACGTCGCGTTTGAAATCAAATGTCACATTCTGAAATAGGTAAGGGACACTCACTTTGACGAAAAGGACGATGAGGATGCTAATGAGCACATTGAGAAGGTGTTGGAAATATCTAATATGTTAACCTTCAAGGAGTGACAAGGGATCAAATCATACTTACTGATAAAATTGTTTAAAGCTCGAGGTTGTTTAGACCTCATCTAGGATTAATTAATAACAAAGGCGGAATATTCAAAACAAATAATCAATTGTTATTAACCACAAGGTTTTTCTTCATTATCATTCACTACAAGCCCCAATTCTACTTGATCAATTGTAGAACGGTTGCAACACCCCAACCCGACAAGGGCCAAAATGTCACATTATGGTGTCAATCAGAACATAATAAACGCAAGCGGAAGACTTAAATAAATAAAATACAAGTCATGAAAAAAAATGACTTCTAAGGAATACAAATCAACTCCAACTCTAAAAATGAAATGAAATAACCAAAACATAAATCTTAAGCTAAATCCAGAAGATAAGGAAAACTAAGGTTGGGTTGGTCCACTAAAGGCTCCTACTCTCATCACTCAATCCCAACATCCTACTTAATACCTGCCGCAAAGAAAAGAAAATGCGGCTGAGCTAACGCTCAGTGAACAGATATAAATAATGGAAAGCAAAAAGTCAAAAACGAATAAGCGAAACAAATCCAATGAAAAACAGGCGAGACAAGATGTTATATGAAATAAGGAATGAACATGGTATTAAGGAATAATCAAAGAGTTATAAAATAATTTTTTAGCAATTGCCCAAGTGCCTAAACATGATAAATGAATAGACCAAAACAACCAAACAAACATATCATATCGTATCTTATCATATCATATCATATCATATCATAACAAGTCATACCAAATAGAGTGTACATCTCCCAAAAGTGTATGGCGCACACACACACACACACACACACATATATATATATATATATATATATATATATATATATATATATATATAAAATAATTTTTAGCAATTGCCCAAGTCCCTAAACATGATAAATGAATAGACCAAAACAACCAAACAAACATATCATATCGTATCTTATCATATCATATCATATCATATCATAACAAGTCATACCAAATAGAGTGTACATCTCCCAAAAGTGTATGGCTTACACACACACACACACACACACACACACACACACACACACACACACACACACACACACACATATATATATATATATATATATATATATATATATATATATATATATATATATATATATATATATATATATATATATATATATATATATATATATATCAAATCTGAACTGAGTACCTAAGATGCATCCATACGCTCATCTTCAAAACAAAGTTATACATAACCATACACCTATACTCTGACAAGTATACTTATGTATGGAAAGTGGCCAAGTGCGCAGTAAACAAATGGAAACGTTGTGGACAAAAACACACCTCCACAGATAGCGTCATGCCATTGGTGCCTCAATGACATGTCCATGGTACCTCCATGGCTAGTTAGTACCTTGGGCAATGGATTAGGTCAAATGATATAACTAACATAGGGAATCAATCAAGGGTTGTCCATCAAACATAATATACAAATGGAAAGGAATGAATAATCATCAGATAGCATACTCAAACGAATATCTAAACATATATGGAATCACATCAAAGGGATCATAAGCAAATGGCATAAATCAGAATAATGAAAATCAGGGATCAAAGTCATGAGATACCCTTACTAAGAAAGGGCGGAATATATGTACCTTAGCAAATGAAATGAAAGCAAAAAAAAAAAAAAAAAAAAAAAAAAAAAAAAAAAAGTGAACACAAGGAAACAATGTCACGCCTTCTTCAACGAATCTGCACGAGTTAGGGTTCATAATATACTTATTAGCTCATTTAATGTCATAACGGATTTATTGCTTATTATTAATCACGTTCTCAACTTAGGGTTTACAGATTAGGTCAGATTCCTAATTATTCCAAGTTCTTTGGGTTAATAATGATAATTAATTATACATAGGTTTTATATGTGTTTCAAATCATTAGTTAACTTAATTAGGGTTTAAATGTGCCAAAATGGTTTTTTTAGGTTTAGAATGCAAATCTGACTTAGTTTCTTATGAATTTATAGGCCTAAAAAATGAGCTCCCGAGGATCTCCAATTTTTATCTGCGACTCCCACATGAGTTAAGAACCTACCCAAATTTTTGCATATTTTATTACTAAGTGCAAGTACCATTTCAAAAATCGTTTTTCCAAACCTGCCCAGAAAGTGCACTGCAGGTATACCCCGAAAGTTTGCATTTATTTAACCCATTTTAACCTTTCAGAAAAATCCAAAACAATTCCAGGAAGTTATATACATCTTAAACATTCTCCCTGTCAAATGAGACCTTTGAAACCTAAAAATCAAAAACACCAATTGATTTTCAGACTCGATTTCTCAGATTTGACACTTAATCTTACAAAAATCAAAAGACTACTCTCCCGACCTCTAATGTAACGCCCCGTGACCACTTATACCAAAAATTTTAACTTTATACGCGGAAACGATTGACTAAAACGGACTCATACAAATTCTTCATCTAAAGACCAGAATCTATAACATTTAACCTTCAAACATACATGCAAAAACATATACTCGAAGACCCTTCAAAACATTTCACACAATTTTCTAACACGACCAAACAACCTTTCTGAGACCAAGATACGCCATATCCTTTTTAGGGATACGCCGCATCATAGCTGAGAGACAATACGCCGTATCAATCTGAAGTGATACGCCGTATTATCCTAAACTCGGATACGCCGCATCTATTGAATTAGATACGCCGCATCGACCCACTAAGACAGAAAAGTTCAAGAAAATAGCTACGATGCGCCATATCCCAAAAAGAGATGCGCCGCATCACCTGATACGCCGTATCTCAAAGGAGATGCGTCGTATCTACCCTGCACCACAGAAATCCTGGACAGACCCTACTGTCCCAAATATGCATAACCAAAATCCTCGACTGGAAACCCGACCTCCCGGACTCGAAACTTGACGAAACTTTCCAGAATCCTTTAGTATGTCCGTAAGATTAATTTCATTCAAAAACATCACCCGTTTGACCACCCGTAATAGTACCTCCAAAATGGACGGGTTATGCATCAATATCCAAAATGACCCATTACACTACAAGACCATTTATACTACTACCAATTCACCAATAACTTGACCATAACCATTAACTTAACATATCAAAAGCGTTCCATGCATACATGACCCGTTAACATCTCAAAATGGGTAGAAACATGCTTATACCAAACACCCCTTAATGAGTACTATAACCACACAAATTCTAACTTAGACACCATATGAACATTATAGCTTCTACACAAACTTGACCCTTGGACTAAACATGAATAAAGACCATATATGACCACAAGACCGTGAACTAACAAAATGACCATATAAAAAGAAGTGTACTCACGACACAAAAGAACACTTGGGGGCTTCCAACTTCAATATGCTTGGTCCAAAAGAGAACGGTCTTCTACTACATAATCACTTACGCCTTTTCCTTACCTTTGATCGATCCTTCGATACCTATCAAGAAAAACATCACAACTAAACACGTAAGCGAAACGCTTAGTAAGTACATGGCATAACAAGCTAAACATCATATATAACCATAACTAGTCTAACCACTAGTTAAGCTAGCGATATAGGGGCACTTACCTCGCATCGACATAGTCGACCTAAACACGATCAACCCATAAGGTTGAACCTCATCCCAAAGTTAGCCCAACGACTAACTAAGCTACACCTAGTGATGGATCCATAACTAGCTAACGCACCCTATACCCTATCTTTCACCATTACCATGTAAACAAACATGATAAAGCTAACACATAAACCATTATCATACAAAACATATGATAAAGCTAACAAGAACATGTTAATACCATATACTTACCTTGATTCTTAAGCACAATCACACTAATAATAGCTTCCCCACTTCTTACTTGTTTCCTATATCAAAATCATCTCAAATTAGAGACTAATTAACTAATAAATCATGAATTATCAACCCTTGATCATTATGATCAAATATCATACATGAACCCTAATTCCTTAATTTGGGGAAGAACACTTACTTGAATAAAAGACAACAATTAAGGGTTCTCAAGGCTTCTTTGATCACTTCACAATGGTAATTTGAGTTTTATTGCCAACTTGCTCTTCCCTCCTCTTTTTCTCTTAAAATCCGATCTTCACAAATGACCAAGAAGAAAGTCCTGGACTTTTCTAAAATTATCTAGGCTATGGTATTTTAACTAATAAACTTTGCCCATTTGGCAATCTTGGCCCTTCTAGTTTCATTCTTTCTATAATGCCCTCACATTAATTTATTTAGCTAACTCACCACACATAACTTATAATATACAATACATATTATTTACATAACTAGTACCTTCTCGGGATATGGGTGTAACAATTCTCCCCTCCTTAAAATAAGATTTCGTCCTCGAAATCTACTCTTGAAATAAATGAGTATACTCATTCCTCATCTTCTCCTCTAGCTCCCATCTAATGCTTGTACCTTTACGATGTCTCCATTGCATCTTTACTAACGAAATTTCTTTGTTTCGAAGTTGCCTCACTTTCCTTCCTAAGATCGCTTCCGGTTCATCCTTTTGTGAAATCAATTCTGGATCAATTTCTATATCGTCTAACGTAACCACACTAGCCTCATCCGCTAAACATTTCCTCAAGTACGACACATGGAAGGTATTATGAATACCTCTCATTTCTTCGGGCAATTCTAACACATACGCTACCTCGCCAACACGTTTCAAGATTTTAAACGGCCCTATAAACCGCGGACTTAATTTCCCTTTTTTTTTAAACCTAAAAACGCCCTTCCACGGAGAAACTTTTAGCATAACCATATCACCTACCTCGAATTCTATTGGTCTTCTTCGATTATCGGCATAACTTTTCCACCTATCTTGTGCCGCTTTAAGTCTTGCTCGAATCATCTCAACCTTTTCCGTCGTTGCCAACACTATATCCGTGCTAGCCAATTCCCTCCTTCCCACTTCTTCCCAACATACGGGCGTCCTACACTTTCTACCATAGAGCATCTCATAGGGTGGCATGCCTATACTAGCATGATAACTATTATTGTAGGCGAATTCAACTAGGGGTAAATGGTCGTCCCAATTACCTCCAAAGTCGATCATGCAAGCTCGAAGCATATCTTCTAAAGTTTGAATCGTCCTCTCACTTTGCCCATCGGTTTGAGGATGAAAAGCCGTGCTCATATGAAGTTTCGTACCTAACTCTTCTTGGAAATCTTGCCAGAAATTTGAAGTGAAACGCCCGTCTCTATCGGAGACTATAGATATAGGTACCCCATGACGCGCGACTATCTCATTAACATAAACCTTCGCTAATTTATGAACAGGCATATTCTCCCTAATCGGAATAAAATGTGCACTCTTAGTCAAACAATCGACTACTACCCAAATGGTATCATTCTTCTTTTTCGTCTTTGGCAATTTCGTGATGAAGTCCATAGTAATCTTCTCCCACTTCCAAACTGGAATGTCTAAGGGTTGGACTTTTCCATATGGCTTTTGGTGTTCGGCTTTCACTTTCAAACAAGTTAAACATCTTTCCACGTACTTCACACAATCTCTTTTCATACCCGGCCACCAATAGTTCCTTTTCAAATCAAGGTACATTTTCGTAGCTCCCGAATGAATAGAATACTTCGACTTATGGGCTTCTTCCATGAGTAATTCTTTAATGTTGCTTCGAAAAGGAATGTAAACCCTTCCATACCGTGTCTTAATCCCTCGACTGTCTTCTTCGAGATGAGGAATGTGAGAAGTGATACGTTCTTTCTCTTGATTCTCTTCTTTTAACGCCTCCTCCTGAGCTAACTTAATTCTGTCGAAAAGATCAGATGTGATAATCATTCTCAAGGAGTGAATCCGTGTAACGTCACTTCGGCCCTGACGACTTAGCGCATCCGCTACAACATTCGCCTTACCCGGATGGTAGCGAATTTCACAATCATAATCCTTCAACAAGTCTAACCACCTACGTTGCCTCATATTCGGATCTTTCTTATCAAGTAAATACTGAAGACTTCTATGGTCGGTGTAAATTATAAACTTCACACCATATAGATAATGCCTCCAAATCTTCAAGGCAAAGACTACGGCCGCAAATTCAAGATCATGAGTCGGATATTTCTCTTCGTGTTTCTTTAGTTGTCTTGAAGCGTAAGCAATCACTTTACCCCTTTGCATAAGAACACATCCAAGACCGGAATAAGATGCATCACTATAGACCACCATGTCTTCGGTTCCCTCCAGTAACACTAAGATCGGTGCTTCACACAACCTCTTTCGTAAAGTACGAAAGGCTTCTTCTTGCTTCTCACCCCACACAAAAGGAACATTCTTCTTGGTAAGTTCGGTTAACGAAGATGAAATTTTGGAGAAGTCTTGAATAAACCGTCTATAATAACCTGCGATTCCTAGAAAACTTCGAATTTCACCAACATTCTTCGGCGCTTGCCAATTCATCACAGCCTCAACCTTTGACGGATCAACTTTAATACCATCGGGATTAATAACATGACCAAGGAACTGAACTTCTTGCAACCAGAATTCGCACTTTGAGAACTTAGCATACAATCTTTCTTTTCTCAACGTTTCAAGTATTACTCAAAGATGTAGTTCATGCTCTTCCTTACTCTTAGAATAGATAAGGATATCATCGATGAACACTATAACGAATTTATCCAACATCGATCTACATACACGGTTCATGAGATCCATGAAAACCGCAGGTGCGTTCGTGAGACCAAAGGGCATAACCGTAAACTCATAATGTCCATAACGGGTCCTAAAAGCCGTCTTAGGAATGTCTTCTTCTCGAACTTTCAACTGATGATAGCCCGATCGAAGGTCAATCTTTGAAAACCACCTTGCACCTTGAAGTTGATCAAATAAATCATCAATTCTTGGTAACGGGTATACATTTTTCACCGTGACTTTGTTTAATTCACGGTAATCAATGCACATCCGCATACTACCGTCTTTCTTTTTAACGAACAGAATCGGAGCTCCCCATGGTGAGCTACTTGGGCGAATAAAACCCTTGTCAAGTAACTCTTGGAGTTGACTCATTAACTCCTTCATTTCGGATGGAGCAAGACGATAAGGAGTTTTGGCAATAGGAGTAGCACCCGGAACAAGATCAATACGGAACTCAACTTGTCTGTCGGGTGGAATACCCGGCAATTCTTCCGGAAATACATCACGGAATTCATTAACAATCGGAACATCGTCGATACTTCTCTTCTCAAAACTCGTATCTACCACGTGTGCCATAAAAGCGAGACAACCACATGATAAGTATCTCCTAGCCTTCATTACGGAACATAATTTTAACTCGCCTTTCCTTTTATCACCGTAAATCATCATTTCTCGACCACTAGGATTCACAACTCTAACGATCTTTTGTTTGCATAGAATGGCGGCATTGTGTTTGCTAAGCCAATCCATGCCAACAATAATATCAAACTCTCCAAGCATTATAGGGATTAAATCGATCCTAAAAACATTCTCATCGATCTCTATTTCTACATCATGATACACATTTGACACTACCACAACTTTACTATCGGCGATTTCAACTTCTACAGGTATTGGAAGCTTATCTAACGGGGTGGACAATTCTTTACTAAAGTTATAAGATACAAAGGACACGCTTGCACCAGAGTCATACAAAACACGAGCGGGTTTAGAATTAACGAGAATTATACCTGTGACAACATCTGAACCCGACTTCGCTTCTTCGACACTCATCTGATAAACACGAGCTGTAGGCCACGGAACCTCAACCTTTTCTCCTTTAATCGGTTTAAACGGCTTCGCTTGCTTAGGATTGGCCTTAGGACATTCACTTATCTTATGTCCTTCTTCGTTGCACCCATAACATATTACCAAAGGCTTGGTGCAATCCTTGCTAATATGGCTAGTATCCCCACATTTATAACATCCCTTCATCCCGGATTTACATTCTCCCATATGGTTCTTACCGCACCTATTACACTTAGGAGGTAACTTCCCCGTGTTGTCCTTCTTTGTGAAATCGAACCTGCCTCGCTTACTAAATGTTGATGGATGATCTTGCTTCCTTTTTAAGTCCTTCTTCTCTTTGCCTTTCATTCTATCCAAGTCTGCTTCACGAGTACGTGCCCTGCTTAGAAGATCCTCCATGTTGGCGCACTTGAAAGGTGACACTATCGTACGAATTTCATCCTTGAGCATCCTTTGAAATTTGTCAACTTTAAGCCTCTCATTATTAAGATACTCCGGGCAATATTGTACCATGTCACAAAACTTTCCCCACAACTCATTCACCGATTCATCAGTTTGCACAAGGGAATGGAAAGCTTCTCTTATTTTATCAATTTCCTCCGCGGGAGCATACTCTTTCATGAACACTTCCTTAAATTGATCCCACGTGCACGATTCTCTCCAAGCACTACCTTTCTTGTTTGCCTTGCCTTCCCACCATACTTTAGCCCGTTCACGAAGGTAATTAGTAGCAAAGTTCACCTTATCCTCTTCTACACAACGACTCGTACGAAAAGCCCCTTCTATATCAGTAATCCATCTAGAACTCTTTAACGGATCGAGAGTCCCCGTAAATGTGGGTGGAGCACAAGCAGTAAAGTCTCTATAAGTGGATTTCTCCCTCCCCACTCCAAGTCTAGCATTTGAATCACTCACTAACTCCCCACTCTTCTTGAGGTTCTCTATCTCTTCTTGAATTATCTTTCGAAAATTCTCCGTTGTTTTGTCGACATAATAGGGCATAACCTTCTCAATAGCCCTTCCTACTCTATCGGTTACCAAAACGTCCAATTCTTTCAACTCAGCTTTCGTAAAACTTTTAGGGTTAAGATTTTCCGGTAGTGGTATTGACTTGACACTACTAGAATTTCCTTCATCATTTGAATCATCATCATCATGGCGGGAGGAGGTCGTCCATAACACCTCCTTATTTCGGATATTCGCCATCTTTTCTACTAAACTGAAATTTAACAATTCACACTATTAAACAAAATCACAATAATAGTCGATGCATGAATGACATATCTATCATTATACTAAACACCCTAGAGTTTATCATCCATGTATAGCCTAAATGATTTCAATCTCACATATGTGTCATATTTTTATCACTACGGTGGCCAGGCGTAGTCATAAAAATACTTAGCATATGTGTTCCCGAAATCACCCAAACAATATACAAATAACAAACACCGATACTTAACGCATCTACACAAGGCCTAAGTCTAGGAAATCCTAAGGGGAAATCCTAAATCTCTTAGACCGAAGCTCTGATACCAAGTTGTAACGCCCCGTGACCACTTATACCAAAAATTTTGACTTTATACGCGGAAACGATTGACTAAAACGGACTCATACAAATTCTTCATCTAAAGACCAGAATCTATAACATTTAACCTTCTAAACATACATACAAAAACATATACTCGAAGACCCTTCAAAGCATTTCACACAATTTTCTAACACGACCAAACAACCTTTCTGAGACCAAGATACGCCGTATCCTTTTTAGGGATACGCCGCATCAAAGCTGAGAGACAATACGCCGTATCAATCTGAAGTGATACGCCGTATTATCCTAAACTCGGATACGCCGCATCTATTGAATTAGATACGCCGCATCGACCCACTAAGACAGAAAAGTTCAAGAAAATAGCTACGATGCGCCATATCCCAAAAAGAGATGCGCCGCATCACCTGATACGCCGTATCTCAAAGGAGATGCGCCGTATCTACCCTGCACCACAGAAATCCTGGACAGACCCTACTGTCCCAAATATGCATAACCAAAATCCTCGACTGGAAACCCGACCTCCCGGACTCGAAACTTGACGAAACTTTCCAGAATCCTTTAGTATGTCCGTAAGATTAATTTCATTCAAAAACATCACCCGTTTGACCACCCGTAATAGTACCTCCAAAATGGACGGGTTATGCATCAATATCCAAAATGACCCATTACACTACAAGACCATTTATACTACTACCAATTCACCAATAACTTGACCATAACCATTAACTTAACATATCAAAAGCGTTCCATGCATACATGACCCGTTAACATCTCAAAATGGGTAGAAACATGCTTATACCAAACACCCCTTAATGAGTACTATAACCATACAAATTCTAACTTAGACACCATATGAACATCATAGCTTGTACACAAACTTGACCCTTGGACTAAACATGAACAAAGACCATATATGACCACAAGACCGTGAACTAACAAAATGACCATATAAAAAGAAGTGTACCCACGACACAAAAGAACACTTGGGGCTTCCAACTTCAATATGCTTGGTCCAAAAGAGAACGGTCTTCTACTACATAATCACTTACGCCTTTTCCTTACCTTTGCTCGATCCTTCGATACCTATCAAGAAAAACATCACAACTAAACACGTAAGCGAAACGCTTAGTAAGTACATGGCATAACAAGCTAAACATCATATATAACCATAACTAGTCTAACCACTAGTTAAGCTAGCGATATAGGGGCACTTATCTCGCATCGACATAGTCGACCTAAACACGATCAACCCATAAGGTTGAACCTCATCCCATAGTTAGCCCAACGACTAACTAAGCTACACCTAGTGATGGATCCATAACTAGCTAACGCACCCTATACCCTATCTTTCACCATTACCATGTAAACAAACATGATAAAGCTAACACATAAACCATTATCATACAAAACATATGATAAAGCTAACAAGAACATGTTAATACCATATACTTACCTTGATTCTTAAGCACAATCACACTAATAATAGCTTCCCCACTTCTTACTTGTTTCCTATATTAAAATCATCTCAAATTAGAGACTAATTAACTAATAAATCTTGAATTATCAACCCTTGATCATTATGATCAAATATCATACATGAACCCTAATTCCTTAATTTGGGGAAGAACACTTACTTGAAGAAAAGACAACAATTAAGGGTTCTCAAGGCTTCTTTGATCACTTCACAATGGTAATTTGAGTTTTATTGCCAACTTGCTCTTCCCTCCTCTTTTTCTCTTAAAATCCGATCTTCACAAATGACCAAGAAGAAAGTCCTGGACTTTTCTAAAATTATCTAGGCTATGGTATTTTAACTAATAAACTTTGCCCATTTGGCAATCTTGGCCCTTCTAGTTTCATTCTTTCTATAATGCCCTCACATTAATTTATTTAGCTAACTCACCACACATAACTTATAATATACAATACATATTATTTACATAACTAGTACCTTCTCGGGATATGGGTGTAACATCTAACGACCACGAAATTTTATATAAAACAATTATACTTCATGAAATCAGTTTTAGACTCAAAAATTATGCAAAAACATATTGGTATCATTAATTTAGACCCCCATCAATATGACCCAAATTCTGGACAGCATAGAACAAACAAACCCTAATTTATTTTAACCCTAATTGACCCATAATTAATTCCTAAGGTTTTCCAGGTTTTAATACATATTAAATGTTTCCCTAAATGATCTATTACTGATTTTAATGTCAATAACTTAGGGCTTATGTAGGTTGATTCGAATAGAGAAAGATACCAAGCCATTAATACACATATAGACAAGTTTATTATGATTTTAGGTACACTTCTAATTCATGTTATGTTTTAACGAAACACACCTCATAGCAACATGATCTTAATGATTGTATATCATGATTAAATTTGATTTCATGTGATTCATATATGTTTATGTGTCATGTTCAAAAGAGAAAAAATAGGGATTCATGGTTACCTATTGGAGCCGAATAGAAGAGAGATCAAAGGGGGACACAAGACCACGAATACACCAACAATACACCAAGCTTTAAACTCTTTCTTGTTCCTTCTTGCTAAACGATTAGGAGGTTTAGGTTTCTGGATTTTCTTTGTTTCGTTAATACTTTGAGAGACAAGGGGGAATATTAATAACCGGTTATTGAAAAAAAACGCGTGAATGGTATGGATAAAAGGGAAAACGTGTGTTATCTAGGGCAAGGAGGGGGAAACACAATCTTTTATCTTTTTGTAGTGATATTACTTGTTTATTTGTTCTCATCCTAAAACATAAACGTGAAAAGGATTTATACGAATCATATGTGCCATTTTTATTAACTTGTATTAGGACTAGGACTAGGATTTGATTTTTTTGTTTTATTTTCATTCTCATATCATATAGTGTGTTATTTATTATAACATATAGTACTTGCATTATTCTTAATCTTATATTATATTCAAATGTGTAGTTTAATTATATAATTAAACCTTAACTTATGTTCAAATTATAAATTAAAATAGCAAACCAAAATTTAGGGTGTTATAATTCTTCTCCTCTAAAAAGAAAATTTCTCCCTCGAAATTGAAGTAGAAAGATCAAACGTAGACGTACCAGATTTTGAAAAGAAATGAAAATGATTAACTCACTCAAGATGGTTTTTCCAAAGGATTTTAACGAACGGAAAGGTTTATTTTTCATGACTCGATCCTGATAATCCAGGATAGCCCCAGGCTCTCGAACAAATGACAAATCATAACGAATCTGATCCGACGGATATGAGACTTATATGTAACGGATGATAGTTGTAACCTCTCGAAATAGATACATGAACGCAATATGAATATGGGAAAATTTACGAAGGTAAAGCTAAACGGTAAGAAACTTCACAATTCTATGAACGGACCAATGAAATGTACTAACGATCAAAAGAGCACGTATCAAAAAATCAAGATGTATCAAAATGCATACTGAGAAAGGTAGAACATTTGTACTGATAAAGAATGAATTAAAGGATCAATGAATCGCGGACTCAATTTACTTAAGCTTCTCTTAAGCAATGGCAACCTTTCCATCTGTCGCTTCAATCAACTCTGGACCTTCACTATGCAGCTCTCCGACTCCATTCCAATCCATCTGGTGCCCTTCGATACAGAGTTTCAAAATTTGGAAAAACATCGTTCTACACGGATAAGATCTCATCTGATTTTACTGTTCTTGGGCACTTCTCAAGAGATCATATGATCCCAATAAGTTCAAGTTATATGATGTAACTATTATCACGTTGATTAGACGTCATAATACTTGCATCATATAAAAATGATTTTATTGCTATCATATTCCACCTCGAGTCGTGACTAAACAATCTCACAGCACCAGGTCAATACATCTTCACACTCTGGTGGAATCTTGGTAGTTCGTCAGGGAATATATCGAAATCACACATCTCCAAAGGAAGCAAATCAGCAGAATAAATCTTATCATTAAAATGAAATGGAAAATTCCTATACTCGTGATTAAAATTGCAAGATTTCTCATAGAAAAAGAAATGGGTAAGGCAAAGTCTAATAGTGTGGGGAGACCTCAATATGCTCAGAAAAACAAGGGAAACCACAGAATGTGTCCAACACATCATGATCGCAAGAGTTCTCAGAATGGACGAAGAGGCATCTAAATGGTTAACAAACGAATCATAATTTAAGATCGGAATTCGAAAGAATGTGATTATCTCAAAAGGTGAAACCTATATGGTGAAAAGGCGTTACCACAAAGTTATCAAAGCATTCTAAAATTATTTGGTCACTAAACTTATGTTGCGCGTTCTGATAAATTTTCTAAGTCTCCAGAAAGAATGATCTTCAAAGGTGCTTAACTAAAGGCAAGAACAAGAATCAAAATGATTCGAAGGAATGATACCTAAACGAACGTCTTATCATATAGTCTACCCAATCATCACCGGTCATAATTTAAGTGGGAAGGAACCTAAAGCAAATCCTTCAAAGGTTATTCCATAAGCTCCTACAGTGCAAACCTAAGGGTCCAAATCCTCACAGGTCATAAATTAAGCTCTACAGGTCGAAACCTAAGCTCTGATACTATAATTGTAACACCCCAACCGGAAAAGGGCCAAAATGTCACATTATGGGGGTCAATCATAACATAATAAACGCAAGCAGAAGACTTAAATAAATAAAATACAAGTCATGAAACAAAATGACTTCTAAGGAATACAAATCAACTCCAACTCTAAAAATGAAATGAAATAACCAAAACATAAATCTTAAGCTAAATCCAGAAGATAAGGAAAACTAAGGTTGGGTTGGTCCACTAAAAGCTCCTACTCTCATCACTCAATCCCAGCATCCAGCTTAATACCTGAAGCAGATAAAAGAAAATGCGACTGAGCTAACGCTCAGTGAACATGTATAAATAATGGAAAGCAAAAAGTCAAAAACGAATAAGCGAAACGAACCTAATGAAAACCTGTTGAGACAAGATGTTATATGAAATAAGGACAGAACATGGTATTAAGGAATAATCAAAGAGTTATAAAGGAATTTTTTAGGAATTGCCCTAGTGCCTAAACATGATACATGAATAGACTAAAACAACCAAACAAACATATCATATCATATCATATCATATCATAACAAGTCATAGCAAATGGAGTGTACATCTCCCAGAAGTGTATGGCGCACATATATATATATATATATATATATATATATATATATATATATATATATATATATAAAATATATATATATATATATATATATATATATATATATATATCAAATCTGAACTGAGTACCTAAGATGCATCCATACGCTCCCCTTCAAAACAAAGTTATACATAACCATACACCTGTACTCTGACAAGTATACTTACATATGGAAAGTGGCCAAAGTGCGCAATAAACAAATGGGAACGTTGTGGACAAAAACACACCTCTACAGATAGCGCCATGCCATTGGTGCCTCAATGACATAGCCATGGTACCTCCATGGCTAGTTAGTACCTTTGGCAAAGGATTAGGTCAAATGATATAACTAACATAGGGAATCAATCAAGGGTTGTCCATCAAAGATAATATACAAATGGAATGGAATGAATAATCATCAGATATTATACTCAAACAAATATCTAAACAGATATGGAATCATAACAAAATGGAATCACATCAAAGGGATCATAATAAAGGGATCATAAGCAAATGGCATAAATCAGAATAATGAAAGTCAGGGATCAAAGTCATGAGATACCCTTACTGAGAAAAGGGCGGAATATCTGTACCTTAGCAAATGAAATGAAAGCAAACAGAAAAGTGAACA
This sequence comes from Artemisia tridentata subsp. tridentata, assembly GCA_021014915.2. NCBI lineage: Eukaryota > Viridiplantae > Streptophyta > Magnoliopsida > Asterales > Asteraceae > Artemisia > Artemisia tridentata. The sequence goes on along the minus strand of CP139507.1, from coordinate 383,169,292 downwards.
CAAGGAAACAACGTCACTCCTTCTTCAACGAATCTACACGAGTTAGGGTTCATAATATACTTATTAGTTCATTTAATGTCATAACGGATTTATTGCTTATTATTAATCACGTTCTCAACTTAGGGTTTACAGATTAGGTCAGATTCAAAATTATTTCAAGTTCTTAGGGTTAATAATGATAATTAATTAGACATAGGTTTTATATGTGTTTCAAATCATTAGTTAACTTAATTAGGGTTTAAATGTGGCAAAACAGATTTTTTAGGTTTAAAATGCAAATCTGACTAAGTTTCTTATGAATTTATAGACCTATCAAATGAGCACTTGAGGATCTTCAATTTTTATCCGTGACTCCTACATGAGTTAAGAACCTACCCAAATTTTTGCAGATTTTATTACAAAGTGCAAGTACCATTTCAAAAATCGTTTTTCCAAACCTGCCCAGAAAGTGCACTGCAGGTATACCCCGAAAGTTTGCATTTATTTAACCCATTTTAACCTTTAAGAAAAATCCAAAACAATTCCAGGAAGTTATATACATCTTAATCATTCTCCCTGTCAAATGATACCTTTTAACACCTTATGGCTTGAAAAAAAATCAAAAACACCAACTAATTTTCAGACTCGATTTCTCAGATTTCACACTTAATCTTTCAAAAATCAAAAGACTACTCTCCCAACCTCTAACGACCACAAAATTTGATATACATAAATTATACTTCATGAACTCAGTTTTAGACTCAAAAATTATGCAAAAACATATTGGTATCATTAATTTAGACCCCTATCAATATGACCCAAATTTTGGACAGCATAGAACAAACAAACCCTAATTATTTTAACCCTAATTGACCCATAATTAATTCCTAAGGTTTTCCAGGTTTTAATACATATTAAATGTGTCTCTAAATGATCTCTTACTGATTTTAATGTCAATAATTTGGGGCTTATGTAGGTTGATTCGAATAGAGAAATATACCAAGCCATTAACACACATATAGACAAGTTTATTATGATTTTATGTACACTTCTAATTAATGTTATGTTTTAACGAAACACACCTCATAGCAACATGATCTTAATGATTGTATATCATGATTAAATCTGATTTCATGTGATTCATTTATGTTTATGTGTCATGTTCAAAAGAGAAACAAAAGGGATTCATGGTTACCTATTGGAGCCGAATAGAAGAGAGATCAAAGGGGGACACAAGACCACGAATACACTAACAATACACCAAGCTTTAACCACTTTCTTGTTCCTTCTTGCTAAACAATTAGGAGGTTTAGGTTTCTGGATTTTCTTTGTTTCGTTAATACTTTGAGAGACAAGGGGAAAAATTAATAACCGGTTATTGAAAAAATAACGTGTGAATGGTATGGATAAAAGGGAAAACGTGTGTTATGTAGGGCAAGGAGGGGGAAACACAATCTTTTATTTTTTTTGTAGTGATATTACTTGTTTATTTGTTTTCATCCCAAAAAATAAATGTGAAAAGGATTTATACAAATCATATGTGCCGTTTTTATTAACTTGTATTAGGACTAGGATTTGATTTTTTTGTTTTATTTTCCTTCTCATATCATATAGTATGTTATTTATTATAACATATAGTACTTGCATTATTCTTAATCTTATATTATATTCAAATGTGTAGTTTAATTACATAATTAAACCTTACGTTATGTTCAAATTATAAATTAAAATGCCAAACCAAAATTTAGGGTGTTATAACGGTTACCTAGCTATAACAGGGATCAAAGATCCTTGAGGCTAAACCAAACACAAACCCTAGGCGTTTTACACATACCCCACACCTAGACACACACTTTTTCAGTCGACTACATTGTTTCTGTGCACACATAAAAGACACACCCTATATCTCTTTATATAATAGAGATATTAGGGTTTACAAATGACTCATAACAATATTAGGAAACAAATCTTCCTAACTTTAATCATTATCTTTAAAAGGAATCTTCTATAATCTTTCATAGTTTGTAGAATTCCTTCTTTGTCCTTTAAGTCCTTCATATTTCATATTTGCTTCATTCTTCTTTTATTGTTTTGTATTATCAACTCAATATAAATCCCAACAATCTTCCCCTAGTTGATAATTACAAAACATTCTTCTAGATCTTTCATGAATGAAACAATCTTCCCCTTAAGCTCAACTCGTAAACTTACATAACATGTTGTACCACCAAGGATCTTCAAGTTGCAAAACTTCTAGGTACTTCTTTTCCCCCTTTTTGTCATTATCCACTAGGGAATGCTAAGTAGATGCAACTTTGATTTTGACAACCACTAACCAATATCACACTTCCAATACACCCTTCCAATGTCTCGAATTACCCTCCATGAAGAACACCAAAAAGCTTACTAAAAATGAATTCAAGACAGTAGAAACTTAAACCAGCAGTAGTAATATCGATTAGCAGTAGTAAAAACCTTCCCCTCAAATGGTGCATGTAAATGATTAAACACCCTATAATATACTTCCACTGAAATCCATGTGTTAACCATTTGAAGTAACCATAAGAACTTTTCAAATAACTAACCACCATAGCAATGAACACCATGTAGTACCATCCATGAACGAGTAGAGCGTGCTAGAAAACTCAAAATATGACTAACATTAGTATTCGAAACCAAGCAGCAGTAGCAATGAAGAATAGTTCTAAGGTTTAGCAGTAGAAACCATGTAACAGTAGTAACCTTCCCTTTAGCATGAACATGATGACTACGTTACCAATCTATCCAATCATCATCAAAGTCCAAACAATAATTGTAACAATATCTGAGATCTTGAACTTTGAAATCAAAAACAAACTTCTGTGTGTGTTATCCGACATCTCTCAAACCCAGTCGAGAACCAAAAACATGTACTGTCCAATATTGAACAAAACTTGACAGCATTAACCATAACGAGCAGCACTAATAATGCGTAGCAACATTAATCTCCATCAACGAGCAGCATCAATTTTAGTAGCAGTACTAAAATTTAAGTAGTAGTACTAAAATTTAAGTAGCAGTACTAAATTCCTTCGAGCAGCATTAGGATCAATCGTAGCAGTATAAACTTGGAAGTAGCAGTACTAAGTTTATAAGTACCAGTACTAAAAAATTTAGTAGCAGTACTAAAAATATAAGTGGCAATACTAACGAGAAGCTATGAGCAGCATTAACCATGGAACACAGCAGCATTAACAGTCCAAGCAGTATTAATCGAATTCAATCCTGCTCCTCTTCATTCAGAACCAGATCATGCAATATTAAAGAATCATGAGAAAATACTTGGGGGTTTTACAAACCCTAACTTCCAATAAAACACTGCCCATTATTCTTGAACGATCAGACTTAACATAAATGCTTTTCAATTCCTCTCTCTCGTAACCCTAACTGGAATACAACTTCATCAATGAAACCATAAAATATCCAGTATTAATAACAAATAATAGCACCATAATCATCCTAATCGGCTTCCATATTCTTCTTGTCATAGCATAATGACGAAACCAGTAACTCAATATCAAAGAAACCCTAAACGTATTTTGAAAACCCTAAAAGTCGATTATTAAATTATCCAAAGTTGCTTTCTTAGATAAATAATGTCTTCCATGATGAATTAAAACCCTAGAATAAGGAAATCGATTAAAAACCGAAACCCTTTGAAAGAAAACCTAAAATTTGACCAACTTCATTGTTTCTGCAGTAGACTTTTAGAAAATTTATATCTTTTTATTGAAAGATCATATTGAAGATCCTTCCAGTGAGAATCTACATTGATGTATAAAGACCCTTCAGTAAAAATTTCGTTAAGATCCAACTGTTAACGAATGAGATATAGCCTTTTTAACACAGCACTGCAGAAAACTACGAAAATAAAAACTAAAGTCGATTTTGTTCTTCTTTCTTCGACTAAAAACCTTGTAAAATCCCTAGATCATGAGCTCCCTGAGCTCTGATACCACCTGATAGAATCGTTTAGAGCTCGAGATTTGTTAGATCTCATCTAGGAATAACAATAACAAAGGTTAACAATATACGCAGCGGAATTAAACAAAACATCAATGTTATTGTAACAAGGTTTTTCTTCATTATCCTCTATAACATAAACGACTAGCCTCAATTCTACATGATCAATTGTAAAACGGTTACTCAACAATAACAGGGATCAAAGATCCTTGAGGCTAAACTAACTAACTCTAATCTAGGCGTTTAACAAGACCATACGCCTAGAACACACACAACTTAGACGTCTACATATTTTCTGTGCACACATAAAAGACACACCCTATGTCGCTTTATATAATAGAGATATTATGGTTTACAAAGACTCATAACTGTATTAGGAAATAAATCTTCCTAACTTTAATCTTTATCTTCTAAAGGAATCTTCTATAATCTTCCATAGCTTGTAGAATTCCTTCTCTGGCTTTTAAGTCCTTGTAGTTTCATATTTACTTCATTCTTCTTTTATTGTTTTGTATTATCAACTCAATATAATTCCCAACAATCTTCCCTTAGTTGATAATTACAAAACATTCTTCTAGATCTTTCATGAATGAAACAATCTTCCCCTTAAGCTCAACTCGTGTGAACTTACATAATATGTTGTACCACCAAGGATCTTTAAGTTGCAAAACTTCTATGTACTTTTTCCCCTTTTTGTCATTATCCACTAGGGGATGCTAATTAAGTAGATGCAACTTTGATCTTCACAGCCACAAATCAATATCACACTTCTAATCCAGCCTTCTAATGTCTCAAATTACCCTCCATGAAGTTTTCCGCACTAATAATGAATTCAAGACAATAGAAACTTAAACTATCTGTAGTAATAAAGACTTACAGTAGTAAAAAAAATCCCCTCAAATGATGCATGTAAATGATTAAACACTTCTATAATATGCTTCCCCTGAAATCCATGTGTTAACCATTTCTTGAATCTCCAATTCTGTAGGCTTCTTGTAATGATTACTGCTGAAGAAAACTAAGTATAACGAAGTTGATGATGAAGTAGAACAACTCAAACTTATGTCTTATGTCTTGTACTATCTACGTGACTTTGAACTTATACCAAAAACCAAAAAAATATGAGTAGACCGCAACCTCTTAACAAAATCCTCATCTTCTATGAGACACTGAGCACTACAATGTAACTCCTTTAAGTGATAGCAAATCCCAATTGCTAGATTTGACAAGTCATTGTCACAACATTAAAGCACGAACAAGTTATCTTTAAACGTTGCAAGTCGTTTAAGATATGATAAGAACACGCATCCAAGAAACTCCACTTCAACTTCAAATAAATGATAATCCATCTTCTTCGTAATCAATTATCCCAATTCGAACAAATCAAGCCTTTTAAAACGTTTAAGAACATTTCAAACAAAACAATCTTCAGTGTGTGTCCAACATCTCCATATCAATCAATCAATTTGCTCATTACTCTTGTGCCAATAACAATCAAACCAAACTTCATAGCGTAGCAGCATTAAGTACCAAACATTAGCTTAAAAACCTTCTAGCAGTACTTAAAAACTTCTATATAACGAACAGCACTAAGTGATATAACTGGAAGTATTAACGTTCAATACAACTAGCAGCATTAAAATCATCGAGCAGCACTAATTATTTTAGTAGCAGTACTAAAATTATAGTAGCAGTACTAAAAATAACTTAGCAGCACTAACTGAGAATGAACCAGCAGTATTAACTCATAGCGAGAGCAGTACTAACCATTCATCTCAGCTGTATTAACAATCAAGTAGCAGCATTAACTAAGAAGTAGTACTATCGTTCAACTAGCAGTACTATCTTTCAAACAATCAGTAGTAATAGAGCAATAACAACATAAACTTAGGAGTAGTATTTACTTTCAATGGGCAGCAGTAACTTACATGAAGAGATTTACTGGCAATGAATAACCAGTAACCTAGTAACCTTACTCCCAACTTCAGTAACATCAGACTTCATCAAATTCAGGAGTAGAGTTATTCCCAGTAACCTCACTAAGCGTATTTCCATTATATGAATTAGGGTTTAACCTAACAACCTGCTTTCTCCATATAAATCTTCGACTCCTACAGCAGTAGCACGTAATACTTGCATTCAGCTTGATCTCGTATTGGCAGTAGGAAGTGTTGAACAAACAGTACTAAGTAACTAACTGTTAAGGATACTTTTTTAGTATCTAGACGACGCTTTTTAGTGACACTTTTTAGTGTCACTAACCTGTTGCTAATTTATCATCGAATTAGGGTTTTGAAACACCCTAATTTTACATTCATTCATTCCATTACCTGCTTCTTCTTCTTTTCCTTGTCTCCAAAAATCAAACTCCTATTTTTATCGAATTAGGGTTGCTGAAAAACCCTAATATCACCAGATTCGACATGATAACCAAAACAGAAAATTCGTACCTTTAATATCTTCATAAATTCGACATAGAAACACCTTGTAGATCCTAGATCACGAGCCACAAGGCTCTAATACCACCTGATAGATCGTTCAGAACTCGAGATTTGTTAAATCTCGTCTAAGGATAACAATAACAAAGACAACAATATGCAGCGGAATTAATCAAACAACAATGTTATTGTAACAAGTTTTTTCTTCATTATCATTCACTACAAGCCCCAATTCTACTTGATCAATTGTATAACGGTTACCTAACTATAACAGGGATCCAAGATCCTTGAGGCTAAACCAAACACAAACCCTAGGCGTTTTACACATACCCCACACCTAGACACACACTTTTTCAGTCGACTACATTGTTTCTGTGCACACATAAAAGACACGCCCTATATCTCTTTATATAATAGAGATATTAGGGTTTACAAATAACTCATAACAATATTAGGAAACAAATCTTCCTAACTTTAATCATTATCTTTAAAAGTATCTTCTATAATCTTCCATAGCTTGTAGAATTCCTTCTTTGTCTTTTAAGTCCTTCATGTTTCATATTTGCTTCATTCTTCTTTTATTGTTTTGTATTATCAACTCAATATAAATCCAAACACTTACTATTTTTTCAAAAACCCTAATTGGAGGAGTACGAAGATGGCTTAAGAGTGAGCCAACTGGTTCGCTTATTATATGGGAACTTGTGAAAAGCAAGTTTCTTGCTAAATATTGTCCACCTTCGAAGACTGCAAGGCAAATCGAAGAGATTTAAAACTTCAAACAAGAAGTTGATGAAACTCTATACAGGGCATGGGAGAGATACAAGAGCTTAATGTTTAAATGCCTATGTGGATACAAAATAAATAAAGGACAATACATAAATAATGTGCATAACAACTAACCTTTTAAGCTTTTACAAAACCAGAGTAGGTGCATATTTTATCGCGAGAAAACATTAAAGGTCATCCAAACCCTATATTGACACCCTCAAAAGGTTATAAAAACCCTAAGTATTTCAATAATTAACAAAACAGTGCAATAGAACGTTTCTTCATGTTAAAATATTAGAGGATAACCAAACCCTATTGACCATCTTAGTTAAAAACCAAGTGAGTTAGTCATTAATAAAATTGCGCAAACTACCAGGCATTGGTTTTTGTCGTGCACTCAAACTGCCAGATGTGTGAATTAGGATAAGTGACTCCATCATACATGTGTATGTCATTAGGAAGCTTCAGTCCCATTGGGAGTTGGTACTCCTCAATCCATTTTACAAACTGATGCCTTTCAATCCCCAAACCGCAAAGATGTTCAGGAACATCGTCGCCAACTATCTTATAGTTGCGACCTTTGTTTCTATACAACACCCTTGTCATCAACGTGTTGAATAGGCCCATATAGGAGGCTTGTTGTTGTTGGTTTTATCCTAGGTTGACGTGAGTGAGATAGTTGCATGAGTGTGTTGAAATCCAGGCAAGGGGTATGTAGACCCACCTGAATACATGGTTGTAATAACCCGAAAATTTCGAGTTATTAACTTTCTGTAAACCTGAAGCAATTGATTATGAACTCTAATCAAGTTATTTTTCACCTTTGCATTCGAAATATCACTATATATATATATAATATATATATATATATATATATATATATATAATATATATAATATATATATATATATATAATATATATATATATATATATATATATAATTATTTATTCTGAGAAATAACTAGTGAGATTTCAAAACGAACAATGTGGCACAACTCACGTTCCATTTTCACTGGAACCGCACGCGTACCGACACTGTGACCGTATGGCATGAGCTAAATAAATCACAGAAAGAACGTACAGATCAAAGCATAAAAATAAATACGAGCTCGGAAGTAAACTCACATAATATATGACTACTCTAAAGATATGAACTCTCGGGTTAAGGACGTCTTAAACGGAACCAGACTTAACCCGGTCTAGTAGGACTCGGGTACTCGACTCACTCACTTTACCCTTAAAATACTTAACTACATTTTAGAATACAATATTAAACTTTACATACAAATTTCATCTTACAAGTACATCAAAAATAAAATACCTACTCACACCTCTCTTAAATTAAATCCACCTAAACCCCACTAAGTCACCCTTTCTTTTATATTTCTTTTCTTCTTTTACTGTATCCAACCCTCTCCCTCTTCACCCTTGTCGAGACCCAAAAACAACCATAACCACCATCATCTTTCCACCTCCATCTTCTACCCCTATCATTATTTTCGGCAAAACCCACTGTCTTCAAAAACACCATTCCCTTTTATCTTGTCGCTTGCTACTTCCCTCGAAAACCCAAAACCGAACCATCCCCATCACAATTTAATTAAGGTTGACCAAAAATCCTTTGTCCCATTCTTGTTCACGGGATTACCTAAGAAATAGGGGCATAAGTATAGTGATATCACACCAATTAAGGTAGTTGTTTTCTCCAACAATCCGAAAGAGTTATGGAGCTTAACTCCATGATCATCTATAAATTCGTACCTCCATGGGTTATTCGAATCACACAACTAAACAACACACCAAAGAAATTGAGAAGTTCTCAAAGGTTTGGGTCAAGCTGTGATTCGGATAAGGAAGCCGTGGTGGGTCGATTTCGGAAGCTAGGATTTCGGGTTTGGAGCTTTTGGATTCGGGTTTAATTAGTGTTCGACACATCCCACTAATTTCAGGTTAATTATAAATTTTTATTTGATATTGATTTATATTTTTTTTCTGCTTTCATTCGATCTATATAAGTTAGTTAATAGGGTCGAACATAAATGAATTAGGTTGGAATAAGAGTGGGTGGAGTGTTGATGAAAAATGTAAGTCGACTGAAAATCTAAGAATGAATTGCGAATATGGCTGTGAATGAATTGCGTTCAGTAAAAGGTTAAAATAGTCGAATATGGTTTAGTTATAAAACAGGTCGAATGGGGGTTTGACTTTAAAAAGTCACGGGTTGGTTTAGTTGTGGATTTGTTAAAAGATAGTAAGGACCTGGGATGGTAGCAGTTGAGAGTGGTCGAAGCATATGGCTTGCGAAATGGTATTTTGAGTTTAGGACTAGGCTAGCGAGACTTGTAAGAAATATTGAACCCGTAGGATTGTGTAGTCGAGTTGCTTCTCGTAACGTCACGACTTAAGTCATCGAGTGGCTTTGTAACTAAACCGAGAAGGTTGAGTCAAAAGGGAACGTCAAGTTATAGGGTATATTGAGACGAAACCGTTTGAATAGACCCGGGCTAGCCTTGCGTTGTCAACCACCTAGACGCCCAACGACTTGAGCTCGAGTGGTCCTCGAGAGTCGTTTAGCAAGCGAGACCATAGGTTCGACCCTTAGTAGCATTCGACCCTCCGCCAAAGTCTCAAAATGAGACTGCCTATAGCTTGAAGCTTGGCAAAGTCTGTTTTGATCTCATATGCTATACCGAATAAACCACAGGGCCAATCCAAGCTTTTTGGGCCAACACAAAGCCCACATTCAAGTGTTAAGACCTTTGGTCCCAATTTGCTTTCACAGTAGGCCTTGAGGAGCCCACTTAGGAGCCCCGATCCACATAGCAAGCCCATAAGCCACAAGCCCACTTTGTATTATGATATCCCCCCCCCTCTGGCTATCATAATTAACGGGCCGCAGCCCAATTTGAAACCTGAAATATTTTTTTTAATGATTATTCGAGTTTAACGAATGACAAGTAAATCACGACAAGTAAAAATTGACGACACATTATAACAACTATTGATTGATAAAAATAAATGACACCACTTTACATGTCGTATGTTAATTATTGAAACTATGACAAAGACGACTAAAGACCATTATAACGTCCCAATATTTACACGGCAAAATAAATAGTAACACGTGCAACAATAACATAATTGTTTTGATAAATTTTTAAACTATCTTATGTTCATCAAATCTTAAACCAGAAATACAAACTAAATTATGTCATACTAATCTAGGTCACGCGTTGGAGTTACTACACACCATTTGATTCTATTGCATCACAGATTTCTACTACTACCAAGGTGAGTTCATAGTCCCACATTTTACTATGTTTTCAAATCCCGTGGGGAGATACATGCTATAAATCTGAACACAAGTATTTTTCTGTTTGCTTCCCTGATTGATATTGCTAAGTTAATATTGCCTAAGTTATTACACCCGCCAATTTAAAAGTCCCTTTATCATGAACCATTAATCACTTGCGAGTGAACGCGAATTTCGTGAATAGATCTATTGGAAGTGACATCCCATTTGTACTAGCCGGATGGATAGCCATAGTGTTAGCCGGATTGATAGACAAATGCACTTTATTCGAATTTGAGTATGGCAAAACTCCTACACCAGGGAATTTATCACCCATATCATTGCTATGATTGGGATATTTATCATTACTACCCCTACACGTTAAGGTTTGCGTTTCATGAGGCTTAGTGCAATATTTATCTATTTATTACCCCTGCAATATCATTGTTTTCACTATTATTTACCTTGTGTTCAAACTATTACAAATAAAACACTGTGAATTCACTCAACCTTTGTGTTGACATTTTAAGCATGTTTATCTCAGGTAATTAAAGAAATCTCAAGCACGGAGTTGGCACGGGCATGGAGAAAAGACCCACCTTTGTTCCAAATAACTATATCATTCTTTTCAAACTCATCATCACTTTTGTGAACTACTACCCCCTTTTGATAACAAATATGTAATCTCTGAATATTGAGTTTTCATTGAATGATATAAAATTTCCCTTTTTATCAAAAATCTATACTTATGACTGTGATCTAGTTGGTAATACCCCGAATAAGTCTTCCGCTGCTTCATTACGATTTTCGGGGTGTTACAGATTGGCATCAGAGCCTAGGTTATAGAGAACCAAGTGATTTTCAAAACACTGGACTATAACCACGATTTCTAAAAGGACCATTTTAAAACTCTACCACCCTATGCCCTCCGTGCCAACACCTACAAGTACTTGCATTGAGATTTGCTTGGCAGATTATGCATAACGAATAAAATTTTATCACCTACGAATGTTATTATATTTGCATTGAGATTTGCTTGGCAGATTATGCATACCTAACGAATTAGTTTTATCACTTTCATATATTATTATGACTAATGCATGTTATTATTATTAGCTAACTTACACTTATTATTATTGGGATATTACAGTACCATGTCACCTCCCATCATCATACTTTCTGACAGTGATGACGCACTACCGGCATCACCCTCTGTCCCCACTATCATTTTATCCGACTATGACACTGATAGCACTTTACCTGTTGTACCCACTGTTCCATCTGTTGTCCCATCTGGGGATGTGTCTGGAGAGACAGAGCCCTTTGAGGAGGGTGAAGTCGCTTCAACACCAGTTATCACACCCACTATCCCACTGTCATCCTCACGTGCTTATGGTCCTTTGACCCTAGTCCAGTACTATGAGTCCCAGCAATTCTTAGCTGCTGATGATCACCCTGAGCCATCACTACGCCGAGTTCTTACCCATGATCACTACTCCTCAGGATCAGAGGCTGATGATGAGTCCTCCGACTCAGATTCTTCTGATTCAGCTGCATCCATTCCACCACCACCCCCGCCTGCACCGGTTCGCCGGCGCAAGCGAGTTAGAGTCCTCCAGCCTTATGAGCCAGCTCCTTTTGGGAAGAGATACAAGTACGGCCCTAACAGTTTCACCTATATTCACACTGCTCGGAAACGAGTACGTACCCCACCAGCCCTAGTACCACCACCACCAGCTCTCGTAGCTACACCACCACCCAGTTCTCCTGAGCCATCCCCATCAGTGCCACAGCCCCACTTTTATATGCTCCCGACTCCACCACCCTCGCCAGAGGATGCACCATCACCTATACCACCCCCTACTGTATTTTACACCCAGACTACCACTGTCCCTTTGTCATCTCCTATCTCATCTCCCACTGTCTCACCCATCAGGGCTCAGAGTGTCCCCATACCCTCTCCTGAGAGAGCACACCCCGTGAGTCCTTCCCCATCCGAGCCCCGTGTTCACAGGAGGGTCGATGCTCGTAGATGGTCGTTTTTGTTAGATTGCATTCGTCATTGGAGACTTCAGGAGGGAGCTCCTAGAGCTTCGGAGCTGGGGGAGTGTTCATCAGCTGTCCTCCTAGTCACAGGAGAGCCTATCCACCACACCATCCTACTGCTGGCCGCCAGACTGGCCCGACATGAGGATCGTCTTGATGAGTTGCTGAGTCTGATCGATGATATATCTCTCGAGCGAGTCGAGAACATACAGGAGGAGGTCGAGAACCTCGTGGTCGGGAGGATTGCTATGGAGGAGGTGTTTGATCTGTTTGGTACCGAGCTAGAGGAGGTTAGAGAGATTGTTACTGAGTTTGGTCAGAGACTAGATGCACAGAGTCATGAGACACAGCAGTTGAGAGACATTGTAACGATGCAGCAGCAGATGATCGAGCATCAGACGAAGAGATTGGCAGTAGCTGACAGTACTATCCATGCTCTCGGAGGAGCGGTTGGAGAGTTACAGGCTAGAGAGAGAGTCAGAGACCAGAAGATGGAGGAGTTGGCTGAGACTGTTAGAGGATTGCAGCATGGACCTGGAGATGCACCCGGCACTTCATAGATTAGCCACGTATTGTTGTAGTAGTGACATCTTAACTTGCCCAGCGTGGCGTTAATAATTTTGTATTGTATTGTTCTTTTGGAAACAATGTATCAAATTATTAAAACTCATGGTTAGTTATGATTACTATGTACCAATATTAATCTATGTTATGGTTGCTTTCTTCATTTATGTGTTGTGATTTTCTTTTATACGTCACCATATTATTCCCTGTGTGTTGTGATTGTATTCAGACATGTAGTAATGATTAATTGTGATGATTTTGTTTATGAGGATGTTGTATGAGGACAATTATGACACCTCACTTGATTATATTAACCGTAAAACCTAAATATATGTTCTTGTGTCATTGATAGAACATGGCTACCCACAACAGAACTACAGAAGCAGTCGCCGGATCGATCATGACTCCGGAGGAGATCCGCCGATTGATCACGGAAAGCGTGACCGCTGCATTAATAGCTCAAGCTGCAGCCACGACTCCTACCGGTAGTGCAACAAGGCCCACTGCAGAGAGCGAGCCAGTTGCAACCCGCAAGTGCACGTACAAGGAGTTCATGAGTTGCAAACCGTCAACCTTTAAAGGTACTGAAGGAGTGACGGAGTTAGCTCGATGGTTTGAGCGTTCAGAAACTGTCTTTACAAGAAGTGGTTGTGCCGAAAGCGACAAAGTCGCCTTTGCTACTGGCACCCTAACAGATGATGCACTGTCGTGGTGGAACGCCACTGCTCATAAAATTGGTAATGATAGAGCTTACCAACTTCCTTGGGCTGATTTTAAACAGAAGATGTTGAAGAAGTATTGTCCTCGCACTGAAATTCGAAAGATGGAAGATGAGTTTCATCGCTTGGTGGTAAAAGGATATGATCTTAGGGCTTATGATAGGAGATTCCAAGAGCTCTCCATACTATGCCCAACCAAGGTGCCGGATTTCGAGAAGACACTGGAAAGGTATGTTGAAGGATTACCCAGAAGCATAGAAGGAGATGTCACGGTGTCCAAACCACAAACACTGGAGGAAGCCATGGAGACTGCACAGAAGTTACTGGAAAGAGAAATCAGGCGTAATCAAGCTCAGGGAAGCAATGATCACAAAAGAAAATTTGATGATCGTAGAAACAATCACAGCAACAACAACTCTCAACATAACCAAAGCCACAACCGCAACAACACACATGGCTATCAGCAAGACCGGAACCGCCACCACAACCAACAGAATCGCCAGCTGGAAACTGCTAGGGCTTACATTGCCACACCTACTGGAACTGGGGGCTATGCTGGACCCGCTCCCATGTGCAACCGATGTAAGTTGCACCATCATGGACCCTGTTTCGCTAGATGTGGAAAGTGTCAGAAAACCGGCCACAAGACCCAAGACTGCAAGGCCACAGGAGCCAACCTGCAACCAGTGGCCGTAGTATGCCATGGATGTGGTAAGAAGGGGCACTACAAGAACCAGTGTCCGAATCAAGTTGCCAACCCCGTCAACAATGCTCGCGGGAGAGCATATATGTTGGAGGGAAGAGAAGCTCACCAAGACCTCAACAACACGACGGACTAATGAAGTTTAGAATTTAGCAGTCCCATTCCCTTATGTATTATGTCTACGACATCCCTAGTATCCGGATTTTTAAGACTACTTTCTGTTCTAAAAACAACTTGCTGTGATAATTCCCCATCTATTGTACTTTCTATTCCTTTCTGATTTCCATATTATCAACAAATTGTTATCAATCATAACATCTTTCCTTAAATTGCCATTTTGTAAACGGCATGAGTTGAATCTATTTAAACACTGAGAATTATAACGACTAAACCGAACATCACATCATTGTTCCTAAATTATACATAGCCTAGCTACCTATGTCTAATTCAGGAGGGATCATGTTATGCTGGGAGCAGTTATTTATAAATCCTGACACAAACAAACTGACTCATCATCTACAAAAGCTGAAGATTAGCAACTTTCTCTACATTCACCAAGTTCTCGACCAAAACCCTCATTGTTAAAATTTGTTATTAACAAACTCCTTTGTCTAACGGGTAGGTTACCTCCACAGATTTTTGATATTCATGAAAACCCTGGTCGTACCTTCGAAAGAAATTCGACTTGACGATAAGCTAAATTCTGTCGAAAAACCAATGGAGATTTTGGATAGAGATGTCAAACAATTAAAACAAAGCCGTATTCCTATTGTCAAAGTTAGAGGGAATTCTAAGAGAGTACCAGAGTACACCTGGGAACGCAAAGACCAAATTCGTGCTAAATACCCTCACCTATTCGATAAGACAACCCCGACCACTACCAAATCTTAGAATTCGGGACGAATCCTGTCTAACGGGTAGGTACTGTAATAACCCAAAAATTTCGAGTTATTAAATTTCTGTAAACCCGAAGCAATTGATTATGAACTCTAATCAAGTTATTTTATTCACCTTTGCATTCGAAATATTACTATATATATATTTTTTTTTTCTTTACTGAGAAATAACTAGTAAGATTTCAAAACGAACAATGTGGCATAACTCACGTTCCATTTTCACTGGAACCGCACGCGTACCGACACTGTGACCGTATGGCATGAGCTAAATAAATCAAAGAAAGAACGTACAGATCAAAGCATAAAAATAAATACGAGCTCGGAAGTAAACTCACATAATATATGACTACTCTAAAGATATGAACTCTCGGGTTAAGGACGTCTTAAACGGAACCAGACTTAACCCGGTCTAGTAGGACTCGGGTACTCGACTCACTCACTTTACCCTTAAAATACTTAACTACATTTTAGAATACAATATTAAACTTTACATACAAATTTCATCTTACAAGTACATCAAAAATAAAATACCTACTCACACCTCTCTTAAATTAAATCCACCTAAACCCCACTAAGTCACCCTTTCTTTTATATTTCTTTTCTTCTTTTACTGTATCCAACCCTCTCCCTCTTCACCCTTGTTGAGACCCAAAAACAACCATAACCACCATCATCTTTCCACCTCCATCTTCTACCCCTATCATTATTTTCGACAAAACCCACTGTCTTCAAAAACACCATTCCCTTTTATCTTGTCGCTTGCTACTTCCCTCGAAAACCCAAAACCGAACCATCCCCATCACAATTTAATTAAGGTTGACCAAAAATCCTTTGTCCCATTCTTTTTCACGGGATTACCTAAGAAATAGGGGCATAAGTATAGTGATATCACACCAATTAAGGTAGTTGTTTTCTCCAACAATCCGAAAGAGTTATGGAGCTTAACTCCATGATCATCTATAAATTCGTACCTCCATGGGTTATTCGAATCACACAACTAAACAACACACCAAAGAAATTGAGAAGTTCTCAAAGGTTTGGGTCAAGCTGTGGTTCGGATAAGGAAGCCGTGGTGGGTCGATTTCGGAAGCTAGGTTTTCGGGTTTGGAGCTTTTGGATTCGGGTTTAATTAGTGTTCGACACATCCCACTAATTTCAGGTTAATTATAAATTTTTATTTGATATTGATTTATATTTTTTTCTGCTTTCATTCGATCTATATAAGTTAGTTAATAGGGTCGAACATAAATGAATTAGGTTGGAATAAGAGTGGGTGGAGTGTTGATGAAAAATGTAAGTCGACTGAAAATCTAAGAATGAATTGCGAATATGGCTGTGAATGAATTGCGTTCAGTAAAAGGTTAAAATAGTCGAATATGGTTTAGTTATAAAAACAGGTCGAATGGGGGTTTGACTTTAAAAAGTCACGGGTTGGTTTAGTTGTGGATTTGTTAAAAGATAGTAAGGACCTGGGATGATAGCAGTTGAGAGTGGTCGAAGCATATGGCTTGCGAAATGGTATTTTGAGTTTAGGACTAGGCTAGCGAGACTTGTAAGAAATATTGAACCCGTAGGATTGTGTAGTCGAGTTGCTTCTCGTAACGTCACGACTTAAGTCATCGAGTGGCTTTGTAACTAAACCGAGAAGGTTGAGTCAAAAGGGAACGTCAAGTTATAGGGTATATTGAGACGAAACCGTGAATAGACCCGGGCTAGCCTTGCGTTGTCAACCACCTAGACGCCCAACGACTTGAGCTCGAGTGGTCCTCGAGAGTCGTTTAGCAAGCGAGACCATAGGTTCGACCCTTAGTAGCATTCGACCCTCCGCCAAAGTCTCAAAATGAGACTGCCTATAGCTTGAAGCTTGGCAAAGTCTGTTTTGATCTCATATGCTATACCGAATAAACCACAGGGCCAATCCAAGCTTTTTGGGCCAACACAAAGCCCACATTCAAGTGTTAAGACCTTTGGTCCCAATTTGCTTTCACAGTAGGCCTTGAGGAGCCCACTTAGGAGCCCCGATCCACATAGCAAGCCCATAAGCCACAAGCCCACTTTGTATTATGATATCCCCCCCTCTGGCTATCATAATTAACGGGCCGCAGCCCAATTTGAAACCTGAAATATTTTTTTTAATGATTATTCGAGTTTAACGAATGACAAGTAAATCACGACAAGTAAAAATTGACGACACATTATAACAACTATTGATTGATAAAAATAAATGACATCACTTTACATGTCGTATGTTAATTATTGAAACTATGACAAAGACGACTAAAGACCATTATACGTCCCAATATTTACACGGCAAAATAAATAGTAACACGTGCAACAATAACATAATTGTTTTGATAAATTTTTAAACTATCTTATGTTCATCAAATCTTAAACCAGAAATACAAACTAAATTATGTCATACTAATCTAGGTCACGCGTTGGAGTTACTACACACCATTTGATTCTATTGCATCACAGATTTCTACTACTACCAAGGTGAGTTCATAGTCCCACATTTTACTATGTTTTCAAATCCCGTGGGGAGATACATGCTATAAATCTGAACACAAGTATTTTTCTGTTTGCTTCCCTGATTGATATTGCTAAGTTAATATTGCCTAAGTTATTACACCCGCCAATTTAAAAGTCCCTTTATCATGAACCATTAATCACTTGCGAGTGAACGCGAATTTCGTGAATAGATCTATTGGAAGTGACATCCCATTTGTACTAGCCGGATGGATAGCCATAGTGTTAGCCGGATTGATAGACAAATGCACTTTATTCGAATTTGAGTATGGCAAAACTCCTACACCAGGGCATTTATCACCCATATCATTGCTATGATTGGGATATTTATCATTACTACCCCTACACGTTAAGGTTTGCGTTTCATGAGGCTTAGTGCAATATTTATCTATTTATTACCCCTGCAATATCATTGTTTTCACTATTATTTACCTTGTGTTCAAACTATTACAAATAAAACACTGTGAATTCACTCAACCTTTGTGTTGACATTTTAAGCATGTTTATCTCAGGTAATTAAAGAAATCTCAAGCACGGAGTTGGCACGGGCATGGAGAAAAGACCCACCTTTGTTCCAAATAACTATATCATTCTTTTCAAACTCATCATCACTTTTGTGAACTACTACCCCCTTTTGATAACAAATATGTAATCTCTGAATATTGAGTTTTCATTGAATGATATAAAATTTCCCTTTTTATCAAAAATCTATACTTATGACTGTGATCTAGTTGGTAATACCCCGAATAAGTCTTCCGCTGCTTCATTACGATTTTCGGGGTGTTACATCCAGGCAAGGGGTATGTAGACCCACCTGAATACATGGTTGTTGATGATACTGAGTTTGCATGTTTTGAGTTGTCTGATAAATTTGTTGTGGGATGTGTTACGGTGCTAAACTAGAGTAGTTAACTAGTTGAGGTTTTTACATTTGGGGTATTGCTTGAATGTTAGGTTGTTGTGGTATTGTGTTAGAGATGTGTGTTTGTGGCCTTCCCTAGCTTATTTCTTGTTTTTCTTGCATCAACCTGTCAAGGAAACCTGATTGCTTTGGTATAATTCGGGTGCTATCGGTTTGGTTTTCAGGTACAGATCTTGATGTTGATCGTCCGTGAGTGGTGTTACGAAGTTATTGTTTTGCCTTGCGGCGTTAACGGTGTTAGTAGGTGGACTTCTTGGAAACGAGAGGTTACTCATCACCATTGGTTGGGACATAACGTTGTGGTTATTTTGTGTAAAGGTTGTCCGACCTTTGTCTGTGTATGTGATGTCTTTGGTGTTAATGGGACCGGATGCATCGAGCGGAGGAGGTGGTGTTATTGATTGATTTTGTGATTCTGACATTTCCGCGAAATGTGAGTTTTCTGATGTGAAAACAAAGTTTTGTTAAGATAAAATGATGGTTTTCGTGTTTCGACGAAAGAGTTTTAGATCTGATGATTTTTCGATAATGGAATATATATGTCTTTTTTAAAGGAATTTTGTTGCCATTTTTTGGTGGACAAACAGTGAGGTTTTTAGATAAAACAGTGCCTTCCAGTGAAACTAGGAAGTTTTCCGGTGAAACCAATTTTTTTTTGGGAACGGAAAAATGAAAAGTGGCTTGTTATTATGTTGCTTATAGCACGGATGGCGTCATTTTACATATGGTACGTATTGAGGGTAGAGATAGTCACTCGTTTGGTTTCCGACGCTTGGTAAGGATCCAAAGGTGTGACCGGAGTCACGAGTTGGGGTAACACTCACGAGGTAACTATTGTGTGTAGTCGTATGTGAATTGTGAGAATTCACTTGACTTAGCTTGCTCCATTTTAAGGAAATATGAATGGTATTTATAGGAATGTGCTTAGGGTTTCGAGCCACCCTCGAAGGCTATGAATAGTTAAGGATGATCCACGTGGAGACAAGAATGACACGTGTCGTGACATCTTTGTCTCTGTCAGATGCATGAAATGATCCATGCACGATTGCCTTGTACTAGCGTGATATTCGTAGCATTACTTCGGTGCGAATGAGATAATGACACGTGTTTATACGTTGTAACAGTCCTGGAGTGAGTTTCCAGGCCTTTTGCTACCTGACCGTGTTGGTCAGGCCTTTGTGCTTGTCCTGAGAAGTTGCTTCTTAGGTAATTTGTGATGGATTTTGGTTTTATTCAGCTTGTTTCAAATGTATGGGCCTTAGGCTATGCACAATGGTGACCCAGGGTGACCTGAATTTTGTCTGCCACATCATCTTTATCTCTCCGGTGACCTTCAGACACAGCAGCAACCTTCTTAAATTTTTTTATTTTTTACTTTAAAAAAAAATCAATTTTTTTAACAACAAATTTAAACTTTATTAATAATAAAAACATTATATAAATAATTCAAATAACATTTAAAAACATTCAATTAAAAAAAAAAAAAAAAAAAAAAAAAAAAAAAAAAAAAAAAACATTTTTCCTTACAAATTTATTACAAATTCAAACTTATTGGTTATTATAAATAAAAATGACAATAATAATATACATCAAGGGCATAAAATGTAAATTGGTTATTTATTATAAAAAAAAGTAATAAAGAAACATTTTCCTCTACCTACAAAACAGACACTTAACACTTAAATAAAAAAACACATATTAAAGGCATTAATAAGGATTCGTTTGTTTGTTTGTGAGTAAAAGACTCGGTCGAATTTTTGATCGAGTGTTGTGTTTTTTTGTCTGGCGGCCGAGCACGACCAAGAAGCCACAACTGGCCGACCATCCTCGATCGATCGAAAATCCCAACCTCCATTGTGCATAGCCTTAGCCAGTTGGGCTGAAAGCTCCGTACAATCCGTCCTGTTAACTAAAATAGTTAATGATTTAAATTATTTACTGTTTTACACACCAAGTACACAAATCAAAGGGTCATACTATCCTAACACCCTCTAAAAAGTGAGACCTATCTATATTAGTTAAAATGTACAAACCGCAAAGCAGACACTACAACCGTTCGATGCACCTAATCATTACAAACACCCCATACAAAAGGAGGGATGGACGGATTTACCCTTGCCGCGTCCCTGTCCGTGGGATTATTTAATGTTGTACGATTCTGTCACAAGAGATTTGAATCAGCCACTACAATACAGAATAGTATATTTATAAAATCCAAAAAAGATGATAAAAGATAAAACTAACCGTGTGTACTAGTTTTATGATTACTTATTATTCCGAATATGATAGATGATGTTTATGCAAATATTATCGTTATACAATGGCTATCTGTAGTTTTCAAACATGAGTGACACTCAGCGACATAGGAGTATGAATATTTGAAACAAGAGTTCCTAGTGTGCTTAGACATTGTCTCATTTTTGCATGATATGTAGCTTTACAATAATCCGTATAACAACAGGCCTACGCGTGTGAGAGATGTTAAACGATAGATCGCCTATACCATGAATGAAATCAAACCGAAACCGTCATCTTATTAAGCAACCAGAAAATTATTGTGAGAAAATTATTTCACCAACCAGAACTCTGTAAGGTCAAGTATCGCAGGTGACAAAAGTGAGATTTATGTGAAAATGTCATATTAAGTGGGTGCGAAAGACCGTCTTAATTAATTTCTTTAAGGAAAATGATAAATCTTCCTATTACATGATCTTACTTATCTTCCTACATTTAAAATTTTGACAAATGTTAAAATCAACTAAGGATATCAAAAGAGATAGATAGTGGATTACATTTTGTCAATTTTTTTGTGGAATAAGAAGATAATTAATAAGATATACTAGGAATGAATAGCAAAACTCTTTTGATCTCATTCGTTGATTTTAACACTTGTCACAATTTTAAAAGGTGCTTCACGCATGGTGAAGAGCACCATTACGGCAGGTATCACATAGTCACACTATTAATGAAAATGCTTACATTTTGCGACCATGAAACCTTCGCACTTTTTAAAATTCTAAAGGAACTTGAGATCTTAGTGCTTGTTTTCTTAATATCGTTTCTCTCATATGCATGAAAATTTGGTTTTACAATCAGTGACAAAAAAATGTAAAAATGTCACTAGAATTCCTAGAATCACATAGAATTCCAAGAATCACATAAGGAAATAGTCGTAATAGATAAACTTTATATATCGTACAAACACTAGGAATTTCACAAAGAAAAAAAAGGCCCCTACCCATTCTTTCACTTTCACATCAACCTTTTTGAAATTTCTTTGAGTATTATATTGTTCATTGTAAGTCATTCAATGCCATACTTTATAGATCGAATTCATTGAATAAATTCCATTATATAACATATATATATACGTGACCTAATAGTCTGCCAACTTGATGCACATATGTAAGAGTTATCAGCTTGATATATTAGTAAAAACACAATTTGAATTTGGTCAGTAAATAACTCAGGATCAGTCACAAAAATATATTAACTAAACATCTTACATCTGAGTTAAACATCAAACTTACTTAAATAACTCAAATAGTGAAACATCTATTTATTACATAAATATAGAAAAAGAAATCTTATATTTTCCTAAAACTCCTTCAGTTATCTGTTTAATGATACACTACTAGCTTCAAGGTCCGCCCAATGGGCGGCTAGTTTTAAAAAATTATTTTTAAGAAAAATAAATAGTACAAATGGTTTGATAATAGATTAAGAATATAAATTGCAACAAAGTTTGTGAATATCATATAATGTTTGATACAATAGTATATCACCACATTTACATAATAAATCCTTAAAACCATTACTATTCAAACAGTCTTACAGGTAATTAAGATAATGTATATCACAAATTAAGATAATCACTTTCAGAACCTAATGCCAAATGCCCCTTATAAATCAAACAAATTCATAATAACCAATGCTACATTGTACATTATTGACCATTTAGTTGGGCTGATTATAGCCTAAAACATATTGTGCAACCCTTGGCGTGGGCAAGCAAAGGTTGCGTGTCAGCGTATCCCAGATATTTTATCAGCATAATTGGTATCACAGGAGTTACTTTTAGGGATAATTACTAAAATAGCCCGATTGCCCAAGTGCTAAGAGTATCCGGCCCGCTCACAGAAAATTCCCCCCTTAGCCCAGGGCAACTGATCCGACGGACCACAGGACGCCACGTCACCGACCAGAGTACCTCAACAACTGTTGCTACGATGTATAAGGGATGTATTGTATTTTGGGCAACTTTTGAATTTTGGGCAACAAATACATGAACAAAAGGATATTTTGGTCATTTTACGTGCATTAAAACTAGTTAGTTTTTTTTTAAATATATTAGCCTGTAATTCGATAATTCGATTACAATTCATTACAAAAACACATCAATACACAAACAGCTTCTTTTCCATAGACAAAGCATCACACAAGTAACAAATCATAATTCCTTAACACCCTGTAATTCGATATGCCGATTCAGTTGTACCGTTGTAAAATCGTTGTTCGATCTACAGTGAAGTTGCTTGCAGAAGTCAAAGAAATTTTGTCGAAGGATAAAAAGCGGGAAAGGTTGTTTAGAAACACAGTCTTTGGTCCGTGGTTGGATATTCGGTTTTTTCGATAATGACTGCCCTTTGATGCATTTTGTTTTACAACATCAGGTAAAAGTTTCTAACATATCGTCCGATTCCCCACCATTGCAGTTCAAAATTGGGGATGATTTGTTCAAAATTGGGGATGATTTGTTAGAGTTCGGGCGTAAGGAATTTTGTTTAATAACAGGGTTTCGATTTGGGAAAGTTTGTAAAAATGAAAATAAAGCAAATGCATTTCGTGACCGCGTATTTCCAGAAAAAAGACAGATGGTATAAAAACTGTATATGGCAGTGATTGTTTGAAACTACTTAAAGATCCAAATAGGTTCTTAGCTCTTTCGGATGAGGATGCTATTAGGTTGTGTCTTTTGATAGTTGCTATGTTGGTGTTTATGGGTATTGAAGAAAGGAATTGTATCCCTAATCATATACTGTCTTTGGTGGAGGACTTTGATGCTTGGAACGTTTTTCCCTGGGGTGAATACATGTGGCATAAATTTTATCAAAGGACTGTGAATGTTGTTGAGAGACACAGACCAGTACATTTGGAGAAGTTGGAAAAAAACCCATATTATAATGCGACATACAATCTATACGGTTTTGCTTGGGCTTTCAAGGTATGCCATACTTTCTACTCTGTACTAAAGTTCAATACTATTGTTATATATATGTATCCGGTGTACAAAATGTTTGTATCTGTTTTCTATCCATTACTAGGTTTTTTGTATTAGATATATATTGAATATATAGTTTTGAACACGGTAATAACCTGCAGTTTGAGCATTTTTCTTTTCCACATTATATACATTTTAAACAACCACATATTTCAGATATGGATTTTGGAGACATTTCCTAAAAGCGGCAACTGGTGGGCGAAAGACACGAACGTCATTCCACGAGGTCTTGCTTGGTCTAAATGTCAAAAGTTTCGAAGATCAGACCATATAACACTATTTGGACCGGTAAGCACCGCACTATCTTTGAAGGCTAATTTGTTGGACCCTTATTTAAATTTGTTCACATACAAAGTTATTTACTATTTGTTTTTTTAGGAGTCAGTTCCTATTAAGGCACTTTATGCCACCAAACGTGAATTGAGACAACCGTGGTGTATTGCCAGCATCCCCTTTATAAAGGGTTTGTCTGATTCAGACCTGTCAAGTGCAGAGGAAGACCAACAACCTGATAGCGCAGAGGATGATCACCAACCTGCTAGCGCAGAGGATGACCGCCAACCTGATAGCGCAGACGATGACAACCAACTTCGTAGATCAGAGGATCACCAACAAGCTGGTAGCGCAGACGATCAACATGAAGCACCAAGTTTAGAAACTTTAGATAAAAATAATGTTGAAAACGCAAAAGGTGTCCAATCAGGCGAAGGCCAAGATGAAAAGAATTTTGGAACAAATCCTATTTTGGGCAAGATATTTGATTTGCAAACTGATATTTCGTTGATAGCGAAGCACGTAGCGTCTGTCCCTAAACAAGACATTCGCGAGGTGCTTCAGAAGGTGAAAACAAAATTTTCAGAGTTAGAGACAGTTATTAACGAAAACACCGATGATCCAGATTTTCCAGTCAAGTATGATGTCAACCCTGATATTTACATGGTTTGTATTCACCTTATATGTTTTATTCTCCTAACATTATACGAAGATCAATTCCTCGTTAAGTAACCTTATCTCATTTTGTCAACTACAGAGCCCGTCATCACGTTGTGAAGATGATGTTGATAATGGTGTTACGCGCCGAGATGTTGATGATGATCATGCTGATGATGATGTCGATCATGCGCATCCAATGGAAGTTGACAATCCTGTTTGTTTAAAGGTTTACTTTTACTTTGTGTTTTTTTGGCATACGTTTATAAGTATCTCATTTCCCCGTTAATGTTTACCCTTTAATCTTACATTTAATTCATTAAGTGTTGTATTATTTTGTCAACTACAGGCCACGCCATTAGCTTGTGAGGCTGATACTGGTGTTACGACCAGTGTTGCAGCCCATCACATGGAAATTGACATGGATGTTGGGCAGCAAGGCTACAACGAATCTCAGGTGGGTGGGATGGACGTTTTTGTAAAAGCATGTGAATTAGGGGTTACTCCTGACTTCCCTACTCTTGATCATCATCAACCTACGAATCCAGTTGTGGCATCCCATGAGAAGGACATTAATGAAACAACATCCTTCGTCTACGGTGATGTATGTTATCTTGAAAAAAATACTTTTGCAAAATACAACCTTCCTTGTTTGCCTATTTATTTATACATCTTTATTGTACCAGTATCATCCGGTGGTGTATGATGATGTCATGAGTTATATAAACGACGGAGCGGATGTGACTAGTGTTTCGTTAGAAGAAGTACCGTTTGATAATGAAAATGGTAAGGGTGTTGAGAATGCAAATGCTATTTTCGTGCATAAAGAACACACAACCCCATTGCAGACATATGTTGAGGTACTTGGTTTACTTTAAATTTAAAAAGGTTACTAATTGTTCCTTTCTATGTCTTGTGGTCGGTGTTAATTACAACCTATGCTATGCAGGAAGACCAAACAACACCATTTCAACAAACACTCACCAACCATGGGTTTGCAAATGTGGTCGGTCCCAATGACAAACCTTGCTTGCACTCTGTTTTTTCTGAACGTAAAAAGAAGAAAATCCAAAAGAAAAAAAATGCGCATAAAGTTGCTCTAGTGGCTAAAGCCTTTAAATCAAAGCACGATAAGTTTTTTGAATCTCTGAATTCAGAGAACGTCCAATCCGCACGACTGACCAGAGCAGCTACTTGCAGAAAGAAGTTGATTGAGCCTATAGTCATTTTAGATGTAAAGCACCGTAAAACATTGATACTGAAATCACTATCTGGTTGGCCTATGCTAATATATGGTATGTGTCTTTTCAGGACGTATCTGGAAACCCAAGAACTCGGTCAATTACTGAGTTCTATTCGGCCAACCCAGATCCTTTTGTTGAGGTAGTCTGATTTGTTATTCTTAAATTAACAATATTATGATTCGTTTATTGTTAATAATTTATTTGTTTATTTTAGGATCTGACTCGACATCCCAAATTGAAAAAGGACAAGGTGTCTCTGCCTGATTCACTTCGTGTTTATTTAAAGCAAAAAAAAAAGAAAAAGCCATAAGTTTCCATGGGGCGGTCGTAACATTGTTTCTGATATGAAATTTTGGCTAGCGTTGGCATGTCTTGAAGATTGTAAAGGCGGTTGCCTGTATGACTATGTAAGGAACCATCATCACTATCTGGTCAAATACATTTGTATATACTTTTGATTGAGTAACCACTATAAGTTTTATAATTTTTGTTTTGTGTACACAGCACTTGGATATATGGTTTGACCTTATGTGGTCACTTAGACCAAGCAATGCTGATTGGACCTTGGCAGGTTCTCTGTTCGCCCGACATATCTTGGCTGGTCAGATGTACAGTCATTATTCAGATGGAACAAGCTACCCTGTGGCTTGGCGAGATGTTGAAAAGGTTAGTTTGCCACAATCCTTTTTAAATATAATTTTAAGTGTATGCATATTTATGTGTACATTTCTTTGTCTATATTAGGTTTATTTCCCCGTGAATGAACCTGATAAACACTGGTGTCTCGCTGAGCTTCACCTACGTAGTGGTGTTGTTTCATTTTATGACACTCTTGGGTTGGTACATGGCAATGGTGCACGGTGGTGGAGAACTTTGAAAAGAATTTTGCCAAAACAACTTACCATGTATCTGGATCAGCAGGGTATATTGGCGAGCAAGGGCATATCAGCCGAGGAATATAAAATAACATACCAGTGTCCTGCAGTCCCGAAACAAGCAGACGTATATGGCGATTGCGGTGTATGGGTATGTATTATTTTATATAGATTGT
Organism: Artemisia tridentata subsp. tridentata; assembly: GCA_021014915.2. Lineage (NCBI taxonomy): Eukaryota > Viridiplantae > Streptophyta > Magnoliopsida > Asterales > Asteraceae > Artemisia > Artemisia tridentata. The sequence goes on along the minus strand of CP139507.1, from coordinate 383,141,924 downwards.
GCCGCAACCAACCACTGGAAGTAGATGACCCGCTTCAAACAGCGGTAGCATACCGTGAGCGGATGCTTCAATACTTCTGGAAGCACAAGGAGTTAATAAACAATGTTTAATGGTATTTGGAAGGTAGTAGAGTTGATTTATAAATCTGTAACCCAAAATACAATTTACTATTATCTAGTAATCGTAGTAATCGTATGTTTAGAAAGTTTGTTATATTTATTTATAGAAGAGATTGATGTATATCTCTTCACACGTTTTCTTGTATGACGGGTAAGGTTAAGGAGTTCTTGTTAGTATAAAAGAAACACCCGTCTATGAGTTATGTACAAAGAATCTATAATCAGTGTCAAGCTATGAGGAATAAGATAGTTTAATTCAAGAAAAAACTTTGTGATTTGGTGTTGATCCCAGATGAGGCCTTGATAGATCTTTGTTAATTATATTAGATATGAATGTAAAACAATATGTATAGAAACTGTGTAGGATCGTGCCTCTTGATAGATATTTGAGCCAAAAGAACTTTTACATAGCTTATTTAAACACAAGCCAACTACTATGAGAATCTCTGTATAATAAACTTGTGCTTATGCGGAAACTAAACACAAGAGTTGAAGAAGACAATGACTAAAAGACTTTGATCCTCTATGGATCTTGTATTAACTATTTTCTTTGGAATTGGATGCAAAACACAATGTCGTATGTTTCTCTTCCTAAAATAACAAACATACAAAAAATACGCCATGACCAGCAGTAACAAACACTGCCAGCAGAAACTAAACAATGCTACCAGCAGGAACCATGACCGGCAGAAACCAACACTGCCAGCAGGAATCAAACTACACTAACAGCAGCAACGAAAATAAACATTATTCTAATATTTCCTAACAAACTGTTATCGAATTGACACAATATTAAACACAATTGCATTTGTATTATATACTGACACTCACAAATATTGTCTAGTACACTTACACATGTTAAAACGTTAACACTTATTTCATACATTTATGTGAACAGGTTTACCTCCGGTTTGAGAAGGTATGAAGTTATTGATCCAGCATCGTCGTTTGACATGTTTTCAGTGTGGCTTCGAAGTCTAGTGTCATTCGCCTTTGGAACCTTGTTACCGTCATCAATGGAAGGCGTTCGTTAACATGTAAGCTTCAAGAGTGTGGTGTTTCGATCTTTTCCTAGATCAGAGAATGAATTCACAATAATAAAGCTCATACTTGCGTGTTCCCCCTTGCTGAAGATGGTTTATATCAAGCTGTTTGATTTGAGTTATGATGAGGCCGAAAATGTGAGGATGAATTGGGAGTTGGCTAAGAACCTGTTGAAACTCCACCGAGCTTCCCGCACAGCGTTGGTGATTGCGTGCTTTTGTAACCTTACAACAGGTTTTACCTCTCGAGGGATCTCAAGAGGCTTACAACCCCACCAGGCAGTGTACCTGACCGATGTAGTATAGTGTAGTGGTAAGTACGGGGGATTGATCGTTCTCCACAGGGTATAGTGTTCGTTAGGTGTGAAAGGCTACTCTAATTAGGTCTAAGGGTTGAGGAAGATTCTTTTTTATGTTTTTATAATTTTATGAAAGCAAGTAAAATCTCGGGTTTGAAGGAGTGGGCGGAATTAGTTGCTAGTCAACTAACCCAAAATTACTACGGATGCAAATAAAATAAAATAACAAAAATGAAATGTGGTGAGAAACTTATGTGTAGAGAAATGTGTTTACTTAGATTTCCTTACTCCCTAACTATCTTTTACCGGTTAATTAGTGTGTATTAGTCGCGTGGATGACGGGTGTATTCCTTAATACCATTCGTGGGGTGGCGTACTTACTTCCCCAACTCTACAAGCTCCTACTTCACTCCTATGTCGAGCCGGCTAGGAAGCTCCTAACATGGGATCACTAGAATTCGCTTGTGCATTAAATACAACCATAAAAACCTTTAGTACGCATTTGGTTCATGTTTCTTAAGACGTTCAAGCAAGTTACCGAATAGGAAGTTAGCCAGTTTTCTTAAGCCTAACATAGATAAACAATCATCCAATACAACTAATAACACATTAACAACCAATAATCAATAGCTAGGTTTCATTAGATCTAAGCAAACACAAGATAAATTTAGCCTAACATGTTAAACAAAAGACAAGAATAAGATAGAATCAAACAACACATAGACATATTGAATGATTAATTGATAACTTATCTTTCAATGAAACATGGAAGATCTCAAGGCAAAAAGCCCTGAAAAAGTAGCTAAAATCGTCTTAGGGTTTTATCCCAAAATTCCACACACTAAGCTCTCTTTAATGACAAAAGATTAGAAAACTATATATAGACTTTTACATCTGACGGCGTCACCTTATGGATTGTGACGCCGTCACCTCGCCGCTTCTAGGGTTCCCGGATGACCTTCTTGACGCCGTCCCTCTTTAGCTCTTCAAAAATCCATTCTGGCTTATCAAGGCTTGACGCCGTCGAACCTAGAATGTGACGCCGTCCCCTTATGATTTAAGCCGTGACGCCCTTGATCAAGTTAAAGCGTGACGCCGTCAGAATTCACATGCTATTTTCACTGGCTTATCATGAGTAAATTTCACGTCCAACTTTTCTTGCCAAAGCATGACGCCGTCCAGAGTAAATTGTGACGCCGTCAAGAGTAACTTTTAGCCGATTTTTGAGACTTTGCCGTTTTCTTCACTTAAATGCTCCAAAAACGTCCAAAATGCCTCCTTTTCCAAATTTCTCCTCAAAAGTACCTAAAATGACAAAAGGAACGATTTAGGGCAATATTTGATCAAATAAATACGATTTAAGGCTTAAATGACCCCTTAAAAGCGGTACACTTTTTGCCTCATCAAATACCCTTACACTTGAGATTTGCTTGTCCTCAAGCAAATGCGCTTTTATTCTAATCAAAATACAAGTTAGGGGTCATTTAATGCTAACATAAAAGTAATTACAACAAATAATCGTTCCACTTCAATCATAATAAGCACGGAGATTACATACTAGCACCTCACAAGTAGTGTTTAGATACTCACATCTCTCAAGTGTCATCAAAATAAATCTCATAAATGAAAACGGATAATATCTCTCACTACCTGTCATAGCAAATAGATTACCATAGGCTTGGGAAAGGATCAAAAAACCTCCTCCACTAGGCGTAAGCACCTAAGATAAACTATCAAAGAGGGCTTTTAAATGGGTTATAATGTTAGGTGTAGGGAAAAGGAAAACACGGTTTTGTTGGATACGGGATATTTTACTGGTGGCGAGTTAAAGATCTTGGTCAATTACATGTACTATACAATGTTGCTAAGCCAAGACTAGACTCGATCTTAAGCTAAAAACGAAATAACAAAATAACAAAAATATAAAACAAACATAAAATAAAACGGGATGGTAGTCCGTATGTTTTTTCTACTTTTCTTTTTCTCATTTTTTTTTTTTTTTTTTTTTTTTTTTTTTTTTTTTTTTTTTTTTTTTTTTTTTTTTTTTGCATACACTTTTACCCTACCATCCAAAATAATACATCATAGGGGCGTTGCATTCCCCTTACACTTGAATTTTTACATAACTTTACAAATACTAATCTAATGACTCGAATTAAGATAATTGAAAAACTTGGAGTACTTTTAAAACATTTAGCACATATGGGGGTAATAAATGATGTTCTTCCCCATTACTCCATTATACTAGTACTTTACCCATGAGTCCCAATCGTCCCAAAACAATATGTACAAGGATATGATTCGACTTAGCAACCATGTAATCAACTAGATAATTAACTTGGGTTTAAACAAATGTTGTAACAATAATGCACTAAAAATGAGTGCATACAAGGTAGGCTAAGGCGATTTGGGTGTACATTTTAGTGGGGTGTAACAAATTCTTCCTTTAAGTAAAATGCTTAAAGGTCGAAACGAAAAGATAGGCTCTGAGGGGTGTACTAGGGGTATCGTGTACTAAAAATGAGTACAACGCAAAGGGGTGTGGGAGAATTACTTGACCAATGTAGCCAATGTAATTATAACAAAAACACAGGTGTAAAACAATGGGTTAATCCTAATGCCTCTTATCATGTAGTAAATCTAACTACACTAATGTAGTCTCACTTGTGGCCTTGGAATGGTCCTAACGCAAGTTCTAGAATCTAAGTGCTACCGGTACTCACATCATAGCATAAATGCTTTTCCTACCAATTCTAGGGGCGAACCTCACATATTTGGGGGTGGAAAATTTTTTAGTGGTACGGTTTTTGTGCTAGTCATATAACTCCTATCCGTGAGACGCTCATTAAGATCAAAGTTTCACTCCTATATGTTGTAAAAAATTTTAAATTTGGCACTAAAATTACCTTAACAAGTATTTCTCTCAGTTTTATTACACATCTACTATTAAACAAACAAAAATCAAGCGTAATAGCATTCTCTAAAATCGTACTTTTACCCTCCCCTTACACTTAAGATGAACATTGTCCCCAATGTTCAAATAACAAGATGTAAAAGCATAAAGTAAAAGAATGAAATCAAATACTCCCCTGATTCGCTCGTTGGATAGTGAAATTACACGGTTAAATCTTCTTCCAAGGTAATGTTGAAACTCCATGACTAATGCATCGCCATAAGCTTGATTCCATAACATTTCCTTGTCCAAAATAACCTGTTAAGCCTGAGAAAACAAACACGAAAACCTGCATAACATCGGCGGGATAAAATCTATATATAAGGATATAATGCTTGTGGAATGATAACTTTGCAGATTCCTGGAGATTATAAGTTGGAGATTTAATAAAAACTTTTTATGAAAACAAAACTTTCAAAAATTTCTGGAAATTAAATCTGACGCCGTCAGGTTATAAACCCTGACGCCGTCAGAAATGACCTGACAAAAATTTTCATTTTAAGTTTCCGGAAAATTTCTGGAAAAACCTTTACCTTACTTCCTGGAAATCCTGCAAAACATCACTATGACTCGATACAAGCATTTGACTCAAACAAATACGGATATGTATGCTAATCTACTATTATTACGATTCATGTTAATTTGTGTTCTAATAAACCGATTTAGATTTCCCTTACACTTAACTTTTGCAAAATACCTTTATATGTAGTTAAGACGAAGTTAAAAACAACATAAAGCATTTTCACAAATTAGTTTTGAACATGAATCAATAATGATAAAAATTAAACACACATACGGAAACAAATAAAATCAAACAAACAAATAAATAAACACACAAAGCAAATAAAGCTTGGGTTGCCTCCCAAGAAGCGCTTTTCTTTATTAACGAGTCTTGTAGCTAGACTCAAATTCACGCTACCCTATGTAAGTAAGCTCGTCATCGAGGACGTCTTTAGGGTTAAGCTTGGATTGAAGTTTCCTATTGGTCCGCTTAGTACGATATGTCTTTTCAAACTTCTCTCCATCCGGGTCATACAATGTCATCTTAATATGCCATGACCCATCTCCATCTTTGGGTGGTTTATCCCAATTCCACTTATGATCATCTTCCTCACAAATCCACTTATTCATTCCTAGGTTAATTGGCAAAACTCCTAGGAAATCAATCATCTTTCTAAAAACTAGAGAGTCTTCAAATGGATCCAATTCGGTGTCCCTAGCCAAGAGTTGCTCTACCGTATGTGTTCGGTTAACAAAGTCCTCTTCTAGGTAAAATGGGCGTTGGGGTCCTATGAAGTCTCTATCAATCCAAGGTCCATATCTAGATGGTCTCCTATTTAATTCTAACCAATGGGGTGTCGGTTCCTCACTAGTATCATAGGCGTGTTTCTTAACATCATAGATTGACCAAGTATCTCCTTCTCCTACCGCTATCTTAGATTCCTTACAATCAATCATAGCACTAGCGGTCGCCAAAAATCCTCTACCTATCAACAAGGGGCATGTAGGGTCGCTAACCATATCAAGGACGTGGAAATCGGCTAAAATGGTTAGTTTTCCAATGTGCACTAACACGTCCTTAACTACTCCAACCGGGTAAGCAACACTTCCATCCGCTAAGCCTATTATTACCTCGGTTTCTTCAAGTTTTCCAAGTTTTAGAGAGGTGTAGAGAGGTAACGGAAGTAGGTTAAGGCTTGATCCAAGATCGGCTAATGTGTCATAAGCCTCCGAATTACCGATCTTGCAAGGTAGAACAAATAAGCCCGGATCATCTAATTTCTTAGGTAGCTTATTTTGAACAAAGGCGGTCCCTTTTTCGCCTAACTTGAGCTTCTTCTCATCCAACTCATCAACAACCGGACTTTCAAGGTGGAGCTCCTTGAATTCTTCGTCAAGGTTTTGAGTGGAAGGTGTTTCAACTATGTTGTTGACCAATTTGGATGTCATAACTTCTTGGTCATTTGGAACGATTTGGGTTTGTTTGAAACACGTGCTCATGGAATTGACCGAATAATATTGTGGACAAGAACTAGGGGACGAAACCGATGAAATAGCGTTGACGTTTAGTTTCGGGTTCTTGACCGTGTTGCTAGGGAGTGCTCCCATTTCTCGGTCATTGAGGGCTTTCAACAAAGTGTCAATCTTATCGGTCATCTCGCTTTGTTTTTGTTTGAAATCGGCTTCAAACTTGGCTAAACGAGCTTCTTGAGATGCCATAAATTGAGACATCAATCCTTCAAAGTTATTGGTACTACCATTGCCGGAAGGATTGTTGTTGAAAGTACGGTTCGAGTTGGAACCGCTTGATTGAAAATGATTAGGTGGGTTGGAAGAATTGGTTTGTTGCGAGTTTTGGTTTTGTTTCCACCTAAGGTTCGGGTGATTTTTCCATGAGGGGCTGTATGAATCACCATAAGGGTTTGGCTCGGGTTTGAAAGTGTACCACTTGTCTCCCGCTCCGTCGGTACGCGAGGATGCGTAGTCCACAAAAGCTTGTTCGGGGAGTTCCATGCAATCACGAGTGTCGTGGGGACCACTACATAATTCACATGAAGAAGTGATTTTGTTCACTTGGCTTGAAGGTTTAGGAGCCTCGTAGGATTTCATGAGAAACTTGACTTGGTCTTCAAGTTCTATGATCCTACGGTCAGAAGTGCTTGAATTGTTCAAAGGCAAAGATATTGCCTTGACCGTTTTATTCAAATCACGGGGATCACTCCAACTTTCGTTGTCATAAAGAGCAAGATCCTCTAGGAGAGCCCATGATTGTTCCGCACTTAGATCACGTAGCTTGCCACCGGCCGATTGGTCAATGGTTTGCCTCGTGTAGAGATTTATATGGTCATAGAAGATTTGGACTTGGAGCCAAAGTTCTATGCCATGGTGAGGGACTTTTTGGAGTAAGTCCTTGAATCGAGTCCATGCCTCGTAGAGAGTTTCGCCTTGACGTTGTTGGAACATCAAGATATCATTCCTTAGCTTGGTAGTTCTTCCCGGTGGGAAAAACTGAGCAAGGAAACGAGTGGTGAGATCATCCCAAGAGGTGATGGATCCTGCGGGTTGACGTTCTAGCCACTGACTAGCTTGGTCCCGCAAAGAGAATTGGAAGAGACGCAATCGGGTCGTCTCTCGAGTGGCAACATCAAGGTCTATAGAATCAACGATTTTAAGAAAGTCCTTGAGATGTTGATTAGGATCTTCAGAACGAAGTCCATGGAATGCGCATCCGCTTTGCACCAACCGGATGGTGTCGGATCGCAAGGGTGTGATATTGGCTCCTTGAGTGAGCTCAATGGTGTTTCGATAGCCATGGTGGCTAGGACGGGAATACTCTCCTAAAGTACGGGCTCTAGGAGGTGGTGGTGGTTGTTGTGGTGGTGGGTTGTGGGGGTTAAGGATATTACCATCTTCCATGATGTCGGATGGTATGGTTACGAACAAAGACACGAAGAAAATAGATAGACTAAAGAAAACCTAGAAAAATAAAATAAAAATCTCACTAGAAAGGAATCTAGTGAGTAGACCTAATAGAAATAAAAATTCAACCTAAACAATAACTATTCCCCGGCAGCGGCGCCAAAAACTTGATTGCGTGGTTTTGTAACCTTACAACAGGTTTTACCTCTCGAGGGATCTCAAGAGGCTTACAACCCCACCAGGCAGTGTACCTGACCGATGTAGTATAGTGTAGTGGTAAGTACGGGGGATTGATCGTTCTCCACAGGGAATAGTGTTCGTTAGGTGTGAAAGGCTACTCTAATTAGGTCTAAGGGTTGAGGAAGATTCTTTTTTATGTTTTTATAATTTTATGAAAGCAAGTAAAATCTCGGGTTTGAAGGAGTGGGCGGAATTAGTTGCTAGTCAACTAACCCAAAATTACTACGGATGCAAATAAAATAAAATAACAAAAATGAAATGTGGTGAGAAACTTATGTGTAGAGAAATGTGTTTACTTAGATTTCCTTACTCCCTAACTATCTTTTACCGGTTAATTAGTGTGTATTAGTCGCGTGGATGACGGGTGTATTCCTTAATACCATTCGTGGGGTGGCGTACTTACTTCCCCAACTCTACAAGCTCCTACTTCACTCCTATGTCGAGCCGGCTAGGAAGCTCCTAACATGGGATCACTAGAATTCGCTTGTGCATTAAATACAACCATAAAAACCTTTAGTACGCATTTGGTTCATGTTTCTTAAGACGTTCAAGCAAGTTACCGAATAGGAAGTTAGCCAGTTTTCTTAAGCCTAACATAGATAAACAATCATCCAATACAACTAATAACACATTAACAACCAATAATCAATAGCTAGGTTTCATTAGATCTAAGCAAACACAAGATAAATTTAGCCTAACATGTTAAACAAAAGACAAGAATAAGATAGAATCAAACAACACATAGACATATTGAATGATTAATTGATAACTTATCTTTCAATGAAACATGGAAGATCTCAAGGCAAAAAGCCCTGAAAAAGTAGCTAAAATCGTCTTAGGGTTTTATCCCAAAATTCCACACACTAAGCTCTCTTTAATGACAAAAGATTAGAAAACTATATATAGACTTTTACATCTGACGGCGTCACCTTATGGATTGTGACGCCGTCACCTCGCCGCTTCTAGGGTTCCCGGATGACCTTCTTGACGCCGTCCCTCTTTAGCTCTTCAAAAATCCATTCTGGCTTATCAAGGCTTGACGCCGTCGAACCTAGAACGTGACGCCGTCCCCTTATGATTTAAGCCGTGACGCCCTTGATCAAGTTAAAGCGTGACGCCGTCAGAATTCACATGCTATTTTCACTGGCTTATCATGAGTAAATTTCACGTCCAACTTTTCTTGCCAAAGCATGACGCCGTCCAGAGTAAATTGTGACGCCGTCAAGAGTAACTTTTAGCCGATTTTTGAGACTTTGCCGTTTTCTTCACTTAAATGCTCCAAAAACGTCCAAAATGCCTCCTTTTCCAGATTTCTCCTCAAAAGTACCTAAAATGACAAAAGGAACGATTTAGGGCAATATTTGATCAAATAAATACGATTTAAGGCTTAAATGACCCCTTAAAAGCGGTACACTTTTTGCCTCATCAGTTGGTTGTTTTCTTTTAGTCTTGTAGTTTATGCATGTATGGGTTGAATACTCTATGACAACCAACTTCGTATTTTGTTGTTTGCTATTACCTTATTAGTTATTACCAAATACTGTATAAAGATTTATAAAAATTGTTTTATTCCAAAAGTTTTAGCAAAAACTGCTTAAAGCAAGACGACATTGGAGTTCAATTGGGTTTAATGACCACAGTTGTTTGGTACTCAAAAGGTCTATTTAAGTTGCCCAAAATAGTTATGGCATAACTATTGTTGCTCTATTGTTATTTTGGTACGTTGTTAAGTAAATCTAATGAATCAACTTCCAAAAGGTAGATCACTTTCCAATGCAGCCCTTGCGCTACTGTTCACACAATAGAATTCCACTTTATTTTAAATTTTTTTTTAATGCCACTTGATACTTTAAGCATAATTAATGAGACTCCTATATATTCTTCTGAACGCCTGACGACTAAAATACTGAAATGTTGTCTAGCCACAACGATGCATCAATTTAAAGTTGCCCATCTTTTTTACATTGCCCAATTTTATTAAACGTTGCCCAATTTTGCCATGTAGGTTGCTCTACAGTTCACACAAATACATCTACTGTATTTTTTTAAATGGCACTTCAACCAGTAGGTTTAATCATAATCAATTAGACTCCAATATATATGTGTCATCAACTTTATTTATTGTTTCTACTTTGCAAACCCATATATTGTAAGGTTTTTAAAATGGAAAAACGTTGTATTTTTAAAAATAAATACGCAACAATCTTTTAGATAATAGGTCATCAAATACGCACAACAATCTTTTACCAAGTAGAAAACCCTACCACAGTAACATAAAAAAATGAAAAAAACATAAAACAATTACAAATCTACCAAATTAAAAATAAAGTGCACAACAATCTTTTAGAAAATACGTAATTACGTTACAAAATATTGTGCCATTTGAATAACCGGACTGAAGTCAGCATTACTTTTGTCTATATACCACTTCGTATGGTTACTTTTGTCAATATACCGCCTTGGTCTTTTAACTTCTTCCCACCGTTACTATGTCCTTCATGTTGTAAGGAGTCTTTTGATAATCAGGTGCAAGTATGGCACTGTATGCAACAAAATTGCCTCCTGTATCTCCAAGCAAAAGTGCTCTTCCCATTCTATATCTCCCTTCCGTGGTTTTGGGAATGCTTGCAGAGACGCCCTTCTGCACAAAAACGGTTCGAAATGCACCATATTGTTCGAAAGGACGCTCAAGGATGTTATGGAAGGGTGTTTAGATGATTGGGTTTTGTAGAGCGTTATGGTTTATGGTTATTAGTCGTCATTTAAGAACGACTAACTGCTATTAGTAGTCATTTAAGAACATGTGTGGGCCGTCAGATGACCCTCTTGACGATGCTTTATACTGTTATTCAGCAACAAGTTGTAAAAAAACGATAACATCTTCAACTTGTCTCAAACGGTGGTTGTGAGTTCGATCGCTGTGACACTCTGTATTATTCTATGTGTTAGATGTCTTTACCGTTTTTTTGTGGGGTTGGTTGCGCCTTCTTTCGTTGTAATAACCTTTTATAGAGGATGAACCACTGTTGTGTCACGTGTGAACAGTCACGTGGTCTGGTCACGTGCCTAAACTTGTAGCTGGATGCCTACCTAGCATGTTGGATTAGACATAAAGTATATTGTCTTGACTCTTGACTTTTCAACGTCTTGGAAGGTACACAAATTTGTGTTTAAACTTGTTGGGAGTATATCGGCTGAACTTTCCAAAGGTGGATAGTCCGCTCAACTGCCTTTAACATTTTATTTTGGAAAGCCACTTTAATTTCTTTAATTTTTATTTGCCCGGCAGAAACCAACACTGCCAGCAGGAATCAAACTACACTAACAGCAGCAATGAAAATAAACATTATTCTAATAATTCCTAACAAACTCTTATCGAATTGACACAATATTAAACACAATTTCATTTGTATTATATACTGACACTCACAAATATTGTCTAGTACACTTACACATGTTAAAACGTTAACACTAATTTCATACATTTATGTGAACAGGTTTACCTCCGGTTTGAGAAGGTATGAAGTTATGGATCCAGCATCGTCGTTTGACATGTTTTCAGTGTGGCTTCGAAGTCTAGTGTCATTCGCCTTTGGAACCTTGTTACTGTCATCAATGGAAGGCGTTCGTTAACATGTAACCTTCAAATTATTGGCTACTATTTAGTCATCGTTGTGGTTTATCATTTCAGCAGAAAACTTAGTAATTGTACTATGTTATGTTGTTATTGTGTTGTATTTTTTTACTTGTTTATGTTTGTCATGGTTTGCAACCGACGTACCAAAATAACAATAGAGCAACAATAGTTATGCCATAACTATTTTGGGTAACTTAAATAGACCTTTTGGGTACCAAACTACTCTGCTCATTAAACCCAATTGAACTCCAATGTCGTCTTGCTTTAAGCAGTTTTTGCTAAAAGTTTTGGAATAAAACAATTTTTATAAATCTTTATACAGTATTTGGTAATAACTAAATAGCAAACAACAAAATAGCTGGATGCCTACCTAGCATGTTGGATTAGACATAAAGTATATTGTCTTGACTCTTGACTTTTCAACGTCTTGGGAAGGTACACAAATTTGTGTTTAAACTTGTTGGGAGTATATCGGCTGAACTTTCCAAAGGTGGATAGTCCGCTCAACTGCCTTTAACATTTTATTTTGGAAAGCCACTTTAATTTTTTTAATTTTTATTTGACCGGCAGAAACCAACACTGCCAGCAGGAATCAAACTACACTAACAGCAGCAATGAAAATAAACATTATTCTAATAATTCCTAACAAACTGTTATCGAATTGACACAATATTAAACACAATTGCATTTGTATTATATACTGACACTCACAAATATTGTCTAGTACACATACACATGTTAAAACGTTAACACTAATTTCATACATTTATGTGAACAGGTTTACCTCCGGTTTGAGAAGGTATGAAGTTATGGATCCAGCATCGTCGTTTGACATGTTTTCAGTGTGGCTTCGAAGTCTAGTGTCATTCGCCTTTGGAACCTTGTTACTGTCATCAATGGAAGGCGTTCGTTAACATGTAACCTTCAAATTATTGGCTACTATTTAGTCATCGTTGTGGTTTATCATTTCAGCAGAAAACTTAGTAATTGTACTATGTTATGTTGTTATTGTGTTGTATTTTTTTACTTGTTTATGTTTGTCATGGTTTGCAACCGACGTACCAAAATAACAATAGAGCAACAATAGTTATGCCATAACTATTTTGGGTAACTTAAATAGACCTTTTGGGTACCAAACTACTCTGCTCATTAAACCCAATTGAACTCCAATGTCGTCTTGCTTTAAGCAGTTTTTGCTAAAAGTTTTGGAATAAAACAATTTTTATAAATCTTTATACAGTATTTGGTAATAACTAAATAGCAAACAACAAAATAGCTGGATGCCTACCTAGCATGTTGGATTAGACATAAAGTATATTGTCTTGACTTTTCAACGTCTTGGGAAGGTACACAAATTTGTGTTTAAACTTGTTGGGAGTATCGGCTGAAATTTCCAAAGGTGGATAGTCCGCTCAACTGCCTTTAACATTTTATTTTGGAAAGCCACTTTAATTTTTTTAATTTTTATTCGATTGTCAAATTGAACATACACTAAAAATTGCCTGGAAACTTGAGAGGTATATGGATGGTTCCCATTTAATGTTATTAAATGCTAAAACTCTAGAAAGACTTTTGGCAGTGTCGATGCAATCAACTATTGTCTGCAACTGACAGGTGTAATGATGACTTCTCAGGGTAAGTTAGTCAATCACACTTGCAAGATGGGCAACTTAGAAAATGGCCAACTTAGAAAATGGGCAACTTTAAAAAACTTATGAAACTTTAGAAAATGGACAACTTTAGTTGCCCATGTTAACAAATTAAACACCTAAAATGTATTCGTCTGACGTGTTTCTATTTAATTAACATATTAACCAATAACACGTTAACGTTAACATATTAAACTACTAAAAAAACAACTGTTATTTTTATTAGAAAAAGAAATTTTGTTTTCCATTTATTTTTCCGAAATAATTTTATTTAGAAAAATAGTTTTTTTTTGAATTTTTTTTAGAAAAATGCTATTTTTTTTTATTTTTTTTTGTACACGTTAATATTAACACATTAAACAACTAAAATGTATTCGTCTGACGTGTTTCTATTTAATTAACACATTAAACAACAACACGTTAACGTTAACACATTAAACAAAACTAGTGTTATTATTATTATTATTATTATTATTATTATTATTATTATTATATATATATATATATATAATTTTTTTTTTTTTTTGCCTTTGTTTTTGTTTTTATTATTTTTCGTACCAAACGGGCTCTAAAAATTATGAAACTTGCGCCATTATTAACGAAATACTTTTTTTCAACAAAAACGAGTATAAATATGCAATACTTTCTCGAAATCAATATATTTGTCTTTGTTTTTGTTTTTATTATTTTTCGTACCAAACGACCTCGAAAAATTATGAATCTTTCGCCATTATTTTGAAATTAAATTTTTTTAACAAAAACTTTTTTATTTCGAAATTAAATTTTTTTTATTTTGAAATTATATTTTTTTTCAAATAATTTTTATTTTTTTAGAAATTTTTTTCTGAATTATTTTTTTTATTTCGAAATTAATTTTTTTTTCAAATAATTTTTAGAAAAATAATTTTTTTTAGAAAAATATATTTTTTTAATATTTTTATTGTATGTATACGTGATAGATCTGAAGTAAGGGAAAATTAACGTTATAGATTATTAAGGGAAAGAAAAAGGATTTGTAATGTAACAAGAATTAAAGACGAAGAGGAAAATGAACAAGGTGAGATACGTGTGTTATATATAGAGGAGAGAGAATATCAAATAAAATTAGTATTTTATTATTTTATTAATACGGAGTAGTAAATTTATTAATAGAATTAAGTATGTAAGTGATGTGAGATGATGGGGTAGGGAGACTAGAACTGAGCAAATTTAGGGAGGGTTTGTCAGATTGCCCATAGACCCCATTCTTATAACAAAATGGCAATTTAAAAGATGGGCAAACTTAAAAGATGGGCAACTTAAAAAATGGGCAACTTAGAAACTGGACAACTTTAAAAAACTTGTGAAACTTTAGAAAATTGACAACTTTAGTTGCGCATTTTAAGTTGCCCAATTTTCAAAGTTGCCCATTTTAAAACATTGCCTAATTTTGCCATGTAGGTTGCGCTATAAAATGCCTTTTTAAAACATTGCCTAATTTTGCCAAATTTGTGTTTAAACTTGTTGGGAGTATCGGCCGAAATTTCCAAAGGTGGATACTCCGCTCACCTGCCTTTAACATTTATTTTGGAAAGCCACTTTAATTTTTTTAATTTTGATTTGATTGTGAAATTGAACATACACTAAAAATTGCCTGGAAACTTGAGAGGTACATGGATGGTTCCCATTAAATGCTATTAAATGCAAAAACTCTAGAAAGACTTTTGGCAGTGTCGAAGCAATAAACTATTGTCTGCAACTGACAAGTGTAATGATGACTTCTCAGGGTAAGTTAGTGAATCACACTTGCAAAATGGCAACTTAAAAGATGGGCAACTTGCAACGTAGAAAGTGGGAAACTTAAATTGGGCAACTTTTAAAAACTTAGGAAACTTTAGAAAATGGACAACTTTAGATGCCCATTTTAAGTTGCCCATTTTAAAACATTGCCTAATTTTGCCATGTAGGTTGCGCTATAAAATGCCTTTTTAAAACATTGCCTAATTTTGCCAGCAGGAAGAGAAATGTCGCCAGCAGGTGCAAGGGTTTCACTACCTGTAGCAATGGAAGAGCTACCAGCAGGATCACTCTTCTTTGCCCATTTTTAGTTGCCCAATTTATCCTGGTGCCCATTTTACGTTGCCCATTTCTCTAAGCTGTCCTTTAAATTTTGATTTTTTTTCCCATGAATTGTAAAACAAAAAAACAAACCAATAAAACGTCGATACTTAAACCACGTATTGTTGGTTGGTTTGTTGTTTTAAACGGAATTAAAAAAATATAAAATTAAACAAAAACTAAATAAACAAATAAATACGTAAAAAACAGAGGCAACTGAAATGTTAATACAATCATAGTAATCACATAACCTGGTTGCCCAACAAATGGTGCTACAGTAGTATATATGGTGTTGTCAGTCGTTCAGAAGAATATATTGTACTGAAAGTACAAAATAATAAATGGCGCTAGTACATACTCAGGGTTGCCTAACTAATTGTTTGTAACATTTTTTTTGCACCACTTACCCTTATGCAATTTTTGGTTAAAACCACACTAATAGTTGGTGATATTTTTTGCACCACTTACCCTTACACAAATTTTGGTTTGTTGACTTCGGTAAAATCAAATAATTCATTGATATTTTTGTAAAAGGTACTAAACATACTAGAAACATGAAAACAACGTCATACTAAACTGCTTCAATGCATTTCACCCCAACTTGTTAGAACCGGAGCTCTCTTCCCTGCTTTCCATCATATTCTTGCTTTCCTTGAGTCGTTTTAAACACAATTTCAAGATCGGTAATCCTCTTTTCTAGATTATAAGGGTCGTGAAACCCACCTTGTTGCTCCCCCTTGTTTTGAGGCACCACCACATTTTGCTGCTCCACCACATTTTGCTGCTGATCGTCTTCATTTTGCTGCACCAGTAACTCACTTTGAGCCACCACATCCTCTTCACCTTCCTCCTCCTCTTCATCTTCATCTTCCTCTTCGTCTTCTTCCTCCTCCCCATAATCATTCAGTCCCCAAACCTCATCCCAGTAAAAGTCTTGCGCATGCAGCCAGTTCAAAATTTGACCCCTCATCCACGCATCTACCTGCCTATACGACCCATATTCTGCAATCGGTTCATACCCGAAAGCATCAAACACTGCGTCAAATAGTAAATTGTTGTTTAACACCCACTCGTACTCTTCAGCATCATTTTGAAAGTTGCCATTATTCGTTGCCATTGTTTATGTTTTCTTTCAATTGAAAGGGATATATGTGTTTGTCTGTGTGTTTTTGGTATACAATGCATAGTTATAAATAGGCTGGAGAGTTAGATTAAAGGTTCCCAACACTTTGGGCGGGAAAGGGACAAAGGCGCGCGCCAAAATTAATAGATGTGAATCGAAGATGTACGCAAAAAGTCTCGAATATCCTTTTACCAAGTATTGACCTTCCATGGCCAATGAGTTGACGCAACAACTAGGTGTATCTCATGCTTTGTGAATAATAAACTTACAAACTCAATATTACCAACTGGTTGTTTGTGAAATTTGGGATGATTTGGGATCGGGTTTGTTAATATTGGCCCGAGGGAATAAATGTTGGACCGTCACCGGAAAGGTCAAACAATATGTGGTTTAACTACGGACGGTTTCTTGGTTGGTTTGTTGTTGTAATAAATGGGCAACTTAAAAGATTTGCAACTAATAAAACGGGAAACTTAGAAGATGGGCAACCAACAACTTAAATTATAATGGGGGATAATTACCAAAATAGACCAATCACCAAATGGTCTTTATAATGGCTGTTGGGCAGGGTTAAAAGAATTGGCAACTTAAAATTTGGGAAACTAAAAATGGGATTCGCGCAGGCTAAAAAGATGTGCAACTAAAAAAAGTGCAAAATATGGGCAACATACAAATTGGGCAACATAAAAATTGGGCAACTTAATATGGCAGTTCATCAAACATAAAATAATGGGCAACTTAAAAGAGTTGCAACTAAACAAAGGGGCAACTTAGAACTTGGGCAACCAACAATTGTGCACTTTTACTGGGGGGTTCACTTTTACCATTGTATAACTAAACAAAGGGGCAACTTAAAAGAGTTGCAACTAACTAATGGGGTCATACTATTATTGGGGGGTTCACTTTTACCATTGTATAACTAGTTGCCCAAATTTTTAATACAAGTTGCCCAAATTTTTAATACAAGTTTATTTGTGTTGTAAGCTAGTGGACACCAAGGGAGCATCTTTTATAACAAGCTGACCAACGTGACAAGACCCAAGTATTCACCAATTCACTATCAAACATTGACTTTTCTGCCGATAAACCTGCAAACCAAACCCCTATACCCACCATGATTACACAAACAATATGTGGGTTTTTTTTTTGGAAGGCGTACAATATGTGGTTTAATAATGAAAAAAATAAAAATAAATAATAACTAAATAAGTAAATAAAGAAAGTAGGAAAGGTACCTACTTTCTTTTCTTGGAAACTTTAAAATTTTTACCATTAAGCCCATCATTTTCCCATAAGTAAATACATAAAAATTAAAGGAAACTGAAATGTTAATACACTTATGGCAATCATATCCTAATTCTAATGATGTTGATGAAGTACAGATAGAGACTACTGCTTGAGTTATATTCAGTCTTAAGTAGCTTTTCCATTCCAGATCAGTCCTAAGTAGCCGGCAACAATGTCCTTTGTGCTTCCGGGCAGGGCAGTAACAAGGATGAGAAATCATGGATTTTCATCCTCTATTTTCTTGATCCACCACACAAACACAATCTATCTACCCCTTTAAGAACGGCTAAAAGTTATTAGCAGTCATTTCAGAACGGATCTAGATCATAAGAGTGATCCACCCGCTGTGATACCATTTGTTGGTGCGCTTTAAACTTGAGCAACTGATGAATTAACAAGATAAACATAAACACGTGCCGCTTGGACATTGAAAGAATAACGAGTTTATGATTCATGATGGCAAAATTACAAGGTTACTACGGTGAGAGACAATTAAAAGTAACTAGTAGGCTTGGGTTAAGTTTGTTGGAGGATTGTAAGAATCTAACTATGTTATGGAATTGTTAATCTCGTTCAACGCGCACATTTTGCTTCAGTTGGGAGTGCTTTATATAGCAGCTAGATTACTGTTGTTGCACGTGAGACTAGTTATCTTATTTGATTTCTAAAAAAAGCATTTGATTGTGAAGCGGATCGTGCACAAAAATAGGCTTGAGAGGTAGATGAATGGTTCCCATTTAATGCTATTAAATGCAAAAAAGGTCATGAAAGACTTTTGCCATTGTGGATGGTAATCCACTTATGGGGGCAAGTGACAGGTGTAATATTGGTAGTCAGACTTACAAAATGGCAACTTTAAAGATGGGCAACTTAAAAAAAGTGCAACTTTAATGGTGCAACTTTATAAAATTGAGCAAATTTGTGACGCAACTTAATAATGGGCAATTGAGAAGACTTTCCACCTTTGGAAATTTCAGCCGACAAGTTGACAAGTTGCCCAACTTTACAAGTTGCCCAACTTTACAAGTTGCCCAACTTGACAAGACCCACCGTTAATTAACATTGATTTTTCTGACAACTATTTAATTATTTCCCGCGGGAAAAATAAACCCACCCACCAAACCCCTATACACACCATAATTACACAAACCCTTATAAAAAAATTAAATCCAAAACGAAATCCAAACTCTCATTTTCGAGAACTCACCAAAGCAAATCAAATTCCAGCAATACCATGTCTTTTGGACGTAATGTTAGCCCTAAAATGATGGATTATATTAGCAACATGCCAGATAACGTGATCACTAATATTATGAATCGTTTGCCACTAAAAGATGTGGTGAGGACCGATACTTTAGCGAGTAACTGGAGGTTTAAGTGGACTTTGCTCACCGACGTTATAGTTTATGAGGATTTCTTTTATTTTTTGACGAATAATTTTGATGGGAAGGAACTTACCAGACTGCTACTTCAGCTCAGAGGTCCAGTAAGAAGGTTTGTCTTCTCCGTAGATCCCAAACCGCTGTTTGGACAAGATTACTTCAAATATGAAGAGATTCATGATTGGCTGTTGTTTTTGGCTCGGGAAGGAATCGAGGAGCTGACAATTCAAAACTGGTATGGTGAACCAGTTATGTTGCCAACCCAACTGTACTCTCATATGGAGTTGAAACATCTTGAACTTCATTGGTGTACTCTTCCTAGTTTGGTATCTTTTATTAGCTTTCCAAATCTATTGAGCTTAGAATTGTTATATGTTGACTTTCAAACCGGTTCAGTTTGGAAGTTTATTTCTCGTTGTCCCTTACTTGAGTCTCTTAAAATGAATCGTATTCATAAAAACGACATGAGACTTTTGGATATGGCACAGCTTGGAAATTTGAAGAAGTTGTATTTGTCATTCGGTGTTTCGAACCATCCCACGACAATCACAACTTACAATATCTTTCAGCTTAGAACTCTTCCCAATCTTGAGTCCCTTACATTGGATTTTCAGGAGTGCAAGGTTAGACAAATTTGAGTTTTACAGTTCAAATTTCATAATGTTAAAGTAATCTCTAATACTTATGAAATATAATCTTTAAAACTTACGATAAGTCGACCATTTGTAGTTGTTGGAAGAAGGAAGCTCCTGGATGAATGTCCCTGTGGCATTTGTAACCCTTAAGACTCTAAATCTATCCGGAGTCGATTTTGGAAACAATGCAATGGTGTCATTCATCATTCAAATGATTTGTGGAGCTCAAAAATTGCAAACTCTAGAAACCATGGTAAGTGGAATGCATATGTATGAAATACGTCATCTTAAATTGACATGGTTATGCATCTCAATACTATCTCAATTTGCAGGCTGCATTGGAAAGTGATCTACCTTTGTAAGTTTATTCATTAGATTTACGTAGCAATGGAATGAGGTCGGGGCAGCTCAAGAGTGTGGCGTTTCGATCTTTTCCTAGATCAGAGAATGAATTAACAATAATAAAGCTCATACTTGCATGTTCCCCCTTGCTGAAGATGGTTTATATCAAGGTCAGCAATTTTAGTTATGATGAGTCTGAAAATGTGAGGATGAATTGGGAGTTGGCTAGGAAACTGTTGAAACTCCACCGAGCTTCCCGCACAGCCTTGGTGGAATTCTTTTAGTCTTTTAGTTTATGTATGGGTTGAATACCCTATGACAATCAACTTTTAAAACAATGCCTAATTTTGCTAGGCAGAAGAGAAATGTCACCAGCAGGAGCAAGGGTGTCACTACCAGTAGCAATGGAAGATCTACCAGCAGCATCACATTTTTAGTTGCCCATTATTAGTTGCCCAATCTGTAAAGTTGCCCTATTTAAGTTGTCCTTTAAATTTTGATTTTTTTTACAACAAAGAGACAAACCAATTAAACGTCGATACTTAAACCACATATTGTTTGTTATTTCGAGTGACGGTCTAAAATTTGCTTATGGCGGCCATGTAGCAACTAAACCAAGCAGTAGAACATTTAGCCTAGCAGTAGTAGAATGTATGTTAACTGGCAGTACCAATTTACCCACTTTAGTATAGTCATCATTTTTATGTTGCCCAGTTTTAGTTGACCGTCCATTGTAAGTTGCCCATTTTAAAAACGATGCCTAATTTTCCCATGTAGGTTGCGATACATACAGTACACAATAGTACTTCAACTTTATTTTATTTCACTGCCACATGGTAGGTGTAATCGTAGTCATGCGATTGTCCCTTTACCAAATTTGGTACAATGCCAACACAAGTACATATAATTTATTTTATATTATTTTTAATGCCACGTAAACCTCCAGGTGTAATCATAACTATATATATGTGTCATCTACTTTATTTATTGTTTCTACTTTGCAAACCATATATTCTAATGTTTTTATAAAATGGAAACAAACGTTGAATTTTTAAAAATAAATACACAACTAGTAACATAAAGAAAAGAACAAAACAGAAAAAAAAAATCTACGAAATTAAAAATAAAGTACACAACAATCTTTTATAAAATAGTTACACTACGAAATAATGTGGTGTTTTGGGTGAGAAGTCGCTTAAAAGAAGTGTATATACCACTTAGTAGGGTTACAAGTTTTCCATGTCTTGCCAACAAAATAATTGAAAGGCATCATTTTAATCCTTTGTTGCTTGATGTTGTAGGAGCCTTTTGAGCTTTATCGGGTCCAACTCTATGAAATGAATTGCCCCTGTATCTCCCTAGCAACGTGGGCTCTTCTCATTATCTATCTCCCTTTTCGTGATGCCACAATGAACGAGAGCCTTGATGGCCAACGAGACCATTGATGGCCAACGAGAGTCTACTTCACTGGAAGGGAGTTTAGATGAGTGAGATTTGTAGAGCATTATGGTTTAGGGTTATTAGTCGTCATTTAAGAACGACTAAGTGCTATTAATAGTCATTTAAGAACATGTGTGGCCCGTGAGATGACCCTCTTGACGCTGCTTGCTAACCCACGTAATGTGTGAGTACATGCTTGAATAAGCGAGTATGTAAATGATGATCATCAGCAAATGACGTTTTGTCATTGAGTGAAGACCGTGGTTGTAATATATGGTAAGCAACTTTATATTGTTATTCAGGAACCAGTCGTAAAAAATCGATAACATCTTCAACTTCTCTAAAACGGTCGTGATTTTGATCGCTGTGATACAAAGCATTCTTCTGTGTGTTAGATGTCTTTATTGTTTCGGGGTTGGTTGCGCCTTCTTTCGTTGTAATAACCTTTTATAGAAGAGGAAACACTGTAGTTTCACGTGTGAACAGTGACGTTGCCTGACTCTTATGAGTCTGGCCACGTGCCTAAACTTGTAGCTGGAGTGCCTACCTTGCATGTGGGATTAGACATAAAGTAAACTGTCTTGTCTTTTCAAAGACTGATATTTCCAAAGGTGGATAGTATGCTCAACTGCCTATAACTTTTTTTTTTTTTGGAAAGCCACTTTAATTTTTTGCCCAATTTTATAAAGTTGCCTATTTTTTAGTTGCCAAACTTTTAGTTTGCTCGTTTATTGTAAATTGCGCCCATTTCTTAAAACGTTACCACATTTTGCCTTGTAGGTTGCGATACAGTTCACACTTCACACAAGTACATCTAATTTATTTTATTTTATACTTCATCGTCATGTAGGTCTAATCAGAGGCTATTTGTATTTCATCAACATCATTATAATGAGGATACGAGTAACATAAGTGTATTAACATTTCAGTTTCCTTTTATTTGTAGGTATGGTTTTATTTTGTTATTATTTATTTTTAATTTCTGCATGCCATTAACAACTACAAACCAACCAAGAAACCGTCCATAGTCAAGAGGAGGAGATGGCTGAAAGTGACGCGGTGCAGCAAAATTAATAGGATGAGCAGCAAAATGTGGTGGTAAACAAAATGTGGTGGTTCCTCAAAACCAGGGACACCGGCAAGATGGGTTTCAAAGCCCCTATTATCTAGAAAAGAGGATTGGCGATCTTTCGGATGGCGGTGTTTTTATGTTTTTAGTTTGTTTAGTAATTGTTGAAGGTTTTATTATTATAATCCACCATATGCTATGGTGACTTTAAGTGTGTTTAATTTGGAAGTAATAATGTTTCGTGTCTGTGTATGGTGGGATGCATGAAATATTTTTGAATCAATCATTTGGCTATGTATCAATCAGTTAGCTATACATTGAATGCGGCCTTATTTATGAGCGCGTGAGACTAATTCTGAGGTCCACTTACCTTTTTAAACCCTTTGAAACCAAGCAGTAGATTCCACCACTTACAAACCGATCAGAAGAACCATATCAGCTGCCGAAATTATAGCCAAGCAGCAGGAACTTTGTAACAAGCAGTAGAATGTCTGCTCAAGAGCAGCAGGAACTTTTCCCTCTTTTGCAAAGTTGCCTAATTTAAGTTGCCCATTTTTTAATTGCAAAAGTTTTTAAAATTGCCCATTTATTTAAAACGTTGTCTAATTTTGCCATGCTGATTGCGCTACGGTACACACAAGTACATCAACTTTAATGAATGCCACTTGGTAGGTGTAATCATAATCAATGAGAGTCTTGTAGTCACATACTATTGGCATTTCATTTTGGGCAACAAATTACTGTGTATGCGTGTAGAGATTTGTACTTTGGGCAACTAAATTTGCATATATAATTCTTAACCATATACAACACAACCCTCAAATAAAAAAAAAAAAAAAAAACCAAAATGAATTCTTGCACAACAGATAAGTTGAAGGTGTTTATACGGTATGAAGAGAATGTGATTGCTGTTTACTTCCAAAAGACGTCAACTTTGGCAATCTTGTGAAGTATGTATGGAAGAAGTTTGAGGTTAACGATGCATACGCAATACGGTTATCTTACAACAACGGTGGAGACCAGAGGACTATAGTTAATGAAGTCGACCTCGAAGTTTTCAAAAGTCTTGTTTCGGCGACGCCGTCTCAAGAGCACACAATAATCGTACACTGCGCTATGCATACCGCTGATGTTAATTTAGATCCAGATCACCAAATGCACCGCACCGGTCTTAACTGTATGCCAACCCAACCCCAACCACCCACTTTTGATTATACCGCACCATATAAGAATAAAGGTGGTTTAAAAGTTCATCATCTGTTTGAAGATAAGGAAGAGTGCATGTATGAGATAAGTTTGAAATGTTTAAAAGAAGGGTATGAGTTTTGTGTTTCTAGATCGTGTACGGCAAGATACGCTGTGAAGTGTGTCCAACCAGAATGTGATTGGCACATAAGCTGTCGTCGATATGGGCCAACTTGCCGATTTAGAATCACTTCAGTAAACGACAATCATAAATGTTCAAAAATCAAATTCAATCCAAATCACCGAAATGCATATACAAAAACATTGGCTAGAATAATATCCCCGAAGCTCAGAGATCCGACAAGAGTGTATAAGCCAAAGGACTTTATACATGATTTGAAGTTGGATATGAAGATTGACATTTCATACAGACGAGCTTGGAGAGGGAGACAGTTGGCACTGGAATCAAATCAGGGCTGCCCAAAGGCCTCATTTTCGCAGCTGCCGCTATATTGTCATAATCTAAAGATTGCAAACAGGGGCACAGTTACACACATACAGACCGACGATGCAAGCTGTTTTAAGAACCTATTTATAGGTTTCGGTGCTGTGGTAAGCATATTATTAAGATTCTAATCCTCTTTGTTAAGTTACAAAACATATATATATATTATGCGCACACCGCACCTGTCATATCAAACAACAAACAACATATTGTTATTACTTAAGGTAGTCGTTTGTCAATTAACAATAAACAATAAATTGTTACATATATATATATATATATATATATATATATATATATATATATATATATATATATATATATATATATATATATATATATATATATATATGTATAATCTCTATATTTTATATTTATTTTATTTTGTATCTGTTTATATGTTTTCAACCTTATGTACCATGATATATGCTACATTGTACTTCACAGATTAAGAGTTTCATGTGTTATATGCGGCCTCTCATCATAATTGATGCCGCACATCTAAAAGGGACATACCAGGGAACAAATCTTGTCGCAGTTGCAATGGACGGAAACAATCAGATAGTACCGCTTGCCACCGGTGTTGCTCAGGGCGAGACTGGTGAATCATGGACTTGGTTTATGACGAAACTCAAAGAATGCATAGGGGAAGTTCCTAATTTGGCCATCATATCTGACAGACATCACGGAATCATCCTGGCATGTAAAACTGTATTCCCGAATGCCTTTCACGGCTATTGTTGTCGTCATTTGATGTTAAATACAAAGATGCAGACAGATACACTGAAATGCTTATACTGGAAGACATGCAAAGCGTACACAACGGAGGATTTTGCAAAGCTAATGTCTGATATTCGTTCGGTTAAGACGACAGGCTCACAAAAAACTTGTTGAAGCAGGCGTCGAGAAATGGTCAAGGGCACATTGCCCTGGGCAGAGGTACAATTATTTAACCTCAAACAGTGTCGAATCCATAAATGCTTTAACAAAGCTTGTGCGCCACTGCCCGATAACAACGCTGATGGAATGGTATAGAGGTCTTCTTCAGAGCTGGTATTACCACCGCCGAGCAAAATATGCAGGTAATAGATTGTTTTAATTTCAATACGTTTACTGAAGAATAATGAAATACTAGACACTAAACAAACTTTATTATTTATGGTTAGATGGCCCGGATGATGATCTTTCTGAATGGGCAACTGCAAAAGTGAATGGCAGAATGGCCAAAAGTGCAAACTGGAAGGTTTTGGGGATTGACAAGGACAGAGTATATGAAGTACGGGACACAAAAAAAGGCATATTGTTGATTTGGAACAGGGTGAATGCACTTGCCGACAATGGCAGCTTTCGGGATTACCATGCGGACATGTCTGTGCTGTTGGTAGATTTGCAGGGCTGACTAGTGTGAAGAAACTGGCTAAAGCTTGGTTTTATAATACAACACTTAAAGGCACATACGAAGACATGGTTTATCCTTTAAAAGACATGACGATGTGGGACACTCCAGACGACATCCAAGTTGTATCACCCCCTATTGTTTGCAATAGGCGACCAGGTAGACCCAAAAAAAGAAACAGAATTCCCTCTCAAGGCGAGGTGCCTACAATCATTACGTGCGGAAGGTGTGGAAGGCCAGGACATAACCGGCTAACGTGCAATGCAACAATTGTGATAGAAAAGGTTGAAATTTTATTTATTATGCCACAATTAAGTAGTTGTGAATATTGGGGCCCTAATGTTTATGTGTACCTGTATACAGAAAAGTCCAGCCGGTCCAAGGAAAAAGACCCGTGTGGTGGAGGGTTCATCTAATCAAAGTAACGGAACACAACCCGAGGCAAATTCAGAGTTTATGCACAGGGTGATGAATGCGGCCGAGGCACCCAACTTAAGTCAAGCACAGGAGCAGCCGAACTCATCCAATCCACACATTAATTCGCTGTCAGATTTCCCTACTCCAGACAAGTTTTTACAGTAAAGACCCCCAATGACACACCCTATATTTAAATTTATGCACTCACTTCCTAGTTGGTACCATGTTTTGTTTAACTAAGAATAACAAGTGTGGGTCGTTTGGTGTGTAATAAACATTAGTATTAAACTATGTTATGAAAGTTTGATGGAGGCAAACAATTAGCGGTTGTGTGTGTGGTTGTGGTAAATTAAATTGAAAATACAAGTAAATAAACGTACCAACCAGCAATCAATCAGATTGCAGTTCAACCATATTGGATCGCCCGTTAATGAAGGCCCTGACTGTATGTTTTTACTACTTGGAAAATGATATGGTTTCTTCATTCAAATTGATTCATTGTTTCAGTTCGTTTGTTTCTACCCTTAACTATGTTTCTTTCCAGCAGATCATCTTCAAACACCTGCGATTTAGCTTTATCTGAACCATTTGGTTTCGCTATTTTATGCCAACCTCGTGTAACATTTTTTCTTAACCAGTTCCACTTCCTTCCTATATATGTACCATTTTCATTGACATCCAACCAACCATTTTCATTGTACTTGAACGGAGTTGAACTACACCAACACTGGCCAGCGCCCTCCTCTTGCCAAACCATGTTGTTAAAATAATACTTTGATAACGGCAGTTGCTTGTGAGCAATAAACAGGTCCATGGAACCATTGTTCAAAGCATGACTGGAAAATCTACGAACATCTGTATCAATGTGTAGCAAAGTTAAAGCATTTGCAAGTGACATGTTGGGTTTACAATAAAACAAAGCCCATTTATCACCACCAATGTCATTTATAAGACTATTAAGTGCCCTAGTAAAAACACCCCTGTCAGAGGTCAAACACCAAACGTTCCCAACACACCCATCAACATAACGAAGGGATCGAGAGCAAATTCCACATATTTGTGTACTTTGAACTCAACTTTCATCCAGAAACTTAATTAAACATGAGTATAGTTTATAGTTACAAACTAAAAGCAATTATGTAGCTTTTTGGCACCCATAATTAACAAACTAAGTACGTTGCACAAAATAAAAAAATAAAAACAAAAATAATCAAATAATAAAAATCTTCTTTATTCACTGTAACATCATATTTATATGAACAAAAAAAGGAATAATATAGTTATGGGAAAGTACAACAAACCTAGAATACGTGATATAAAGATGAAAAGGACAGCAATTTTATTATTTTGGATTCGTGTGGTGACAATGACCTAGGGTTTGATCTGCTTTTTGGGGATATTGTGTTTGTTGGGAACAAAAAGGATATGTGGGGTTACAGTGTTTCCCGTGCAAATTACACGTTTGGTCCTCAGACGTGCAATTTTATAATAAACTTTTGACTTAATTTCTAAAATGGTCCCTGTATTTTATGTTGTAAAAGTCGTTGTCTGTTTACAGCATGTACATTGTCCCTTTAGCAAATTTGGTACATTGTAATTTGACTTCAAAAAGTCAAATAACAGAATTATGGTTTAAAACCAACTTTCGCAAAATATTCACAAAGTTATGGTCTAAAAGTATGCACATTTTGCACATATTACACAGTTATTGTCTGTTACTTAAATTACACAGTTATGGGTTAAACCATAAATAAGTCAAATTGCACAGTCAAGGACCAATTTCCATTCACTCCCATTTAACACAATGTGAAAAAAAATTTTAGGTACATGAAACAGTTTACCAACCGAACATTGAATGACTATCTTCAATAAAAAGGTCTTTAAATTCGCTTAAGCATACACACGAGCTACTCAAGAAACCTGTATTATTCACCCAAACTCTTACACAAGTAAAACCAGGTTTCACACTTGGTTATAATATGGTCATAGGTCAGTGGACTAAACCTGTTATGTGCCCCAAGAATGGGTACTAAAAGTGTTCAACCCGTTCGAGTATAGGGTCCCTTTTTTTCAAATTAAGTAATTAACTCTAAAGTTTTTATAAGTCTTATTTTAGTAAAAAAAAATTGGAGTTATACAAAAATAAAATAAGGCCTCACACGTGCAAATATTTTAGTCCTTTATATAAACACCCCCGCTCCCAACTGCTTTCCCTTATTTCCCAATTGTTTTAAATCTTGAAACCCTAAAGTATGAGTTCGCGAAATAGAGCGACAACCCGAGTAATTGATGGTAAAATTGAATACTTTTGTAGGTGTGCTATTCGACTCACAGTTAAGACTTCAACAACAAGGACAAATCCGGGTAAACGATTTGTAAAATGCTCAGTTTGTGAAGTGTATGACTTTTTAGATGGTGATCTTCCAAGTGAATACTATAAAGATTTGGTGTATGGATTCTTACAAAACGCCAAACGATTGAACAAGATTGTGGACTACCAGCAGGTGATTGATGCTCTTGCTTTGGACAAGTCAATAATGGAAGAAGAGTTGAATGATATAAAGGCAAAGTTGAAGCTGTATGAGCGATTGTTTTTCATTTTGATAGGATCTTTTGCAGTTGTTTGTGTTGGGTTTGGGATGATAATAGGAAAATAATGTAGTGGCGTGGATTAGATGTAGTCCATGGAATGAAATGAAGTTGTATCTTTTGTTAGTAAATACGAGTAATATGTTTCCTCTTGCAAATCTAGTGTGTTTATATAAATAAAAGATAGATTGATTCGTCATACAAGGCATTCGCATGTTCTGCTTCATGGTTAATCGGATTAAAATGGTTACAATTATCCTTTCTTAGATACTGACATTTTTTTTTTTTTTTTTTATTTTTTATTTTTTTTTTTCTTTTTTTTTTATAGGTTTATAAGCGGGTATGTTTGGTAGTACTAAAACACCCGCCAAAATAATCGGTTGCCCTAGCATTTCTTCTGTTTTTATGGGGTGGTCAAACAAGTAGCAAGAAAATATGATCAACAGAAAATATAACGATGTATCCAAAAAGGTATGGCATAGCATGGCATTTAACCTTTTTTCTTAATTTAATTACAATCTTGTTGTTTTCAACTTTCCATTACAACAACCCTAGATTGCAACTTTCTATCATTAAGGAACCAACTTATTTTTTCTCCAATACCTCCACTCTTCCGCTGCTTGCATAGAGCTTTATGATAAATCAACCTTTTTTCGCCTCCGCAAATATGAAGTTCGTGATCCAAACTTGAACTTCCTTGAGTATTTCTTTTTCCCAACACGTCGACCGGTCGTAGGATGCACACTAGTCCCACCTTCTTCATGAACTGCTGACCCACCCACATCCAGCACAACCTCGTCTTCAAAACAGTGATCATTAGAAAGACTTGGCAGTTTTGAACCATTGTAACTGAGTACAGCATTTTGCCACTCATAAGGCGGCGAGCGAGACCACCCAACGTCAATGGCAGGAACATCGAGACCAACAACACCTGGCATGCAATCTTCTTCAAAAAAATAAAGCCCATCAACGATAGAGTCACTATGCAAAAAGTCTTTAAAAAGATTTCTACATTTAAAATTAGTTCCTTTGATTCTCGGTTCTGAAGGAGGTGTTCTTAGAGGAGGTGAACGACCTTCTTCCTCCTCCCATGCCTCCAGAGCAGTAGCCGATTTAGATGTAGCAACTAGCATTGCTTCCGTATGTTTTTTAAACTTTAACAAAATTTCCTCATCATAAAAATCATAAGTAAGATTTTTATAATAGAAACCTGCTAGGTTTTGTGGTGCATGGACAACATACAAATGGAGCAAACCATAACACTCAGCCGTGTCATACATCTTTCGCATATGACATTCAGCTTCAATCAAATGCAAGCCTTCTGCTAGAGAATGTCTTGGACAACAAAAATACAAAAAACGAATTTCTTGATCTAGTTTCAAGGTTAACAAGTCAAGCAACTGATCCAATTTCATCCTGTTCGACTTGCATACCTTCAATGTCATTGTTTTGCCATATTCATACTTTAAGCCTGAATATTCTAAGAAAACACCATCATAGTTAATCTCAAGGACTATATGTGTAGTAGTTGATGACGTGTGACCTGTACACAAGAAACATAAATTTATTCAAAATAAATAAAAGTTAGCAACTAAGCATATGATTACATTACACAGTTAAGACATACATGCATACCTTTGTTTGATGTCCGCCGAATCAGCATGGGGGTTTGCAGGGACTTTCTTTGGAGGAGTTTCATGAGGGTCCATGATGATTTAACAAGTAATAATGTAAGTGGGACTTAATGAAGTGGTAAGTTAGTCGAACAATATATATATTATATAATATATATATATATATATATAATAAGAAATGCTATCCATTTGGTTGAATAGGAACAAGTGAGAAAGAGTGAATTAGTTTGTAATAATGTAAAGTAAAATATATTATAGAGAGGTATTAACGGTGTATGTATTAGTAAATTGAAGACTTTGTTTTAGTGTTTTTGTATCGTTGTATTAACACAAAATTATATGTACCCATGTTGGTTAACTTGCCAAAGTTTACGGTCATATAATGTTGTAAACTAATTTTACAAGCTAATTCACTACAAAAAACTAGTGAAATATCCAGATTTTAAAGGCCCAATGGCCACGTTTAAGAAGGTGTAAAATTATTGAGTCCACACTTTCTCACGTTTTAAAGGCCAAATGGCCAAATGGGTGTAACAAAATATTTTTACACATATAAGTGTGGAGATATTATCCAAATTTATATGTTTAAAGTGTGGAAATATTTTTTGAATGTGCACAACTAAAAGTGTGGAAAAAATGCGAATAATGTTTTATAATAAAAAGTGAGGAAACATTTGCTACACATATTAGTGTAGCTTTATTATAATTTTACACACTTATATATGTGGTTTATTTTTTAAATATTTGTGACACTTATAAATGTAGCGAAATTATTATCCACATAAAAAAATAAGTCCACGGTTGACCATAACGTGGCAAAATAAGTGTGAAGAATAGCACTATTTTTTTGGGGAGTAAATTATATTGATAACTAAAGGTTGAGAATACAACAAGGACACATAAGATGAAAAAAATAAACAAACTAATTGAACATAGGGTAATATCTATGCTTGTAATAAAACCGAACCATCTTTTCACGATACGCTAACGCAACGTCAACGGGGTCATCAACATCCAACGATAGACCATGTGACAAACGATATAGAAATATACACACCCACACACCACCAATCACCAAAGATACCCCCTTGCTTTTGGAACTTTCTCCTCAAGCCTAAACGTGATGTTATATTCGGTCGGACGCATTCCATTCTTATCGAAAAACTTTGGCACGTTCTAGAACCCGTGGGAAGTCGAGCCTGTATAATAGGATAAAATGTAAGTATACATAGACGGGAGATCTTAAGGTACACTTTGTAAGTAATGTTAATAAATGTGATCCATTTACCAGCAAGGTTTGTCCATAAAACAGTTTAATTGTTTATTTTTTTTGGTGATAGTTAGTTCAGATTATTTGTTAAGCTATTTAAGGTTTAGTGTTCCTTACTTCATATGCAGTGTTGTACCATTTGATTAGTTAACAAACTGATTGTTACATAAACTTGTTTAATTTCATTACAAGATGAAAAACTAGTACACCCAACACTGAGGTACACGGATGATAAACACAAAACACAAAACACAAAACACAAAGCACAAGAGACTATAGCGTGACAGGAATAAAGAGCAAGCACATAGCAGGCCAGGGGATGGAGGTTCAACAGTTATTGCGCATCTTTGCCAGAAATGAGATTGTATTGACAACTTTGATTTGAGTTTCACTGATGAGTATCATCAGTGTCCTACTCTTCTCAAGGTCCTCATCTTGAATTTGAAGTAGCAAATCTAAAGACTTAGTTGCGAGACTGGACCCAACAACAGTTTGGAGCTGTTTGATCTGGTCACCCCTTTCCTTGCAACGGCGTGTGAGCTCTACCACCTCCAGCTGAAGTGAGTTTATGAGCTTAAAGTCACGCTCATATTAGTTTTAACCAAACTGGTCAGCAGATCCTTCAAAAGGTTTTGTTGATCCATAGATATTCGAAGTGAAAGCTTGTGTGTGTGTAAAGGTGAGTAGGGTTCTAAATATGGTATGAAATTGAACTATTATATGGATCGTTTAATTTTAAAAGTGGGTGACCCTTACATTTGAATTTAGTCAAGCGGTAATAAATTAGGTTTGTTAATTGGTGAATAGTTGGGTCATGTCAATATATTGTTTTAATATATAAGCCAGATATTGTTAAACCGGAATTCTGCTGCTATTAAATGACTCTGGACAGTGTCATACAGTCGTCACTTCCTGTCCACTAAATTTTCAACGCAACGATAATTCAAATTGGGCACCTTTTATCAAAGATTGCCAAAATAAGCCAAATGTTATTAATGTGGATTAGACAAATGAAAATTAAGCCAAATATAATTAGGGCGGATAAGACAAATGTCATGATTGTGGCCAGAGAGCGTCATAAACTGCCCCCTTATCAAGTTCATAAATCCAAATTTTAAGGGATTTTGCAAATAAAAAAACCAAATAAAAAAGGGGGGATAAAAAAAAAAAGAGAAATTTTGGAAGGAAACCTAAATGTTTGAACCCCTTTTTTAAAGTAAAAATTCAAAGGGGAATTTATCAAAGTTTCAAATGCCAAAATTATTAACTTTTTTCCAAAAAATGCCCAAAAAAAGGGGATTTTAAAATTAATGAATTTGGAAGAGCTGTCATAAATTGTTAGGGAAAAATTTTTAAAGAAAAAATTGGGGTTTTTCCCAAATTTTTGGGGAAAAAAAAAAAATGTTTTTAAAAAAGGATTTGTAAAAAAAAATTAAAAAAATTTAAAAGCGGAAAATAAATTAAAATTTACAAAAAAGTTATTGTTTAAAAGATTTTGTTTTTTTAAAAATAATTGGGGTTAAAAAAAGCCCCAATAAAAAATTTTTCTTTTATAAAATTTAGTACCACTTTATCAAAAAAAAAAAAACGTGTATTGTTTTTAAAAATTTTAACAGGGTTAAAATTTTCCCCCAAAACTATTTTTTTATTTTATGTTGACCTTACTCTAACTGCTTGTTCTTCAGCTAGAAGTTCTCCATAAGTTTTTTTACGAGGATTTTCTTGGGCATGTTTAATAATAAAATCCTTAAGATCATTTAGTGCATCTCGAAAATCACGGAGAAGTTCTTGAGGAAGTGGCTGAGGTGGTTTTTGAATCATTTGGTATTGTGGAGGTTGGGAATTATCAAAACCGGAAGTATTATAGCAAGGATTAGATTCATAGTAATTTTGACTCCACGGTTGACATTGATAATCATTATGAGGACCACCACAATTTGTACAAGAAAAAATCGGTGAATTTTGAAACGATGTATCATTGAAGCTTTGATAGTACGGCTCTTGCTCATATGAATTTTGTGGAGGGAGGTTGAAATTATTTTGAGGGTAATTGGAAAAGTTCTGATTAAAATCATAAGTTGACAGGGATCGACACACGGTTAAGGTGGTTAAACCTTGTGACTTTGTGTGTATGATATATTGAGTTAATATGATTAAGTACGCGGAATTTACTTAACCATACTTAGAAGGTTATTTGTGTTATGGAAATGGAATGGTTATGTTTGTTATATGACAATAAACAATGAAAGCTTTTCACCAAAACGATTCAATATTATTCAAAATAATACGAGTGATCTTGAAATATCACTAGGGTTACAACCTTGAATCTTATGTTCTTACAACTTGTGATATTCTTGTGTTTGTTCTATGTCTTAACAGTTATGAGTTTTTCAACTTATCTATTTTATGCACACATAATATCGAGTCTAAGATCTTCTTTTATAGTCCAAGAAGATCTTTACATATTGCTTAAAGTCTAG
This sequence comes from Artemisia tridentata subsp. tridentata, assembly GCA_021014915.2. NCBI lineage: Eukaryota > Viridiplantae > Streptophyta > Magnoliopsida > Asterales > Asteraceae > Artemisia > Artemisia tridentata. Next base: position 383,107,713 of record CP139507.1, on the reverse strand, counting down.
CCGACCTACTTGTTAACTTATCTCTTGAGTGTGTCAATACATAAGATACAACATGTATCTGTGTACACAACTTGTTAACTAAGCACATGGGGTAAGATATTATCTACCGTATATTGTTGACCAAAATACAAATAATATCTTTTCATACTTATCCACTTAGCAGCAGAATGTTCATTAGCAGCAGCAATGAGTTATCGCTTAGCAGCAGGATCAACAGCAGCAGAATGCTAAGCCTAGCAGCAGAATCATTTATCGCTAGCAGCAGGAACAAATGTTCTAGCAGCAGGAACCAAATGCACTTGCAGCAGAATCACACTTAACGTTTTTC